>OX439396.1:2261149-3461149 GCA_949319315.1 Zelleria hepariella | reverse complement strand
TTGAAAGCAGGTTTTTTAGCGAGTGTTCTTAGACATATTTTTATAAAAATCGGTTCAGCCTTATTATTTTTATGAGACGTGATTTGATATTAAAAAATAGCGGGTCTTTAAAATTTCGAATTTAGTAGTTATTTTAGAGATTTTAAGTGAATGCAAGAATCGATCGTGGTTCGCCAAAAATCTCTAGAGTTGTCCTCCATGAAAATATCTGGTCATAAACTAGTTTTTTGGGCAGTGCCACTGCTTTGTCGACCAGAACACGTAATCGGCTGAATTATTGTTGTTCTGTTGTTTACAATAATGAAAATAATACTATTTTATTGTCGTGTACGAAAAATCGCTGAACAAAAATAGCTAAGTTTCGCTTAATTTTTTTTAAATTAAATACTGTGAAAAAAAAAACAGTCACGACGCTGCTATCGATGGACCTTAAGTTAGTGGATCTATACTTTAAGGGAAAGCGAGGGATGTCAAGGTTTCAGGTCTTACCGAGTTGCCAAAGTCGACACTGAACGGCCGGATGCTCTCGTCAGCCGTAGTTCCTTCGCCGGCACCCCACCAGGGTATGGTGCTGGGTTTGGGGATCGCAGCGCTGGAGCCCGAGACTCTGTCGCCAGCCAGCTCGTAGGCTGCGTCCAGCAGGACCTTGAAGCCTGTTGTGTCTTTCTATGAGAGTAAAATAAGAGAGACAAAATAAGTAGAGTAACAATAATTTCCTCTTTGAGATCAAAAGTTGTGTGTTTTGCACTGATGCAATGTTATTTGCGTCCCGTGCTTCTGAATACCTCGCTACGCTCAGGTTTATTTTTTGAACCACTCGCTACGCTCGTGCGTGACTTAATTTTAGAAACCTTCGATACAAGCACTCGCTGCAAACAATAGTTCTGCATCCTTGCATAACAAATAACTAGGTATATTTTGAGCAGTGCTGTTGGTCCCATAGTAGTAAAAGTTTCTGGTAAGCGACCCCTTTCGGTAGGTAGGTACCTACCACAGGACATTTATGTACCTAACATTCTGCATCTGGTAGTTCCATCATCCATTGGCCTGTTACGTGATAGATCTGTATTTATAATGTCAGTCATGGTCTCAAAGAGTTTAGAGCTTGGATCTAACGCTTTAGAGTATTCTAGATTCATTGAACGAGCGAGCGAAGCGAGCGAAGTTCTCCGAGTCTACTGGAACAATCCGGCGTTTGTATGTATGTATGTATGTATGTTTGTATGTTTGTATGTTTGGATGTTTGTATGTTTGTATGTTTGTATGTATGAATGTTCGTTCGACGATAACTTGAGTAAATTTGGTCGGATCGTTATGAAATTTGGTAGGCGGGTAAACGAAATTAAAAGATTTTTTAAGTTCGAACATGAGCCAAATCGGTCTAGGGGTTGCCGAGATATAGGGTTGTATAGTTTATATGCAAAGCGCGCGCGCGCCTGCGCGAATGGCGTAAGCAAAGTAATACATCTGTAACTGGGGTCGCGAGTTCATAGTTCGGAGCGAACCACTACTTACATTTGGTTGGTCTAGGAAGTCGCTTATCTGCAGCAGAAGCGGACTGAGCGACCTGAAGAAGCCGGACCACGAGCTCTGCTGGGCCGTGCATAGTGCCGCTAAGGCCACGACTATGAAACAGACCTTCATGGTGGGAGGGTCAGGTTTACTGAAAGAAGAAAAGGCTTAAGGGTGGACGATAGCAACGTGGCGGGAAATTCAAAATTTTCACAGTTTTTTACATTTTGTAGCTAAACTGAGCTATTTTTGTTCAGCGATTTTTCGTTCGCGGCAATAAAACAGTATTCTTTTCATTATTGTAAACGACAGAACAACAATAATTCAGCCGATTATGTGTTCTGGTCTACGAAGCAGTGGCACTGCCCAACAAACTTGTCGTAGACCAGAACACATAATCGGCTGAATTATTGTTGTTCTGTTGTTTATACTTAATAATGAAAAGAATAGGTACTATGTTATTGCCGCGAACGAAAAAACGCTGGACAAAGCTACAAAATGTAAAAAAATGAGAAAATTTTGAATTTCCCGCCACGCTGCTTTCTTCCAGCCTTAAGGTTGTTATGTTATATTGTGTTAAAAAAGGGTAGAGTTTATACAGGTGTTTTATAGAGGGTGTTAAAAGACCGCCGACAGAGCCGAAAGGAACGCATACCTACTTACATAAACTTGTGCTACTTATAGGTAGGTAGGTACGCTTTTAGCTTCTAGATTATATGGTTAGAATACATTACGGATTGCAATTTTAACGTCGTTTTTTGCAAGAAATATTTAACATTTTTATATGGCTTCTTGAGAAGAAATATTAAGAACCTAATTCGTAGCTACCAAGTAAGTAAGTTAAGTACATCACTGTAAAAAAATAATGTAAAAAATTCCGACTTTGATCCTTTGTAGATATCTCGGAAACCCATACCTAACGTCTCAGGCATAATTTCTTGTGCAAAAATAGTTCGTTATGATGAGGACAAAAAGTGGTTTTCCGCTTTGTTGGCGGTCTTTAAACCCTGTAGTACAGGGATAACAAATCTTATCTACCTTTAGATATTTTTCTTATCACGCATTAATGATTTATTTCGGAAAAATAAAAAAGGTAATATTTCTCTTAAAAGTTAACCTACCTGAGGCACTCGATAAAGTTTTATATTAATACAAGTAGGAATTTAATTTAAGACTAGGTACTAACATAGGCAACCTACTCACCCTTAGCTGACACCAAAAAATCTAATGTCATATTGATTGAGGCTAGGTCTTTTATACACCGATAATTAGTCACAATCTAAAGATCTCAACAATGAAATTCCAATACAATTGGACACATTGTTAAGTACCTAAAATAAACAAGTCGAAACATGGCACACGCTAATTTCGCCCTATTTGACACATTGCTTCGTCTTCCTTTTTTTTTAAATCCCATTAAGTTACAGTACCAACAGCTGTGTGACATAGTCGGAAAAAGCCCCAGTACCTATGTAACAGTGTAACAAAAGGTGGTGTGTGTGACATACTGGGAACAAAGGTTTTTGTTTACACACTACAAGCCCTCAAAATGTTTGTGTGTGTTACTTGGTGTTGCTAAGCAGCAATGTAAGACAATCAAGCAGTTTGAAGCTACGCGTAGGTACTTGAAGTTTGTTGGAATAAAGATAGCAGTGGAGTAAATTTTAGTTTTTTGTTATGGGGAAAGAACAGTTGTACATAATATGTATGTTGCGTAAATAATGTTTTTAAACACGTTATATTCAAAACTATGAAAAA
Source organism: Zelleria hepariella (assembly GCA_949319315.1). Lineage (NCBI taxonomy): Eukaryota > Metazoa > Arthropoda > Insecta > Lepidoptera > Yponomeutidae > Zelleria > Zelleria hepariella. The sequence continues at coordinate 3,457,879 of OX439396.1, read as the reverse complement.
AATAAGCAGGGTAGTATCGTAGTATCAAAGAGCATATAATACCTACAAGTAGTACCTACACACATAGGTATAACTATGCTCTGTAACATACCTAAAGGGATTTTTTTATTGCTTTATTCCTGAAACACGTCACCCTCTAAATGTGATTTCCAACAAATTTTGTTCTACGACTTTTCGATTATATAAGTACCTAAGTAGTTAAGTAACAAAAGCGAAGTTTAAAAAAAGTGATACAAAGAGGGTGAAGTATTCGTGTATAACCTGTGTCATTAAAGAAAACATTTAGGATGGACTTCAAAACACTCGCCCTCTCGCTCTAATTAATACAGTCAAAGCGAGACAACGCTAGGTTTTTAACTCCGTCCTAAATGTTTTCTTTAATGACACGGGTTATATCAGAGTGGCGGGTCCTGCGGGGGGAGCATGACTTTTATCGAGGCGGATCTATCCAACAAAATGGCGGTTTATCAGCATTTTTGACGTCCATAGTGGGTTATATATCGTCGAGGGACTGGGGCCTGAGTCTGTATAACGCAATGGTGCCAAAATCACCAAAATGGGCTCCCAGTTAACGTCATCAATTAGGTACGATTTGAAACCCCGGTTTTGTCCTTCTACTGGGACGCCATCGACACGCCATTGTGTAACAAATAAACCCCTGTACTTAAGCCCCTGGTAGATATACTAGGTATTTTACCCAAAGTCATTCCCATCCTCTGTAGACTGTAAACGGACAGGTCGAACTGTCATGTTAGTGAAAATGCCTGCCATATTTCAACTGACTTAAATTATGGGATAGAGTCTATCCCATAATCTAAGACAGAGTTTATCCGATAGACTCTATATGAATGGGTTTTTTGCAAATCAGCTGTGAAAATTGTGCACTTCCCGCCACGCTACTTTCGTTTAACAAGAAATGTCCGAAAAGATTATATATAATGGTACTTAGAATTTTCAAATAACAAGAGGAGTCTCCATTGCTTTCTTTTCTGACTATAGGTAGAAGAGAATGAAAAATGTAATTGATAATACCTACTTAGTTTAATATTTATTGTACCTTTTCTCGTGATAACGTAGGTATTATGTAAATAATAATTAACCGATGGCAGGTCGCACCATCTGTCGCGTTGTTAAGGTGTTATTTCGGAATTTTTATAGCAAATTTTGGCATGTTACCGCATCGTAGACATAGTACATTTTATTGTGTTTAGCTCAATTTTGCGGTTACGGTTTTTGAGCGCCTCCAGTTCGCTGGTTGAGACATGCCTATTTGTATTGGAAATTCATTGAATCTCAAAATTCGATTTCATTTTCCTTCCCTTTTTGGAAGAGACGCTATCAGATGTAATGAATGAATGAAACTGAACAAGGTTAAATATTGATATGATAAAATAACTTTTTTTTTCCGCTCAAGCGATATGTATGAGGCGACACCTACTTAGACTTAGGTAGGTACCTATTCTAAGTGAGCAGTGCGTTACCTAAGGTATTCTAAAAAGGTATCTTAGTTCTAAGTTATGGAGGTGGCAAGGTAGGCTAAACGTACCTACATATCTATAATCTTTAAGCCTTTTTCTTTACTCATGAAATTCAGAAAAACCTAGACTAAAGAAACATTCTAGGCCTAGACCTATTTATTCATTTGTAGGTAGGGTTGTCATCTCAGTAGAAAAGTTTTCACCTATCCCCAGAAAACTACAAAAAAAATATTGTGATCCAATGAGGTAAAATAACACTAACTACTAAATTAACAATACCCCGAAACTTAAATTTAGTTTCAAATAAGCATAGGTATCTCATAAACGGATGAAACATAGTATCTAAGAACACTTGCTAGAAAACACGCTTTCAAATAAATAAAAAAAAAGCGGTTAGACAGACAGACACACACACATAGCGGTCAAAGTTTTACCACCCCTCTTTTTTTGGTCGGGGAACTAAAGATAAGATAAACAAAATGATAAGTAATTAAAAATGATAAAGATCTTGGTGTGATAAGTTATAAATTGATGTTACGTTCGTACATCCTGTGATCTTGATAGATCTACGATATGGATTTTATTTGAAGCCTATCACTTTGCACGAGTGTTTGTTTTCTCTAATAAATAAAAATAAAATAAACCCATGGGAATATGCCAGTTGGAACAACACCGTAGGGCAACAGCAAACTTTATTACGATCTACAAATTGCGAACTTCATCGCACTGCATAAGTAGTTACAAGTGTGTGGTTCTCCTCTAAACCTATCACGAAAATAATGTATATCCTCAATCGTATGTCTAAAACCATGTAATATAAGTATTAGTTTTCCCATTGGAAATGTTCGTAAAGGTGCCTCAGCCTGAATAACAGCATGCTGCATACTAGACATACACTTGGAATAAGATCTTTTTGTATACCTACCTAGCTACTTAATTGGATTTAGTATTGGACTTTCTGCAAAATGTCTACTAATATAAAATGTTATACAACTTATCGCACTATGGTTTTATACTTTACTATGGTTCTGTCACGCTCTTTTGTGAGAAATTTGCAGAGAGAGGACGATACTTACCCATTTGCTTAGCGAATTTCTCAATTCAGAAACCGGCAGTATGCCAACTTTCTCAAAGAGTACTAGAGTTCGCTGCATGCCGACAATCACATTAAGGCCCGGTTTCTGAATTGAAAATTTTGCTAAGCAAATACTTAACTATCGTTCTGTCACGCTCTTTTGTGAGAAATCTGCAGAGACAGGACGATAGGTACTTACCCATTTGCTTAGCGAATTTCTCAATTCAGAAACCGGCAGAAAGCCTATTATTTCTTTCTTTCAATCTCAGTAGATCCATTGACTAGATTCCAGCGTCAGACTGTTTGTGGTAGCGTTAAATCAAATCCAGCATATTTTTTTAAAGTCTGTACTCAAACACATGTTTTTAAATCTTAAATTCTATTTTATAATGCACTGTGGTATGTTTTACGCAGTCTTATGAACTACAAATAATGTTTCATTCTTGTCTTTTTCACCTTAAGAACATAGGTTTCCTAATAATAATTATTATGGCTAAGTAACAAGAAATTCTAAAGCGGTGAGGCAAATCTAGGTAAATAAAGACATTTTCAGAGACATTGTTTTATGATATCACAAATTAGTTATTGCTCACGCTACGCATATAAGACTCGAATTTATAACCAATCCTCAACTTTTATATAATAGTTTTTAACATCTGAGAGACATAGCGTCACTTTTAATCAAAGTTTTAAAAGCCTTAGCCAGCGTTGAAAGTGTTACATGAACAGAAAAGTACAATATAGTATTATAAATATGTTTTCACTTACGTGCGCATTTAATTATAAAAAAATGCAGCATGAGTCGTTTTCAAAGTACAAATTCGAAGCAGTTCATAGCTTACAGTCGTTGCCATAGAACTGGAACGCGACTGTCAAAATTAATCTGTGGTAAGCGAAATTTCCCGATTTTTCAATTATATTGCCGTGACTGATTTAAAATAATATTGCCGTGAAACCAAAATGGCTGAACCAAAATATCTTAATTTAGGTATAAAATAAAAAAAAAAAACAAAAAACTGGGTTTTCTCACCAGTCCCACCACACTTAGGTCAACTTGCGTCACCCAGAGTTAGCGAGTTAACTCTGAGTTAACGTCAAAATTTGTATGGAAATGTCAAGTTAACTCGGAGTTAGTTTGCTATCTGTAACTCTGAGTTAACGCAAGTCCGCCTAAGGTCCACTTGCGCCAACCAGGGTTAGCCAGTTAACTCTGAGTTAACGTGAGTTAACGTCAAAAATTGTATGGAAATGTCAAGTTAACTCAGAGTTAGTTTGCTAACCCTGAGTGACGCAAGTCCGCCTAAGGCCGCCTAAGGCGGACTTGCGTCACTCAGGGTTAGCAAACTAACTCCGAGTTAACTTGACATTTCCATACAAATTTTGACGTTAACTCAGAGTTAACTTGCTAACTCTGGGTGACGCAAGTGGACCTAAGGCGGACTTGCGTCACTCAGGGTTAGCAAACTAACTCCGAGTTAACTTGACATTTCCCTACAATGGGGATTTATCCAAACATCAAAAAATATAGTTAGAGTAACTGTCAAAATCAGTCTATTAATCTGTGGTTTCCTTATAAACCACAGATTTAGTTGCGCGATTCAGTACGAATCGCTGTCAAATTTGACACTCGGAAAAGTCCCTATTATTGACGTTAACTCAGAGTTACAGATAGCATCTTGAGTAATGAGCGCTGACCTTGAATAAGTCATTTTGTCATTTTGTATGGCAGACAGAAGCCGATTGTATGCGCAGACATCCCCCACCACTTTCGTCGAGCGCTCATAACTCGTGACGCTACCTGTAGGCTGTAACTGACTATATAACTAGTATATTCATTCTAGATTTCAATGTATGGGCAAAACGGCAAAATTTATTGCTGCTATGTTATACCTATAGTATAAGACTACATTAAAATACACAACTCTCCCCCCCCCCCCCCCCTTGCAAGCAAGATTCAAGATTCAAGATTTCAAGATTCAAATTTTTTATTCAATATGCAATAAATAAATTATTTACATTGAACGTCAAAATATTATCTACAGTAAAAAATGTATATAAATCAGATACTTATTACTATCTAATACTAAGTATCTAGCTACTTTTTTTTCTCCAGCTTCACTAGCTCTGATCGTTCTTGGAGAAGAAGCATGGTAAAGAAACTCCAAGGATCTCGTGCTTAAAAAAATAATACATTTTGTAATGCAGGTAGGTACTTAAAAAATAACACATTGGTAAGTGTGGTGATCGTGCGCTGAACTGGTTTAGTGCCAGACTTCTTTGTCATTTAGATAATCATCTATTCTGTAATAGGCCTTTTGGCACAGGGTGTGCCTTACACATTTTTTGAATCGGGCCTCTGGTAAACTTAGTATATCTGTTGGGATCTTATTATAGAAGCGTATACAGTTGCCGAGAAATGAGCTTCTAGCCTTCTTAAGCCTAAGAGTTGGAATTGTAGGCTTGTGCTTATTCCTAGTATTTATATTATGATGGCTACCTAATGTATCGAACTCTGCAATATGCTTCTTAGCATAAACAATGTTGGCGTAGATGTATTGACTTGCAACTGTCAGGATGTCAATTTCTTTGAAAAGTTCTCTTAACGACACTCTACTACCTAGTCTATAGATAAATCGGATGGCTCTCTTCTGCAAGATGAAGAATATGAAGATGCTCTCAATATCTGCTGCCCGACCCCATAGTAGTAAGCCATATGACATAATACTATGGAAGTAACTAAAGTAGACAAGCCTAGCAGTTGCGACGTCAGTCAATTCCCTGATTCTTTTTACAGCATAAGCTGCAGAACTGAGCCTATGAGATAATTTCACAATATGAGGGCCCCATTGAAGCTTTGCATCAATAGTGATGCCTAGAAATACAGTTTCTTCTACCAGCTCTAATTTATCTTTTCCTAGTATAATATTGTTTTCTACCTGTATCACATTCGGAAGGGTAAACTTTATACATTTTGTTTTTTTAGAATTTAACAGTAAATTATTGGCTGTGAACCAATCTAATACACGTGAGAGAGCAGTATTTGCATCACTTAGGTCATCTTCTTGTCTCCTTATTTTAAAAATAAGTGATGTGTCATCAGCAAATAGTACTATCTCAGACATGTTCTCCACCATATGTGGCAGATCATTAATGTAAATAAGGAATAGAAACGGTCCTAAGATGGATCCTTGCGGAACTCCTATCTTCACCTGCGAACCTGCAGACTGTGTACGATTTATGTCAGCTTTTTGAACCCTCCCTTCCAAGTATGATCTCATTAGTTTTAAGCCTTTACCCTTTACCCCGTAGTATTTTAATTTTATGAGAAGTGTTTCATGGTCTACACAGTCAAATGCCTTTGAAAGGTCACAGAATACGCCTATAGCATCTTTCCTATCCCCCCATGCGCTATAAATGTGCCTAACTAACATCACTCCCGCATCCGTCGTTGAGCGTCCTTTTGTGAAACCAAACTGTTGGTCGTGGAGAAGTTTATGTTTATCAAAGTATGATAGTAACTGAGCGAGCACGACTTTCTCAAATATTTTACTTAATACTGGTAGGACTGAAACTGGTCTAAAATTTGTAGGATCTTGCCTATCGCCATTTTTAAATAATGGTACAAGCCTACTATATTTCATGAGGTCCGGAAATAGACCTTCATCTATACATTTGTTGAAAATACTAGCTAAGTGTGGTGCTAACACATGTATTACTGAGCTGACAATTTTTACTGACAAACCCCATAAATCTTCAGTTTTTTTTAGGTTCAACAATTTAAATGTTTTTACTACTATTTGGGGATTTATGTGAGAAAATGAGAATTTTTGATCACAAGGTCGAACATTTTCTCTTAATATATTAGCTGCAAGATCCGGAGACGAGGCTAGATGAGCTGTTGTTTCTAATGGAATATTTGTAAAAAACTTTTCGAATGCCGTGGCTATATCTTCATTTGATGTTATTACCTTATTATTGATATTCAGTGAAAATTCGCGCTCGCCTGTTTTAGTTTTACCTGTTTCCCTATTTATAATAGTCCAAATTGTTTTAGATTTATTTGCTGATTTGTCTATAGTGTTCTTTATGTGTGCGCATTTAGCTTTGTGGCAGACTGCCCTAAATATTTTTTGATATTTTTTAACATATTCTAGAAAACGGGGATCGTATGTGTAAGTTTTCTTCTCATATAGTGAATAAAGTTTATTCCTACTATTTCGAATGCCCTTTGTTGCCCACTCACTAAATCCTGTTTTATTACCTGTGCCTACTTTTTTCAGCTTAAACACTTTTCCAAAGCTATCTGAAACGACTTGAAAGAAGTCTCTGTAGTGATTATTTGCAATTTGTAAACTATTCGGACTAGGCAAATTACATTGTAGGTCTAGTTTAAAAGCATCTAAGCCGCTTATAAATCTGTAAAACGGGACACTTTTCAAGGGGGGAGGGATAAAGCGAGTTGCTGGGGGGGGGGAGGGGGGGGAGGTGTGTATTTCAATGTACTCGTATATAGGTATAACATAGTAGCAATAAATTTAAATAAATTATAAATTTTGCCGCCAAAAAATCTAGAATGAATATACTAAACCCTGGTTCGCGCAAGTGGACCTTAGCGGGCGGCTAAAGGCAGCTTAACCCTCCAGTTGCTTGTACAGAATGGGCACATAGTCGTCATATTCGGCCTGGTAGAAGTTGCCGGCGATCGGCTCGCCCAGGTTATACTTCTTGGCGAACTTGGCGATCGAGAAGCCTCCACGGTTGTCGCCCGAGCTGGGGAGAGAAGGGAATAGAAACTATTAAAAAAAAAGCCCGGCCAAGTGCGAGTTAAGGCGCTGGGCATAGTGAATTAGCGCGCGCGCAAAAAAATAGCACAAAATCGATTCCTGTATCAAATACACACAAAAAATCGAAAATATTCACATATCAAACCCTAGAATTAGGTGAGAGTTATCTAAAATAGCCAGTTTTATGTTGATATCCATAACAGATTGCAAGATATTTTGTTTGGAAAAAAGTGCGCCGCCTATTTTTTTCCATCAAAAATATCTTCAAAACGTTTACGAATCTCAACACAAAACTGGCTGTGTTAGATAGGTCTTACCTAATTCTAGGGTTTGATATGTGAAAATTTTCGATTAGTTTAGTGTATTTGATACAGGACTCGATTTTGTGCATTTTTCTTGGCGCGCGGGCTATTCACTATGCACCGCGCCTTAAGGTTAGAAACTATTGAAAACAAAATATTAGGAATATTTTTAATAGCTGTAGAACGGCGGTGGCCTAGTGGTAAAACAATGGACTCGGAAGCGAGAGACCCAGGTTCTATTCTCGGTGCGGGCATGTAGCTATGAGCTATTTGCTTCTTTTAAGTATTAGAATAAGTTTAAAGTTTAAATAAGTCTCTCTAATTTAGTTTAGAATAATGTTGTTACTTCAACAGGCAAGCAACAAGTATCTACAAGATTAAAATAGGGGCTTGCTGAAAAACAGCGCTTTGCATGTGCCTACATGCTTAGCTTAATGCTGAGCCTGCTCCCTTTAATGCCAACGCATACTCTACATTGTAATATTACTTATTGTTTAAGTATCAAAAATTACTTTAATATTAAGCTCTATTTTTAAGTTGGCATCAATAAAGAGATTTGTATTTGTATATTTGTATATGACTTTAATTTATTTCAAAGTTATGAACATTTCTGAATTTGTAGTAGCAATAGCAATATCACTCGCTAACGGTGAAGGACAACATCTCGAGGAAACAAGCTAGGAGAGCACAGCTTGAAGATAAAAGTTTTATCCCACTATCAGGTAGCAGCATCTCGCTTCACGCGGTGAAATAAAGCAAGAAGGCGATAGCCGATAATAGGATAAAACTTTTATCGCGACATTTTGCTCCCCTAGTTGAGCGTATGAGTCATTATACCTTTAACGCGAAAATCACCAATCCCCATTGAGTAAGGGTGGTGATTGTGAATCTTCTATTGACTGTTGAGAAAGTGGTGGCAGCCTAGTGTATACCACACTTGTCCTGTCTCACAAGCGTTAGAATGGACCGATCAAGAAGAAGCTAGACTCACGTATTAGGCAGCCTGGGCTCGTCGAACTGTATCTTGCCGGGCTGTTTGTAGAGCAGGAAGACGTAGCGATGCAGGCCGGTGCCCTTGGGCGGGCCGGAGCCGACGTAGGCCGAGAGAACCTCGCCACCCGTCACGTTGTTACCCTGAATATTGCCCACCAGCCAGTGGTGCCACTCGCGGAACTTAAGGCTCCGTATAAGGCTAACTAGCGCCACCAATGTTGAAAAAATCATATGTCCCTTCAGAAGAAGTTTCTGAAAAAATCCTAAGATGAGCCTATGCGCCATGCTTTTCTAGATTTTTAAGTGTAGATACCCTCTTCGAAATTTACTTTTAAGCTAAAAAAAATTTCGATAACCGCCAAAAGCGGCCGTTTTTGGCGGTTATCGAAAATTTTTTAGCTTACGACTAGAAATTGAGTAGGGTACCTACACTTAAAAATCTAGGAAAGCATGACGCATGAGCTCATCTTAGGATTTTTTCAGAAACTGCTTCTGAAGGAAGATATGATTTTTTCAACATTGGTGGCGCTAGTTAGCCTTATACGGAGCCTTAAAATCGATCAAGAAGACTAGCCAGTGTTGCCAATCGCGGAACTTAAAAACGATCAAGAAGAAGACCCACTAGTGGTTCCACTCGCGGAACTTAAAATCGACCAAGAAGACTAGCCAGTGGTGCCACTCGCGGAACTTAAAATCGATCAAGAAGAAGACTAGCCAGTAAAATCGATCAAGAAGAAGACTCACGTATTAGGCAGCCTGGGCTCGTCGAACTGTATCTTGCCGGGCTGTTTGTAGAGCAGGAAGACGTAGCGATGCAGGCCGGTGCCCTTGGGCGGGCCGGAGCCGACGTAGGCCGAGAGCACCTCGCCACCCGTCACGTTGTTACCCTGAATGTTGCCAACCAGCCAGTGGTGCCACTCGCGGAACTTCGGCTCGGCGCGGGACGGCGCGTCCGGGTCTGGGAAATAAGAAAATGTTTATTGGCCAGGTATACAAGGGGTTGTTTTGTAAAGTGATACCCGACTTAGTAGTAATTATTTACACAATACAGAAGAAAAAACAAAAAAAAAAAATAATATGTCAATGAAAAATCATTAAATTGTATTCTCTTACATTCAATTAAAATGTTGAAAAGTGCGAGCGAGAGGGCTACAAGGGATTCAAGAACTGCGGTGCCACCGACAGACACGCAAACCCTCACACACACAAATAGCGTTCAAACTTATAACACCTCTCTTTTTAGGTCGGGGATTAAAAACAACGTAAAAATATCGACCTCGATAAGGACTCGATTTTGACTGGATTTGTTTGAGTGTGACCGAAAATTTGAAACTGCTCTTTTACTCGCATTGTTTGAGTGAATCACTATACAAGCCTTGGTCCGCAATGACTGCGCTGCTGGCCACGCTATACTGGCCACTAGCTTAGCTTAGCTACGCACTCGGCCCTCTAGTTTTCATCATTGCAGCCCTTGCTGTCTGCGGTATAATCTATGCGATATTCCAGCTTGTCCTTCAAGGGTTGCAATGCTGACCGCACTGTGTTGGCCTGGAGTTCGCTAGGCTGCGCCGTCGGCCATCAGCAGCGCGCCAGCAACGCACCCATTATAGACCGCGGCAGTAATGTACTCACACACGACAGCACGTCGACCCTTACACGCTAGCACTCTACTCGGTTACGTTACAACAAAAGGGTACACTCTGACGTGCTATCGTGTGTTTTATAACAGGCTTCAGGTCCTGATATTATCTTACCAGTCATAGCCAAAGTGTAGAAGTCTCCAGGGTTGGCATCGAAGGTGACTTGGGGCTGGTCCTTCACCAGGGTCGGAGTCAGGACGTTGCCTTCGTCCACGGAGACGCCGCTCGGGTAGCTCACCTGGAATTATAGAGGGTGGGGTCGTTAAAAAAAAGAAAACAGAAACTGTTTTAAGAAACCCCGAGGTAGGTACTACTTTTTGTTTGATTTACGCACTTTTGCACGAAAAGAGCTACAATCTGGCATCTGTGGTTATTACAGATTGTGAGTACCTATTTACAGTAAATTACTGTAAAGACTTAAAATAAATTGCCAATGTTTCGAGACCTTAATTTACTACACCTGTCACTTCAGTCTACCTACTGAGACCACGTCACCCGCAAAAATCTAGAAATTTTGCTTAGAGTGAAATAATTATTTTTTCAGCAGAATGGTCCTCGGAATCGCAAATAAATAATCAAGTGGGTAACGGCAGCATAATCCACAACAGTGAATGCAAGTAAATCTCTCATAAACATAATAATGTGAATCCGGTTAAAGTGACTTTTATTGCGTTAAATTGCAGCACTACTAGTGTTAACAATACTAATGGAGACTGACTGAATAGAGATTAACCTTGAGACAACGGTGTGATATTGTAATAATTGCAGTAATAGTCAGGATGTCCATGTAACAAACAGCCATTGACTGCAATGCAATAAACTAAGTTAACGAGGAAGATTCTCTTACAAAGCAAATTGGCTAATTGGAGAATTTTGCTAAGCAAATGGCTGTATTGTCCTGTCTCTGCAGATTACTCACAAAAAAGCGTGACAGAGCGATATGTAAGTATGTGCTTAGTAGAATTCTCAACTCAGAAACCGGGCCTTAAAGTTGTTACAGGAGATGTTGAGATTTTGACGCGTTGAGATTTTGCAGGAGAGTCTTTAGCAAAAAAACGCATCCAAAAAGAAGATATGTTTTTTTTTCATTGGCGGCGCTAGTTGTGGGCCCTACTGGGCCTAAGTAAATAAATAAAAAATGCATGTTCGTTAATCAGAAGAACTGAGCAGTAAAATAAATTTATATTTTTTATGGGTCGTTGAAATATTGAAATGGGCGGTTCGTTAAATAATTAAGTGGTAAAATATCTGAATGGGCAGTTTTGTCGTTTTGTGTCGTAGAGTTGAGCGCGGTAAACAGTTTACGACAGTCACGGTTACATTTCTCACAAACACTGAATCCATCCCATGATTATTTATCTAATACCTACTTAGCTTAGTTTTTTTTTAATGAGTAGGTACTTACCTAAAAAATTCATAGCATAATTACATAAATGCATGAATACATTTTCTAAGTACACACGTCAGCACGTCAGAGTGTACACTTTTGTTGTAGAGTCGCCCGTAACGTAACCGAGTAGAGTGCTAGCGTGTAAGGGTCGACGTGCTGTCGTGTGTACAGTCAGCGATACGCGAAGATACCCCTTTTTGTTAATTTCACATACATACATGCATGCGTGTAACATGCGTGACACCATGGAGTAGGTACGTAGTTAGGTCCAACGATAGCAGCGTGGCGGGAAATTATTTTTTTTCACATATTTTACATTTTGAAGCTAAGCTGAGCTATTTTTGTTCAGCGATTTTTCGTTCACGGCAATAAAATAGTAAGTGGATATACACCTTCTATAAAATTTTCCTCCGATAATCAAACTTAATGTAACGATAACAGAAACGGAATGAATGAGTTTTGGAACGTACGGTCAACAGCACGTAGGTAAACCTTTACATTTTCGTTGCAAAGTCGCCCATAACGTAACTGAACACAGTGCACGCGTCTAAGGGTCGACGTGCTGTCGGCTGTACATTTTCGTAAGCATTGTACATTTTGCATTTTAGAAACGGTTAGCTGCGTGAGTGAAAGGAAGAAAATAATATTTATAATATATCACCTACTTTTATTGTTGTCGGGATACCCGACTAGTTTCGGTTCTCACTCGTCCTCCTTAATCGCGGAGGAGAGATGGCGCTCGTATGGAAAATGTATGGAAAATGGTTCTTAGTCGCGGAGGAGACGCGCTCGTATGGAAAATTGTTTAATTAAAAAGTGAACTCACCTTAATCAGCGCCGACGGGGCAACCGCCACCACATCCGGCACCACCTCGTTGCTCACGAAGGACTTGGTTAGCGTCGTCATTGCTCGGCTCAGCACACGGAAGTTGACCATGGGACTCTCCGCTAGGAGGAACAGAAACGCCAACTTTAGCAGCACCATGCTTAGGAAACGGGACTCGAAACAGATGAAAATCGACAACTTTCTATTCTCAAACGTGATAGGAAATAAAACGACGATCGGGTCGTTCGGAGTTTGAAAATGTAACTCGAAACAGATGTCGATCAATCTAATGTCGAGAGGAAAAATGAAAATGTGGAAACAATCGACAATCGAGAGTTCGGAGTTTGAAAGCTGCAGTGGAAAATAAATGAATATCGTTGCCCAGCAACGCGTGTGTTTGGTCGCGGAGTAAGGTGTGGACTGTGGAGATGGGCTTATTTATATGCAGCCGGTTTGTTGCAACGAGTTTGTGTTGGCACCGGTCGCAGTACAGGTGGGTGGAAAGTTGCTTTGGGAATTAGAAGTTCACTATTAAGGTGGGATGATAGCAACGTGGCGGGAAATTCAAAATTTTCACAGTTTTTTCATTTTGTAGCTAAATTGAGCTATTTTTGTTCAGCGATTTTTCGTTCGCGGAACAAAGTATGCTTTTCATTATTGTAAACAACAGAACAACAATAATTCAGCCGATTATGTGTTCTGGTCTACGAAGCAGTGGCACTGCCCAAAAATTTTGAATTTTTCGCCACGTTGCTATCGTCTACCCTATCATTTCTGCCTTTCATTCAAACGTACCTACCAGCTAGACCCGCCGCCACGGCGATCACGAAACTGAAATTATCATCACTAAGAAACGTCAGTTTAGTGAAAAAATATCCGGGTGGCCAGTCCGATACTACCTCTAACCGATTGGTGTCCGAAGCCTTCAAATTAAAGTTTAACTAAGGAGCCACTTATAAAATAAGCATGACACGGAACGCAGAACGCAGTCAGTAACTTTTTTTTTTTGTGTTCCTGGTTGGATCTGCGATCAGTCTGTGACTATAAGCAGATGTTTTGTGCTCGAAGCTACTATTAGATAAGGCCCCCCAATGGGAACTCCTCTATTTCCTTATTTTGGCTAGTCGGCATCTTGCTCATCACTGTCAGTCACTTGACTGCACTTGTTCGCAAGCCTGTACCGGCTTCAAGGTACAAACTGTTATGTTTCAATCAACCCACATCTGAGCGCTTACCTTTGACACAATTGAAAAGATAATGGTCACAGCTTTGTGTTTTGTAAATATATTGAAGCTGAGGTACCTTCTTGCATAAGATTCTTCTCTTTTTACGTTGGGTAGGTGAGTTAGGAGTCCCCTTCAGGACCGTGGGAACTCAGTGACGGCCAAGCGCGTGAAACGCTGTTTTCTATAGCCGTTTCACCCAGAGCGAGACGGGGCGCGGGAAAAGTGAGAGGCAATGCGGCTGTATGAGTCTACGTGTGTTCGTGTCCTTTCGCGAGTATGTAGTTGTAGTTATAATAGATCTATTTTCCCAAATTTTTTCGTAGTTCCGCTGTCATTTCTAAATTTTATTAGCTATTTCAAAAATCTTTTTTTTATGATAATTGCAATACATTATTGATGTCCCCAAGGTAGTTCGACTCCAATAGACAGTGTAATAATGTAAGTAAATAACAGCTGAAAGTAACACCGTTTTCGGCGCGAAAAACGCATCGTTCTAATTTCTTTCAGGCTATTGTTTTTAGTATAAAAACTATTTGCAAACCTCCGTATTGGTCATCTACTGATGTAAGGCAAGTTTCAGTAAAATCCAGCTCGTAGTTTAGAAATTAAACTGGAACTACGTTTGTATGGGAAATCGCTGCTTCAGGGCGTTCTTAATCAAAGCCACCCAAAAACACCTGCACAAACTGATCCACATCGCGAGTGATAGAGCGCAATGGAGAACTCTATGATTAATGGTTAATATCTGTTTGTAAAAATGTGTGTATGTACCTAGTTAATTAATATGTGTATAAATGAATCAGTGGCATGGGGCTAGCTGAAAATCAGCGCCGTCTGAAGACTATTTCAGACGGCATACAGCTGAGCTAGGTCCATTTTCGGGAAGATAATTTGTAAATATTTTTAATTTTAATCTTATTGTGCTTGTTTTTATTTTGTGATATTCCCGAAATAAATATTTTTTCAATTTCAATTTCAACTTCAAATTGAAATTGAAATTTAAATTGAAAAAATATTATGTGACCATCATTGAAGGAACATCATAGACTATGATGGTCCTTCAATGATGGTCACGATCCTCAGCATTGAGACTGTACCTACCTCACAACTAATGATGACAGACGCATCTAAATTGCAAGTCACTCAAATAAAATGAGTGGTTTGCGAAGGTAATAACTCAATCTAGTTGACGGTTAGTTACATGTTTCTAGATAACTTAGGCCTTTGCATCTACCTATGAAATGAGATGATTTATGCAGCCTCCAGTAGCACCTTCATTCACACTAGAATACTAGCCGATGAAGAGACCACTCGAAACAAAAATTGCTGCAAACATAAATATCTCAGTTCAGCTAAAAAACTGAAAATTTGGGCTTTCCCGCCATACTACTTTTTTGTAAACTTATTAGCCTGTTTGGTAGGCAGGCTATGGACCTTATGGATTGATGACCTCAAAAAGGCAGTTCAGTAAGAATTTATAAGACTAGCTAATATAATTTGGATTGCCTAATTTTTTTGCAATATCATCAGTCTCATAAACCAGTCTAACCTTAAATTTGTATGGGACCCGGTATTGAGTTCAAAACGCTATGGGTAAATATGTTGCTATAGTGGTGGGGGTACCTATTTTATTTGTGTAGACATTTGCTCTCAAGATGTCTTTGCATGATAAAATTTCAATATTTGGCATTCTTGCTTGCTCAATAGACCAGCTTGTAAGCAAATACAGATTATTTTCTTACATAAGTCGCTGGAGTTTGTAAGTGCCTAGGTAAAGTTTTTAAATTTTCTAAGTGCTTAAAAGTGAATGCTTTATTTATCTATTTGCAAATTACTTTTAATGTTTATTATTCATCACCTTTAGAGTCGGTGCATCTGAATGGATTGTCGAATTAGACCAGTTTGACAACTGGCTTACCTTGAGGCGACTGACCCCCTTTGGTTACGGGTTACTAAAAGCAACCATAAAAATTGGGATTTTTACCTCAGTAACATATCCACAGAGGAAACGGTAACCTTTTTAGAAGGTATTGCCTCTCATCTCGCATTACCTTTCTACTAAGATTTCAAAAACTTATTCAAGGGCCTACAGTGCGTTTCATGAAAGAATTCCCTTGGGTTGAACAAAAATAGTCCCATTACATTGTAATAAGCGCTTTGTCAAGGGAACTCTTTTATGAAACGCACTATACTTTAAATCCTGATCTGGGCCATATGTAAACAAATTGTTGTGTCAGGGCAAGAGATCATTACCTGCCTGCCTGACAGTAACAACAATACAATGTAGGTTACCTCGATGCAAACTTCTATAACCTGTGTCAATAAAGAAAACATTTAATTTTAGGATTATTAGGTCTTAGTTCAACGTTTGGTTTTGTTGTCACTACGTGTAGGTACCAACATGATTGCGTAATGAATGTTTCTTGTTGATTCCAAGTGCTAAAGGTGGAAGTAAGGCTAAGCATTATGAGATAAGAATGATTTAGTGTGTTACAAATTCAGGCCGGTGTAATGTAAAATAATGTGGATTGTGATAGATTCGGTTACAAATGATTGTTGAATAAGATGAAGTATTGAAGTAAAAACAATACATACCGGAGAAATTGTTCAAATAAACAATGAAAGACTCGGAAAACTTCCAGATTTTTCCTGCGCCGGCCGGCGGTGTTACGTCATGTGACAGCCAGCTGTCAGTGAGCTGTCAATCCCAGGGTGACCAGATCTTAGCTAACTCGATTCGCCTAATTTTGTCTTCCGAGTAGCCTAAATCGCCTTATTTGTTTTCTCGTCTATTTAGCCTAAATAGCCTAACTTTTGAGCCTAAAAGCCCAAATTTAGCCTAAAATAATAATAAAAACTAAAAAAATGACAGTGTAGAGCAAAAAAAATATTTTAAAAATCTAATAATTTTAATTTCTTTTTTTTTTCCTCTCAAACTAAAATAATAACTTCCCGCAAAAGTTTTCCGTCACCATCAGCCTCTTTTCCACGTGCATATTATTACGTGTTGTTACAAGCATTTTAAGGAACAATCAAGGAATAGTTAAATAAATTTGCGATAATAGCCTAAATCGCCTAAATAAATGCGAAATAATCCTGAGATAGCCTAAATCGCCTTTTCCCATTTTTTAGGTAGCCTAAACGGCTACTGGTCGCCGATCGCATTTTATGGTCGCCGTTTGACCCCCTGAGGTAGCCTAAATGGCGACAATTCGCCTAATCTGGGGCCTTAGCCTGTAA
Organism: Zelleria hepariella; assembly: GCA_949319315.1. Taxonomy (NCBI): domain Eukaryota; kingdom Metazoa; phylum Arthropoda; class Insecta; order Lepidoptera; family Yponomeutidae; genus Zelleria; species Zelleria hepariella. The sequence goes on along the minus strand of OX439396.1, from coordinate 3,440,925 downwards.
GACAATGGCGGGTCAATGGCTTCCAGGCACAATGACAAAACCGGGCTCTCCTCGTTTTTCTCCTACAACCAGAGAACTAATCCTCTAGAATTAGAATCAAAATATTCTTTGCTGTACTACAAAAACACTAAAAGGACAGACAGCGTTAGCAAATCGTAATTGAAGTCGTCACCTGACAGCCCATTTTGGCACCATTGTCTTACAGGCTAAGGGCCCTGGTCACCCTGGTCAATCCATCCACAGAATAAGAAAAAAAAAAACTTCAGTGTTGCTACTTTATGACGAAAAGATCTAATACAAGCGCCCTCTATTGTTCATACATAATAACTATTATGTTAAAACTCTACAATAGTAGTACAAAAAAATAAATGTAGATGGCGCTTTTTAAAATTGTTTTACAATGCCATCTAGCATTTAATAACAGAACTTCTGCTGTTGCCAAGTCATTGAATTAGTTTTTCGTTTTGCCGCGAAGTCATTTGGCAGCACCGTCCGTACAAAAACACGAAAATATAATTTTGTCTAAATCTACTTTTATTGAAATAAAATGACTAAGTTTCATTTTGGTTTTCGACTAGGATACGCTAGGTCAAACTGCTTTTTGTGGAAACCCATAATTTTCTTCACCCCGAGCCAGATATCGTCGAGTAAAACTCCAGGGTTTTCAAGGGAGGCAAAGTGTCCACCGAAGTCCAAAGTGTTGGAATGGACCAAGTTGGGGTATTTGTCTCTTAGGAAGCTGTCAGGCTGGTAGATGAGCTCGTTGCGGAACTTTATGCAAGCGTACGGGACTTTTGTTGGGTTTCTGGAAAAGCAGAAAAAGTTACTGTTGAAAACAGAGTATGTATCGTATCGACAAGAATCTACGGCATGTGTCCTTTCAAACATAAAGGTGGATTAAAGATACCTCATGTATACGTAGGTACTTAAAAAAAAACCGGCCAAGCGCGAGTCAGACTAAAGCACGAAGGCTTCCGTATCTATAAAAACGGCAAAAAAAAATCACATTTGTTGTACGGGAGCCCCCTTAAATATTTATTTTATTCTGTTTTTTAGTATTTAATTTTGTTGTTATAGCGGCAACCGAAATACATCATCTGTAAAAAAAACAACTGTCTAACTATCACGGTTCATGATATTATGTAATACAGCCTAGTGACAGACGGACAGCGTTTGGTCTTAGTAATTGGGTCCCGTTCGGCACCCTTCGGGTACGGAACCCTTACCACAACAACATTTTTCTTTGCCATTATCACGGCTACAGTGCTACGGCGTAGTACCTTCTACCTATATGGTGCTACGATCTATGCTACGAAAGTGGAGAATTTTCAATCTATTAAATGTACAGTCAACCGCACGTAGATCCTTAACTTTCGTTGCAAAGTCGCCCGTAACGAAACTGAATAGAGTGCACGCATGAGGGGTCTACTTGCCGTGGACTGTACGGTCGGCCACAGTCTGGGATACCCCATTGGAAAAATCCCAATAACTGTTTTTTTGTCATTATTACGGCTACACAGTGCTACGGCGTAGCATTTGCTATGGGGCTACGATCTATGCTAATCTGTTTTCAATCTACTAAAAATTTAAATGCACTGCAAAGGACACATAAAAATAAAAGATGAATAAAAAAATACATAAAAGAGTTATCGTCGGTGATACTCCCAGACCGCGTAACAAACATTGGCAGATACCGCGTAAATTGATTTTGAGTTTTACGCAGGATACCCACTCTCGCGGTTTCGACTTCTTTCATTTACAGCTCTCTGATTGGATGACCCACCAAACGGACGATGTGCGCCGCAGCCCATCACCGATGCCTGTTAGTACTGCTGTTAGTACGAAATTTCAATTTTGATACTTTTGTAGATACGCGGTATCAGTCACTGTTGGTTACGCGGTATCACCGACGTTATGTATTTTTTTACTCACATCAAAATCGGCACGATCTTCGGGTCTTGGAAGACGGCGGTCGTCTCCGCATACATCCTTACAGACGTGGTCAGCGCGCGCGCATCCCACACGATCGTCAGCGCGTCGAGCAAGTCTTCCATTAGGAACGTCTCGGGGAGTCCCCCGTCCTTCAGGTAGTCGTTGGAAGGGTTGGTGGCCCAGCTCAGGCAGGTTAGGATCCACGCAGCCAGCCCCGAGGGTGAGTCTTGGAGGCCGGGGCCTGAAAGAATGGTGAGGAGTTTAGTTTAAAAATAGGCCTTAAATAAAAGCTTCAGTATATTACCCTGGTTTAGACAATTAGCCAACAGACGCATACATGCCAATACTGTGGACGTGGCATCCACTCCCGCATCAGGCTTTACAGCCACAAGCAAAAATGCCACAGGGATGCTGTATAAATCATATTCTGTACCTAATAGATGTAGAGGCCCTTGGTGATGATGACGATGATAATACAAGGTGTTACAAAAGTACCTAATTCTTTTTACAGGGTAATAGCACCCGGTGATAGGTATCACAACCTAAATTTTTGCTAATTATGACGTTCCGTCAATTTTTAAATTAATAAAATGTGAACGATGTGGCGGGAGAAAAGTATTTTTAAAATATTGTTTTCATTGACTTTCACAATGTTTTAACAACTCAAAGCTATGTAAACGCACCTACACGCAGAAACATATTTTTAAATTTGAGCTAATAACAAAAAACAAAAAAAGTTATGATTTTTTTTAATTTTGAGGTTATAAAATAAAAATTGAATTTTTCAACTTTTTTTTGCAGATTTGACACCCTGTTGACCAGTAGGTAAAAAGAGTTAGGTACTTTCATAACACCTTGTATTATCTTGAGACCCCAGTACACTTTGGACTAAGCACGACCATGCCAATCATCACCATTGCATGTCACTACGGCCAATAGCCCGCCAACATACACCAATCCCCCTGTATGGTCGGTGACAGTGTAGGATACCCCTTGGTAGATCTTAGCGCGCACGGCGTAAGAGCGCCAATCGGACAAAAAGGGGTATCCTAGCGTGTGGCCGTCTGTTGATGGCCTGTAGTGGGCCAACATAAATGTGTACCTTCGGCAAGCTGGCTTTCAAAATGTACTTTAATTGAAACAAGTTTATGACTGTGCGCTTTCTATGATTTTAATGTTTCTGAGACTGATTAATTAACATTTTCAATGACATTTTCAAACATTTTCACATACAGTGGTAGTTACTTTCGAGAAAATGTGTTCTAATTTTGCCATATTCCTCTACCAAAAACTACGAAATTTGGAATTTTTATGAAAAGCACTGATTATCGAAAATGCTAACATTGAAAATACCTACCTATTGTCAAAATGTGTGAGCTAAAAAAAGAAACCCACCTTGCATAGATCCACTGTCTTGTGAATTAAAATAAAATTAAAATTAATGTAAAAACATAATAATTTAAAATAACATACCTAACGCATCAGGCTTAGTGGCCTGAATATGGAAGTACCCGAAGTCGTTCAGAATGTAATAAAGCCTCGAAAATAGCGGATACATTCTATCCGCATACTCTGGATTTGCTACTGAACTGGGATTCAAGGAGCCAACTGCATATTTGGCTAAAGTTTTCGGTCGAAAACTGTACGGAAAGTTTGTATGTAAGCCTAGGATGTCATCCTGGTACAACGTCATCATATCAGTTGCGATGTATTGACCGATGTCTCCACCGTGGATGTAGAACCTTTTGAAGCCAAGTCTGGCCATAAGGTTTTTGAATATGACGGCTACTTGGTAAGATGCAAGGCCTCTTTTTGATGTACCCTGGAAGAAACAATACATCAGCATCAGACAGATTGCATTTTGTCGCGCTCTCTGAAATGCGGCATATCCAATGTCTATTGCAGCGAACTTACCTGAGAATATCCAAATCCAGGTATACTTGGCGCGACGACCTCAAACACAAAATCGAATCCAGCCTTTTTGGTCACAAGTTCAGGAAACAAATACAGATACTCCGCATTCGAAAGCGGCCATCCATGCAGCATCAGCAATGGCACCACTCTTCTATACTTCGGATCCGGCTTTATGTGATAGAAATGGATGTCTAAGCCCTGGACATTGGTCATATACTGAGGGTATTTGTTGATCCTTCCTTCCCGTTCTTTGAAGTCGTATTTGGTCTCCCAGGAATCCAAGACAAGATTCAGGAAATCCGTGTTCATTCCGTAAGAAAATGCAGCTCCATTTAGGGGCTTCGTCAACGGTTCCCGGTGGCGTAGTTTAAATAAGAGGTCTTGTATGTTCTGAAAGGGAAAGTCAAAGATTATAAATTCAATAAATAGTTGGAACTTAGGTACACATTGGTTGGCACACTTCACAAAGCGGAAACGTTCACACAAACCAATATTTTGATAAGTCATTCAAATTACTGTATTTTGCATTTTTGCAACCACCAATAAAATGAAGGGCCTATAATTCAGGGGTGATCTTATGGATGCAAGATGCAACTATCTAACATGCAACTATGTTGCATGGAACTAGCAACACACTTTCATTTGTTTTCCCGACGCGCTAATTGTCTGCCGAGCCGATCGTCTGCCGGACGTCTGCCCACTCGTGGTAGCTACTCTGATGTTTCTCGTGACGTGCTGGTGACCTAGTCATAGTGGCAGGAAAAGACAGGAAGACGAAAGCCGAATACCGAAAAGAATGGTATGCATTGGGAGAGACCTTTAGCATTTGGATGGCTATACGCGTTGAAAAAGAAAAAGCAAGTCTCACCGCCTCTTTAAACTTGACCTCAAAGGGCCTGATCCTTTCATCCTCATGAGGTTCCCCAGGCCCCCACCAGGTGTCTTCAGGCACGAGAGGTATGGGCGGCGGCGGCATCAGAGAGTCGACCAGAGAACCTACTATTTCAACTAGGTTGGCGATAGGGATTCGGCTAATGTGCTTGACCTGGAAATGTTACCATTTCGAAAATTTACAAAGTAAGACTTTTGTAACGCTTGTAGTTTTATTTTCCGTGTGAGTTTGAGTTTAAGGGTGGACGATAGCAACGTGGCGGGAAATTCAAAATTTTCACAGTTTTTTTACATTTTGTAGCTAAACTGAGCTATTTTTGTTCGGCGATTTTTCGTTCGCGGCAATAAAACAGTATTCTTTTCATTATTGTAAATAACAGAACAACAATAATTCAGCCGATTATGTGTTCTGGTCTACAAAGCAGTGGCATTGCCCAAAAACTTGTCGTAGACCAGAACTCATAATCGGCTGAATTATTGTTGTTCTGTTGTTTACAATAATGAAAAGAATAGTATGTTATTGCCGCGAACGAAAAATCGATCACAAAAATAGCTCAGTTTAGCTACAAAATGTAAAAAACTGTGAAAATTTTGAATTTCCCGCCACGCTGCTATCATCCAGCCTTAAGTAAGTGTGAGTGGAGGTACCAATCGACGCTGTATTACCTCAGTCTATGAAAAGCCATTTTTTTTCTCCATGTTATTACTAAATCGAATACAATATTCTTAGCACCCAAAAGTATACAAGCATAATTAATTATTAAAACTATGATAGGTACATTGTAGATACAATAGGCGATCTCTGACAGCCTTATCGCTGATAGCAATATAATTCGTTCCAGACAACCACTGTTAGTATGGCATTACCTAATAGTTGTCAGCACAAACTCGAGCTCAAGTAGGTGATCTCAGAAAACAAAATCACCCCTTGGCTAATGTCAATGTCAAGCTCAAGCTCGAGCTTGAGTAGCAGTCAGCATATTAAAATAGACAATAGTTTGAGCTTGAAATTGGCATTAGCCAAGGTCTCAAGTCGGTGATTTTGTTTTCTGAGATCACCTACTTGAGCTCGGGCTTGAGCTGACGACTATTAATGCCACCCTTAGGCGGACTTGCGTCAGTCAGCGTTAGAAAACTAAGTAAATTTGACATTTCCATACAATTATTGACCTTAACCCAGAGTTAACTAGTTTTTTATTGTGCATTTGCTGCAACTGTATTTTCGCTCTCAGTCCTGTCCATCCAAAGGTTGTCTGGAAGAAATCGCTTTTAGCGATAAGACCGCCATTTGTACTTTTATTCTACAACTCTTGAATTGGCATGTAAAATTATTTCTTTTACTTACTTACTAACCCTGTGTTGAAAAGTTTACTTACAAGAGGAGTCCTCTTGAATTGCGGTACAGCCTTGCCCAGCATCGTCAGGAAGGAAGGTAGAAGGTCATCATCAGTACTCACGTTCGGGTAGTTTAGACCTTTCACTACACCGAAACTAAACACTAGCGATACCAACGCGATTTTTGGTAACCGCATCATCGTGAAATATGAACTCTACACAGTTAGTTCAGTTGCGTGAATACGGTTTAGGAGCACATCTTGGCACACCTTCTCAAACTGTGGAGTCGTTAATAATATGCACTTGTTTAAAAAAAAACTGTAGGTATCCTTGCCTACATAACCAAACTTTGTACACACGACAGCACGTCAGACTGTACACTTTTGTTGTAAAGTCGCCCGTAACGTAACCAAGTAGAGTGCTAGTTTGTAAGAGTCGACGTGCTGTCGTGTTTACCTACTCAGAAAAAAAGAGAATAAACTTAATTTTACTTTAGGTATGAGCAGTCGCCGATTTTATGCACTTTAACTTGCTTACTGAGGCAGGACAGTGAGCGTTTTATTGTATAGATTAAAAAAAAAACTTGAATTGCGCCAAACTGGATTGTAATCTACCTTTCACCACGGCAACGGAAAGAACATGAATTTATATTATCCTTACTTGTTCATGATTTATATCAACATGTTTGTTTGCTGTAAAAAGTGATACAAAATAAAGTAAGTAAGCAAAATTTGCGGGTTCAAGTTCTGTCCCGAGCGAATTGTTTAACTTTATAATAAATCTTTAAGTCTAATGTCCTAACTCTTTTTGCATTGTGTAACCATTTTTTTTTAATGTAGCGCCTAATAGTGTCCTACTGCTGGGCAAAAAGTAAAAATGCTCCTCTGTTTCTTCCGCGCCTCTACTAAAAAAAAAAAAACAAAATAAATACATATTTTTAACGTGAATAATAGTTTAAATAGTAGGTATCTTTACTTTACTTAGTATATCTACCTTGGTTTGAGAGCAGCTGACCAAACCAAATGGGATCATAGCAGCAAGTTCATTAGTCGCACGCAAATAAGCGTGTGTACGATGAATCGACAATAACGCGTGCGTGCATTGATCAACTACACTTCTTAACAGTTCAATCACTTTGAAGATAAGACAAGTCGTCACAATCATTTAACCTTGTATGTTCTAAAATAACTGACTGACGTTTAAATCCTTTTATCCCTCATAGGGCTCGAAGAAGTTTTTTTCCACTTGGGACGATCTTGCGCAGTTGGTTCGAGGTTGTACGGTCGGCCACAATCTCAGATACCCCATGGCAGCTCTTATCGCGCGCGGCATAAGGGCGCCAATCGAACAAAAAGGGGTATCTGAGACTGTGGCCGACTGTACCCAGTCCAGCCAATGTATTATCTAACTAAAATATCCACGGTATAAAGAACCGTTTTTAAATGTAAAAAAAAAAAATTAAAGGCTATTTTCGAGTGCTTTGACGCTCAACAGTTGAGCGGATTTTTTAGAGGGCAGAGAGTGTCGGTGACAAGTCACCGGACGGCGCCGATTTTCAGCATGCGCCATAGACATGAGAATATTCACTACAGGGTGCACTCTAAGTCGATAGCGGAACTTTAGTAGGCTCTCTACTGATCACTACAAACAACTTGTACTAGGTGGCGAATAAAATGGAGCGAAAAAAATATCAGCTGTTCCATACAAAAGGTCGACTCAGTACTGCACCAAATGTATGAAAACGTAGATTTTTTTTCGCTCCGTTTTTTTCGCCACCTAGCACAAGTTGTTTGTAGTGATCAGTAGACAGCATACGTAAAGTTTCGCTATCGACTTAGAGTGCACCCTGTAGATGCAGTTTCAACATTTTTTAATACCAAAAAAACAAAACAAATCTTTTTTTGAGACTAAATTGCAAAAATGACAACTGAAGAAATTCCAGGTTCCGGGATTATAAAAGAAACCCAAAATCAGAATCAGGGGGTCTACCGGCTAAGACGAAGCCGATTACCATTGGTGAAAATCGAAGTTCAATTTTTGAAAAATGTACTGCCACCCAGTTTATTTTACTGCCACCCAGTTCATTTTTCATAAATCGAACTTTGATTTTCGCCAATGGTAATCGGCTTCGTCTTAGCCGGTAGACCCCCTGATTCTGATTTTGGGTTTCTTTTATAATCCCGGAACCTGGAATTTCTTCAGTGTTTAGAGTTGAGTATAACGTGTTGCAATCTTGAAATGCAAGTGGCATCGGCAAAGCAAGCTAGTCACGTAACGTAGGTAACTTGATGTGTGAACTAAAACGCCTATAGCAATATTTTGAGCAAGTCAATATAATGTGGCTATTCGTGTCTTTGTAAAACTCAAGTAGAGACGGGCGCGGGATATTGTCTTAGCAACTTTTGCTATGGGACCAAGTGCGAAATCTCAAAAAATCTATCAGCTGCTCCAACATTTGGTGCAGTAGGTAGATATCAAATTTTAGTATGGAACAGCTGATATTTTTTTTTGAGATTTCCCACTTGTTCTCATAGTAAAAGTTGCTTTTATTGATGAGTTAAGCGACTCCTTTCAGTGTTACGGGACCTTTCTGTAACATCCTGTCGTTTTGAAAAGTCCGACTTTGAACCTCATTTTCTCGGAAACCGTTGATTTCCCAGACATATTTCCTTGGACAAAAATGTTCGTTATGATGAGGACAATACGTGGTTTCCCGCTTTGTTGGCGGTCTTTTAACACCCTGTACCTATCTAGCGACCCCTGTTGGTCGTATACTACCTGCTACATGGCAACTTTACCTTCTTGTCACAACACTACCTTAACTGCCTGACGGGAAGTATCTCCTCCACCGAACTAAATCCCATAGAATCCGCATTACGTTTAAAATCACAATAAAAACTTGTCCCCACAGAAACAAATGATATCAGCAATAGAACAATACGAAACATCATTTCGACCATACGTCTAGTATTCGAATTTCAACCTTATTGCATTAGTGTACAGTTTTACTTTAATTGCATGGACTACGAGCAAATAAGCTCCCAAAGGCAATTTGGGCATCTATTTTTCCAGACACATTTCAGAGTTCTATGTTGTATCTAGTTTTATCCTTTATCAAAGATCTCCTCACTTAAAATTTTGAGGAGCGTGATCAACGTTCCCGTATAAGTAAGTTTTTTTTTTTTTATATTGCATTAGTTTATTATATCATACCTAAGTTTTTATTTAATGTAAGTATTTGTGTGTATATTAGCATGTATTTGTATGTTATCAATTGTTTATGTGCTGTTTGTTCATGTACGTCTACTTTATTGGCCGTCTCCCGCCGCCGTCATTCAAAACAATAACTCTCAATTTATTTGACTGGCTGGAAGAAATTTCCATTGAAATAAGTCCGCTCTTGTATGTAATTTCTCACCATTGTTATTTAAGTTTTTATTTTGTGCAATAAAGTGTAATAATAATAAATCAACCTCACCTCCTTTATGCAGAGTCACAGATCACTGTGTGTAGAGTCAACAAACGAGGTCAACTTTAATAAAATAATATTATTATTTGGTATATTATACTCATAATCCCTTGTGTCAGCCCCGGACTCCACGAAGGAGTAAAGGTATTCAAGAAGAAGAAGAAGATAATCATAATCAACAGGTAGTAAAAACTTCGCTATCTTTTTCATTATTTTTTATTTTATTTTAAATCGCTGAACCGCTAAGGTTTTTGTTTATGCACACAAGTACCTAATACGAGTAGACTAAGGCCAGGTTGCTAAGCAAATACTTTACTATCGTTCTGTCAAGCTCTTTTGTGAGAAATCTGCAGAGACAGGACGATACTTACCCATTTGCTTAGCAAAATTCTCAACTCAGAAACCGGGCCTAATAGAATCTAAGGGAAAAACGTGTTTCAATTAAAATGAAAAGCGAGGCCTGATTAGCGTTTTATCTTTATTTTCCTTTAATAACTTTAGAAATTGTTCAGAAAGAAGATAATGTTTCAGCATCATTATTATATGATATGAACAATAATATAATTACCGCTAATAATTACTTTTAATTCTATCATTAATTATATGGAGTTAATAACGCAGTAATATATTAAACTAGACTACAGATAATATATGTACACCGTAATGTATATTAGCTACCTTCTGGCAACTTCAAAACAACAATAGAAATATCCGTAGTTAATAATATAAATGTTATGTAGATTATATAATAATTATAATAATTACTATTACAATATGTAAATAACAATTACGTATCCATGTTTAAATTAGAAAGCAAAACGCTAGAGATCCGACAAATAATCGTGGTTCCTAATTATTTAAATTATTCTTTTTTGGTTTTGTGGAATTGTAACTTAATTATATTTAACTGTAAGTAGGTTTTAGCTTTCAAAATTAAATTTTTGTTGAATGAATGACAGGGACATAACTGTTTAACAGCCTAACATTTTTAATATTGACTATTACGTTCTAGACCTTACAATACTAAAACTTACGTTTGCTATATTAACATCGATATGTATGGAGTTTGGTAATATTTTAACTGAATATTTATCGGTAGTAGTGCCTAATGCATATTTTGTTAAAATTGTATTTTTTTATATTTCGAAAGATTCCAAATACAAATTAACTGTATTCAAAGATGCATAAGTATAGAATTTTGAATGCCAAATGCTTATTTTTTTCAATAATGTATGTATGTAATCATTAGTAGACGTACTATTTTACGAAGTTCTAGCTAAGTGTGGCATCCACTTAGTGGGCTAAATTTCTTTCTATATACAGAACACTGAGCTAATTTTATATACAGAAATATGCAAGGAGTACGGTTCCTCTTAATAATTTACACGTTTTTCTCATAACTCTACACTTTTTCTGATATTTTTTAACTAAAACTATATCCTCAAGATAAATGACGAAATATCTCCAAAATGATAGCAAAAAACAAAAGGAATAACAAAAAATAAAACAACAAAATCATGAAATTAGAATAAAAGCAAGTTTATTGCTAAAATAATAATAAAACTATAACCACAAGCAGGACATTCATGCTCCACTGTACTCATTTGCGCCTAGATTTGTACATTCATTGTATCAAATAATTAATATTGTAAAAGTTAACAGAGTTTATGATAAATGAAATACTGAACTTGAAATGTTAGGAAAGAAAGGAGGAATTAAATATCAGTAAACAAAAAAAAAGCAGTAGAAATCACATAACTTGAGCTATCTCTTGTCGGCTTTGTAATAAAATACATAAAATTAAAAAGTATTTAAAATATACAATATCTATAAACTTTTATAATTTAAAAAGTAAAACTCGCATAACCCAATCGTAATATTTTAAACCTCACCGGTCGATATAAACTTAATAATACTTTTTTAACTGGGGCTTTTTATCGATGCTTAAAATTATTCTTGATTGCACTTTCATTTCGGATTAACAAATAAAAAATTGTATTCGTCTACCCCTTAATTATATTGATCGTTTAATTAATTAAACCAATCCTTACTCCAATAATTTATATACAAAATTCGTAACTTAGCGGCGTTATGCCTATACAATATTTGGTATTTTTATATACAAAGTCGAATTTAAACAGAGACGTCCGCATCCACCAAACTTATAGTCACGAAATTGTATATACTCAGACATTTGTACCAATAGTCAGGGTACGTTTCTTTTACTAACATGACCATTTTACAAAAATTACAACTAAAGAAAACTTACTAAAAAGCAAAAATGCAATATTTTTGTATCGCTAGTTGTATGTATGACAACATTAACATTTACATCACTATGCCTGGCATAATCATAAACTGGGACAAGCTAAAAGGAAAACTATTTACAAAGTCTTTGGCCTTACATCGAATTTAACAAAAAAACAGTACATTTAACTTCACAATAATAAAATATTTGCACTGAAGTGTCGCTTGACTCCAACATCGGACCAACACCGAACAGTCATTTAAAATTCGTAGCAAAATTCCCTTTCTTTTTAGTTAATAATTAATAAATAAGTTCAATCAATGATATGAGATACAAATTCAGTACGGTCACTTACTATAAAATGGGGACTTTTATCTAGAACACTTTCGGACCCGTTTCAACCGCTAAGACACTCTCTAAAAAGAGTTCGATCACTATCACACATATTTAGGCTACTCTAGTACTCCCATCGATCGTCTTCTGTTTCGCACTTTATTTTGTCCTCCGGGAGAACGTCCTGCGGGGGCGTGTGCGGGGGACGGGGGGTTTGCGGGGTGCGCGGGGGTGCGGGAGACTCGGCCGGGGACCCCTCACGTGGCACCGGCGAAGGCTCCACTCGAACAGTCTCCTCCGCTTCCCTCCTAAAGTCGTCGCTCCTCATTACACAAACCCCGTTTATGATCACCTCATCGGGATTCCTCGGCTTCTCATCCTGCCAGTCAGGATTCACCCATTGGGGCGCGACCGGCTTTCGACGGCTGGACCGACTGGCCGGCGTCGACGTGGCTTTAGGTTCAGTTTTGTGCTCGCCGTCTTCGAGGGAGTCTTCCGAACCCAAGTTGCTTTCGACGTCGTCGTCTTCGAAGTCGTCACCATCTGGCTCTCTCTTTAGGGGCATCGAGAGGTCTAGGCCACTGGTCTGATCTTTGACTTGTTCCTCAGGAGGAATGAGCCCACGGCCGATCAAGGCGGCTAGGTTGGAGTTCGCAGCGAAGTATGGAGGATACGGCAGCGGTACTCCGGCCAGGCCAAGCCTCTCCTTTTGCAGTTCAAGAAGTCTTTGGTTGAGAAGTAGTCTGAACTGGACTGGGTCGAATGGAGCGGTAGCCTGGTCCCTTGCTGGCGGTTCCGCTGGCAAGCCGTGTGGTGCCTGCTGCTTTAGCCTCATTCGATGGTTGTGGAACCAGTTAGTAATAGTCCTCGTTGACAGGCCTAGTTCTGAAGCTAAAAACTCTATTGTTGGCATGTTGGGGTACGGATCAAGTGCAAACGCGAGTCTTAGAGCTTCTTTTTGTTCCTCAGAGAACAGAACCCTTTGTTTCTTCGCCGATGGGACTCCTGAGGTCGGGCCCGGTGAACTAGAGTGGTAGAACTCGGAAGTGTCATTAGATGACGTGTCAGAAGAATTGTCTTGACCAGGGCCGCTAGAGCGTCTCCGCTTGTTGGCTTCGCGTCTTTCATTTTTCAACGCTTGGAGGCGATCAATATTATGCGCGTCGCTAAGCCAGAGTTGCATTCGGATGAATGGCTCTCGGCCTTTTATACTGAGCATGTGCCAGGGTTTAGGCTTTGACAACAGTTCACTTACTGATCCTTGAGATAGCCCAAGAACTGCCTCCCCAAATATCTTCTGGCCAATGTTATTCGCAAGCAGCGCCTCCTTGATTTTCGTTGTAATAGTCTGAGTGTCAAGGTCTTGCGTTAGAGCAGCCATTTCGTACACACTTGGAGATATGTGTTGATGTAGGCTTCGCATTATTGGGGGTTGATGGTGAGGTTGTGGTGGTGGTGGAGGTTTACGTTCTTTGTTGTTGTTATCGTGATGTTGGGGAGGTAAAGTTACGGCATGGTGTGGCGGGAAGCCTGGCGGAGTCAGCAGCAAAGGCGTCGGTTGACCCAAGTGGCCAAGGTGGCCAGGACCCAGTAGTTGCTCTTGCTGCATCTTGCTCAGTAGCGAAGTGGCGTCGGAGATCATCTTCTGAGTTGGAGGCATCGGCTTACCCATGTTTGGCGGACAGGCTGGAAATAACGAAAATGCTTTTAGAAAAATTTATACCATTCCTAGAATTATAAGACCAGATTTTATTTCTGTTTGATGTACAAAATACTTACGAGGTGCTCCGCTGTAATTGCCAGTCCTCATCAACTTCTCAGGCGCGATCTTGTATTGTGACGCCACTAGCTTGTGGACTGCATTGTCGTCTTCTAAGAACATCTTCATTCTAATGAAGGGTTCTCTGCCTTTCTGTGTGAGCATGTGCCAGGGCTTTGGCCTCGCTAGGAGATCACTAACGGACCCTTGAGAGAGTCCTAGGACCGATTCACCAAAGAGCCGTTGGCTGATGGAATACTGGCTCAAAGCTTCTTTGACTCTCCTGACAATATCTTCAGTGTTAAGATTGTTGAAGAGATCAAACTGTTGTTGCGTGATGGGTGGCAGGACTGCCTTCATGGATCTTTGGGGTTGACTGTGATGGGGCGGGTTGCTGGGTTGGGAGATCAGGCTGTTCGTGATGGAAGCCATTCGTTGCAATGGACTCGCCGCCGCGGAGTTACTGAAGTCGTCATTTGGCGTGATTGCGGGGGGGAGTATCGAGTTTCCGAGCGGGCTAGAGGCGGACGAGCCAGTCGACTGTTGAGATCCAGGCTCCAGCTTCGGCCTCACCAGGCTGAAGGCACTCCCAGCGTGTCTTATAGCCTCTTCAGCGTCCATGGGTTTGTCCTTATCACTATCAGTCATTCCATTAATTTTGGCGTTCTTATCTTTAGGTAGGGAGAGGTCTTGGATAGCGCCCGAGCCGTTCATGTGATGGTTCTGGGCTTGTTGCATGGCCTGTTGTTGTAAGGCGAGTAAGTTCGGGAAGGGTGGCATTCCAGGCATGTTGGGGAAGTTTGGCATTTGGCCTCCTGGTTGGATTTTGGCAAGTTCTCGATGGTACGCTTCTAGGGCCATGCGGATGTCTTCGGGTGGCCGCTCCATGTGTGGTGGCATGCCGCCGCTGAAAAAGGGCGGAAACATGCTATACGTTAGTTTTAGATTTGCTGTTCTCGTTTTAAATACTGGACTTAGGTAGATGGTACTTGTGCTCAAGTTTAATACAGACATTTACGGACACCTACTTAACTGGTCTATTGTTATTTCTACTGTCATTAAGGCTGGAAGATAGTAGTGTGGCGGGAAATTGAAAATTTTCACAGTCTTTTACATTTTGTAGGTAAACTGAGCTATTTTTGTTCAGCGATTTTTCGTTCGCGAGAATAAGACCGTATTCTTTTTATTATTGTAAACAACAGAACAACAATAATTCAGCCGATTATGTGTTCTGGTCTACGACAAGTTTTTTGGGCACTACCACTGCTTCGTAGACCAGAACACATAATCGGCTGAATTATTGTTGTTCTGTTGTTTACAATAATGAAAAGAATAGGGTTTTATTCTCGCGAACGAAAAATCGCTGAACAAAAATAGTTCAGTTTAGCTACAAAATGTAAAAGTCTGTGAAAATTTTGAATTTCCCGCCACCTTGCTATCGTCTACCCTTAAATTATATTCTAGTGCCTGTGAATGTTTTACTATTATGTTAGCAAATGTCGTGGACGTAAAACTTACCCAGGGAAGCCCTCTCGATTTTGGCGCATGTCCTCGACTCGTCTGCTCATGATCTTGGCTAACTCCTCTTGGTAGATACGTACAACTTTCTCTTGTGGAATGTCATCGTTTTCGTACTTTTTTAGTCTCCTATTTTGGCTTGAGTCCTGGAAAGAGGCAAACACACTTTTATTAACTCGAGCGTCATTAAAATTATTTTATTTGTTGGTAGATGGTAACCGGGACTGTCTTCAGCATTTTGTATTTCTAAATATTTATGTAGATATTAATATGCGAAGGTAATCTTCTCTGTGCGTTTGTTCCTGGTATTTATATTTATTTGTAACGGACATCTCCAGTTTATTAAAACTCGCAGACATTAAAATCAAAGTTAATCGATGTTTACCTTATTGGAGAAAGGTGACAGGCACTGAGTCCTCGGCGAGCTCGAGTCTTCGTTGCTTCGTGAATCATCGTTGTTCATCGGCACATTGGGGTTCTTCATCATATGCGACGCCTCACTCAGAATATGCGCCAGCCTGTCGTCATTCTCCCCATCCCCCCGGCCAAAACCGGGCACCACGGCACCATCCTTCGTCCCCACTGGAAAACAAAGAAAATTTCCCGTTAAATCCAGTCCAATTCGAGATATTTCGATAAACAGCTTTATAATGGAAACAACACGCATTGCCAAGTAATAAAACAGTGTTGATATAAATCCGTACAATGTGGCCAATTGGAATTAGGTAGCCCATTAAAACATTGCAGGCCAATTAATAGTGCTAAGTTTAAACCTCATAATCGTTGAATGGGGCCGAGCACTCATCGCCTAAGCCAGTAATCCTGGTGCTTCTTGCTCGAAGGACCATAAACACGCGAGTTTACGCGCCAAAACCGGCTGCCATATTGTGGGCATTCATCCTGTCAACATATTGTCTCTGCCCGCGGCACAATGTCTCCCGCCACTATTTAGAAGTTGATTTATAAACGGCGTTCGTTTAATTAAGTCTGGTAATTAGTTCTAAAGCACTGAAGTGCGTATAGAAATAAACACGTGATTAGCTCGCGGAGTTTATTCATCTCGATTCTGAAGATCTTCAGTTTTTGTTGCGAAACAAATGGTGCAGTTACCACGCAGTGTTTGCCCGAAAATGCTTTAAATGCTTTGATAAATTTGTTTTAAGGAATTTACAAGGAGCGGTTTAATGTCTCCTTATTTTTTTTTGTGTTCGCTAAGCGGTCGCCGTTTTCCTTCCACTCTTTGATTTTCCACATCCTCGACGTTCTTATTCACCGAATGGTATTTCTTTTCGACACATCGTTAAAAGTGATTATTTCCGACTTTAGTTGCGTTACTGCGGCGTGGTGATGTAAATTAAGACTTGATTAATTGACAATAAAACTCATATTACAATGCATCCGCGCGAGTATTGTTTTTCTTAACTCCAACAGCGCCAAGAGCTTTTATTGCAGCGTAAAACAAATTAAATTTATCGAGATATTAAAGCGTATTTATAATTGTTGAGGAAAACCTAAAGTCTTACATTTAATTCACCTCGGGACGCGACATGTTTTCTAATGAATGGAGGCCAAACGTCACTAGACCTACTTACTCATTTCCTAAAGTTGGTTCTACCTAAGTACTATTTTGTTTATTTTATAGTATAAACAATTGTGTATTCGCGCACCTACATTAACTTTTACTTTATTGACCAATTGTGCGTATCTACCATGCTTATGTGACCTCACTGTAGTTTTTTCTCACGTTCTAGATTTTCCCTTGCATGCGGACAACATTGTCATGTCCTTAAACAAAAGTGTTTTTTTTTTCTTATGACCATTCGTGCCACGTAGGTATAACCGACTCATGACTTACAGGTAGGTACGTGATTCAAATAAAATGTAAAACACAATAAAGCAATATTCTTAACAGATAATGATCTTATATTATGGCCGTAATCATTATATTATATTCCTTGTCATAAACTTTAAGAGACAAAAACACAATTTACGTGATTTGGTTTTTAATCACCCTATTTACTCTTTGATATTATAATTGCACGAAATGTAGTTTTTATGGGCGTTGCGTACACGAAATCAGTGAAAATGTCGCGTTTTTAGATAAGTTCAAGTTTTAAGGCCTAAAATAAGTGTGTTAAGTTTTAATAGCGTCTTAATACCTACCTAATAGGGATTATCCCAAGTGTCAAATTTGACAGAGATTCTAACTACCTAAATCGCTGAACTAAATCTGTGGTTTATATTATGGAACCACAGATTTTGACAGTAATTCTAACTATACTATTTGATGCTTGGAAAAATCTTCTTTGTAGGTAATAAAATCCAACCTATATTTTCTTACCAAAAGTCTATTTTTACGAATCGACCAGCATTAGAATGGGTAGCATGCACCGATTGCCATTTAAAAACAAACTGCTGGCAATGACCCCTCTTCGATTAGCGAATACTTAGCTAAACCTATTGTGAATTCAACAAGGATGCAGCCAGGGTCCATAAATAACGAACACTTCTATTAAAGCCTTTGATCTTTTCGCTCAGTTTATCAATTCATCAAACGACTTCACGACAATTACTTAAACGTGCCACGAAAATATTGACAAAAATTTTCCACTTGTCTCCGGAAAACGCACACTAGGTAGATACTGCGTTTGACGCGAAGATGTTTAGCAACATTTTGACGCAAAGACGCCTTGTATAATACCTGCTCTACTTGCGTATTAATTAGAGACAATTTCAGCGCTTCAGGATCGTCGATTAAACGCCTGAGATTCCGGATCTCAAACGTCAAACGTATGCATTTAACAGGTGGAATCTGAGTTGGATAGTTAATTTGCTCCTTATTTTCATGACGTACAATAAAGATACTATCTAATCTATCTACGTACAAATGGCCGCCAAATTACGCATTTCAATTGAAGTTTTTTCTTCTTTTTATTGATCTAGTTTCGGCTTTACGAGCCAGTCTTATCTCGAGTTCTGAGCCTATAAAACATCATAGCGATATGATTTTAAAGGTCGTTAAGATGTGCATTTTTGATGAGTTAAGTTTATAAAAGAGACTTCAATTAATGCCACCGGTCACGGCAGCTAGCGACCGCTATCGGATCAAGCCGACGGACTACCGGTCAACTAGAAATGGGGCAGAGTGAACGTGTAAACGACTGTAATAATTTTAAGGATACAAAAGGAAAATTACTTGTTTATGCGACACAGTATCGCGTGAGCGCACGCGAAAACTATTTTTTTATCGCTAATATTGATTGCCTATGGCCTATGAATATTCATCATTCGACTTCGGAAAGTAAAGGGGCGGCGGTGGCGTGGCCTAAATTATCGTGTCACTAACGTGACATAGAAACTTTTCGCATGTGTGCCACTCAGACACGCCCACACACACATTTACATACCCAAGGTAATAATATAAAGAAATTAATCCACCGCGCGGCTGTCTAAGCGATCGCTTTTGCCACATTTGTAAATCAAAGTGGGTAGTTGCAAAAGAAATGGGCGAGAAGTGCGCGTTCCATACGTCACCGTGTGGATCGATGCTCATTTGCATCGGAGTCGTCTGCGCGAACGGACGTCAGTGGCCGTGGAAAGTGTTGCAATGGCATAGGAAGGCAGAGAGCAAAAAAACACCCGCATTAGAATTGTAAATGCACTACAAAAGAAATTGTTGCATAAACGCCCCAGCGCTAAAATTAGGTGTGAAGTGTTCCCTCCGCGAGTTGACTGGAAATGTACAAACGAGAGCGTGTGAGCGTTCGGATATTTCGACGATTCTCTATTTGAGTTTTGTTTTCTTTTTCGGGTTGAATGGCTTTCCTTTGCGTTCCGTTTCTGTATTGACATCGCGTGTCAGCCTGTTCGATCGGGATCGCGTGCTAGATAGCAATCTAGCCCCCGGAGGGTACCGGCCACAATTGATTCTATACCTGAGAGAAACATTAAGTTGCCGAGCTCCTACTCTATCATCTGAATATAACTTGATGGTACTTTGCGGTGTAATGGAATACCGTGAAGCGTTCTAGTGACAGCTTCGTAGCTCGGGGCTTCTATTATTTTAAATACGAAATACCGTTCAATTGGTTGAATTTGACCGTTAATACGTATTTAATTTATTGTTTCCCAGAGGCGCTGTTTTTGTATGAAGTCTCAAGCGATCAACATTCAGAAGACAAAGCGTAGACCGAATAATTTGTATCGTCAGTAGACTAGTCAGGTACCTAAGTACTCCGGTTGCGGGGAGCTTCCACCAAAAAAAGTCCCAATTGAAAGCCGGCAGCCGAAAGTTGAATGTCCGTAGTTTTATAACGAGATTCGATAATCAATTTTGCGAGTCCTCGAGAGATTTCAGACTGAAAGCCGTATCTATAGTCCCGACTCTCCATGTCTCTACTTTTATCCGCAATGAAAGATCTGATAAATGTGCATGTTGTAGTATTTAGTTTATTAAAATCACTAAATAGATTTTGTTATGGGTCCAGTACTGACTGAAATTAAGAAACAAATATCGAGTGTTTAAAAAACTATACATTAGTTAAAAAATATATATTAGCAAAATATAAGTTATTAGTAACACTAGTAATGGAAGAAGTTTCGTTAGAGCTTTAGTAAAATTATTGTCGGCGAAAAGGTTTTTTAACACCAGCCAAATTATTCCCCTCCCGAGCCTCCATTATGAATAGGGCCCCATCGTATTGGCCCACGGGAGCTTATCCGGTAACTTTTTAACGATAGCACGGCAAGTTTTAACCAAATTCCACTAACTGACGACACGGCAGCAACTTTTCCGATAGCTGTAACGTTGTTACTATCCGCTTTTCGCACCTTTCCGCCTCCACTTGCATATTTCAACCTACGAACTTTGCTGGCTGGATAGACAACTTTTTAAATAAAACTCCTTTGTCGAAAAAAAGCGAGACTGATGTTCTAATTTCGAATTAGTCGAACATCGACGTTCAGGCTCGGAAGTTTGGCTTTGGAATTAAGTTAGCCGGTAGCGATTGCGTGTGAAAAAAGTTTTATCTACTCGGGCAAACGTGGTAGATTTTTCATCGGTTCCACCACACCGGTTATTAGAGCCATTGATTTGTTCTGCAGTGCCGCTTTATTGATTTATCACTGCAAGTGGATTGTAGTTCGACACGCGAACAATGCGTCGAAACTTTATGCAGCCCATTAGTTTTCACGCCGCGTGAAATGGGACGTCAAACCGAAATGGCGGGAAAAGGACGAAGAGGGAAACGTGGATCGTGTCACTCATCTACGCATTAATCCTCGGTAATTATGCAAGACAGGCAAAGAACCGAATGCAGAATGCCCGACCACAAATCCTGTCCAAAGTGACAACTTAAACATCGCATCTCGTGAGACAGATCCGTGATTTAGAGCCCGGCTCGCGGCCCGAAACGTCCCCAATTAATCGTTAGGGATAATATGTCACAATGCACTTAATTTTCTATAAAACTGTTTTCGTGAAACGCCTCGTCAAGATGGCGGCAGTGACGCGGCGCTTGATTTTAGAACGGGGTTTAATTGCGCGCCAAAATCGCGCGAAAGTTGGATTGCAATCGTAGTGCTCGATGGTGTTTATTGTTGAATCGAAACAATCAAACACGGGCACGGAGCGTGGGCGGTGACATACGACTTTCGCTTGCCCTGTTTATGCGTTCTGCGGTAAATGTCTCGGCATTTGGCAAATTAATTACTCACTCGCATTGGCCGTGAATTGGTTTTGGTACGCGTGGCGAAGACAATGCCCTTTTCGCAAAAATATCTGCCGATATCTAGAGCGCCATTTTTTCATTAATTCTCAGCAACGAGCCGCGCTTCGCATACGCTCCGGAGTTCTACGTTCCGCGTTCAGAGTTCTGCGTTCCGCGTTCTTTTTAATCTATGGGGTTGCTTGGAACCATTCATACTGAAGCTGTCAGAACGCGGAGTTCTCGCGAAGCAAATCCGAGAACTCTGAACGCAGAACGCGGAACTTCGGGGCAGTGTGTCCGGCGCCTAAAGTGGATCTTGGCCAAAGATTATGCGAATGTAAAATTGCATTAACCTATGTACCTACCTATTGATCAAAATTTGCTGCTTGCATGCCTCTTATGCCAGAGAGGCTATAAAAAGAAAAAGCAAGGTCTAAAAGATATTGTATTCATATTCGTTTTTATGTAGAGCCAGAGAGTGAAGTCAAACTCTAGCGGCAAAACTATCAAAATTCACCTCAATCTCTCTTCGTGAATGTTACAGTCCATTACGAAAGTGCATCCTAAAATAAAGCAATTATTTAATTCGCCTAGTTAATGAGCGTAGGTGTCCTCACTCGAGCCGTTTAGTGGAAACCCTTAAAATATTTTGCAGCGAAATGAAACGGCTAGATTAATGAATGCCTTGTACTGTCAACCGTTGTATTCAGAAGTAGGGTATATTTGGATCAACGTTGTTAAATGTGTTGGATTTATGAACAAGAATGCAGCATAATGCACGACACTCGACTATGATGTCTAATGTAATGAAAGGACCGTTTATTTTGAGGAAGTCTTAATTGCTCCTAGTTTTTAGAGTTGTTTTTGTCTATTCCGAAGCTATTCAGCGGAGTCCAAGAATAATGTTCAATTAACGTAGCACAGTCGGTATAGGTATAAAATCATAAAAGGGGATAATGGAACTTGGTATTATAATCATAAATATGCCGGTAAAGGGACATGATTGCTTCGTCGGAAGCCGTCAAAGCCGGCCGCGAGATGTGAGGAATTCTTCATGAAATTGTCTTTTTGACCCCTGCACCTAGCTTGCGCTACTCGACGGCAGATGGCGCGGCCAGTCGCATTTCTGAGCGGACGCCGCCATTTTTCTCGTTCGTTTTTCAAATTATTTCAGTGTAAAACGCTCTTAAACGGCTATTTAGTTTTTCAAAGGCCTTTCTAAGTGGCTGTCGCATGAAAACTTTTTGTTCGGAATGCCCTCTTTTGTATGTAATACTAATAACATTTTTTTCTTCGTCATTTACAAGGCGGTCCTTGGTGATCTTTCTTGCAATGTTATAAGTGGGCGTGTAGATGTATTTATCTGTTATTATCCTTATAATAATGATCTTCCGTTTCCTATGATCCCGTGGTAAGAATGTAGTCTAGATCTGTGAAGGTTCTCCTTAATACCTCGAAGGTGCCTCGTCTTGTCTCTAATTCACTGTCTGAGCTATTTTTCCCATATTTTATTTAATTACTGCGCAATTTAGTTTTATCTTGATCGCGGTCCAAGAATTCATTTACTTACTTCAATCATTATTATTGTAGAAGTGGTCGTCTTTGACTCTCTATATAAAAAAAAAAAAACTAAGGCCTTTGCTAGATGCAAAGGCGTAATGAGATGATTTATACAGCGTCCAGTGGCACCTTCACTCACACTAGATGGGTGAAGAGACCACTCGGCGCTGCAGTGCCTGGGACATTGTTTTTAGATGGAGTAGGCTTGCCCAGCACATACCATCCTGACAGCTTAGTCGACCTAGCCCACAGGAAAGACAGGTCAATACGTGTGGAGCCAACTAAGCCGCGGGTTTCCTCACGATGTTTTCCTTCACAATCAGAGCTCATAAAAAAGGTAGCAACAGCATTTTTTTTTTCTTACGCAATTTCGCATGTTATTTCTAAAAAACGAACTTTGGCTTTGCGCTCAAATTGTTGGCTCTCTGAATGACAATCTTTACTACTGTCAATGTTACTAACATTATTTTTTTCAGTAGGCAAGATGTAAAAAAAATGGCCTGAAATGTCAGACCAAGAATGCTTCATCGACAAGAGGATAACTCTTAAATATAATGATGAGGCAGGATGGGATTTTTTTACGTAAAATTTGAACAAAATATCAATAGGTATGTATAGAAAGTGTTGCTTGAAATATTTATTATTTACTTAAGCGTCTCTTTCTAAGCAGAGCTTCATTCGAAACGAGCAAGAGGAAACTAGCTCACGGTATAATTTTCCGTTCCGCATTTAATATCTCAAACGGACCATAGTTCGACGCTTGAAAATCGGTCAAATGCAGCCTCTGACAATACAATGGAGCTTTGCAGCCGGTTTCGATCCAAAGGAGAGAATTCTCCTTTGATTGCTTTAATAATAACAATAGGTTTAAATGTAGAGCCATAGTAACAAATATCCAAGTTTATGGTTCTATTTATTTTATGTACCTATTTACTAATTTAATTAGTAAATACGCACCTATAAATTAATTTGACCGCTATTCAAACTTATAACGCCTTTTTTTTATCAGGGGTAACTGTTAAATTAAAATTTAAAATACACCCGAAATGTCAGCTTCAAATTAGGATATTTCATAAAAGGCTGAAATTATTGTGATAAAACATATCTACTCGTAAAAACACTCGCTAGGAAACCTGCTTTCAAATAAACAAAACCGCATCCAAATCGGTTCACCCGTTTAAGAGCTACAGACAGACACACAGACAAAGAGACACACACATACATAGCAGTCAAACTTATAACACCCCTCTTTTTAGGTGGGGGGTTAAAAAAAGAGCAAGAAGAAAATTGTTCTTTTCGAATTCGAAAATCGTTTTTTTTTTTTTATTAATTTTTATTGACACAAAAAACACAATCAAGGTAATAAAATAACAAACATATTTGATACAAATTCGGTGGCTCATGATTGATACATAAATAAATAGAAGATACCCTGTCTCCTAAACTAGGTTGGTAGCACGCACCAACAGCGACAAAGGACACTGACAAAAAGTTTCTTATCGACGTGTGACGACAAAAGTGTATACTGGGTGTTAAAAGACCGCCAACAGAGCGGGAAACCACGTAATTGTCCTCACCATAAGAAACATTTTTGCTCAAGGAACTATGCCTGGGAAATCAACGGTTTCCGAGATAATGAGGTTCAAAGTCGGACTTTTCAAAACTTTTTTTTTACAGAAATGTATTCAGTATCTAGTTCTTAACATACCTTCTCAAAGAGCCATATCAAAATTATCAATATTTCTTACAAAAAACGACGTTACAATTCCAACCCGCAATGTATTCTAAGCATCGGCACTTCAAGCTTAAGTCACTTAAACTTATACCTACGCTTGCGCAATATGACTTCTGTACATTACACGTCCATTGCGTGATAAAATATTTTTCAAAATTATAACCTAAAAAACCAAAATCATTTCCCAGCAATAATTTATCGAAAAAGTACTTTGTTTTGGTGTCTAGTATGCGTGGCTTTCGGGTCTGTTGGCGGTCTTTTAACACCCTGTACAGGGTGTTCTTGACTGAGGTGACTTGGGTGGCTTCTTGAGAAGGTATGTTGAGAACTAGATACTGAATGTATTTCTGCAAAAAAAAAGTTTTGAAAAGTCCGACTTTGAACCTCATTATCTCGGAAACCGTTGATTTCCCAGGCATAGTTCCTTGGGCAAAAATGTTCCTTATGATGAGGACAATACGTGGTTTCCCGCTTTGTTGGCGGTCTTTTAACACTCTGTATAGTATTGTTAACCTATCTTGTTATCTTAAATAAAATCCTTGAAAAAAAAAAACTAGAAACTTGAGTAGTTTAGCCTTCTATCTATGGAGGGGCAAATGCAGAGATCACAAAAGTATCAGCAGCTAGAGAGAAGTTCTCGATGTGTCTGTCCGCTCAATGGATATTAGTGCACGGTTTAGTACACTTCCGAACCTCGGAGTTCCATTTAGTTTTAAATGCTTTTGACAGGCCCCTTTGGAAGTTCAGTGGAGAGCTCTAAACGAATATTATTACTATCAACATTATTGATTTTAAGTGTATGGAAATTTGTTTGAATGCACAAGGTTCGTGCGAGCTTCTGCCGTGCATGCCAATATCTTTGAATGTTTTTTTTTTTGTGGCATCATGTTCTTTACTCAACTTCTTCCCTCGAACTGTGACGAAAACGTAAGCCTTTACGCAATGAAATGATTTATACAGCGTTTAGTGGCAGTTTCACTAACACTAGATGGGTATAGGAACTACTCGAATGCTGCGGACATTGTTCAGATTGAGTATGCTTGCCCAGCACCTGTAACATCCAGACAGCTAATTCAGATCCTATTTGATCAGAGTTAATGAAGCTGGACAAAAAAGTAGCTAGATATAAGTATCTAGCGTTAGAAAGTAATAAGTCTATTTGATTTATAGAGGTACTTTTTACTTTCGATAATATTTTGACGTTCAATTTAAACAATTTATTGACTTTGACTTTATTCGGCCTAGCAAACGGAAGAAAAACGTTTAAAAAAAACATTGTCTGGGATGGTACCTCATTGCACTTCTATGAGATGGGTATGAGTGTATTGTAAAAGATGATAGATTCTACAGTTAGCTTCTGCGTCAAAGTATTTTATAGCAAAACGTAGGTATCCATTACGTTTTCTTTTCCTTTCCCCCAGAGCTTCGGTCGTCACTGAACCGTGTCACTTCGTAATAAAGTTCATAATTACACAACCGCCACACTTAATTAGCCCGGGATTAAAGTGTTTTAATAATGAAACGTGCATAATTTATTTCCCGTGTCTAACTGGCCGTGAAACATTATTGTTGAGACCTTGAAGACGGTGGAATCGATGGAACCTGAACTGAACTTGAACTTATTTCAAATCATATATGGTAAGTTGGCTAATTATAGCAAACCTTCATAATTTTGTTTATTTTTAACTTCCAACTCAAAAATATAGGTGTAAGTTTGACCGCTACACCTATCTGTCTGTCTGTGTGTTTTTTTGTGGTTTTTTATTTGGAAGCAGGTTTTCTAGCGAGTGTTCTTAGATATGTTTTATCAAAATCAGTTCAGCCGAGATAGGTATGCTGATTTGAAGCTAAAATGTCGGGGATATTTTAAATTTTAAATTTAGTAGTTTTACTCGTAAGTCTAAATAGACATATAGATAACTCTTGAAACAATACAAAAAAACATCCTTCTTTGGGTATCACTATCGATACCTTAGTCTGTTTAAATAGTTTTTGCTCAAAATTCCGCAATGTTAACTGCATTAAAATTATTATAACCAGTATTATAATTATGTTTTATTTGTATTAAGAAAAATATCTGTAAAATGTTCATTAGGTGTACAATGAAGAATATTCTATGTATCTATCTATCTGATTATCTTATGGCTAATCCACTTCTAATTTGTCATTGAGAACTGTAGTTTTATAAATTCCGCCCTAGAAATAATTCGACAAAACGCCGCCCGCCCAGCATTAGTCGGGCGAAGTTCGGCCACTCAAAGGCAGGGCGGGCGTGTGAGAATCTATTTTCAATGGCCACTATCGGGCGAGGCAGGCAAAGGCTTTACCGGAGGAAGTTGGCCAGTATTGGAGCCGTTCTGCTTGGCTAAACACTTTCGGTTTAGTGTTTAAGCTAATTTTAATAGAGGTTAGGGGCGGACCAAAAACCTTTTGCGGCTCTTCGCAACGCGCAGACCGTATGCAACGCGCAAACCAAATATAATTCGTTGATTGCCAATATTCAATAAGAATAACTACTAAATTAAAAACTACTCCGACATTTTAGCATCGATATAGCATATCTCATAAACAAATTTTGATAAAACTTAACTAAGACCACTCGCTAGAAAACCTGCTTACAGAAAAAGACGCATCCAATTCAACCGATTTAAGAGCTGCGGTGCCACAGACAGACACGCAGACTGACAGACAAACACAGAATGCGGTCAAACTTATAACATCCATCTTTTTGGGTGGGGGTTAAAATCGACTCAAACATCAACCAAAGAACGAATTTGCGATTTCATTCAGTCTATATCCCTAAAACGAGTCTCGATCGCGACCATGACAGCTCATGAAGTTCATAAACATCTTTCAAATGTTAAATTGAAACGGATTATCGATGACGTTGAAACACTACTTTACAAAAGGTGCAACCAACATTATCAAAGTAAAATATCATTGGTCGAGAAATGCGACTCTAACTTTCGATCTACGTTGATTTGCACCAATTTTTCTTTTCACAATATTTTCTTAGGTTTGCACGAGCACTATACATAATTTAAACACAGATTTTAACGGATTTAACACTCGTTTTATCTTGGGGTAGTCAATGTCTAATTATGTTCATAACCGAGGGTAGTTTCAATCAACAAATGACATACAAGACAGCTGTCACCTCAGTCTACCGCGACCACGAGCCCTGCAAAGGTCTCGAAACGTTGGGAAAATGTAAAAAGTTAATAAAACGAGTGTTAAATCCGTTAAAATCTGTGTTTTCTTTTCACGTTTAATGTTTGCCCCTCACGATTCATCTCTACACCGCTTCCCCTAACTGCACCTGCATTGCATCCAAAGCTCAGCCAATAACTTCGCAATAAATACGATCGACCATCGGTCCAGTAGCCACGATAATAACCAAAGGGCCTGTCTACAACTTTTTGCTGAGCCACAGTGTAAAAACACACCATAATATACGCTCATTGCTATTACGAAGACTACCTCCTTTACTCATTAATAAGGCGTTTTTGTACGACTTTTTTTTCCAGACTGTGGCGTAAGTTAATACAAATTGTGGGGTGTGTTTTCCAATTAATTGATTTTAATTGCGCTATGATACGATGCCAGTTATGGTATTGTACAATTAGCTGATTAGGTTTCTATTAAGAACTGGTATGGACGTATAGATAGATGGTTAGGGAGCTCGTTTTTTGTATTTTATTGATCTGATATCTTTTTTAATTAATTCAATAAGCTCAATGGTTTTGTACTTGAGTATATTATTAATTAGTTGATATTATTATTTATTTCTAACAAGAAACTACAAGGTTTGTCATTGTAACACCTGACATTTAGATGAAATATCATTACTGTGCTTGCAATTTGACAACACTTTTGTAAAACCTAAGAAAATGGCTAAATCAAGTCACAAATTGAAAAATAAATTCGTTCTGTCCAAGCTGGTAAGATATTCACAACAAAAGATCAATTACAGATAATGTTCTCGAGCCATATCATTCAATACAATGACAGACCCATCAATTTTCCAATCGCAAATTATTAACCTACACATGCGATCTAACGGGTACTTATACTGGTTTCCACAATGTCTAATATGTCATTAGACTGACTGAACCTACAACGCGGTATAGACCGACGTTTCCACAGTTTCCCAGTTTCCCACGATTCGCCACTGTCCTATATGAAAACGGTGTAAAGCCTCGTTGTGTTGCGAAACAAACGTCCAACAATTGTCGAACGATTTTGATTTTCTCATGGGGAGTTGTGAATATGGATGGGGCATTATACGTTTATGTAATCTAGCATGGCATCTCTCTATCAAAGAGGTTTTGTTGTCGTAAAATGTCCTGCACACAATTACAGCACAGTACACTTACACACTGAAGTCAATCGATGCATGTTGTTTTTTACTCAAAATAACGAGAGCTGACCAAACCCCAATATAAGTATTTATTATTATGTTGAATAAAACAAAAGTAGCCGGCAATTTTCTCCGAAAACCGAGCCTCAACTTTACTAGACACCCCGATTCGACCGTTGTGAAACACAACCTATAATGACGGCCGCAATCACTGGTCACGCCACAAATAATCACGCCCGCAAGACGTGGGAACATACGACAATAACACTGCGCTCACTTTCAACACAGACAACTGGATCGACAGTGAGTATGTGGAATTGTAGATGGAGACGCGTTACGCACGGTTGAAAGTGTAACGCACAATCACACACACACTTGGGCCGCAAAGAACTAACAATGTCATACTAGGGTCGTTCAATAAGTGATGCGAATAAGATACCTGTAAATTCCTTGGAAAGAAAAAAAGACTGACACTAGCGCCGCCAAAACGGCCACTTTGTGCGCGTATATCAAGGAACATTAGGGATCAATGCTCCTCCATATTCTGCAGTTACGCGTAGATAAATATCGAAGAAAACCTCAGAAAATCCGAAACAACTGCACCTAAAATTTTGATAAAAAATACAGGAAATAGATCATTGCCTATAGATTACAGGAAAACCTATAAAAAGTCCATGTTGTATAAAATAACATAGGAAAATTATAATATTAACTTTGTAGCATTCGTTTCGCAAGTCCGCCAGCAAATGGTGCTCGTCCTACATCGCGGATCGCTGTATGTTTTGTTATGGTTTCGCAACATTTGTGCGCAAATGAACTTTGGATGTACGGAACCCTCTCAACGCGAATTTAACTCGCACTTTGCTCGTTTTTTTCCTTTTGAAGTTCGGAACCCTAAAAAGATAACGCAATGAGAAGTTTTGACAAGAAATTCACTACTGCTCTTAATTTTCCATTGTCTCACAAAATATGAATGGACTACAACAATGCACTCCGCACTGCATGACATGTCAAACGTAAATTCACGCACTTAGCCTATTTGGCAAATGTTCGACGTTGTCGTCAGTTGCTTGACTGTTCGCTCTCAAGTTTATTAATAAAAAGTCGTATGTTACAAGCGGACTCGATGCGCATGCAAAACAGATCTATTGATATGTAGAACGCAAATGTGGAAGCATCTAGTGGCATAGGATTTTTCCGTAACAATGACAGATTTATTCGCCCATGTTCCGTATTTACAATTCTATTTGAGTCCAAAGCGGTTTGGTCGACCAGCTTTTCAATCGAAAGTGTGAGTTTGATAGACCGACTAAGATTAGACGAGTAGTTTCTGGATTAGTTGTAGCTTTTCCTAACTGTCCAGAAATAAGTACTCCCTCCATTCATATACCTAGCTAGTGTGATGAGTAAAAGCTATCCATAATTACGACGATAATTTGCAATGGACGCAAAACCCTAAGTCACTGAACGCGTCATAGAAGTTTTTTTCTTCGAATCGGAACTCATCGAGGATGCGACAATTATCGTCCGCAATAAGAAAAAGACGAGCCCTCCCTGAAAATTATCTAAAATTCAATCTAATTCAGCGGAGCGGGCCCCTATCGATGCAAAGGACAAAGGGTAATGCCAGGCACGATACAAAATGTAGCCCATTGTCTTTCCTAGATTTATTTCACTCCGTATGCATTGTCATTCATGCTAAGCTAAATAGTACAATGAGAATTTTCTCCCGCTTTTTACAAAGTGTCCTGCCGATTTGAGCCACCTCATCAGTGAAAGAGAGAAGGCTGTCTTTCCCCATCGGTGTGAGAGGGAGGGGTAGCGTGATTTGTACGGAGGTCTTTGAAACGCGCTGAATAGGTGGTCAGTTTTTCTTCGTTTTGGGATCATTTCCTTTATGTTCGAAGTTTGCTGCAGCGATATTCGCCTCGTGTGTGCGCTCCACTTTTCTTTTGTTGATTATTTCCCGTCAGTATTTTGTCTCTCGTAATTGTATGCTCTCGGTTGTTATTGTCCTTAACTGCCTCGCTATAATAAAGACTGAAGTGCGGTGCATTGCAATGCTTTTGTAAATTATGATTGGCTGGCTGCTGGGGACTTTTGCGAAATTTCGCGTTATTTTTCACGAAATTTCATTTGGTATCTGATTGATGTTCCACCTTTGTGCTGCCGTTTGATCTCTCGTGCAGCGTCGTGTCTGCATTAGTTCAGACGTCTGCCTTTTTGTTTCGCGTCAAAATCAATAATGGCCTAAGCGAGCGCACAAAAGAAAATCATAATTCAGGATGAAAAGCCGCGGTCGCTTGACCACATATCCCCCTTTTGTCGACTTGAATTAGATTAAGTCCCGGCCAGAGAGGGGAGGTGAACATAAATGTAACTTCGAGCCACTCCGCACGACACGCGACGGGTAATGTGAGGAGCAAGGAGGTTTAGGACAGGGACACAACAAGGATAAGGATGTAACAAAACAAAACAAATATAAAAAAACAAAAATCTGTAAAAAGAAACCAGTAAAAGAAAGCAGTGTAAAAATAGAAGTGCGGAGTGATTTTTCTTATCGACGTTCGCGGTTCGATTGAATGGTTTGAAATGGAACGTGTTCTGTGTGCTAAGTAGGGTGACTAAATAGCAGAAGCGTAGATTCCTAGCAGAGTGAAGCGGGTGATTCCAAAAGCATTAGTCAACAGATCGGTTCCGTTTTTCGACACGGCGGCAGCCGCTCTAAGTTCCGAGAAAACGTTGCCTACGATCGGCCGATGATGGATGGCCTCTATTGTCAGGTACGGAGGCTGTTTGACAAGCACCGATAACGGGTAATGGCGCTAACCGACTCGGAAGATTACGCCAAAAGGGGGGAAATTGATGAATACGTTCCGATAGAGTGCTCTTCCCAACAACATGGCATGCGAAACAGAGATTAGATTAGATTGAGTAGGTACCTTTTTTGGGTATGAGGGACTTCAGCAGCATGACGGCGGCCTCGTCGCAAGCCCACGCGTGCATCTTCCGGTAGGAGTCGCGCCCCTTCTCGGTCAGCTTGTCCCACGGCTTCGGCTTGGAGAGCAGCTCCGAAACGGTCCCCTGGGACAGCCCGAGCACGTATTTCGCAAACAATCTTTGGCCAATGTTGTGCACGGACAACAGCTCGCGGACTCTCCGGCTTATGTGCAGCGTGTCGAGGTTGCTGTTCGCGTATTTGTCCATGTTGTATCTGAGCATTTCTTGGAGGCGCGCTTCCATCGGGTCTCCTTTAGGGATGAGTGAGTCCCCGAGGCGGCCGACCAGGGCGCCAGGCGGCAGAGGGCCCATGTCGTCCGCGAACCGGTAGTGGCGGTGCTCGTCGAAGCGGAAGGGGCTGGGTGGCGGGTGCGGCAGCGGCGTGTGTCCGCCGTGTGATGCGGGCCCGTTGTTGTTGTGATGCGTGGTGTTGTTGTTGAGTGGCGGCGGCGTGCTCGGCGCCCACTCCTCGCCACCTGCAGCGAGAGCACGGTTACGCGGGAACACGAGGACGTGTCGGGACGGGAAGGGAGGTGGGTCGTGCGGAGGGCGCGCGGTCTGCTCTCACGCGGTACGCTCGCTCATTCCGTCCTCGGCGCGCGCAATCATTCGGCAGTTTTACGACGTCGCGATGAGGAAAGACGTCCGAGGTCGTGTTTACGCGCTATCGGGCGGCGGCGTCCTCTGAAGTCGGCGTCGCGCGCTCGGAATTCACAATGACTATGCGCGGTGTCGCGGTTTTTAAGCGTAGGGGAACGATTACGCGCGTCCGTGAGCGGCATGAGCCTCCCGACGGCTTCGGAGGAGAGTGTGGGAACTGGACGCCCTCGTACTCCGCACGCGGTCACAAAAGAAAAGTAAAGCGAACACGTAAACTAGCTACGGACATACACAGTGGGGTTTCGAATTTGAATATCGAGCGCGAGTGGTGGGCTCGTGCGGTCGATGTCCAAGTCCTGTAAAGTGGGCTCACCTGCGTCGCGGCGGTCGATGCGGTCGGTGGGGGTGGCGGAGGAGCGCTCGTCGCGCGAGTGCGCCAAAGATACGCTCGGCGAGCGTAGCGGCTCAGGTTTCCGCTCACGCTCGCGCTCGCGCTCCCGCTCCCGCTCCCGCTCCCGTTCACGCTCACGCTCGGTCTCGCGCCGCTCGGACTCCCGCCGCTCGCGCTCCGCTTCCCTCCTCTCACTGGACGTCATCTCAATCGCTCGCAGTATGCTGTCGACAACACGATGATATTAATAATTATAATCAAGCTAGCCCTCCGGCCATCTGAGCGATTAAATAGAAACGTGGCAATTTCAATCGAAGTATGCAATTATTCAGTGAAATTTTCCCTATTCCGAGTTTTTAATGCTAATGTTACTTCCACGATCGTAACGAGGGATATCGTAAACAGACCGACGCGATCGCAATCAAAGCGCAATTTATAATTTTCAATAATAATATTATAATTATCGAGGGTCTAATTTTGTAGAATAGAGAGAGGAGAGGGCACGATAAAATATCGAATTTATATGAGGAGCCTGTAGGTAGCATAATAAACGCGAGGTCACCTCCTGATACACCTTAATAAATTGAGCAAGCACGAATTGATTAAAACCATTCCAGGTGAATTAATTAAGTATTTTAATTAATAGAATATCCCCGTGCCCTTATTGGCAATATTCCTTTCATAAATTTATTGAGATAGAACCCTTTGAGGTGGGGGGGACCTTCTTGTACAGGCTATTAGCAGATAAGACGCCGTCTGTTACCTCTCCGCTGATAAAAGCTTCTGTAAGGCTATTTTACACATCGATAGTTTGGGTATTTAGTGGTTTTGTCAGAGAGTATTTATTCTCGTCCCGGTTTCTGAATTGAGAATTTCACTAACCAAATGCTTAAGTATCGTTATGACGATACGAAATTCTCAATTCAGAAACCGGGCCTAGGTCTTATAACCAAGTCGATCCATTCTCTCATATTGCTTGAAATGAAATAAAAAGTCTGCAAACATTTTGACGCTTCAATAAAACAATATGCGAGTTTGTTGGGTGGAACCTTCTTGTCTAAATAAGCCTTTGAAATCGGTACATTTTATGCAAAGACCTATTCAATGTAATCCGGTCCCATATTGTTTTGGAACGAGCAAATCAATCGAAGCATTTAATGCTGTAATTTGAACTATTGTTGCCAAGCTTTGCCCCAATAAAACCGTTTACTAAACACATCAGTAGACTCTCAACGAAGTCTACCAACTAGTCAATGAAATCGAATCAAATCTACCAATTTATTAGCTAAGAAATCCGACGATTTCTCTAATAGAAAGGCCCGGATTTTAGCGCCCTTTCACGGCAATCGGTGGCGTTATACCTTAATTACGATTTAATATATTATATCGTTGATTTAATCACCGATCGAGAGCACAACGTGTAAAGGCCCTTCCGAGAAGCAAAATGGCGTAAGAGTTACCTTTGTCTCAGAACTTACGACGTTTATCAACCAGATAGAGTCAACTTAAATTTTCATACTAAACTCTCAGGTACTTGTAAACAAAACTTTGCTATTATCCTTATATTTCATGACTGTCATCGCTGTATATCGATCAACTTGGTCACTGAATTTGTCTTAGGTACATAAATAACCAAACGTAACGATTTCTTGACTTGCGGTTATTTTCAGTAGACCAAAAAGGGTGTAAGAAAATGTAGGTTTGCTCAATTTTATTGATATTAGTACACTTATTATTTTGTGCCTATTATGTAAACAAAATGTCTCATGCTTAAGGGTGGACGATAGCAACGTGGCGGGAAATTCAAAATTTTCACAGTTTTTTACATTTTGTAGCTAAACTGAGCTATTTTTGTTCAGCGATTTTTCATTCGAATGAAAAATATCTCAGTTTAGCTACAAAATGTAAAAAACTTTAAAAATTTTGAATTTCCCGCCACGCTGCTATCTTCCAGCCTTAAAAAAACTTTACTTACACCATCAGGCAACTACATCAAACATTTTTTGTTTGAAAGTGTCATACATAGTAAAATGTTTAGCAAACATCGCTTTTCAGAAGTAGGTGAACACTCCACGGAGGTATATTGAAGTTTTAATAGCTTACGATGGAAACAAGAAACGAGATGGAGTCGCTACTTTACGAAAATAATAAATTTAAAAGTCATTCAGGCGGTGTATCTTAGGTATGGCTATATCTTGAAAGATAAAATCATTTTAAAATTATCTGGAAGAAATTGCTTTGAGACCGTCATTCAAGCTTTTGATTTCCCTCATAAAAGAGTATTTATTTATTTATTTTATTTTATTTTTTAGTATCATGAGTTGAAATATTAAAAAAAGACACATACAGGCATCTCCTAACTTAGGTCTTGTCCATTTAAATTATCTGTAAACTATTAATTGATTAGAATTAGATTAGAATATTCTTTATTGTACCTACTAAAACCTTTGGATAAACATCATTAATATGGACTTTAAATAAGTGTATAAAATATACGGATATACGGACGGACAGCATTCATATTGACTTTAAGGTACCTTACTACTACTATTAAAATTTTAAGTACAGGTAAAAGGTAATACTGTGATTTTTTTACGTAGCGACTCCACATCTCTCTCTGTGAAACAAGTGAACGCTTAAAAGCATCTTTGTCTTCCGCCAAAAGCCTTCGGTTTATAGGTTGTTCTTGAATGAATATTTTATCACTTTATCTCGCAGCTTGGACCTAGTGTACGTGTGTTCCTAAGTAATACAATGTGACTTACTTTTTACCCGACTGCCCAAAGGGAGGGTTATATTTTTAACCATTTACCCAGATGGCGGCCATAAGGTTGTGTCCAAAACAAATATTTTTTGCGATTGAGTTGATCTCAAATTGAGCTCTACATTTTCTCGAAAGTAGCTCGAGTAATTGACATTAAATTTCAGCGTCGACAAAGCTTTTTTCGAGGCTACATGCTAAGTTCACAGATATTTAACGACAACACATCACTTGTGATGGTTTCAAATAAAGTTTATGGATGCAGTAGAGTATAATAAATAACAAGGAAGAGCCTATAGAATTCAAAGGACTCACACGATTCTTTATCTCCCTCTGAGAGAAGGCTTTGGTCCAGTTAGTGGTACATTGTGTAGGATACAATCTTACTGACTTACCTAATTACTTCATACTTTACCTAATCGATCTTTACGTAACTTCTAAAAGTACCTACCCATCGACTTGTCTGAATTATTTATTTATCCGCCTAATATCGGGAGATACCGAAGTCTTTTCGTCAACCCCATCAACCTCTGAAAGGTAAGAGTTATGTCATGTCATTGAAAATTTTCCCTTTGGTGGAAATTTTCTCCCACCCTCCCCATTTTACGGTCTATTCCTAGATCACTCTGTTTCTCTTTTTATTTTGCAATATAGTCAACGTAGGTACACCTTGTACACACGACAGCACGTCAGAGTGTACACTTTTGTTGTAAAGTCGCCCGTAACGTAAGTGGAGTGGAGAGCTGACAAGCTGAGCTGAGCTGTAAGGGTTGACGTGCTGTCGTGAGTAATTTAATAATAATTATG
Organism: Zelleria hepariella; assembly: GCA_949319315.1. NCBI lineage: Eukaryota > Metazoa > Arthropoda > Insecta > Lepidoptera > Yponomeutidae > Zelleria > Zelleria hepariella. The sequence continues at coordinate 3,404,604 of OX439396.1, read as the reverse complement.
ATTTTAATGAGAGTAGTGCACGCCCGAGTGGCAATTTAAGGCGCTGGGCATGGTGAATTAGCCCGCGCGCAACGAAAAATGCACAAAATCGATTCCTGTATCAATTTTTTGGAAGTTTTAAAGATTTGAAACTTAAACTCTGTAAAACTTAGTAGGTACAAACTTAATCATCAATAACTTTTAATGTATTTTCAACTTAGATACTCCTATATTTTTGATTACGTTACTAAATTTTATTAATATACTCATTTGAGTGTTCATTTTGGAGCTTATAGGAATCGACCCTCCGTTATTGCGCACCCGAAGTTCGATACCGGAATTCCATTAATTACTTAATCAAGACACCTTGTTGCAGAGTTAGGTAGGACAAAATGCCTTCATAATGGCAGCTGTATATTGGTTCTATAGATGGATATCTAGATATATAGCTGATTGATGGATAGGTAGAATGAATTTGTTATAATTCAAGTCTTTGGTATAGTTAGGCTGGGTATGACTAAATATTGTATCAATAACTGCTTACTTACAGCAGGGCAAAGACCTCCCCCTTCTCAACCCAGATCCGATACAGTCCTGAGCCTTAATTTGACCTACAGTGGGTATACACTACACACTATGACACTACATAAAAATAACTCTGCTTATTGAACGAGCGAGCGAAGCGAGCGAAGTTCTCCGAGTCTACTGGAACAATCCGGCGTTTGTATGTATGTATGTATGTATGTATGTATGTATGTATGTATGTATGTATGTATGTATGTATGTATGTATGTATGAATGTTCGTTCGACGATAACTTGAGTAAATTTAGTCGGATCGTTATGAAATTTGGTAGGCGGGTAAATGAAATTAAAAGAATTTTTAAGTTCGAACATGAGCCAAATCGGTCGAGGGGTTACCGAGATATGGGGTTGTTAAGTTTATATGGGTCGCGAGTTCACAGTTCGGGGCGAACCACTAGTTAAATTGTGTTAAAAATAAATCATAGATGTATGCTGTATCCAAAAATAAAAGTCTTACCCCTATTGTGTAAACAAACCACTTACCGGAAGAAAAATACGCATTCCCTGTGTAATCAGTAATCACACACAATAGCTAGTAGATAATTATTGTAGCATCTGGGTAATCACATGCAATACCATTATTTTTGTTATAATACGTCCATTTCATCGTAAAACTAATATTTTTTTACAGAAAACTGAATTCTCTGTAACCTCAAACTTACAAGTGACATTTCGATAAGTCGCCAAAAGGTATCAAACATTGTTTGCTAATGTGCTTTGTCTAAAACAATGTCCCAGGCACTGCAGCGCCGAGTGGTCACTTCTTCACTCATCACAGCACTATAGTAGTCTATGGTTACCCATTCCGCCATATTTGTTTACACAATAAGACTTTTATTTTTGGATACAGTATATTTAGTTTCCTTTCTATATAATAACCGATTAAAAAAAATATTTTTATGTTTGCTGGTGACAAAACTGAGGGACTTCTGAAGACTCTACAAACATACCGACATGACTGTACCAAACCAATCATCGCGAAAACGGCCATCATTACAAATAGATAACCGATAAAAAAGAGTAGGTATCGCCGTACTTATCGGGCGCAATCGATTGTAAAACAGATACCGATGGCTCCGCCCACCCGCGCAAACATTCGACAACCAATCATTGGAACTTCGATCGGTCAGCCCATACCCGCCTCTCGACCAAAACACCTATAGCCAACATTTGCTCAAACATTCCCAGCGACTATTTGACCAAAAGACACATAACTTGAGCCAACAAAAAAGTCATCTTGTGCAAACATCGAGGATGGGAAGAATTTTGACGTTGAACAAAAAAAAAAAGAGGAAATTAGTTGATAATTTGTGTGTGACAGTCATGGAGGCTAAACTTTTGTTAAATGTTAAACAAATATCGTTTTGCCTAAGTAAATGGAGACAGGTGTGCGTGATAGGGTCTTCTAGCTTAACATAGAGCACAGAAAGTTAACTTTCTTTAGAAATACACAACACACTATGCTCATCACAACAAGTGATAGCTTCGCCTTTCCTTAGTACTCGTAACCTTAAACGATTTTTAGAAATAGTATCCAGTTGCAAGAGGTCCATTTTCCTAGTTTGATATCAGCTCAGATTCACTATAAAAACTACTTTAAGTGACTACCAGTAAAACAGGGCAGTAGTATGCTTGGAAACTCGTTTTACGCATTTTGAAATTCACATTTGACTTTTGAGTTCTTCTTCTGTGGATATAAAATCTGAGCCCCAAGCAAGTTGTCTATTGATATATAGACGGCAAACACGCCGTCTTCTGCTTTCCTAGTAGAGAGATTAAATAGGTACAACGGGCCAGCATACAGGCAAGGGACCATCAACATAATGTTAGATTATGGTTATGACGTTTGCTCAAAATTAGGGGAAGATAAAGTAAACTTTTATGGCCGGCCTAAAGAATCTAAAGGTGGTATTTAATCACTGATTAAACAATCGTTTTTCTATGTCTCAGACAGTGATATGTGAACGATATAGCGTATAATGAGAGCTCTTTAGTTATATCGGATGTTATTCAAAATACTTATTAATTGCGACAATTTAATGAATGTAGAGCCAAATACGCACGTGTCAGCATAAGCAATCACGATAAAGAAGCAAATTTTCAAGTCAAAATCAATCTATTCCGAGAAATCCCACCCCTAAACTGGGGTTTAATTTCCGATGGCGCAGTAACTTAATCCTGGCTTAAGACGGTCTTTGTATAAATAAGCTATAAAACTTTACAGGTGCGCTTTATTACTTGTATTGGGATATGAGAAGGTAGTGGAGCCTTAAGGTAACTTTTGGGTCAGGACTGAGATACAATTATTTGGGAATTCTATAGATTTTTTAGGTTTATGTTAACACTAGTAGAGTACTGTACAAGCAGGTACTTAATTTTTATTACCTAGATTATTTGGCGAACTGGATTGGCAATTTTTGCGTTGAGGGAGGTATTATGCCTCATGACGCTCAGGTTTCTTCACGATGTTTTCCTTGACCATTTTATATAGAAGCGCTCACAGCCTGGTTGGACTAGCCATTCTTAATCGATTGGCAAAATTAAGCAACATCGGGCGTGGTCAGTCCATGGATTGGTGACCGCTGACCGCTAGTGGCAATAATATCTGAGCGCTTCCGTGCTTCGGAAGGCACGTTAAACCGTTGGTACCGATTGTTATTGATTTGTTGGTACCGATTGTTGTTGATTAATAACAATCGTTAAGCCATGAGAGGCCCTTTAGGCGGCCTAAAAAATCTTACCTCATTTTTATATTGCAAATGAACAAAATCTCTCGCAGTGGCCTCCAAAATCCTGCTCAAAGTTTATTCTGACTGCAGATAGGGCCCACCTTCGATACAAAATGTTGAAGGCCTCCTTCCAATCATGGGAACAAGCACCTGTCGCGTTTTGCGTGTGGCCAGAGCGCAATGATTGAAATAGAAAGAAAATACTTCGGGTTTTCTATTATTCCCTTTTCTGTCGATGCGTTTAGACTTGGTGAATGTACGGTAGGATACCCCATTTTGTTCCATCAACGCACTTTTGTTGAGTGATGTTCTAACCTGAGACTGTCGTTCTTACATCATAAAAAGAGACCACGTTCTTAAAAAACCCCAGTAGGTAGGTAATAATTAGGTAACAAGGCTTTTGCGTCATTATTAAATTTGTCATCTATTGTGTGAAGGTACCACGAAGCCCTTAATTAATAATTTACTACAGAAGACGTAGGTATAGGCTTATAATTGCTTTATCTAAATACTCTTATTTTATCATACTCTTTTTGGTGCTTTTTCCAACAATTTTTACTCAAGTTCTTTTTTATGCTTTGTAAGTCTAAACGCAACACAATAAACGATATATTTCGTGCTGCGAGCTAATAACTTACTGATATCTTTATCTATTTTCTTCCCTATAGTTTTGACAGGCGCGGTGATGTATTATTAAGGTTTTCCCACGACGCTTTCCTGCTTCTTTTATGAAGGGTGGCCAGATAAGTTGATAATCGGCGAATGGGATCAGTCAACATCCTTTCGCAAGAACTTGTCATCAACAAATAAATGAGAGATTGATAATTTTTTTAAGGCAGGTGTTTTCTAGTTGGGTCAGGTAGGAGCAAGGCTTTTCGAAGGCTTTCACGACTTATGTTTTGGGTGAAATGTGGTCCGTGCGCATTTTATGTGATTTTGACGAATTGTAACAATGAAATTAAAAAGCAGTCAAAGTTATTGATAGCTCATTAACAAAAAAATAAGTTCATAAGTTCCCGAGCTACTTATATGGCACAGCTAATGAATGAAATGTTTACAAAAAAGGGTTCAAAACGACCAATAATCGTCTTCACACTATTCTTAGGGCTGCGAGTTTAATGTGTTATTTTTACCAATATGGCGACCGATGGGCGGCGTCTTTGATCGCGCCATCAAAGAGTTCGTCACATCAAACGCACCGACGCAACCCTGGCCATAAAATCAGGGTTGTCAAAAATAAACACGCGTACGCTAATAAAACAAAAAACGCCCGATTTTATGGCATCCATTGATCGATTTTCGAATTAAGAACAACGCTATAATTTTATTTGTCGTTCCCACTGGCAGGAAATCCTAAATAAATGAGGGCTCGGGATATTCTCAGCGGGCGGGGGCGTTCAGAAACCACGTCAGTATCAATAGGTAACACAAATACGGGGTGGGCTGCTAAATTCCTTATCTCGAAACGTTTAGCGGGAAGACGCGAAGTTTGTGTGACTGGGACACATGAGAGCTTTTTGTATATTTTTTCGTCGATGGCTTTTTCGAACGCGTCGGTGGCATGCTTTTTTATTTTTCCAAACGGTCAATAATGCTGGCCAGTTAGTTTTCGGATGCCATGTTAAGCTACTCTTTTTTTGTAAACCAATAATTTGTGTTTGACTTTCTTCCGAGTTAGTTACTTTGGTGCGTAGGTAGTTCTTTTGACATTTACTTGGAATTTACCAGTAAAAATGTGTATGTTGAATTTTAACTAGTCTTGGTTGGTTAGACAGATTTCTAGTCACTTCGATCTATCGGTTGGACTGCCTTAGTCCACCGCCCATCCCTTGGCAGATTGGCTAAATATTTTGGTCGGTCCAGTCTTAATAAAAAAAGCATTTTAAACAGCAATTAACCGATGCAATAGTACAAGATCAACAATCCCACAATGTTTGATCTCTACCGAATGTGTTGTGACAGCTTTACTTGGAACCTATTAAACTGCCCTGTCTATTTTGAATGCTCTTTGTTTTATGGACTCGCCTGTTGTTTTCTTCTGGAAACAAGTCTTATTGAGTCGTCTTTTCGGCTTGCTTGGTTGTGGTGAGTGTAATGAGATTCTGTCTTGAAGATTTCTAAGTAGGCAAGACACCAAAAGCTACGAACCGAAAAAAAAAACAATAAGGTGTATTTTCGTCAAACGCAGAAGTATCAATAATCAAGTGCATAAAATACTCTACGATTACTACACCTACCTTTTACAATTAAATCATATCGGGAATTTATATTTACTCAATATTTACTCGTACTTCACAAGTACTTTCTTATAAAATTTAGATGAAGTTGGTATAAAACTATCCTTCAAATACATAATCTCCTAACACAAACCTCGACCGTTGGTACATAGCCTAGGCGCCTAGTATCCTTATCAGTAAGTTATCGTTATCAGTCAAAGGTACAGTAAGTAAACAGCGAGCGACGAGCTTAGTTCAAACTGTATGCAGTGATGACACTGGGAGTTCATTTACTCTCCCTGCTTGTTTATCAAGTTCAATTATGTATGTCCTGTTGTAATATGTTGTGGAACTTCAGTCGTTTAACAGTTTTACAGTAAAGTCTGTAAGAAAGTGTTTTTTTTTTCATAAAAGTTGTGAGAAATATGTCCATTGCATGCAATTTTTTTTTTATCAGTAGATAGAGAGCAATGACAGTGTAATGACAGATTTGCGAATGTATTATAGCTAACTCATACCCAATGAAAAAGGTTTTGTTTAGCACATCAAATAACATCACACTTTGAATATAAACAACGATTCTCTCTCGCTACCGGTAGAGCAAAATAATTTTGACTTTACTTCGTAATGTTATACGATGTACACACGACGCTTACAAGCTAGCACTCTACTCGGCTACGTTAGGGGCGACTTTACAAGAAAAGTGCTGTCGTGTGTACTTTATAAATGTGTTAGGTAAAGCTACGATTTCAGTGCTATGCTACTCGTAGCAGAGGATGTATCTACAAGGTGTTACAAAAGATGCTAACTCTTTTTACAGGGTAATAGCACTCGGTAATAGGGATCACAACCTAAATTTTTTTTTGCTCTATGACGTTCCGTTGATTTTTAAATTAATAAAATGTGAACGCTGTGGCGGGAGAAAAGTATTTTTTAAATATTGTTTTCATTGACTTTCACAATGTTTTAACAACTCAAACCTATGCAAATGCACCTACACCCACGAACATATTTTTAAATTTGAGCTAGTACTAAAAACAAAAAAGTTATGAAAAATTTTCAATTTTGAGGTTATAAAATAAAAATTGATTTTTTCAACTTTTTTTTACAGAATTGACATCCTCTTGACCAGTAGGTTACACCCTGCAAAAAGAGTTAGGATGTTTTGTAACACGTTGTATAATATTCTACATATCTATCCACAATTCTTTAGTCATACAATACAATAGCTCGGGTATTTCTTTTTCTTTAGCTGTGTTGTCTCGAGTTAAATAAGCAATCTCGAGACTCATATTATTATCTCCTTTGATTAAATAAGGGATTATCTTTCATGGCCATGAAGTAAGGTCTCATGTAGTCAATAGTAGAGTGACTAAGCTGTGGTGTTTTGAAATTGATAACGTGATTATTCGCAAGAATCACACGTAAACTTTCGTAAGCACTGCACGTTTCGTATTTAGTGAACGGTTTCACTTACTTTTATTTATGTCGGAGTAGCCGACTAGTTTCGGTTCTCATTTGGAGACCTTAATCATGGAGCTAAGCGTCCTCGCGACGCCGTGGTCAGCCTAACTGACACCGTTTACAAATACAAAAAGACTCTCACACGTTTCTCTACATTTTTTTACATTAGATCGTAATTCTTGAACTTAAATCACGAAACTGCCAACCCCGCTTTGGTTACTGGAAGCGCCAAAACGTCCATTGCTACAATTTAAATTTCATTTTATTGCCATAAATTACGTATAATGTGGTTTGACAATGGTTTTCTTATGTGTAGGTAAGTAGGTATCTATCAATGTAATTTTACCAATTAGGTGTAGCAAAAGTAAGTAGGGGTATAAGTATGGAAGACCTTAACCTATAATGTATAATCCGCCAAAAATTCTGTGGTTTGTAATAGTTTTTAGATAACAGAGATTAAATAAATCGCGCTTGAACAGACATTTTTATATTTAGGAAATTTAGGTAACAACTTATGAAACTTTGCTAAGCAATCAACCTTAGAAGAACAAAAGTTAAATTATTTATGTAACCAAATAACGCATTGATCTTTGGAGTTGAAACTCTACCGGAATCTCCCACAGTAGGAGCTCCGTGCAACAGCCTATATTCAAGGCTTGCTCATCTATTGCCCAACACGGCAAACAGTGGTTTTATCATCCAGCCCTGTTGACGATGCAGTAGCAACGACCGGCGCAGGCGCAGGTCAACGACCCGTTATCATTGTTTGATGCACGTGGTACGTAGATCCTTTGATTAGATGCTGAGCGAAGTTGGTACATAGGCGCAGGGAATGCAGCCGGTTTTCTTATTGTCTTATTCGGGGTAGCGATAAACTGAACTAGTACTAATGATAGGAAGCAAAATGAAATGTTTGGCTTTTCAATGTTTGGCAAGTCAAGAGCACTGGGAGACACATTGTATGACTGCACCCAGGCAACCTCTGACCGAGATAAATGGCTTGGCATCGTAAGGCGCGCAACATCAGCCACTGATAGTAGTATAATCCGCGCGCGATGAGAATGGGATGGTACGGTCGGCCACAGTCACAGATACCCCATGGCCTCTCTTACCGCGCGCGGCATAAGGCCGCCAATCGAACAAAAAGGGGTATCCTAGTGTGTGGCCGACTGTACCTTTTCAAAGTCAATCGAAAATATACTGTATTTTACTTTGACAAGGTATTTTCGACGCGAGTTTGCTTACCGCGCGCGTCTCAGTTCCAAAAGGTCGCATACCATCGTCATCCCGCGCGGATTATACTACCTACATATGAGGGGTATAGTTGCAAAGGCGCCTCTGTCCATATTTCGATTTTTTTGTCTGTGAATGTCATTTTTTAAAGGAAGTAGTAAGTTCAAAGCCAACAACAATATTCAGTTGCTAAATCCCTTGTAAAAAGCTCCAAAAAAATAACTCAGATGCAAACACACCATTCTCCAAATTCATTCGGAAGCAAAAGTGACACTGTCCGTGTAGACCAATCACAGCTCACTATTTTAAAAATATCAACATATACAATATATATTTTTGGAAATAGTATTGCTAGAGTCTCAACATTTTTTTATATCAAATTTTGAATGAAGTAGGTTCTTGTAATACGCAAAACAATAAAATTGATTTTTCTCCGTTCTACTCAACTTGGACAGAGGCGCCTTTGCATCTATACCCCTCATATAGTCCACAACCACTCTGACGAGAGCCTAACAACGGAGAAGAAGAAGAGATAGAAGACTCACCTGATCTCCCTCTTAATATCATCATAGTCCCTCTGCGTGTCGAGCCGCGCCTCCAGCCTGGCTATGTGCTGTTTCTTCTCGTCCAGCCGCTCCTCCAGCCGCGCCAGTTGCTGCGCGTGCGCCTCCTGGAGCGCCGCCAGCGAGCTCTGCAGCCTGCGGACGTCCTCCACCAGTTGGGCTATCTGGAACGATGGAAAATGGGCTGTGAGCATTTACAGTTAAGGACTACGACAGTCAGCCGAAAATTCGACGGGTCAATAGTTTGAAGACAGTGGGAAGACAATGCTCGAGATTGCCATTTGACGTGAAAATGAATGGCTAAATAGTGGGCTCCACTCGTAGGCTGGATAGATAATTATATAGATTTAGGGTGGTATTCTAGAACGCTGTTTAAACTCTTCCCGCCCAGTCGGAGTTTAAACATAGTTTTTTAGTGTCGACTGTCGATAAAACAAGTGCATGTTTTGATTTGAATGTCCCTCCATTGAAAATTAAAACATGCACTGTTTTATCGACACTACAAAGCCATGTTATCTAGGAGGGTTCCGGAATACCACCCTTATTAATTAGAAATCCTCAAAAGACGAGGTACCTAAACTGATCGGCAATCTCCCATAGGAGACAACTCCCAAAGAGCTCTTAAAATGTGTTTATGAAGGCTTGAAGTTACAAATCAACTACATTTTATGTAAACTCGTTAGTTCTTTTCACAATATCTTTACCTACACATACATTTTTTAGTTTAAATAGGTATTTGAATGCTATACGAGTCGTATAATACGACAGTCACCAGTCAGCAGAAGAGACATAAAACAAAATATTATAATAATAGTACCGCAACGATGAAGCGTCATTTGAACATCGAAAAACAAATGTGATAATGATACACGATTGGTTTGCTGAAGGCTTGCTTCGTTAATTATTGCGCTGTACAAACTGTGCCGTGTCAGTCGAAGATGCGAGGCCGTATTCTGGTGTGATAGGATCGCTCCGTAACGATACAAAACCTTTAGTCCTAAGTTTACAAAATAAGTTTTAGTCACGGTTTAAACTCAGAAAATAGATTAGAATTTTAATTTTGATATTAAGGTTGGACGATAGCAACGTGGCGGGAATTTCAAAATTTTCACAGTTTTCACATTTTGTAGCTAAACTGAGCTATTTTTGAATATTCCTTTCATTATTGTAAACAACAAAACAACAATAATTCAGCCGATTATGTGTTCTGGTCTACGAAACAGTGGCACTGCCCAAAAAACTTGTCGTAGACCAGAACACATAATCGGCTGAATTATTGTTGTTCTGTTGTTTACAATAATGAAAGGAACACTATGTTATTGCCGCGAACGAAAAATCACTGAACAAAAATAGCTCAGTTTAGCTACCAAATGTAAAAAACTGTGAAAATTTTGAATTTCCCGCCACGCTGCTATCGTCGCACCTTAAGGGACTTAAAATGTCTTTGATTGAGCCCTGGTCTAGTTGGGAGGGGTCTAGACTAATGTATGAAATAATTAAGGACTTTACTTATGCGGTCGACACTAGTATACTTATTGCCTTACTACTTTGTACACACGACAGCACGTCGACCCTTACACGCTAGTATGTACTCTACTCAGTTACGTTACGGGTGATTTTACAACCAAAGTATACACTCTGACGTAGGTACTGTCGTGTGTACATACCAGCTGATTGTATGTAGTTCTGTAGACACACAGATCATGCCAAAGGCTGTAAACGTTTGTAATCGTTATAAGTTACTGGAATCATCCGCTCACTTTATTGTATTGGGTAAATATTTGTCGCCTAATACCCTGAAGACTCATCTGATAAACTTGACGAAAAAATGATTCAGTGTGATTGACGTGCTGTTTGATTATGATAAACTTATTCCACGAATTGAAACGCTATTAGTAAAGACTTTGAGAGGGTTTTCCATTGCCACTAATTTGCTAAAAGTCCTTGAACAGTTTATAATATGGCGAGGACAAAAAAGGCTTAATAGTCCACGATACTATCAAATAATTTGATTGTCTTGTCGAGTCGGTTTGTCATACCTATGTGTTTTTATTATGAAATACCATAAAATCAGAAAAAAACATAGTGCTACATCAGCTGGTACCTACTCACAAACGTCCATACGAGCGAAGCAGAAAAAAGTTTTTAGAAATTTTATTTTGGTTTGTCCAAGCAAACCCGCGGGCAATCCTTAGCTAAGCTAGTTAGCAACACTTTTACGGCATTGTGCAAAGTATTTCTAATGGATTCGTACTTTGTTAAAGGAATCACGGAATCCGTGCTGCATAATATTTCGGTTCTTTTTAATAACGTAATGTATTTAAGAACTCCTGTGAAGTCGGAACAATAAATAAGCCAAGGTGTTTTATCGTTATTTTCTGGTTAATAAAATCAACATACGTATTTTCAATGCGCCAAATTGTAAGGAAAATTAAGTTGCTATGTATCAACGTACACTTGTTAAATTATGCTTGCCTTTTTGATAATACAGGCAGATGCAGACACATTTAGGATTGAGGTTATTTGAATAACCTAAATCCTAAAACCGTATATTGAAATTATAATCGAAACGGATTATTGGAGTTTTTTTTAAGAAATCGGGAAATCTTCAGATATAGGCCTAGTGTCAATGCTAAAAGTTCCATATGTTCCATATTCTTTCAAATTGAGGCGCTTTTTACAAGAACAACCTTTGTCCCCAGAATAAATTTGGCGCGTTTTGGTCAAAACGATTGTCCTACAAGCAAACCTTGGTGGTTTTTGTAAAGTTGCCGAAACTTTCCGATGGAATAACTGTGGAAATAGGAAGTTTATGTAAAACTGATTAGTGGGGCTAATGCAGCTTGTTGAACAGTGTTGAAAACAAAAATTCGTTAAAATTGAACATTGGCTGTTCTTGTAAAAAGCGCCTCAATTTTCGATTATCATGAAACGTCAGCCTCGTTTTCCAATAATAACTACATTTATTTGATGGTTATCAATCGTTGTCAAATGTTACAATGTAGCGTTGGATAGCTGCCCATAAACATCCTCACATCGCTAACAGTACACCGATACAATTGAAACGGTAATAGCGGCATGCATCATGCTATTTGTTGACCTTCGGAAGATATCAATTGTTCAGCAATTGCAGGGGACCGGAGCGCTGAAGCGTTGAGATCGTATCTGCGGAACCGGTGAGGTAAGAATCTGTAATGGCGGACGGAGTTTTCTAGAACCATCAGTGATTTACCTCGTAATTGTGCAGCCGCTTACGTACTTGTAGACGCAAAGGTTCGGCCAAACTTCAGCTTGTCGTACTAAGTATTCATCGATCCAAACGACTTTTACTATACGGCCAACTGAAAAATTCTGGTGTTCGATACGAAAGTTTCATACATAATGCACCAAAAACAGCCATCAAACCATCAAACTTACTTGTACATATTGATGATTTCAACAATCAGCTAAATTATGGCAGGGAATTTATGGTGCATACTTAAAACCTGTATAAATTTTTGGTAAACAATAAAGTGTTGTCTATCAATCTACATGTTTGTCTATAAGAAGAGGCATATTATTATCATGTCGTGCGTGACAAAACTGATAAAATTTGGTCCCTTTCTTATTACGCCCGATCAAATGAGAATATGTACGCAGATATACTGAACGATCTAATACCACCCATATCAGATACTAGCAATAATCTTAGTGCAAACAACATTGTCGTCTATAATATTAAAGCCTTCCTGTCGTTTACGAGATGAAAAATAAGGCAATAAATCTTTATATTATCAGGAATTAATCCAGATAACGTTTTTTTATAAGGCGCACTGAGTGAACGTGTTTCGAAATCGCCCGCTTGTGTGCCGTGATTATGTTCAAACATCGTTCAGGTTTCACGTCAAACGATAAAAGTCTTTTGAATTTAAATATATTCTATAGGAGATCATTATAGTTACTATACATCTATACGTGCACTACACCTGTCTACAATATCTTCTTCTGCAGGCGCCATCTCCTTTTATTATGTTGTATTTCATAGGAGTATTTCTGTTGTGCAATAGAGAGTTCTCTGTATCAATAGCCATTTGGACCCGTAAGGTTGTGGCTCGGAACAGTTCTGTATTGATGTTGTTGATCTATAACTACACCAGTTTCTTATTTTAGGTATTTCATTTTTGAATAAAGGTTTATCAATTAACCATTATCAGACTTTTAGGACTGTTTTTTACATAACAAGAGATAATGCAATTTAGGAATAAATATTGTCACCAGTTAAGTAGTTGACTAGTCTAGGATCTTCGCATATGAATAGCAAAATTGATCGTATAATGACATCTACTTTGTCTGGGTTTCGAACGTAAAAAAGGCTTTATTTAAACTCCAATGATGCGATACTAATAACCTTACAATAGTTTTTGCCCAATTGACGTCTCGCTAATGATGGGTAGTTATATGATCTTTGATTTCGACTCACGATTGAAGTATTTCCGTGTACTAAACTGAAGCTTTGACAACTTATTCCGTATGTATAATCAAGCTAGATGACTGTTCAAGAAAATGAGTCTTTGTGGTAATTTATGGCACGCAAAGTTACTTACAAATCTATTATTTTAGTTTCTCAATTGCAGAAAGTTCCTTTATTTTTTCCCCATGTTACAACTTTTTATATGATATCAGTCCTGAAAAATATCAGCCTCAATTTGGTACTGCAGGTTTAAAACAAATGAAATTATGTCTTTTTTTATTATCCCATTAATACAACACGCATCATTCTTCCCATCGTAGTGATTAGATCCTGTCAGATGGATCCTGTGCCTTCAAAACCTGTGCAATTTATATAGTCTCCACATTATCTGGCTTTGCAGTATCATAATATAACTTTTTGTTTTTTCTAAAGCACTAACCCGTGCTAGGGAATATTATTTTATCAGCATTCCCATCTACCATTTACCCATCTACCTAAGTATGTTTATATTCACATCCGACAGCCCCAATCGCCACAGTGGCGGAGGCGACAAACACCCTGAACCACCTCCCGTGACAGGCAATAAAAAGTATTAGCCGAAACGAAAACTTCGGGCCACGAGGCCACGAGAGGCCACGAGTAATTATTGTCTTAATTCCGGCCTGCCGGACCGCCATTAGGCCGGTTCTTTCGCGCTCAAGGGTTGAGGGTTGTCCCTGAAAGTACAATAGATTTGCCCCCAAAAATTGCCATAGTTGGTCAATTTAAACTGGTTAAAGAATTTACTTGTATGTTCTTTCGCCATCGAGTTCTTCAAGTGATGTTGATGGGCAATATTAAGGAGGAGAGATGTGCCTCAGAAATATCAGAGAATGGACGGACGTAGATAGCGTTGTGTACCTGTTTGCTTGGTAAAATTAGAGAGAGTATGGTAAGGTGACGAGACGGCCAAACTTTATTGAAAGGAGGGGCACACTAAAAAGATGTATCATCATCAGCTCACTTTTGCTCACCTCTGGATATGTATGTTGTTTTATTTCAGGCATACTGTCATCTAAGGGTTTATCATGAGGTACCTAAAGGGGCCAACTCCAGTGGGCACTCCTGGAACATCCCTTCAGCCTGAAGGGTCACCCCGCCAATTACCTACAATCATTACAATAGACAATTTTGTTCTCGGCCACAAACTGTCTGTAGGAGGTTAGCCTTCTCAAAACGGCAGGTTTTTATTGCATTTTTAGTCCAGTTTAAAAAGGGGTCGGGTGAAAAGCGTGCAGCGTAAGGTAAAATATACAGAACAACAGTTGAGCTCTTGACTGCCATGTTTGTATAAATCAGGTAACAAATTGATGGAGTGGCGTCCAAGAATACGACAGTTATTTGGCATATCACAGCAGTCCTATGCTCAGATGACGTGATAAATGGCAACAATTCTGTGCTTGTGGATATTGCGCATACAGAAGAGAGTGTGAAAACAGGGCAGAGTTCTAGATACTTAATATGAAAAGTTGAAGCCTTCAAGGTACAAAGTACTGGACAGCGGTGAAGTGATGAATGGATGAAATAACTAATTGCATTAGCAAACGCGTAACACTGTCCCTCTGTCGAGTTTCTTTCGTACCGGTGGCGAAATGCAAATAGTTCGCGAAGTAAATGCGGCTATAAATTGTGCCGTAATGTCTCCGGTGGTGTTTTATCACAGGGTCCGTTCGATTCCATTAGGTGGTGCGCTGTTATAGGTGACGGTGGGTTGAAGAAAGGGGTATTTTCTTAATCTACCACATCCTATGCTAAATATGTCATTTCTCAGTTCTTAGGGCTATCCATTGCAAATCATCCGTTGCAAAACTTTAAGACTACGACAGAAAGATTCTGCTATATTTGAAAGAGTCTTCAAACTCCTCAATACTAGATGCTTTTATAATGGGAGAAACTCGGTGACAAGTGAGCAAGTCAGAAAGACTATTAAACGCAAGTTTGAAAGCCTCGTGTCGTATAAAAAGAGTCACCAGTCAGAAAACATTACCAAGTCTGTATGAGCGGGAGGGGTTAACACCATACCCAAGGGTACTTGTATCGCTACAGGGCTGCTTATGGTATGTGTAGTGACCGGGAAGTTACAAATTATTGTCACTGGCGACACTATCTTTTGCATTCCGTTTCGTTTGATAATGTAGTCACTACATTCCTTTCTCTTTTAGCGCGCTGAAGGTTTCAGAGTGGGACTGAACAAAAGTAAACTCTTATTATTCCAGTGGCAATTAGATGTGACAATTTCTCAATTTTGAATGCAGAATTCAACATGAAGTCTGATCACGTTATACTATTTTGATCTCTACAAAGAAAAATATAACAGTTTGTTGAGGTGACAGTCAAGGCACACTAGCACTGAAAATGAATTTAAAAAAAAAACATATCCTCTTTGGTTGCATTTTTTGCTAAAAACGCACCGTAAAATGAGAATCACTACTCTTAACTACTTTTTGGACCAGATTCTAGATCCTAGAACCTACAAATAAATCCCGCACAAGAAAAAAGTGCCGGCGCTAATGGATGGGCTACTTTTCCTAAACACTGAAAGCTCAGAAGCTCAGAAAGAATAGTCCAATAATATACAGGGCGTCCCACGGCTATGCCACATGGAGGGGAAGTACCTTAAATATTGTAGATGGAACATTTTACTGAAAGAAGACATTATTTTAATTTTAAAAACAATTTAAACTGCATTCATAGATATTAAAATAATTACATGGTTGAACCGGGAATCGAACCCGATATAATGAGAAAAATTATTACCCTGTAGTTTTATCATACCGATCGAAAGGCTTCATGATAAGGATTATTTTTTGCTAAATAACATAGTGTCATAAATAAAAGGAAGACCATGAATTTTAACATTTACCTGGTAGTATGCAACAAATCGAGCCGTATCCTGAGCCGAAAGACGCGTAAAATTTGTCCATCGCAACGCGGCTGGCTGATTATAAAGAAATAATTCAAAAATGTGTTTCATTTTCATACTTTTATTCTTTTGTTACTGTGATTTTCATTGATAAATTGATTAATGTTGTATTAAAAATGTTTAAATTCATGGTCTTCCTTTTATTTCTGACACTATGTTATTTAGCAAAAAATAATCCTTATAATGAAGCCTTTCGATCGGTATGATAAAACGACAGGGTAATTATTTTTCTCATGTAACGGGTTCGATTTCCAGTTCAACCATGTAATTATTTTAATATCTATGAATGCAGTTTAAATTGTTTTTAAAATTAAAATAATGTCTTCTTTCAGTAAAATGTTCCATCTACAATATTTAAGGTACTTTCCCTCCATGTGGCATAGCCGTGGGACGCCCTGTATAATTATTTCCATAACACACACACACTCACACACACTAACACACACACACACACACACACACTCACAATACATATGAACAAAACCTCTAATTGGTTTTTCACTCAGGCTTCCATTAAAACCAGAACTTTCCATTTCCCGTCCCTCGAAGATTCCGTACAATGGAGCGCAATATTATCTCCAATTAGACATAAATGGCGATATTAGTCGAACTAAAGTGCGGAGATATCGGACCAATTATTGTCTTTGCGTTTGTGAGGTCTCTCCCACCTGAGAGACACTCTCGTACTAAGGACCTGCGAGCTACGATCGTGAAAATGGGCGAAAGTCGGAGTAAGAAATCGAACCAATAAGAACACCGCACCCGTTCATTTTGTTCCTATTCCATTCAGCCATTTCTTTTAATCGTGATCACCACTTTGAGATAGAGAGGAGATTATCAGCTCGTGAGAAAGAAGTAGGTTTAAGAAGAACAAAATAATTGTTTGGTAAACAAAATGGCATATAAGTGGTCCCTATCAGATTTTAAAAAAGGCTGAAAAAGATGAACTAGTCTTGCTAGAGTCGACGTCAGTGTTGTAGAATATACTCTAAAAAGAAATGACGTCATTACGGTAAAACATAATCAATAACTGTTTTCTCCTTTTGTCTTTAAGAAAACTATGAACTTAATTATAGTAGACTATTAAGAAATAATCCACTCGATACACCGATCTATGTTCTAAGTAAGTACGAACCGATCATCGCTTTCAAGCCCGAAGTCAAACCTCTCGGGATAAGTTGTCGACATGTACCGTCTGGTTAAAGTTACCAAGTTCCTTGCAAGGAGGATAATTATTGAACATCGCATTATTATTGCAGGTGTGGCTAATCATATGAGAGTGGAAACTTAGGAGAATTGCAGCGAACTTTTGGAAACAGATAACTGACGTGAATTGATTTAATGACAAATAACTTTATTATGCGATATGTGGTGTTGAACTTTGAGATCTTTTAATTTACCTAGATAGGTACTCATTTTTAATATAAAGAAAACCAGCCCTTGTAATCAATCCATCTATCAATCTTACCTACCTTCGAAGATTTCGATATCTCAGACGCATTTCTATGGTAATGCTGTAATATAACAGAAAATCCTGTAAATACTGGTCCGCTCGCAATAAAGAAAGCACAGACATCAAATAAGTCCTGCTCAGAGCAATGGGAAAACATTTCACGTGCCAGAGATGCGAGGGGCGAGCGTTTTCTTCATTCAGATACAGATTAAACCGAAGCCGCAATAACTGTTGTCTGTGCACGCGACCGCTATCGTCTCGTTTGCTTTTTCGTCGATTTATGCCCATTTCGGGGCAATATTTCTCCTTGCAACCTTTATTTGGCCCCACCCCCAGCCGAGATAGCGGACCTTCATTAAAACATTCAGACCGACACGTTTTATTTCCAACCAGCACTTGTATGATTTAAATATCGTCTAGCCAGAAAAGGTTTCGTTCGTTTTTTTTTAAACAACCATTCGAGTTTTTAAAATAAGTCGCCAGCATTATATCTGATAATAAAAGCCGACAGAAAAACAAAGTCGTACGTTCATGAAATACTCGCAATAAAGAAACAAAACTGACGAAACCAATTCGGCCAGTGACAACGAATGAGTCCTCACAAATTCGCAAATAGAGGACTCAATCATAAAAGAAGTGATGAAAGACAAGTGAGCGGATAAAAAACACCGTAATACGCCATTTTGCCGTCAGAAAGTAGAATCCATGTCGACGATCTGTCAAACTGGTCAAACAAAGGTCGCCGGAATATGAATTGGCGGCAAACCGTTATTAACCGACTAAATATAAACGACTGTCGAAAGGCAGGGAAATTCTGAGAGAGGACCCGTCTCTGAATTCAAACGGGGAAATTTTGACGAGCAATACTATCTGAAACAAAAAGACAACGAAGCTTCTGCAGGGAAGTTTACTTTTCGGTACCTGTTCTATCTATTGGGACGACGCGCGACGCTGCAAGTTTGACGTATGATGAGTTTCGTTCAGGAAAAAAGAAAACACCCTTCCTGAATGATTGAATAGATTCCGGACACGAAGTTTGCGAAAAAACCTCCAAATGTTCTGCCATTGTACTACCTATGAAGAGAGACTTTACACAAGGCGGAAAAGTCAGCTCAAGAAAAAAATACACTTTTAAAATTATGACGGAAATTGACAAAATTCACAACATGTCAAGGCAGATCATTCACTGATTGTCATGACATCCGTTACGTATTCAATTATACCATAAATATTCAAACGATAACAATACCCGAAAAGCTTTTACAAAACCGCTGGCACGATATTTTGATTGACAAAAAACGTTTCATGACGATCAATCCATCCAGTTTGATCGAGCGATGGCAATGCAATGCAAATGGTAAAAATTAACACTCGACAGTCGGATTGGGGCAAAAAGTGGCGGGAACTTGTCTATGCGCCTTTTGACGTCTGTCAGTCGCTTTTGGATGCCGCGTGTTTGAACTTGCCAGTACCATGAGTCATAATATCATTCGGCTCGATTCTATTTTCGAATCGCCTAATTACTTTTTGAGATCCGAAATGCATTCGCTTTGATTGACGATTGTCTGTTGTTTTGTTTTTGGAGAGAGTTCCTAACAATGTCGCTGTTCGAAGATAACTCGAATAAAACCGGGTATGGAGTTAGTTCCGTCGCACGAATGGAAATGAAGCAATTATAAGTTTCTGGAAGCTCATTTATTGCCTGTCTATCGTTCGTTGCAGTTATAAAACCAAATGGAAAACTAAGTTTTGCTGTTGTAGTTCTGGCTTTACAGGGACTGTTTGCTATTGGAAATCTGCAACAACTAACGCTATTCCAAGTAGAATGGCAGTTTGATTGGCACTTCAGAAAATTCAGCCAAAATTTTTACATAAAAGAAGCTTCTTGACGGAGATTAGTATCGCCCATACGAACACTTTACAGCACGCTAGCTTAAATTGCAATACCAATTACACAGTATATAAACGTCACTTGCGATTAAGGAGAATCCTTTTGGCGGAAAAATTGTATTTCTTTTCGTTTCAAGAGGGAATATATCACTACTTTTGCCAGTACTTTCGCAAAGATATGTGCAGTTAGATAATTTTGAATAACTGCTTAGCCAATGCAGTTGTAAAAAAAGAATGTTAGGTACCAACTTGAAGCAGTTGTTGCCTTTTTTCTTCGCGTCTTATCTAGAGGCATAAATAACATTTCATTTACGCCCATTGGCCTTCTTATAAGGTCCATTTATGTACATGCAGTTTGTAGAAACTAGTCTTGCACCAAAAAAACAAGCGAGTCCAGTCAGTCAGTGCCTTGTCATAATCTTAATAATTCAAGATATAACTAGAACTTGTGCCCCATCTAAATGCACCTTTGGCAATATTTTTAAAAGAATCAGACAGTAAATGGAATGCAGCAAGCGTGGTATTCGTTGGTGGTGACTATAAATATTGTTTCGGTGGTGCAATTAAAAGTACAGGCTGGGTGTTCTGCCGTACCGTCCCGAATATTGCTATAGTCAATTTGGATTGGCTACAGTATTGAAATGAGGCATACAATGTGACTAGAAAAAATAATGAGCATACGAATCCTCACGCCATTATCTAAAATATCATCTAGCTTTTTGGAATGGAAGATTTTGTTGTAAACCTGCCATTAAAAAAGTATCAAAAGCCGAAACATTTAATTGAAGTATTTTCGTCGTAACGGCGTAATTTTACACATTGGACCTGGCCCAATTATCATTATTCGACACTTTCTAAACTAAACAATCTCCAGTGGCCAATCCGCGTTGTTGAAACCACGTGGTTACTTAACATAGGAAAGCTGAATAAAATTAGTGAGGAGAGCGCACGGTTCCGCCAAAAACTGCAATCAAGATAATAATTTTAATTTCGTACAGCGCTCCATAGCTTATCGCTTTTCTGCTATCGTATACGGAATCTACTTTGCACCGAAGTTTGATATCTATTCAGAATTGCCATTGTTAAATTCTTGTTATATGCGTCAATTGAAACCCCCAGTAAGGCTTTAACCACTGAAACCAAAACGGGAGACTCTATACAAAATATGATTCATCGAAAGCATGTTTGTTAAAATTTAGCCCAAAAAAAGAAGTTAGTTTATCAAACAAAATGTCTGTTCCAACAACACTTGAGTCTGGATCCCCCGTTCGTTCAGAAAATTGAATATTTCAATGGAGTTTTGACTATTGGCGCGTCGCAAAACGACTTCCTGTCGACGTTTCGGAACGCTTTCCGCGGGAAGTGTACCAGAGTCAAGTGGTACATGTACGGCCGATCTCAAGGACTTTCGGAAATTGATGAAATTATGACTTTGGCATAAAGGCAAAATACTCGGCTTTGAAATAGGTATGTTATGCAATTTGTATTATTTTGTCACGTGATTCGGTGGTGTTGCAATGCAAAAACGTTGCGTTTTAAGAAGTTAGAAGTATCAAGACGAAAAACTAAAATTAACCTTACAGAATCACAGAGAGCAGTGTATCGATCTCTATGTGGTCCATCATGTTAAACGTAAATCATGTGAATGAAGCTGTCTATCACTTTCGTCAAAATAATTATATGGCATGATAAAGTTACAAGTTGAAGAAAATAAGAAAATCACAAGGAGAGATGAAAACGAAAAACAGAAAAGCATCAAGCCGTCCACGATAATCGAACATAAGACAGAGAGAACAAAAGTCCGTAAAATCCAATGGTTCATTATTCGAAAAAAGGAGGACACAAAATTAGGATATTACCCATTAGTCGTGTCGGAGTTTTCTAATTAGACTAAGCATACAGACGAAATAAAGCATTAAGGAGTTAAGCAAATAGAATAGAAGAAGGGGGTGACGGCGGCCCGCCCGTATGACGGCAATGCAAATATGACAAGACAACGGTATCGAAAGCGCTCCTAATGCCGAATATAATAATTATACACATACATTCTAGCTTCTTTTGGAGATGTTGGTGTGTTTATTTTTGTTCTGAATGTGTCTTCAGCCTGATACAGAAAAAACTGTCAAAATTTTGCGGGTTGATCTAGTCGTTAATATGAACTAGGTACATAATATTTTGACTTAGGAGACATCACTCAAAAAATTAAACTCCGGGAAATCTTAATGGAAATTGAAAAATGCTACGCCAAATACATAGTTTAGAAGAGATATTTAGAAATTGCCCACTTGATAAAAGTTGTATCAAAGATGTTGTTCACGTCAAGTATTACCAGCTTCGTTTGAGATGTTTTTACTGAGCCGCTAAATAATTTTCTGAAGTTCAAGATGTGGATATTATGGGATAGTGAAGTTGGGCTATTAGTTAGTGAATGGATGGCACTATTGAACGATCTGTTATCACTTCTCGAGATATGTCTTCGGACACCCACGTACAAGCAGCGCGCCATTGTATTCCAGCGAAGGCCGCCTCTAAATCATTAGCAATTATTATGATTGTACCTAGTAATACACACCTAATAACATGTCTGTCTGTACGTTCAGCTCATTATTGTCACGTACGTAACCAAGTAACCTCACCATCCATATCTCGAAATGAAATCAACAAGTTGACACTAATATTTATAAAATAACCTCCATTTAAATCCCTCGGCTATGCGCACATACCAAGAACTTTTTATGGCAACCGTCGACGGATTCTCGACAATTTTTACGCGAGTCGGCGCAATGATAAATAAAATTGACATTAATTACACGATTCCATCTTTTGAAGTGGGTTAGCAATCTCTAGAAATAATTCGCGCCGTGTGACGAGAAAAGGTAAATGCAAGTAATGAAACGGTCTTAAACGTAGATGCAATTATTATAATTGTACTAGATACAGATTAAAGCAACAGCCCAGATGGAATTATGGACAAGTTTCTTGCAACTCACTCGGCACGGGCCAGGCGGTCCCTTTGCTATAACGAACGTTTATTTTACTGCAAATTATGTGGTGCCTCAAATATAATCTCGCTTAATGAGGGATAACTATAACCGTTTAAGGAGAAAAAAGACTTGTCTCTCGCTCGTTGTCATATTCATCTCTCAGTTTTTCAGATAAGTCAGGGTGGCTGGGGTCCGACAAAAGCAGCTATCGGAAGGAAAACGAAAGGGTAATGCGGGCATAAGATGCGCATCGTCACACACGGCCTAATCACGACATCGCCGCCCCACCCCGGCCCCCGCTCGTTTACACCCCCCCGGGTGGCCGACACCCCAACTTTTGCATATTGCCCAAATTACCACCCCACATCGCCTTGCCATCTCCTGTGAGGGTGTATCTGGTTAGATTTTTGTGGGTGTGTGGGATAATTCTTTATCATGTGTAGTGTACAAGGGTGGGTTGACGTTTGAGGGATGCTTCTGTTTTGCGATCGAGGAGCGTGCCTTAATTGTGGGACGCGGTTGCTTATCGATTTTTTAATGCCTGCTCTTTGTTTATGATGACGGGATGAGTTACGAAACTCCCTAAGTGTTCCAACATTTCGAACGAGTTAGCAAACGTATCGGGAAGTTTGAAGTAGAGGCACATGAAATTGGCATTAGTGGAATCGACTAAATCACCGAAGAGGGCGAAGTCATTAACACACTTCCCAAGTGGAGCAAGTTGCTCATCGACAGCGCGTTTAGACTCACAAATACGCTCGGAGGACAAACTAATAAATGTGAATATTTAATATTCCAAATCTTCGGCGCTTCCTCGGGGGCACCCTTCGAACAAGTTTCAATACGAGCTTAAGTAATATCGGATTCAGAGCGTACCTCAAAACCGTAAGGTTGTAAAACAACGAAAGTTATACCAACTTGAGACCTTCTTGAGAATATTCGCGTGCCTGATGCAGACGTTATGGACGATTCACAGAGTGATTTCCCTTGAAACCAATGTAGCATATAAATACCATTATTCTGAAACAATTCAGATTCCGCCCGCTCCGAATGTTGTTTTGAAGAAAATTTCTAGAGACTTAAGAATATTCAGAGCTTACAAATTCTTGTGTTGCAATAAAAGCATAAGTGCTACAGTACTAAAAGGAAGAACAAGTTCAGCTTGGACCAACTCATTGTGCCTAGCGGTAAGTTGTCAGCTTTTCGACATGTGAAGGTCACGGTTTGATTGTCGCCAAAAATTAAACTAAGAGTTTTAGTGACCTCTATAATAAAGTTTCGTATTTACGGATTAGGATTATGAACTATTGTGCTGTATGGACGAAGTATTTCGGAAAACTAAAGTTTTCCGCAACCGGGACAACTCTATGTCTTTTAGATTTTTTTGTTCCTGTCACATATTTCTTTCAGCCCACTTGATCAGTATTTACGCCAACCCGCCCCAGACGAAGCCGTCACACATAAACATTATCCTATAGCATCTCCTAATGAAATCAGACATCCCAACGCAATTGAAGATTCAATTAGTACACAGCAGTTACCATTCTTATCGGAGGAGACGATTTTACGAACGAATTAATCCGAAAACATACGATTCGTATCTCCCCCCATCTTTCGGGAAGTCTCCCAGAGGTAGGGAGGTATCTATAGAGTGTTCGATATAATACTTGTCTCTGTAGGTAGAGAATGAGAGTGCCATTGTGTTTGCCGATTGTAATTAAGTACATGTGGATTGAGAATGGCAAAGTTTTGAAGAACATCGCGGTGGAGATAGATTAAGAAGACTGGTTGAGTAAATCGCGGCTAATGAAGCTCGGTATCAAGTTTTGAGAACCGAAGAAGATTAAAGTTTGTTTGAATCAAGATCGATCGAATTAAACCAAAAAGGTTGCTAAGTGAAATGACAATGGGAACAATTCTCTACGGTTCTATCAAAGTAAACAACTTCATTGTGTAACAAAAAAGTGTAGCGAGGAGCAATCAAAACATATCGAGTACTGTGACTGATCGGGAATTACCGATAGAGCAAAATCGAGGGGTGGAAAAAATGTCGGGGTTTTTTATCGTTCATTGATCAATTGATCACGCCTTGGTATTCAGGATTATTGATAGATTGATATTAATGCTCACCCAGAGTCCGTGGGGTGGTTTTTTTATACCATCGAACTCGTTGACGTAGCCACAATTGGATATTGTGCGTAATTCTTTTATAGACACAATGGCTGATAGAATTTTTTATTGTACTCAATATTTGACTGCGGTATTCATTATTGGTATTTTTATTTACATTCTTGTTTTCAACGCTGTGTTTATTGAATGTTTGTTTGGCTCCTATTTTTTGGTGGGGTGATGTTTGAACTGATTCGTTTTTTTTTGTTGACTAACTTCCAAACACGTGTAAAAATTTCATTTCGTTCACTGATTTATGAGAAAGTTTCTTAGTATCGGCGCGAGTCAAAAGGCGTCTGCGAGATGAAAGGCGGATTCAGGAAATAAATGTAGCAGAAATGAAAAACGACAAAATTAATGTCAAAACAGGGCAATATCGCGACGTAACAATGTATATTCACATATTCGGGCTCACACTTCAATATTCGGAATTGGCACCACAATATTCCAAATAGAAATAAGATTGCCTCGAGGCCCCTTCCTAGGGGTGTGGGGTGGTACTTTATTATATTGCTAGAACGTCTTCGCGATTGAAACCGATTGTTAATTGAGCCATATCCATGAAAATGACGCCTCCGGTGGGCGGGGGTGATACCTATCGAAATTTGTCGCTCCAAATTATAATTCTGTCTTTCTTCCGAATTCCGGGGAAAGGAATCCTTCATTCGGAATCTACCTATTAATGAAATCATCGGATTGATACTAAGATGATTATGGAACAGAAAAGCGAATTTAAATTCCGATACAATACAACCTTTCCTATCTCCCTGAAACAATTAAATTTATCAATACAGACCCGAGTGAATGGGATGGTTAGTGGAAAGGCGGTCCTATGAACCCAACAATAGTTAGACAAATGAATAAATCCAAATGGAAACTTCCTATTTGCGAACAATAGTTAGATTTTAGAGGCTGTATCTCGCCGAGACAGATTGATTGGGTGCCTTACCATGTTGTCTTCTATGGATAAGGCACTCAATAAACTGCACATTTGACATTTGACACACATAGTCAGCTCATTTCTTATTTCAATCATGGATTGGCGGATACATTTTCCAGCAAGAAATTGTCGATATTTATTTTTTGCTATTCAGTTACTTACTAAAATAGGAGTAGGTACTATCTTATAGCCGTGGAGAAGGCTCCCAAAGGTATAATGAAAAGTAAAAGCAGTAAAAAATTACAGTAAATCAAGATATCAATATAAGCATGACGGATATCCTCAGCGGAGTCTCAAGTTTCAGCATAAATCTGGTGCCCCTCGGTTGGTCGCTTCATAAATTTCCGATCGCTATCCATATTTTGTTACCTGTGGCGCCCGCTACGATTTTATTATGAAAATGAATGGCAGCCGATGTGGGGGAGTAGGGGGTTGATCAAAAGGGGTTTCTAATTCGTACATTTCGCAATGTCGTGTATACTAAACGACTAGTGGAAGAGAAGAGCCGTTTTATGGACGGAATGTTTTATGAGATATTATAATGAAATTTTGTTATTCGAGTGTTCAAATGAATACGGAGCTTCGATCCTTTGGAGGCGGTTTAATTGATTTTCATTAAGGAACTGGTAAAATTTAAGACTAGAATTTCGTATTTTAGCTTATTTTTTTGGAAGTACCGACTTTATTGGTTTCAATCTTCATTCTTGCACTGGATGTCCACAATACTCACCAAGGTACATTATAGTAAAGTTTTTCTAAAAAAAAAACATCAAAGGTGTTCGAGTTCCAATCCAATGCATTGAATCGGTAAGTCGTCGTTGCACATACCCTTGTGGCTTGGTAATACTTTATTTTATATCGATACTCGGTAGGCCTTTCCTTGTGTCTTATTTCTATTCGACAGTCGTCGAAACAAACATACAATGTGCACTTAGGTACACAATAGCAACACATGTAACCTCATTTCTGAGTATGTATCCAACGCCAGCCACGCTCCCTATAACTTTGTTACTTATTTAGAAAACAAGCGTCGTCTAATGAACGAGGCGTTTTCTGTTATTTTAATTATATACAAATTATTCTTCGACTCTCTTTGTGTGGTTAACTTATTTCTGATATTCGGTTTTGCAGGAATTAATTTGTACGTTGGGAATATACCAACCTATATTATTATTTTACTTGATGTTAAGTATGTTTTGATAATGTATTTACAATTTTCTGTACGTACACAAGAGCTTTTGTTTTGTCGGTTACCGAATAATCATAATTATTATTGTTTTGTTTTGTTTGCCAACGTTCTCGGTATACATTTTAATTAGAATTTTGTTAAAAGAAAACATCGTGTGTAGTTTAATCAAAGCTAACGTTTTTCGTTTCGAGCGTTTCGGTTTCTCTTCTTTTCAGCAATTAATTCTTGTACGCTTTAAAATATATTATCTCAAAAAAGTAAGACCCATACCTACACTAGGATACACAGTACACAAACACACAACACAATACACACAAACATATTAAACACACGGGAACAGCCTTTTTTCATAGAGATAGATAGTTCGGGCTTAATAAAACTCGATAAATTCTAATGATTATTCCAGTATACGTAGAGTAGGTAGAATATAATGTGTAATCGAGGAAACCTGTGAAAATATGTAAATTGATCCTTGGAGATGAACGGACGGACAGACAGTGTGCCCAATTTGAATATAAACTTTAGACGGGTTCCGTATAAGCACCATTTATTTCGGTCGACCATAAAATATAATGATTTTTGACGTAGATGCCCTTGCCAATATTAATTTTCGGGGGTGTCGTGTGGCAAACGATATAGGTAGGTACCTAGGTATAATGGAATATACATTTACCGAATGAGTTTTATTAACATTTGGAATTGGGGTTCTCGGTACCTACTACTGTTGGAAACTTCTGTCGAAAATTAGGTTTTCTACCGGCTTGTGAGACTGATAATTTGCTGCAGCAAAATCTTACCAAGCCCAGCTTAAAATAAACCCTGACCATCAAACCCAAAAACTCTATTCTAAAAATCACTCCTACCATGATTGTCAAAAATAAACCCAATAGAAACATTTCTTGCACTACCACCTCTTAAAACGTACTACCACCAATTAAATTGAACCGTATATAACATTTTCCGGCTCCGACCCAGGCTAAAATAAAATAAGTATAAATAAATGGATCAGCAGCAAAGTGCTGTTATTAAATTAAGAAGAGTCTAATTTCAATAACGAAATCGTTCAGCTGAAGAGAAAAATCGACCAAAAATGGCCGCCACCCGACCGTATAAGAGTTGCCGAATATTTACATAAAAAACAAATAATAGACGCACAGACGCGATGTGCGCGCATAAAATTAAAATCGATGAGAAGTTCTACCCTTCGAATTAAATATCATTGCCCTGTCGTGAACGGAGAGATAGAACCCACACATACACAAGATTTAAAAACAAAGATGGGGGATGAAACGTCAAGTTTGTCTTTAGTGTGTAAGTGGCTTTAATATTTAAAACGAATTGATTTCTTTTTTACAAACGCCGCCTTCGACAAAAAATACTGGCCACCAAAATACATAATAAAAAGTAAAAATTACATCAGAAAAAGAAACAGTTTCTTCCGTGCCATAGAGAACAGAAATTGTAAAAAACTCGCTGCAACACCAATGGGGTGTAAGTTAAAATATCGGGCGATGCTTATTTGCATACTAACTAAAATAATTTATTATTTTTTCTTCCTATAGGGGTGACTGCTTGGGGTGAGCTTGTACACAATAGACCAAACAACGTTCTGAGTGTTATTGGCACGATCCTATTTCAATGAAACTTTTTGGTTAAAATGCGATTCATCATAATCATCCATCTCTAAAATGGGAATCGAGAACTAAGTCCAACAAAACCAAACATCGAAATTAACGTACACGGAAATGCAATAGAACGTCATAATATTCGCAGAAGGAGTAGGGAGTAGAAGCAAAAGTTGAAATCAAAGCCGTTCGAAAATCAAAGTACGGTTTGCAAAAGTGATGAGTTCAGAACGCTCGCATCCTTACAAAATAGGCGACTGATTGCGCGAAACAAAGCAGCATGCGAACTTTTCGAACGTAGCGGACCCGTTGAGCAAAAAGTTTGGCTCTGTGATGCCGCATCTTGCGTTGTGCATGCTCGAGTGATGGATAAAATATGCGGGAAATTGAGGAAAAATTAGCTTACACATTTTACTAAATTGTCCATACATACATACAGCAGTGGGGTTTACTTATACCGTTCTAGATTATCTACATGGAAATGAGACAAACAGAACTCCAGAACATCAGAGAAACTTTCTTTACTCGTAAATATACCTACAATATACTTAAAACACAACAATAATTATTTATCTATTATTAGTACGGTCAGCCACAGTCACCGATACCCCATCGCAGCTCTTACCGCGCACGGCATAAGGGCGCCAATCGAACAAAAAGGGGTATCCTAGTGTGTGGTCGACTGTACCATGCTATAACCATAAAGTGTAATGAAAGTTAATAAAATATAATTATGTATAGAAAATACTGTACTCTTCTGTTGTCCCTCCAAAGAGGCGATGGTCTCCTAGATCGCCGAGTTATCGTTTCGAATCAAAGAGAATATTTTAAATAGCTAGATGAAAGAGGGCAAAGGCAAAGGCCAGACAGCCTCACACCTAGAGATGTGCTGGATGGTTGCGGTACAACAACTGCGGGCATTATTCCCAGTATTGGTACCGCCACATATCCTTATTTACGGAAAGCTCATTGACATTGCATTTTATTCGGACCACCTAAGGATTTTTTTTTTTGTAGCCTCATCCGCGTTTTGGCATTTTTCTCAATCGATAGAGACTCATAGATATTCCTTGAATTTACAATCCGAATAATAATTTTCTAAAAACACTTTATTCTAGCAGTATTTCTGGTATTATTGTCCTTTAAAATTCTATATGCGGGTGTAGCACAGTACTGAGTCACATCACTTCGGGAGAAGATTTATAACGAGTCGTACCGTACGCGATACGGCAACGTTTTGTGTGATGCATTATAATATCGGTACATTTTTTTGTGTCCTTTTTAGGTTTTTTATCGATGTCTGGTCGGTCTGCGGCTTTTGTTTTCGTTCGCTTTAATATTGATGAGTCTCAATGTTTTAGAGTTAGACAATTGAAATGTTTGGGTGTTGCTATGAAAATTATTTTTGCTTCCGTGTTATGCATTGTCATCAATTCTAAGATCGTTTTAACTACTGTTATTAAATTTATGAATCATACCACAAAGGATTCTTTTATTCGATTTAATAATAAAGTATAACTCAAAGAAAAGAGTCTCGATTTTATGATGCAAATCGTCACACGGACAAAAGCTCCAAACTAGCAATCAAACGAAACTCACAACGAACGAACGTAAGCCGAATGTTACATGGGCTAAGAAAAATCTAGAAGAGGCAACGAAATTATGAAAATGATTTGATGACAAAACCGGTTTTTAAAATATAATATTTCCTGATATAATATTTTCAAAATAACAATGAAAAAAAGAAAAAAAAACACAGAAGCAATATTTAAATATGCAAAACGGTAGCCAGCATTAACGACCGAAGAACAGTGTACCATCGGAATTATCCCTAAAATAAAATAAACCACGTTACAGCAGTGGCAGGGGCGATGTAACGGCCAAGAGATATCGGCCAGGAAAAGGGGTTGATTTTGATTGAATATCTGTTATTAAGGCACCACCCCATTCACACATGCACACCCCGTACAAATATTAAATAATATCAGAACAGATCATAAATATGCATAAGCTTTTGAAATTTTATGTATTCCAAGGAAGGTGTGTGTTTGTGTGCGTTCAGTAGAAGGCGCACATAGATGTTGTACATTAATATTTAGGAACGATTTTAATAAATTAATAGCACACATTCACAAGGAAGTATTGTTGAGAAGGCTATTATTAATTTGTCTGATTTTCATCTCGCGGCGTGATGGAATAGAATAATTAATGGGGGTGATATTTCGGATGTGAGGTTTCCTTTCAAATTCCGCCTGAGACGTATTGTTTTGAATTCTGGAATCATTATTTCACCAGTTTTTTTTGTTTTGCTCTCGCACCGCAAAGCGTTCCACATTGCTGACGACAGTTTTGCTAAAGCAATCGTTTGCAGATGTTTTTGTAAAAAGCTTGTGCAAGTAAATTCAGTGATTCAATTTCTACATAATAAGAACATCAACGAAGTTAAACATTAAATAAAACAAAAGATAAACGACGAGGAGACGCTTTAGATTTTAAAATTAGAAAGTGATTTGTTATTGTTTGACTGACACAAAATGGAATCCGATTGCCAAGAGGCCGGGTCTCCGTGTCGAAAGTTGAAATAGATGGCGTTGCTAACCAAGTCAAGATGTCAGCTATCATTAATAGTTGTCAATGTCAAACGTCATTCAGTGCTCGCCGCCCGACACGATCAGACGTCCCGAAGGCCCCTCAGACAGAAGACACGCCGAATTAGAAAATATAGCCGAAAACCCAGCGCGTATATCGATAAATATCGTTTTTAATTAAAATAACAGGATGTCATAACTAATGAAACGTTGTAACAGACATAGTATTGGAAGCGTTCCAGCCGCGAATTTTTGTATTCGAAGTGGCGTTTGGAATAAAAGTGGTGCTCCCTTTTTTCTGTTATGAATATTCCGGGGCATGGTCGCGCGTGTTACCCCGCGGATAAGACAAAGTATCCGAACCCTTTTCAGCGGGGAGGGTTGTTCACCTTTCTGTATCGAAAGGGTTAATTCTCGATGCCAAAGGGATATGGAGAGACGCATCATTTTGCGCTCGATTATAGATATATTTGCGTTCAGACATTCGTGTTTTGTTTGAGGCATTGCGTCGTTGGCATACCTTTGTTTTTGATTCGGTTTACGAGGGGGGAGATGTTTCGGTCGCGTTTACGATCGTTTGAAGTCGAAGTCATTAGCTTTTGTTAAATATTTGACAAAAAGTAATATGCACCCAAAATTTTAATTTCGCTTTTCGGTAGAATTTTTCTCAAATTGTTCTCCATGTTTGTGTCTATCCATATCGCTAAAAAGAGGAATACGTAAAGTGTGCCTCATACCCATGGGAGCAAGTTTAATTCTATATATTATTCAAGCACAATATATTATAATGTATATGCATTATAACTTGTTGTATATACAGGGTGTAGAATAAGGGTGTTTTCTCTGGGGACATCCTAGATAGGGGGTGGTGGCGTCGCCAAAAATCAGGGATTCGATTGAACAGTATCAAATATTGGTCTACATCTGTGTGTGTGGAGTAAGTTTGTTTTATTTTGGGGGTTGCATATGTGTGTATTCATTGAGAAGGGTTGAGCGATTAGTAATCGAGGGGTCAATGTTTTTTTTTTATCTGATCATGTATCGATGTCGCGAGTCTCGAAGTATATGGATCAAATTGGTTAGCTTTTATTTTAGAAACAAAATGCCTACTTGCATGTTGTCATATTATTCATGTAGGCCAGATATTTCACAAAACAAGCTCAACTTTTTGATAATAATTCGTATTTAGCCATAACTTCTAATTTGTGAATATGAACTGAAACTAAGTACAAAACAAATTAACAAGTTACTAGAACTTCATAATAATAATCTAGGTCACATCGATTGTCACAATTTAGAAAATATCAAACTATAATATAATTAATAAACAAAAATACTTTCATTGGTATAAAGGTACACTGTTATTAAGCTATTGCACCGATTCCGAGTGATTTGTTCTGTCTATTGAGGAGTTTCGTTCCCTATCTCCGAAGTTATTCATCAGATCTTCACTATAATTTAATGGAACTATATGGGAAGTGCACCCTTTCAAACAAAAAAAATATCATCAAAATCGGTTCACGTAGCAAAAAGTTCTGAGGTAACACACATAAAAAAAAAAATCCCTCCTTTTTGAAGTCGGTTAAAAAGAGATTTATATTATGTTGATAAATTATTCTGCACGGTAGGTATATAAGAGTAGCAAGGGTCACAGTCAATACTATCGATTGATTACAATCGCAAATAGTAACGACTCTGGCAAGGGGGCAGTGATTTCCAGAAAGGGGTTACGATTTAAAATATTGCAAAGGAGGGGGCGGCCATGATCGGTCGTATTTAGACATTTCGAGATGTTAGATAAATGCAGTTTTATGCCCCAGCGGCATGCGAACATTTGGCTGTATCAAAAGAAATGGTTGCCGAAAATTTTCGCACCAAAATTGCAATTAAACACGAATTTGGGGCTCTAGTTTTATTGTTTTTGTTGCTCGATGTAGCTTTTTGTTTCGCATCAGATAATATATTATTTAGTACCTACCTGTACCCCTACTTAGGGTGGCATTAATAGTCGTCTGAGATCTCCTACTTGAGCTTGATCTCAAGTAGGTAAACTCAGAAAAGTCAAATGCTTATGTCAAGCCTTGGCGAATGTCAAACTTGAGTAGGTAGCTGTCAGCATATTAATAGACACTATATTGAGATTGACATTTACATTAGCCAAGGCTTGACATTAGCATTTGACTTTTCTGAGATCACCTACTTGAGTTCGATCTTCAGTCGACGACTATTAATGCCACCCTTATAGGTATTTGCCTGTTTTATCAATGTCATAGTTCATCAAAGTAATGCGACCGAACGAAAAGTCCGATTCACACAAACATTGTCAATAGCACATAAAAAGTTACAGTTGAATGTTGAACAGAATTCTGAATGCATCTTCGTCTTTGTGAACAATGCTGAGATTTTCTCAAGGGCTTTTACGCATAAAGGTGTCCACTAGAACTGCTCTGAAGGTATATTTGGCATTACTCCCACTTCCTTCCTGAGAAATGAGTGCGAGTGAATGAGGGCTACTGCCAGGGTTGCTAGATGCGTTTTTCTGTTTCTCCCCAAATTTAAATTATTTTTTCTCCAAAACGATACTATTTTCCATGGTTTTACCCAAAGGCTCGTTTTTTCCCTCATTCTAAGGCATATTTCGCCTGGTAGTATTAAAGACAATGTTTTTGTTAGTGGTTCTACCAGTAAAACTACAAACAAATGGCATTCACTGTAGTTTAACTAAACTTTTTGTCTATGGTATTGACATAAAACAAACTAAATCGTATAAAGAAACTTTATTCAAATAAATTTAATATATTCATGACAACCATATTATTATCCTCTTCATCTATGACGTCATTTCTACCCAAAACTATTTAAAAAATTAAGTACCCAAAACTCTCCACTGTGTTTTCTTTTTCTCCAAACATTTCTCCAAAGATTTCTTTTCTCCAAATTTTCTCCAGGAGCCAAATTTTTACCCAGAATTGCGAGAAAAATACCCAATCTGGTAACGCTGGCTACTGCACTCAGATTTGCCGCTAGGGGCGCTTGTGTAGCGCGAAGTTAAAAAATAACACTGTTTGTATGAGCTACGCGGGTTTATTTCTAATTAGAATAATTTTGTGAATATTTTGCAGTACCCGACAACAATAGTTCTTGTCACGCTACTAACTACTGCTTTGACCTTCGGTCTCTGCCTTCATTCCAGCTTGTCCATCAAGGGCTTCAATGCTGACCACGCTGTGAAGGCCTTGAGCTGCGCTACGCTGTGCTCTGTCGGCCATCAAGAGCGCGCCAGAAACGCACCCATTAAAGACCGCGGCAGTAATGTACTATTTAATGTTCGTAAACTATTCTACGTAAACTATTCTATTTAACTTTAAAAAATATCTAATAACTTTAAGAAGTATACGCCATGGCCTTACTCGACAGTGGCGCCAACTAGCGAGCACTAACACGTAGGCCCTCATTGAGCTGAGTATAACCCCAGATACAGGCCGGGTTTCTGAGTTGAGAAATTCACTAAGCAAATACTTAACTATCGTTCTGTCACGCTCTTTTGTGAGAAATCTGCAGCGACAGGACGATACTTACCCATTTGCTTAGCGAATTTCTCAATTCAGAAACCGGCAGACAGCGTTATACTTTCAGCCTACGGCTGTAGTAAAGAGTTGCGTGTCAGACGCTCGTGGGGCATTTGACGCGCGAACAATTCTAGTTAGCACTTTAAATCAGCGTTATTTGCCAAAACTTCACTTGTTCCGTTGTTTTTCGTTCGGCTGTAATTGCAGATTTCTATCTTGTTTTTCGAAGTTTTCGTTTAGATATCAGTTTTGGTCGGCATTAACCCCTCCGCATGAGAGGGTGTGAACCACTTATATGTTAGGATATGACTATTTCTAAACATCTAGCGCGATATGTCATAAATCAGCTCAGACGGCTGGATATACCGCTCCCTTTTTCGCTCTGTGTTTATAAACAGAGTGAAAGAGAGCACCGTTTTTAGTCTAGTTTTCGAGCGTTTAGTCTGCCTAATCGAATGTATAGTATCGTATTTGGTGAAAGCTTCATAAACTTAGTGTTAACAAACATTTCCACTAGATGTTGTATAAAAGTTAAAGGTCAGAGTTAATTATATTCTATGTATTTACGGTCTAAATTTAAATATATAGACGAAAGTACATTTAAATATATAGACGAGCATTTCATAAAATATTTTCATCCTAATCACCAAACAATAGCAGCAAATGTACCTAGGGATGTATATCTAATATAAATATTAATGACGTGCGTAAAGCAACGAACGTTCGTAACAAAAGTAACCCCTTTTTGCTACGACGGGGATCGAAGGAGAGAGAAATTTTACTAATAAATGAGTGTAATTAATCATAGGAATGTGTGCTATAGTGCGGGTGAAGGACCGACAAAAACACGTATGTTGTAAGGGTTAAACTGTCAAAAAAGAAGAAATTTCTACCGCCCCAGTTCTTCGTAAAGTGAGTATTTTAGGTTCAAAATCGTCGGTTTGCTTTTCGCTTGTTTGAAGAGTTATAACATTGATGACTTTATGCAAAATTTTCTTCAGATTCATCAAAAATCAATGGAGCATCCATGGAGTGATATTAAGTGGCGGCTTCAAAAGATGCTATAAATCATCTCACATGTGTCATGGTGGTATAACAATAATACGTACGTGGAGATTGCTGTACCACCCTCTCACCCACCCAGTTAGTAATTAATTAGAATTATTAATGACGGCGCGAAATGGAAAATCGATGAGGAAAATGACGACTGGCAATAAAAAAGCACAATAAACTTTTTTGATCATCGAACGGGTTATTAATTTTTTTTTCGGAACGCAACTGTATTTTTTTCTTTTGTTTTAATGGCAGCAATATGCAAATGGCGCCGTTACAGTTTTCTTTTATCGACAGTTTATGGTTCGGAAACTGAAAATGAGTTTCTCAATACAATAAACAAAGAAATAAAAGTGTGCTTTGCGAAAGGAAAGCTTTTTAGGTATCGTATTTTGTTTTTTGGAAAGTGGAATGGACCACTCTTTACTAATTCAATGATTGATTAAAATAAGGTATTGCTTTCTAAAAGTTTTTTTCAATCGAATAAACGGTTGACAGTTACTGTCGATAAAGGCGCGCTTTTTAAAAATGGAACCTTTTAATTTGACAGCCGAAGATTAAGAAACAAATTGCTTTGATTTGGAAATTATTGAGCCGCCATTAATTTGAACTGAGCTTGTTCAATTGATCTTAATGCTTTGATTGTTTTTGTATCAGTCTTATTAATTAGCTTGGTTTACTTACAATAACGGTTAATTTATTCTTAAATGGTGTCTTGCTGCATATGCAAACATACCTGGAAAAGAAGAAGGAAAATTTTATGAATTGGAATTTTATAAACTTACGACGATTTCCAGCTAGTTTCTTCAATGTTTTTACCACCGTCAATGAGATCGATTTATACTAAAGTACAAGCTAGGAATCAAACTTGGATACCGATTTAACCATCTGGAAACATCGCAGTCATTGCTCAGCAAGGGAGATTGTCTGGGGCCTTGAAGATACACAATTTGTTAAACCGAATTATCTCCTAGCTGGCAGCCTACCGACTAACTTTGAACTTTATTTCTATGCCGACCAGTTGAGATGAAAGACTGTGAAATTATAGACTTGTAGCATTTTTGTGCCATTTCGCGCGACATAGTGTGATTTTTACCCGACTACGCGAAACAAAAAGGAGGGTTATGATTTTAGCAGCGTATGTATGTATGTATGTATGTATGTATGTATGTATGTATGTATGTATGTATGTATGTTTGTGTGTTCATCTGTTCCCTCGCAGAGCCTAAACTACTCGGCCGATTTCAACAAATGAGGTGTCGTTGGATTTGTATTAATCACCCAGGTAACATAGGATAGTTTAATTTTGAAAAAAATCAAGATGGCGGCTGTGCTGCGCCCTAAAGTGGTGGACCTAAAAATAAAAACTATCGGATACCATCGTCATGGGTATCAAATGAAAGGGCTTTAAAAGACCTTTTCAAAAATGTATAACACATGTAGCGTCAACATAACAAATAGAACAAAAAATTCAAAAATGTGGTTTTTTTTGCCCTTCTTGGTTCTATTCTTGGTGATCGTCCAAAATGACTTACTAAAAAGCTCAAAAAAAAAAAATAGAAGTTAAAAACTAAAACCCGACTACTAAAAGGCTTAAAACAAGACCTGTTTATCCTTAAAATACACTCATAGATAATTAATCGTAGTCGGAGGACACCACATTCGCATTTGATAAACCGATGGCCTCCGACTACGATTAATTATGTATGAGTCTATTTTAAGGATAAACAGGTCTTGTTTTAAGCCTTTTAGTAGTCTGGTTTTAGTTTTTAACTTCTATTTTTTTTTTCTGAAAACAGCTAGCACGATCGAACTCTCTATCTATCCCGTAAACAAAAAAAAACAAACAATCACACGCTCATTTAAAATAGTTGTTTCAGTAAGTCAGTCTTGACTTAGGATTAAATAATCACAATTTTAAGGGCTAAAATACAGCAGGTTTGTTTGAAATGATGACATTTTATGTGTACAAAATGCATCATTGTTATCGTAAATCAAAACGTTGCACGGCATTGTCCGCGACCTATTATAAAGGCAACGTTGCGTTGTGTATGCGAAAAAATAATATTCCCATACTAACGTTATTGAAGAAAATTGCTTCAAATCGAACCCCATTAAACGATGAAGCATGCATGACAGTTGAACATGGTCATTTGTTCACGGTGAATTTGCTGCGATTCTTTATTGTACCTATATCCGTATGTGTAAGCATTATGTTGATGAAAATATAAAACTATACAAATTACAGAGCTACCAACTGAATATTGCAGTTTAGCATTACAAGTTGAATTGACAAGTTCTTACACAAGTTTGACAAGTTCGACAAGTTCTTATTGAATGAAGTTCTTATTGAAACACTTACGCTGTTTCACGATTTATGTTTTGTTCCGTGAAATAGGTATGCAAAAAAAAAGAAGTTAATGTAGCTATGTATAGAGAGTAAACATCGGTTGGTTTTTAGTTAAACTGAGAGAAATTTCTCCAATAAATAGATTGTGCTATATGGCAAGTGGGCAATCTTTACTTTGGAAAATCACTCGAATAAAAGTCACAAGAGAAAATGTGCACTAAAACAACGGTTCCTCCCAAACTCGAGTATTGTTTCAAGCTAATGCAAGAGGCAATAAATCCAAGTATTAATTTAACGACAAAGCATTAGGTATCTCCTGACTATCCCTCGGGAACTATTCCGATAGATTGGTTCAAAGAGCTACCAAACGCCTTCATAATTAATGAATTAACCATCGATACCAACGCAGTCGAAAATGAACTTTAAACCTAAGAAAATGTGGAGTAACTTGCTAACACCAAGGACGAAATCTTACACCGTATTGGCATTGTAGCGTCAGCGTTCAAGGACGGTGAAAGATTTCAATCGAATATCAATCTTATTAATTGGAAGATGAAGTTGATTTTTGGACTCGTGGCAGGACTATCGTGAAAGACATTAGGCGAATTGCTTAATGTCCTTTAAACGGATGCTGTGTACCAATGTTTTGTTTTGGTATTAAAGGTCCGTAGAGAAGGCTTTGTATTTTGTTAACTATAACGTAAGTCTACCTATATTTGAGAATCAATCGATTAACAGTTATACCTACTTTAATGTATTTGAAACAAATTACAATAAACAGTTTTAGATAGCAAACAAAATAATATCGATATTTCATTATTTTCCATTCAGACACTTTGAAAAACTGCTGATAGCTGTTGTAAGATGACACTTGTGGTTAAAAAGTGGCTCTATACCTACTTAAAATAAAACAAATTAGTAAGGACACCTTTGATATTGTACTAGGCACTTTAGTTTTTAATCACCGTAAGCCGCTTTCAAATGAATGATTTTTCAATAGAAGTAAACATTACTCACCTTTTAATTCATGGACAGATTAAAACTTCCTAAATTGACGGATCCGACTAACCAAAACTACGTTATCAGCCAACAACGGATGCAAGAATGATATCGGTTCGGTATGGACGATACTGTCAACCATTAACAAAAACAAACGAAGAGTATTTATCGCTACCTACTCTGTTGTAACAAAAACTGTGTATGATACGTCACGAAATAATACAACTGTACAATTTTGTTATAATAGAATTATAACAAAATTGGTTATTGATTTACAGACAGCGCAACCTATAGATGTTTATTGCAGTATCTAGTAGACTTTTTCCTAAATGGGTGAAGGATTACGAGTTTACGACCATAGGACCTGCCGACCTATTCGCTAACGACATTGTCAACAGTCAATAATAATTGTGGTCAGTGGATTCTCTACATTACATTCTACACACTTAAGCTCACCACTAAGGACGGAAATATGTGTGAGAGTGACAGACAAATTTGTCAATGTGCATACTGAAAAGAGGAAATACAGGAAACGTAAAGATTGTTTTTGAAATTCAATAAAATTGTTGACTTTAAAGGTACAATCAACTTTAACATTGACAGTTATGGATGGGTATAAGAATGATCAGAGATGACCTCCGTTTATCTCAAAAATAATTAAACCAATATACCATTTTAGGTCAAAAAGGAGGGTCAGTTAATGCAAATAAAAATTTAGTTTTTAGCTATAGAGACGCTGAGATACACTTTTTTTCTTGATTAACGACCTTATGCCACGCGCAATAAGCGCTACCATGAGGTATCCTAGCGTGTCGTTGACCGTACCACTAATGATTGTCAGATGTTTAAATTGTACAGGGTGCACTCTAAGTCGATAGCGAAACTTTAAGTAGGCTGTCTACTGATCAATACAAACAACTTGTACTAGGTGGCGACAAAAATGGAGCGAAAAAAATATCTGCTGTTTCATACATTTGGCGCAGTACTGAGTCGACCTTTTGTAATAGAACAGCAGATATTTTTTTTACTAAATTTTTTTCGCCACCTAGTACAAGTTGTTTGTATTGATCAGACAGCCTACTTAAAGTTCCGCTATCGACTTAGAGTGCACCCTGTAAAATATAAACATCTGACAATCATTAGTGGTACGGTCAACGACACGCTAGGATACCTCATGGTAGCGCTTATTGCGCGTCGCATAAGGTCGTTAATCAAGAAAAAAAGTGTATCTCAGCGTCTCTATAGCTAAAAACTAAATTTTGTTGTTTGTATTGATCAGCAGACAGCCTACTTAAAATTCCGCTATCGAATTCGAGTGCACCCTGTAGTTAGTCTGTATCGTAGCGCATTGCGTAAATGTGATCGTGACCTCTGATCGATAAGATGGCCAATAAACCCGAAATGTCTAAGCGATTCCTGCTATCGATTGCTACAGGTTATGTCAACAAAGAAACTCAGTGAATTCATTACGTACAATGTATTTATCTCGAGGATGATGTCGATAAGCAATTTGGTGGATCAAAACATTCAGAGTATCTAATGCGTAATATTTTGGAAATCATACCGCTGGAAAAGGATAAAGCAAGCTGCGGAGATTAAATTTTGAATTGTTACAAAAATTGAATCTATTCTCTCATTTCACACAA
Organism: Zelleria hepariella; assembly: GCA_949319315.1. Taxonomy (NCBI): domain Eukaryota; kingdom Metazoa; phylum Arthropoda; class Insecta; order Lepidoptera; family Yponomeutidae; genus Zelleria; species Zelleria hepariella. The sequence continues at coordinate 3,363,970 of OX439396.1, read as the reverse complement.
GAGGACAGAACGGGCGATAATTTAGGCACACGAAACGCAATAATCTCAATAAAAAAACACAAAGTGACAAAGGACCATCTGACCACGTGTCCGAAGGGTAGTGCCATAACCGGTTCTTTCCGGTTTTTATTGAACAAACACACAATGGAATCGAAATTCGTACCAATCGGACAAGCCTATTGAATGACCCGATATAAATCTGGACCATTCATTCACACAGTCCAGCTGCCCATTGATCGAAGCTGATCATTATTATTGATGTTGGCTTTTGATAAAAAATAATACAGTAAAATTATTTTGATTACGTAGAGTCCAAGAAACACTGATTAGCAATGGAAGATTGGCTGTTGAAAATGTTCTGAATTTTCAGTTGTTTTTTCCAGAACCCTTGTCATCGAAACAAAAGGAGTGTTCGACAAGTACTTATAAGTCTAGGCGCCTGGCAGTGAATAAATTATTATCTCCTTTTTTCCAACTTCATTGTGGCAAAGATATCGTTAATATTAATTTTCGACGCGGAAACAAACGGTCGCATTTTAATATTCACGAAAAACCTCGCTTTGTTATTGAAATTTTCGGCCCCCGAATGCTTTGCGTTCGATACTTTTTCACACTTAAAGGTCCTCTGAAATTCCTAGGTCAACCATCAAATTCGAAACAAAGCAAGTCGTTGACAAAAACGTTTGGAATTGACTTCGGTCGGAGTTGTGCATAAAGTTTGTTTGTTGAGACGAACATACTTTTTTCAACTTTTTTTGCAAACAATTTATTGTGTGTTCTACGTAACTCTTTAGTTACGTGTATGTTGCAAACAAGAGTATGTTCAAGAAGTCTCTGCAATAATTCACAGTTTAGAAACTATTGGGGCGCACCCCCACAGCAGGCGTGGGCAGGCGAGACTCCCCATGAATGCATAATGAGTAAATTAACAACACCTATTGTTTAGGAAAGCACCCAATTTTTTGCACAGGCTATTCGAATATTAATAAACATTTTCCCATTGTCTAGCGAAATGAATTCGAGGGTCGCGAAAAGAAAAATCTCATTCAATTCCGGAGAAGTTAAAACAAGGGGACCAAGACGTAAGTTAAATTGATTGATTCCGCCATTAATTTGATTCAGACAAGTTCTGCTCTGGACAATCCCGCGATTGTTATTGAAATAGGAGAAAAACTTCCGAGTTCTCTGAATGTTATGATAACTAAACACAATGCCAATGGGTGTTGATAATATTATTAATAAACTAATTACGCTGCCGCCCTCTTATGTTGTGCCGAAATTGACAATTACTCAGAATTAATGATTGAACAATAGAAGCCTTAATGGCATCCTATATAGAAACAGATAGGGCATTATTCCGAACCGCTGATAATATGTCACAAATCATCTTCAATACCGACACAAAGTTTATAATGAATTGACAAATTCAGCACACGTGTTCAGTTGCGTCGCTCTAATACGACCCGACACATGACAGAACTGAATCCTCCACAAACTGAAATAGACTTTCTGTTTTGAACACTTTGATGCAAAATTCAACGGGTCTGATTGGGTATTGGTTTAACTTCGGCTGTTGAAATTTGAACTGCGTCAAGTTGGACGGAAGATTCAAATTGGATCGGCGTAGTGGGAAACTATTAGCGAAGTTCAATATTTTGTACCGTGTGAAGCAGTATACCAATAAGTACGAGAGTAATATTCGAACTGTTGATTGTTATTTTGTTTAACTGTGATACGCCGACAGTTTTAGAAACTTATGTTCTTGTTTATTTGCTTTTATTTGAAATTGTGTTGGCGTATTATTAAATTGAATATGAAATACTGATGTTACTCTTGTGAGTTATTCACTCATATCTAGAGAAGAGTAACTTTGTGAGGGTTGCAAATCCGAAGCTTATAGGTCTACTTTGATTCCTATAAATAATTAACTCAAAGAAAACATGAATATTAACGGTATAAATTAAAATTTAATCAAGAGAGATGTGGCTCAGTGCGCGAAACTAATCATCGAAGGATTGGGGGAGCCACCGGATATTGTAATTGCAAATTAATATTGATATCGCGATTCCGAATCGGAGCGCCATAAAACGTGAAGGAACAAAAATGCTTTAGGACCAAAATATTCGGGTACAGATGTTTTGTATTAACTTCACATGGAAGATGAAACATAAAGGCAGGCAAATGACTAGTAGGGGATCAAATTACATTGGTGTTAAAGACTGTAAATCAGGATAAAAGTTAGTCCTTGAATACCAACACACATCAGACGGCAACTGCCAAAATGTTGTCAAGATGACTATTTAAACAAACTATTAATGATGATTATTATTTTAGCAGATTTACACTGCCTGACTCAATCTCGAAAATGACTAACATGAATGACTAAATGCAAACATTTCGATGATATCACTTAAATGCTGAAATAGATTCCGCGCCTCCACCGATAGTATTATCTGAAGGTTTCAAAACTTTATCAGGATAGGTTTGGAATGTTTACATTTATGCAATTGACGTCATTTTTAAAGGCCAAATTAACACCTGCCACAAAGCTAGCTGTTACGCAATACAAAAGCATCGAAAATAAGCAAGCCTTTGAAGATAAATAATTTATTGCTCCAGTAAAAAGCTGCATAAGAAAGAAATGTTGATAAACATCGAACATTAAATATGTAACTGTTGACGATCGTAAAAGATGGAAGCCAGACAGACATATAGCTCATAGCATGGATACATAAATAATCACTTCGTAGGAAGCATAAGTTTTTATTAGTTTCAACGTAGCGTCAGTACTTACAGGAGCGGGGAAAATTAAAAAAGAATTCTTCGGATCGTTTGCAGCGCGGCCCATTCGTCCACGTTTGATCTGCTATCTTGACAGCTTTGGCTTTCGACTGTTACAATTGCTCTGATTTTTTTCATTCGACGGTAACGCCTCATCAGTTCAACGGAAACCGCACTCGTATTCGATTTTATCTGTTTTTCGTGCTCTAATGTGTATCTCAGGTCTCGGATTAGGGGAATAGCTTCGACCGTTAATAGAATCAACAGGTGTACCGCAGGGTGGTCCAGTTGGTCCATTTTCTTTTACACTTCACGAATACACTGTGTTGCTAGCTGATTCACTCGGATGTCAATTTCGAATTCTGATTAATAAAAAAGCAAGTCGGTTTGAACGATTGATGTGATTTATGATTAATGTGAGCTCTTTGATGTTCGCTGCTGTGAATCTATCAAGTCTCTCCTGAATATCGACTGCTTGCCTGATTCATAAATAAACCTTAGCGAATCCGAGATTAGCGTCTTCGTTTCAGATAATTATGAGGTTGTAACAGCAAATCGTGCTGTGATTATTGGCTCAATCCTTCGTTTATATAGTAAATATTGTTGAAATTCTATGTTCTTCTGATTCTTGAACGGATATCCAAGGCTAACATTTGTGTGCCTCTACTGACCCATTGAAAGAATTTGAGCGTGAGTTTAATTTTATTTGATAGATTACATAACAGAGGCGGATGTAAAAACAACGTAAGTGGTGAGTAAGACTCGAAACAAAATCACCTAATCTATATCTCGGTAGGTCCGATCGTTATTACAGCTTCGAGTCACGCCAAACCGTTGTCACGGCAAGAACAAATTACAGTTTACTTGGTCTTTTTTCGTGTTAAAATTAGACTAATCAGCATCGAGTACAAAGCATAAGATCGCTTTCATCATCGACATGATAATATTTATGAGTCGATCTCCCTTCTGAGAATCGGGCCTCAACATTCAATACTTGGAAATAAATACATATAAGTTTGACATTTGCTTTCATGTGTCGGCAGTTGCGTGTCTCGACTGTAATTACGTCCATCTCTAGTCCGACAATTTCATCAATCCGTCCTTATTGCTCTACGCTTAAAGGTACTTTTTTCTTTGAGGTTTTTTTCTCTCCTCTCTACTCTATGTGTATGGTTTTTTGTTATTAAATTATCGGCTGTGCGTGCGGATTCTGTCGAGATGATAGGTTGTGTTTGATGGGGTATCTGATTGCCTTCTCTTGTCAACGTTCAAAAACTTGAAGCTTTCTATTTGATTGACTGCACTTAAAATAATATCAGAACGTCTCTTGTTGGCATTTTGAGATCGTCTAATGAAAATCGCCTTATAAATGTCAATAGAGAAGTGAATGGAAGTAACGGAGAGGAGCCATTACTCAGAGCGAGTTCAAAGATGTCGAAGCAATGCTCAAGTTTACGAGCGGCATCTCCTAATAAGAGAAATGTGTCGTGTGAACGAAAATAGCTGCGAAATTATAAAAATAAATCGAACGCCCAGACAGACGTCATAAACTAATTTCGAAAGTTTTCGTTTTGGTTTAACAAAAATAGCGTCCATCAGTCTTTCATGTGCTGCAGAAGTGACATTAAAGGAGCATTATGGAGGGAATACTGCTGCACCAGCGCCATCTACATTCGTATTAGATGAAAGCGGCCAGTCTTTATTGCCTTAAAAGAAAGGTGTTATGATTTACGATTCCAACTATTATTGCTTAAGAAAATTAATTTCTCGAGCAGTTTTGTTATGTTTCAGTACCGTTATTATTTTATGGTTGTTTAGATTTTTTTAGTTCAAATGATACCGTCATTACTTTACGGAGCTGTCAAACACAAACATCGAATGCCATCAAATGGAAATTAAACTTTTTCTCCTCTGGTTAATTAGGATTGAGGGAAGATAAAGGAAAAAGTTGTCCCCTCAATATAACTCTTAATAAGGCCACTCAGTCATTGAGTAGTCGAGAAAATTATGTTTCGAGTGAAAGCCAATTTTTCCACTTGGGAACTTTTGTTCAAACATCTCAACCCTTTTGTATTGGTTTTTTACAATTCACCCCCTTTCTTCGGTGAGAACTTCAAGGTTCTTTGTGACAACAAACCGTGTTTTGGGTGATTTTGTATGGCTCTACAACTTTGTTTTCAATGATTCAGCTGTTTAATGTTCGGCAGAACACCGCCCACATCAATTAAATCAACGGTTGCGTCAGATACTGTAACAGAAAAAAAAATGCAGAACCATCTCTTCGAAAGAAAATACCTATGAGGGTAAACTCACTACTAATGTATGTGCGGTTACGTATTCGGGACAAAATAGAATGGTTAAATTGTAATAAACTTGAAGCTAGAGCAAAGTAAGCCCCTGAATCAAATTCTCTCAGTGCAAACAGGCATAGAGAGAACTCAATTAGCATGCCTTTTTAATAGTCCGCATATGCTGAACTACCCCAAAAAAACTACCGAAAAATCCTACCCCATCCCGTTTTCAAGTGAGATACTCGAATCAAACAAATTGCCAGGCAAGTCCAGTAAAAAAACGACAAACAAGGTTTGAGCCTCCATGATAGTAGTCTTTCAACGGTCTCCATTCATCCAAATACTTTCAGTCAGTGCCCATTGAAAAGCCTTATTTGTAAGATGAAATAAATACACTAGAAAACGTTGAAGCGCCCTCTACAGACTCTTTATGGCACTAATAAGGCTAAGAATTCAAAGTAGCAAAAAGCAGCGCATAAAAAAAGATGTGAAGAGTCAAACGGGACTAAATGTCTATCGAGTAATAATTTGTTAATCCATTTTGAGCAAAACATGACAAAATGATGAAATAAGTATTCTGAATACAACTTTACAAAAGCTAAAAACTTAGTATACCTAGTAATACTTTTCAAAAAACTTCAACGAGACACGACAATATCGAAAGAATCATTCAAAGCGGAAAATGTAAATCGTGACGAAAGTTCTTTTGAAACTCCCGCAATATAATGGCCTGATATTTTGCACGGGTAACGAACTGCTTTTGTGCAAAACTGCATTACTATTTGAACGAGCGAGCGAAGCGAGCGAAGTTCTCCGAGTCTACTGGAACAATCCGGCGTTTGTATGTATGTATGTATGTATGTATGTTTGTATGTTTGTATGTTTGTATGTTTGTATGTTTGTATGTTTGTATGTATGAATGTTCGTTCGACGATAACTTGAGTAATTTTTGTCGGATCGTCATGAAATTTGGTAGGCAGGTAAATGAAATAAAAAGAATTTTTAAGTTCGAACATGAGCCAAATCGGTCAAGGGGTTGCCGAGATATGGGGTTGTTAAGTTTATATGGGATGAGAGAGGGCGCCACTGCTGCCTCTCAGTAACATTAAAATAGTGCTAAAAAGTGATTTTAAAAGTGATAAAAACGTAAATCTAATCAGTAAACAGTGAAAGCAGTGATAAAAACTAACAAAAGTGAACTATAAATACAAATTCTGTTTGGAAACAATATTGTGGATATCGGACGTAAAACTCAGTGGAAACAATAAAAATTAACTTTTACGGGTCGCAAAATAATCCGTAACAAGAACTCTATTTTAATCCAATAAATCCAAAAATCCAAAGTACACCAGATTAGAAAATTCAAAACAGCGCCATCTATTTAAAAAAATATATACCATATTGTTATTCTATTTCCTAACAGAGGGCGTGACAAAAAAAAATATCAGAGCCATCTAGTGTTCAAAATTATAAACCAAAAAGTCCTTATGCTCAACAATAGAGGTCGCTTTACTTCAAAACTACAAGAGAGTCCAATAAAGGAAGAAATACTAGATAAACTACAAAAAATCCATAAGAAAAAGCGGCGAACAAGTTACAGAAAACATTCAAAGAATGTTTGGCGAAAAACTAAAAATGCTAGAAGAAAAATCTGAAAATCTTGAAAAACGAGTGGAAAATCAAGAGCAAAGACTGTACTATCTAGAAAAAAATGCTAGACAGAAAAATTTGGTTTTCTTTGGCGTCGAGAAACGTGAAAAATCGTTGTTTGAGTTGGAAATGATAATTGCAAACTTTGTAAAGGATTTTATGAATATTGAACTAGACCTGAAGGATATAGAAGCACTATAAGAAAGATAGGAAAGAAATCAACTCGCGTCTTATGCATCTTTCACTTCCATCCATGCGAGCATAATATAGCTCTTGCGCTCCACTCTGGACGGCCGGTAAAGGCAAGCCAGAGGTGAGGGTCCCGGTCCTCTTGGATTCCAATCCACTCTTGTACAAAGACTTGGATGCGAGGACCAGTTTTCGACCTTCGGAAGACTCGGATCCGTGGTACCGCCAAATACCAACAGCTCTCCACAAGCTGCCCTGCGGTGGAGGAACCATAATGGTCCCTCCATTCCCTTAGTCGCCTTTTACGACACCCACGGGAAGAAATGGGTTGGTCCAATTCTGTACCTTCCGGGAACCACACGGGGGTTATTATTATTATTAAGTTTATATGGGGTCGCGAGTTCATAGTTCGGGGCGAACCACTAGTATAGCATAGTCACCTACATTTCAGCACTCCTATCTCAAAGTCTCCTCAGTTATTCCTTTACAAAGCTTTAAGTTGTTCGGTGTATAGGAAGTGAGACTACAGTGTAATGCAAACGAAGTAGTGTTGTAGTCACGAAAGTCGAAAATTTTATGCACAAAGCAAGTGAAGGCGCAAAACTGGTCATAAACAATCTGATAAAGGTTTCGCTTGAATGTTTTAGTGAAAAACTTTCAGGTTGCCGCGGCTTTGAGCGCGAACGCTTTTGAATTTTAAAATTGAAATCACTGCCCGATACAGTGTCTACTTGTAAAAAATAGTTTACTCGTATTAAAATCTAAAAGACATCACTGCAATACAAAATCGTGAGGAAATCTGAGTGTCTGAGGCATAAACTCAACGTAAAAATCGCCATCCAATCTACAGTGGGCACGCGTAATGATCAAGCCCAATTCTCTCTCCCTGAAAGAAGGCCTATGCCCAACTCGTCATACATTTATGTATGGGCTACATTTTTTTTAAATTGTAATCTTTCGAGTCTTTAGCTGAACGCCATGGTTACGCAACGGTCTAACTGAGATTTGGTGATGAAATTTTGCTCATTTTTGCTACGTTTTAGGTATCATTGGCAAGTAGCAACAGGTGATGAAAACTGAGTTTCAAAGAAACAAAACATTTTCGTGTCTCACATCACTATTTATTAGTCAGAAGTGTGTACCCGACATACTTATGTCAGTCAATCACATTATGACATCTTGGTCGTAAGTTCTCGATTCTTTAGAAAAAACTAATATATTATTTAGCGAACTGACGTAGAACAAAGTACCCCGTGTCCTTCGGTATTTTTGTGCACATACGAGTACGTGATTTAATTGAGACTGGCACTCACTCAAGCCACAAACTAATTTTCCAATAAGTGTTTTTGTGTGTGCCAAATCATTGCTCTGTTTGACAGTTGGGTGTTTGTCACTTTTTTTTTCGGCCACAGACTGCTTTGCCTTTTAAGTTTGGTCCCACAGAAATAGTCGGAAATATTATCCCCAAAGAGGTTTTAAAGTGAAAGTATTTAAAAGTTCAGCCGGACGGCAATTTAATGCAATAACGACACATCAATGCGGTGGAAACATAATGCAAATAAAGACTATGGCAAGTCATTGTGAATTTTTAGAGCCGTCATTCATGGAACCTTGTGAAATTAGTCTTATTATAGAGCTATTGGTCTAACTAAGCATACGTGTCGTCTTTCATAATTTATTGGGCCATCATAACATTTGTTTTTATTTTATGTTCTTTATTTATATTACATTTTTAATAGAGCCACTATTAAAATAAACAAAATCAGTGCAAGTTTTAACCCTAAACCTTTACTTTGCCTGAAGGGTGAAATCCCAAAGAGCGGATAGGTCCACAAACTTTTTTGCTGCCCACTCCTAAGCGAAGAGTCATGTATGTAGCGAAGGCGTTAATTGCTGCAACTTTCAATCGAGTTTCAATGTTTGTCATCCGATTCAAACCAAATATAGACAGAAGTACCCGAAAGAGCTCAACTTTTTTTACACTTAAAACTCGTTAGGTAGGACGCTGCAGCATGTTCTCCAAAATATCTATCACGAAATATCACGATTACTGTTTGTTTGCATTGTTTTTTTTTTCGGTATTTTCCTTAAAAGACCGAGGTAACTGACCCCAAAATCTAGACACTTGGCTCTAAAAACGACTACTAGGATTTTTCCTAAGTATTTAAGTGAATTTTACCTTTACAAATATTTTCCTTGGTAAGCCTAACAAACCATCTGATTCTATAGATTTAGTACATAGTGTCTGTTAGTTGTAAACAGAAACAAAGGTACACCCATCGTTCTGCGCGATTTAACATCTTCAATCGAGTTCCGATGTTTGGGATGCAATTGGTTAAGCGTATTTGCCGAATTTCAATGGGAATGGGAAGTGAAGGAACACGTTAGGAAGTGTTGTTTTAATGTACTGCCGAAGTGCCCTAATGCATCAGGTGCGAATTTGGTATTGGATTATAGACTTTTATTAGATACCAGTAACTTTTTTCCCAAATCATCATTGAAGTTTAAAATTATGAGTATAAACAGACTTTTGCCGGTATCAATATCAAAACCCTAGTAGCCTATAGAATACAAAATCTAATTCTACAAGTTTTCTCTGCAGGTCATGGGCCGATTCTCAAAGGATCGGAACCGTTCTCCAGGACACTCCTCAAAAAGTATTAAAGACTAGCTGACCCGGTGAACTTCGTATCACCTGAAATAGTTTGACTCTCCGCGTCAAAAATGGCGATTCCAATACAAAATGACCAATTTTTATTTCTTCCGTTTTTCAGCTAATCCTTTAACTTTTCCCATATTTCTTTGCTTTTAAACCTACCCTGAACTATGGTGAACTAAACAAAACAGTAAATATGCAAATCGGTCAAGCCGTTTCTTAGTTTTAGCGAGACTAATGCACGGCGATTCATTTTTATATATATAGATTTTTATATATATATAGATAAATAAATTAGTTGTGAATATTCTCAGAAGGAAAATAAGTTGAACAGAATATTTCGGTCACATTTTACTTACTTTACTTTACTTTACTTTTACTTACTTTACATAGAAAGGAAGGAAGAGGATCGGGCAGTCAAGAAGTGGATTAACAAGCAGTCAAAGACTAGTTGGTCACCTGAAATACCTACCGCTGGAGATATGAAGTCGGCAAGGAACTACGCGACCTGTAGGCAGGCGACTGGGAAAAGTCCGTGTAGGATAGAGACTAGTGGCGTCTTCTTGAGGCCAAGACACACTTCGCATCGCTGATTAAGTAAGTCAGTGTTTGTTACTATTTCCAAAACTGACCCTCCTCCTCCATTTAAAAGTGATCAATTTAGTGCTGGGCCGGAGTGATCAATCAATATTATCGATAAAGACAATTAGAGCAACGAGCCGGTTGCCTTCGAATTGAAGCCAATGTAAGCGGTGATCTGGCGTAAAAATCAATTTAGCTCCCAACTATTGTACTGTAGAGTAATGGCCTGTATATTTATTGCTGCCCACGTTCAATATCCGCTCCAGAATACGGTGGAAGGAAAGATGATTTTTTTTAGGTGAGGTTTTAGACAATTCTTTGAAAATAGAGCAAAATTTTTAATGAAAACAGAAAAAAAGTTTTACAATAAGCGCCAATGACTTCAATAAAGGGCCAGAAAAATGTGTTTGCGTGCCACATAGGTAATCAGTAAGTAATAATTTCAATTATTCGAGATGAATGTCAAAAAAGACATAGGCTTTTAAAGTGTTATTATAACAAAACTACCCTGATAAGTTTGTAACTTCCTTTAGAAGCCATGATCACGGAGAAAACCGTGATCTATGAAGGTCATACTTAACGGGAAGGAAACGAAGTCGTCAATGTATCTCCGTCGATGAACAATAAAATAATCGTACTCAATCACGCAATTAAGTCGCTCAATGGCAGCAAAGGCAATAAAATGTGATATTTATTTAGTGCAAGGATTGCCGTACGTTCGGTGCTGATCAATCATTTCATTAAACGTATCCTGTTTCCCCGCGCTAGGGGTGGGCACTTCCGATAAATCGACATCTTTGCTATCGATATAATGTCATGCATAACATCCTGAGAGGAGTTTGCCAGCTTGAGACCTGCCGGGCTAAGAAGGCAGCCTCGGGCAGGATGGACCAAAAGTTCACCAACGTTTCGGTGGACCACTTTAAGGGTCCTTTTTCTTTGCAGCACCCAGTTGCTACCTTGACTTTGCCACGTTTTGTCCACCAAGCACAACAATGTATTTTTCATCTCCCATGCTCGGAAAGTTTGCTATTACTTGTATGTAACTTACGATCGTGTAAAAGTCGAATTTAAACTATCTGCATTTTTGTGCGCTTTGAAATTTGAATGCGGCGCCCTATGGTGAAAAAGAGTAGAAAAAGAAAAAAACACTGGCCTTTTAACTAGATGCCATAAAAAAAGTTCTTCAGTACTTCAGAAAGAAGAGCCTCGTTTAGACGCGTTTTTCCACGAAAGTGTTTGTTCGTGCCCATTTTCTATATAAAACTGTGAATGTAAATGGGGTACAAGCATCTTTAAAAAAGGTAAAGTCACGGAATAGAACATTCAGAAACGTGGTTTCTTAGTATTGATATCGACATAATCCAACACTGCTGGCCAGCCCTAGATCTAGCTAACTGTCAAATCCAATTCAGCGATGCTCCCGCACATGTAATTGATTTATTGATCGTACGTTAGCTTCGATACGAGATGAGTCGCCCGGTTAACTACAAGGTTATTGCATCCTTTGACTGTAATTTTCTACTCGTTTAACCAAGTGACCTCTGCGACGTTACTCTCTATTTGCTGCCCAACGGTTGAGAGCTTGAGAGGGAGTTCCAATTCTAAAAACAAAGTATGAGGGAAAAGTGCCTAAAAGGAGAGCTGTAAAGAAAAATAAAGCACAAATTAAACGCTACCTTTTATTGAAACTTAAAAACCAACCAAGGCTTTGTTGGTGAAAGGGTTATTAAATTTATTGTTGTTGGTTGTTAAATGTAGCGTCTAGTGCCACCGCCACTCATACAAGGTGTGTGAAATGACCCCTACCATCGCTCAAATATAACGCAAGGTAATGGTAATAGGATATAAAAGACAGAACAGACAGCAGAAAAATAGACGCAGAGGACCAAAGTTGAGCTGCCGTGATGAACAAAATGATGATGATTATGATTATACTAAAGTTGTAGAAAGAAACACAAATAAGGATCCTAAACACCTACCTCTTTTTCTTTAGCAGCAAGCTCTCCTTCTATCGCTCCTTGGCTCCCAACAGCCGGACTACTTCTTGACGAGTTGCTGTTACTCCTCGCAGTGGCTGCCATTTCCATTTTCTGATTATCTACTAGGTTTTCATCCAGAGCGGTTTTCTCTGGCGTCTCCGTCTCTCGTTTCTCAACTTGCGGACTTATTCTAAGATCGCTGAATCTGTGCTCTGTGATTCTAGTCTCTGTGGCTTGGTCTCTGACTGTCGCTTCTAGGTGTGTGTTCCCATTTGGCGTCTTTGGCGGTATGTTTGCTTGGAGCGGCGTTCCCAGTTGCTCCTTCAGTGATGTCACCTCCTTTTCTGCCAGTGTGGCTCTCTGAGGACAAAGAAGCAGAAAAATAAACATCTGATATGTAAAATGTATCAATTTGAAAATGTTGGCCGGCATACATTCATGGTGTCGATGTTAAAGAAAAAAACAGGATGCTGATCCGTTGATTGGCGTAGGCGTCCGGAAACATTGATTTACCGATGCTCCTGGCTACACCTACACAGTACAACAATTTTTCATCAACGAAGCCGGGGCGTTTGTTTTTAATGTAATTATCAGCATTGCAGGTTCCCATAGTTTATTCATTATTCGTATTGTTCTACCGCGGTCGGTGTATAAACCTATTGTGTGTGTACGCGTTACAAGTGATTTCCTGTACCATTCATTAACGCTGCGCCCATTCAGGACCTGCTAATCAGTACATCTCTTAACCAAACGATCCGGATGTGCGGAATGCCGGTTTATAGGTTGGCAACGACAGCTGACATCGCGACGCTCTTGTTTTATTACTATTTCTATTTTCAAAATCTAAATCAGTTCTATACAAAGTTGCAATCTAAAGCTCGATTGGCAATCCTATAGTCTCGATCTCAACTTCCGATGGATTAGCTAAAAAAGAGCCTGTTGTTTTGTAGATCTTTTTGCTTAGATCATAGAAGCGTAGATGCATGACGCTCCGCGCCGGTGCATCCGATAACATCACTTGTCATTCGGCCGCGAGACGCTGGTGAGTCGACGCGCCTCTTTAGATTACACGGACCGATTTAGACGTTCGCCTCGAACGATGCTTCGCTTACACGCACTTTTTATAGAGGATGCTCGATGAAAACTGCGATTGCAGAATAAACAGGGGAGAGATTAGCACTTATTATTACCATATCAGCATTGGATTGCATGTCGGCAGATCCTATCGGAAGAAATATGAAATTAATCCAGAAAAAAACAATAAAACTGAGGTTTACGTCGTAGCTGATATGGGTCAATTTAATAGGGTAGTTTAATAAAGCACAATCAGTTAATGATCGGATCCTGAAAGAGCGTGATTCGTGACTCATCGCTTTGGTCATTTATGTAATAGACCAAGTCTGATCAATCACCCTCAATTGACTCGACGGGACAAATCAAGATTGCGTAATCGACGGATGATGACAAATCTGAGTCCTCATTACATCCAACCCACACTGATCAAAACTATCATACGGAAGACTGAAACAGTGACTCTTGAAATTTGGCAGATATAAAGAGTACGAATATACCGTTATTAGGAGCATTTAAATTCGAAGAAAAACAGAACCATTAAAACATTGAAGCCTGACTCTCATTATGGTCACAAAAGTAACCCATTCAATTAAACGCCGAAAAATCACCAAACCGTCTCACGTTAAATTGTGTGAACCGAAACATAAAAAAATTTAGGATCATTAAAAATAACCGAAGTGTCTCACTCTAAATACTTGCTTGATACTAAACTTCTTTATAATTACGATTATAATGGTGGTACCTCTATGCACGGCATAGATTATCATACCTTTATTGCGTCGTGAAATGTGAGAAAACACATTACAATGTCAAACTAGAAAGTTTTAGAACTTTTCATAGAAACAGTCTATCAGGAAAATGGTAAATATGGTCAGATGCGTATCTCTGACATTGATTCATTAACCGAAGTGGCTAATGATGAAAAAGCATAGAGACAAGACATCAAAACTCAAGACAGAGTAACAATTAAGCTTAAAACACCGTTGAACAAACAACGGTCATCGAAATTCCCCCAACTATACATATAAAAGAAACAATAAGAATTGTTATCTATAGGAGCCATCGGCGATTTGGAATCCACTTGTTTGCGCAACAGATTTAGTTTTAATTTACTGAACAACAATTAATGCTCTCACAGATAAAAGCAATTACACTAACGGAACAACACAAAATGTTCACCGATAGAATAATGATTATACACCTAGATGCTAAGTGTTTGATAAAATTGTTCTAGGTAGAGGAACATTTTCCTAAGATCGAATGTCCAATAAGCTAGAATGGCAAATAATACTTACTTATATTTCTAAAACCAAACAAATAATAATTTGACTTGTCAAAACCCTTTCAGTGAAAAGGCAGAAATGAATATCGAAACTTGGCAGCGATGGAAGCCTCTCTATTGATTTGTTTATTGTTTGAAATTTCCCTTTTGTTGTCAACAAATCGAATTCGATTTGTTACCCTTTTTCTTTTGTTTCTGAAGTTTGATTTGAGAAGGAATTATTGCAAAACTTCCAAACAGAAATTCTTGTCGTCTACGAAACTTTATCTTTCTTCACATTTTCTTTTCACAAAGCTTGTGGTTGAGTGGAAAATTTGGAAATCGATCAAAACTCAACCACAATGCAAGGATCGTTAAACTTTTAACAACTGAAATCAAACAACAACGATGATTTAGTGGGTAAAGCTAACGTTACGTAAAAAACGAAAATGTTTAATCTACATTACGAATGCACAAATCCTCCGGTATCAAGATCTGATCTCTATGTATCATATAAATTGCCCATTTCACATCGTTCTTAATTAACTGAAATTTTTCGGCTTACGATTATTAGAAGATATTTCGGTTTTTGGGTAGCCTCATGCGTGAATTCCGTTACTATTTTATGTTTCTACGCCAATTAAAACTCTTCATAATATTGTATTGTGTTTGTTGGTGAAAATTTTGTTTTTGCATCGGCGGTTCTAGGCATTAAAAAAGTTCAATTGAGTAAAATACAGTTTAGGAAGGCCAATAAAAGTGCCAAAATGTGTCTGTGCTAAGTGTACTAAAACTACGGAAAGTGCAACCGCTAAACCATATTTTTGTATAACCTCAGTAATTTTGTATAACCTCAGTAAGTTAGTAAGGTAGCCCGTTAATTACTGGTGAACCATAAAGTGTGCAATAAAGTATAAAGTATCTATCTATCAGCAAGAGTGTATTATTTGCCATTAGCTAGGAAAAGGCCTAGTTGTGATTCGCAAACTTTTGCATAATTCAGACGCTCAGATTTCCTCACGATATTTTCCTTTACCGTTAGTGAGAGCAAATTCACAAAGGTGAGTTCAATTATTCCTTCCAAATGTTCCAAGTCCAAATGTGTCTGTCAATACACCCACAGATAAAGATAAAAATATAATGAATATAGATAGCGTTGAATATATGAATGAGGTTATCGAAAACCCCTTTGGCGATGAAGAAAAATTAACAGGCACACAAGGGGTTGGGCAGCATTATTCGTCGGCCGGTCACTAATTAATGGAAAAGGATTAAATTCGTCTGGAATTGAAATAAAATAAATATGAGAAAGGACTTGATGTAGGGACTGTTGAAGACACTCGGCGGTATCCTTTGGCAGCTCTTATATCGCATTGCTTAGGTGCGTATATTGAACGAATAGGGTACTTTCTAATATCGTTGACTGTACTTTCGGGTCTACTTATTGGGGTTGAGGAGTTGGGGGTGTATTTTTTTTGTTGTAGAAAAGCTATGAACGAATACAAAAAAACGTGTTTGTTTTGGTGACTGTATTCGTTGACTGATAGTTTTTAATTTCAGATCTCCGTAGGTTTAAGTTTTAGGTTGACATTTTATGTTGACACCTTCAAAAGTAAGGCAAGCAATATAATTGTCACCATCCTCAAATAAAAAATACATTCCTATACTAATTATTCTCATTTCACGTAGGAAAAATCAAGAGTCACAAACGATATAAGCGACAAAGCAGTCCATTCATTATTTGCTCTATTTTTCTGAGTACAAATTAAAAGAATTAACTGGAAATCGGTTTGCGGCTTACAGGATTCTATCACGGTCTACTGAGCACGGGACTTTGGAAATTTATTAGAATTGGACATTTGAAAAGGAACGCCGGTATTGAACATTGTATTTTAATAATTCCTTGTCTTTATTTTAAAATTAACCGGGAAGAGCTTTTTTTAGAATCATATGATTAAAATTCTGAGAAAGCAAACTGCGTAACACGATAAACACGCACAAAAATACACAGATCTGTCTCTACACTAGTGACTATACTCATATTTTAGTGACTTTGCGTGCGAATTGGACAGTTTGCTTACTAGAACACAAAACAACAGGTAAGCTTTGAGATTGTCGTGTACAAATTTAAAGTGTAGCCTGTATAAGTGTACACATCCAACTAGCTAAGCAAAGGCCTTCATTGTCATGTGATAAATGTAAATTAGTAAAAGGTCTTCTTCTCAGGGTTGCCAATTCTACGCATTCACTGGTGCTGCATATTTTTCGCGAAGTTTATTTACCTATATTGATGACCCTGTCTGGTTTCACCCCTCTTGTCTTAAACAGGGTAACGGGGGTGTCTCACCATTGTCTGCTTACTGCTTATTGATCTCCTGAGCAATTTTATAACTCCCTTTTGTTATTTTAATTTCACTTCTTTTGAGGTTTCAAAGGCTTGTCATCGAATTTTGCTACGAAATATCTCGTAGATGGCCTACGAGGAATTTCGTAGCAACATGTGTTTTTTTTATTATTTTAGCATTTAATGAGTTAAGGGTGGAAACTTTAAATTAGCTCATTTGACAGATTTTTTTATGTGGGATAGTTTACTCTATTTATCTATCTAAATAACCAAACAATTTCAGGGATAACCGCACCAATATTTGTGGTATCTCCCCATACCTTTTGCCTCTGAGCGTGTGTTTATTCAAAGGCAACTTTCGGAATAACAAGCAAATAAATGTCCCACAACTCCCGGGAACTTTCCCGGCACCAATAGAACACCAATAGTCGATTCCTAAATTCAAACTTCTGCCGTATCCTACCTGAGGGGCAAAGAGCAAAAGCCACGTGCAATATGTAGACACGTCACTCACTACGTTAGGAAAGTGCAATACTGAAAATAAAAACTTCAAGCTCTTCTTGTGCAACAGAGCAAAGATTGTACAAGATGTGGTGTTGTCGTCATAAATTATCAAAAACATACACGTCTTTGACATGCTATAGGTATTTAGATTGGTGGTCTTTCACCGTGTAAAGTACCATCTGTGGACTACCACAGATGGTACTTTACACGGTGAAACACTATTTAATCTTTGGTTTTCTACAATAAGTTTGGAACGGTATGCAGGTGCTAGCCTCCGATCCAGTTTTATTGACTCGGTTCAACCAAACAGATTTCAGTAGTTGCCCACTAACTCTGCGTTTGTGTATTGTTTTATTTGTTTTAGTTATGTTTGGAGTAGGTATTGTTCTATGATTTGTTGTTTCATTGCGTTTGTCTTCTTTTTCCTTTTTGATATTGGTTTTGGTCGTATCTAGTTAGAATTATGGTTTCATTGAGTGCTAATGCCGAGGCTGCAGTTGTCTGTTTGACTCGATCTTGCTGCATTTCACTGTCAGCATTAGCCGAAACTTCAAAAAGAGCTAACTTCCCCAACACTTCAATTGTACAATTAGAAGCATTAGCGTCAGAGAACCAATTTTCAAATTGCTATCCAAACAATTGGTTTGCAAGGCGCACTAACGCGCCGAACAAAACGTGTCTATTCCACCGAAATGCGAAAACTCAAATGTGGAACGGCGGGCTAACCAATCGGATTATCGCTCTACACGTATAAAAGACGAAAATTTGCTCGCGAATTTCTCCTTACCCCTTTTCGGTCGCGCCCGAAAGGGTGTTCCTGTAGGGGGTAATGGCAGCGGTACTCGGATTCATTAGTAAATTAGAAAGCGGATGAGTCCGAAGTTACGAAAATTCAATCTCTAATAATGATTAGCTGCGTTCTAATACCTGTCTATCAGAGTATCAGCCAATAGGAGACAAAGTTTTATTTGGAAACTTGAAACGGCGTATTTGAATTTTGTCAATCAGAGTTTGTGTTTGGGATTGAATTATTTAGTTTTCGATTGGATTCGGCTCGGTTTCGCTCATTTGGGCGACTTTTCTAGTTTGCGGCTTCCTGCGTGCTCATGTCGGGATGAGTTTGTGTAACAGGTAGACTGTTGACGGGCGATTTTTCATGATTTATCTTTCGGTTGAGATTAAAAAAATTCAGGCAAGTGTCGAAACGCGTTGTCCCAAGAGTCGTCGGGATACGTTCAAAAATAAAACTCTTGGAAGGTAATTCGATGCCGGGAACAAATTAAAACCGACATTGAGGGATTAAGAGTACCTTGAGTGTGTTTGTATCGGGGCCGAAGAAAGAAAAATAGATGAGAAAAAATCGTATATTTTTTTTAATTTTGTAAACTTGTAATTGGAATCTTGCCGTGTTTTCTAATTTCTCAGCGAAAACCAATAAGTCTCGAGGAGTTTTGTTTGTGAAGTTTATTTTTACGCAAGATTGGGACTGAAATAACTTTCTGTCATAGGCTTCCTTGAAGCTGACTTTAGTCGCTTTTTATGGTATCATCTGACCAATCGTAGCTTTTTATTTTTTCTTATTTGACGGATGGAAGCACCCATAGATTTACGAATTCCCTACAGTTCACGAAGTATGTGCTCGAGTACTTCCTATTAATTTATGTTATCTCTCATTGAAACCTCTTGGTCGCTTGTTGGACTCAAGCTAGCGGTACTTTTTAAAGAACAATAGATGCGAATCCACGCCGATAGAGATCTAAATTAGTCGATTTAAATATTGTTTAAATGCGAGCTTTAGCCGTAATCATAGGTTCGCCTTACAATTTGGCGTAAAGTGGGTCCCAACATGGTGAATGGCTATTCGTTAAACCACGATTAGAGAAATAGAACTTTCACGTTGTAAAGATTTTTTTATTCTGCTTTTATTATAATGGCAATTAAGATTATACAATTATGCCAACAGTAAGAACATTTCAAAATACATAAACAGACAGCGGTACTGTTATTAGATTTGTTAAGAAACACAATTAGAAAGGAGTTGAGCAATTTGATTCTTTCTTACCACTGAACTGATTGCCAAAGGAATACGAATAGTCTGTTTAGACAGCGCTATTACTAAGGAAAACAAATGAAAAACGCAACAGTCGCGTGGGCTAAAAAGGAGAAAACAAACGGCAAGTTGACATACCGCGCCCTTTAAAGATGTTATTTTCGCGCTACGGCCTCAGGAAATACACAGAAAGTCTTCTTGACTCACAGCAATTTCATACATTAGGGTTTGGCTGGTGGTGCGATTCATAGCAACCACGATACCGGACTCAACGGAAAGACGACCTTATTGCCCGCCACCAAAAAGTTGCCAAAAACACAGGCATGGGCGACCATTCGAACAGGTGTGTAATGCCCCATACCACTGCCTATGTCGGTCTGTTGGTGAAACTTGATTTCTCAGTGTGGCGTAGCCTTTACAAACCAGTTGGAGTGGATCTTCTATGCGTTTCTAATTAGAATCCTCGCTTCATTGTCTCAAAAGATTTGTTCCGTCGTTTCTGATATATGGGAGCCCAGGAATCCATTTCCAATTAGAGCCAAATTGAGGCTAAATGAGGTGCAAACCGATGACTCCGGATCGCCTTTTAACCGTCCTTTTGAACTAACTCCGTTGAGGTGTTTAATTAACGTGTGATTTGAATTTGACTAATGCTTTCGCGTTGAACTGTTGAAGTGGGCTTCGGTTTTCGCCCTTTGAATTCTATTCTCAGATTAGTTAGCTATTGTTTTCTTATTGAGACACTATCTCACATCAGACAACGCGTGAATGAAGCGATCAAGCGCCGTATGTAAACAGACACTGAAAAGAGGCGAAAAAAACAAAAGAAACAAAAATAAAAGGTCGCTTGAAACAAGTGGGAAACACGCGGGAAGCTTCAAGCGGAAGAAAACACGAGACGCAACGCTTGCAAAGAAGAAAATTACATAAATCAGATCGTAACAAGACACCTGTCTCCCTTTACACCTCTTTTCCCTTAGCCGAGTGTATCAGAACCGATTGAACCTCGAGTGTGTAACAATATTAAACTTAGTCGCAGTCGGTAATTTCCGACGCCTCCTCATTCGTCGTTTCGGCTCAATAAAGCCTTTATTGGCGCGTTATTAGCCCCCCCTTTTATCTTAGAGTACCAGGACCACATACTAACAGAGCTCCCTCTGTCCCGCTAAGGGTAAAGGCAGTAGGCAATCGCGGAATGTAATTATGATTTTAGTGTGAGCCTCTTCTGTTTTACACTTCGCTACCGATGCTTTTATCTTTGATTTGTGAACGGGAGTGATTAGGGGGGCGACGTCATGTCACTTTGAGTCACTTTTGGCGCGAATTGGATGTTTCATATTTAGAATCGGGAGTGACTGGCTTAATAAAATGCTCGTATTGAATGGTTCAGCGAGCAGATCAATTTAGATGCGTTCTAGTCTGTCTCGTCGGTAAGCGGCCCGTGCTAAACTTGTGAACGGAAGATCTATCGATCGGTATCAGTGGTCGGACAGCGCTGAGAGATCCTCTCAAATGATCAGGAGCAGCGGAGATTGATCGCAAGCGAACGTGAATGAGTGAGTCGAAGATTCATTGATCCGTCTGGAGCAAGCGCTGACAGCTCGACTGCCGCTGCCATTTTGGACCGATGCCATCTTTGTCTCGGATTCCGAAATTTAAATCGCATTCGATTATTCGATGTTTAATTTTAGTATTAAGAGGGGCCGATCAAAGTACCCACCTGGAGGGTTGCTTAAGGAGAAATAATTAAAAGGCGCACCGAAAACTGGGAGGAACTTAATTCCGATGCTTATTTGTAACTCATCGAGTTCGCCGAAAGTTCGCGGAGACTACAAACTTTGCAGCTTCGTTCGACGTCTCTCTTTAAGAGACGGTTCTCTTTATTGGTACTTTTCGGGTGTATTTACAAATTTTGCGACTGCCTAATTATGTAATGTCTACGAAACTCTTCTGCACCTAATGGTTTTCACATAGAAACAATATCAGTATAACTTACACGAAATTGTTGAAAATAGACAGTTACAAATATGCCTGTATTCCAATTCGATAAATTTTATTTGAAAGTCTCTACATTTAAATCTAATTACTATTTTGTTTACTACGAAAGGGCTTACTCAATTAATCGGGATCGATTGGGTTAACTTCGGGTCTTGTCACTGATCGAATTAATTATGGAGTTTTGAGTAAGTAAATGGACAAAATACGATCAGACAGTGTTCCAAAATGGTATGAGGGACCTAAGGCCCACAGTGGCCACAGTATAAGAAAAACCGTACCTGACAAACAGTATCAACATATAAACAAGGAAAAATTTTAGACCAATCCTTTAGGCTGAACATTCAACGATTCGTGGCTATCCTATCCATTTAGAGTTTTAGACAATCAGCAGAACGCGTGTTTGTAAACATGGTTGATTATTCGATAGACAATATTAGGTTGGTTTACTTTTTCCTAATAAATTCAATGTAAAATGTGTACTTTGACATCAACTCGACATCTATACAACCATATACAATGTTTTCTTTATCTAAGAATCAGCCTTCGGCTGGATAACTGTCTCAAATCCATAGGTACCTACTTATATGCCAAAGGAAGACATCTTAAATAAAGCGTAAAATTCCTCCAAGCGGAAACCAAAGTGTAAAAACAGAGGACCATTATTAACCCCTTTTAAAATTTAGACCGAGCGTCCGAAAAAAAGAAAGAGACGACGCCAGCAAACCCTCTGATCATTGGGGGTGAAAGTTAAGTAAGTACACAGATATATCGGAACCGAGGTCGAAGAGGGGTGTTTTTCTGAAAGTTCGATGCGAAATTACGAGCTTTCGTTTGAAAGGTCACATTTTTTAACGAGCGAGCGATGCGAGAGACGTACTCCGATTGTACTGGAACAATCCAGTGTTTGTACGGTTGATCGGATCGTCATGAAATTTGGTAGGCGGGTAAATGAGACAAAAATGTTTCTTAAGTTTGAACATGAGCCAAATCGTTCAAGATTAGAGATTTATTATAAGGTTAAAAATCGCTTGTGGCAGGGCTTGAACCCACAACAACATCAGGCAAACCGTGTCGGTGCTCTACTAATTGATATACCGTAACTGTCGATGCGAATTTTCCAACCAAGGAACGGAGGTGCTAGATGTTTGCATCTAGCACCTCCGTTGATCTCTTTTCTTTGTCCCTTGTCTTTGTCCCTTGTTTCTTTGCCCTATGTCTTTTAATTTTTTTGCCGTAGGGACGTAGAGTAAAGATTTCTTATTTCAGAATCCCAGCCCTGCTAAATCAATTTGGGCCCGTTTTAAAATCGTCCTCACGGAAGGTTGGGGGGTCTACAAAAACTTCTAACGAACACATCCCCTTTAAATTAATTAATTACTTTGATTTGGACACGTGCTAACTCATTGTCCGGCTGCTTTCGATTCTTTTCCTTTGAGTGGGATATTCTTTAACTCTCCTCATAGCATCCTCTTTTCACCTGTTTGAATATTTGCACGAAATGTTGACTTGAATAAAATGCAATCCGCTTAAGCATGTAGAGTTTGCGCGTTCTCCGGAGTTTTCGTCAAAAAACGACTGCAGCGAGAATCCTAAAAGCACTCCTTTGCCCTCTCCTACTTACATTTCTTTTAAAGTTAATTAATAACTCATCTACGTTTAGCCTTTGAAAGGCGTCGATTTTTTACTCGGGAGCTCCTGTGAATGTTATCGTTTCAGACATCGCGAACCTTTTTTACGGGTTCGTACGTTCAAAGGCGGGTCCGAACGGCCATACATAAAAACCCCTTTAACTTATGATGAATTAGCGATCTACTACGTTTTATGTCTCCCGTGTTATCTCCCCAGCCACCTTGCCCCCACCACCCTTCCCTCGAGGCAGCGGGCCACACTCGCCCCTCGACGATATTTTGTTGTATAATTATTATCGTGAAACAAAAAATATAATGTGTGTCTCTTTCAATACAACGCGGTGTAACGGTTCCGACACATCCGAAGCTTTTTTATGAATGATGTGGCATAATATGCGTCATTTAAGGAGAACAGATCTGTAAGGGACGAAATTCATCTTAAAGTCCCTACTATAAAACACGAAATTACCTGTATTACGTGAGTTTTGTATCAATGTACGTCATGTATTGTTTACACTTCGTAAAGGGTTGAAGAAATCACCCAACGAGCCCAATCTCTACCTTAGAATCAGCCGAGTCACGCGTCACAAATTGTCCTCCCCCGCCACATCAGAGAATCCTTTTTAAAAGGTCCCGGACATGTATTAGCTAATCCTTTTCCCGAAAAACTTGTCTGTAGAGGGACCCCCTTTCAGACGGTCCGATAAGGGAGATGTTTTGATATCCCCCATCATTCACATAAGCGGGTATAGAAAAACAGTGACGTTAAAAAGTGGGTTGCAAATTAGGGAGGGTGGGGAATTCGGAAAAGGTTGGCAACCGCTGTCGAAGTGACCACTGAGGAGGGTCGGCATTATGTGGATAACGTCGTTATGTGTTGATCAATTTTAATGCACGCCTGGTGTGTGTAGGAATTTTCCTCGGTTGGCCTCTCGAATTTGTTGTGGATGAATATTTCATGCCAGCTGTCATTTGCATATGGGATATTGTTGTTTCGCATTAAAGAAACGATATGCATATATGTTTATTCCTGCAAATATATAGCATTTAAAATATTTGCCCCGATTTCGTCGTAATAGTTTTGTTTAAAAACTAAGTACACAAATAATTGTTTCCTAATTCTAACGATCCTAATATTTTATACATTCAAAGTTAAGTTTACAACCCCAAATACACCGACGAGAAAAAAACCACAAACACCCCTTAATCAACAAAACACGTATGTGGCCGTGGCCAAGCCTTCAGCGCGACCGCCTCACCACTTTCCCCCAAAGAAAAGCGGTCCAATTGTGTAACCAAGGAAATGGCGTCCTTTGTCTCGCGCGCCCGCATGTTGGGCCGAAATAAAAGAAAAACACAACCGTCTTCCGTGTGTCAGTAATTTGCGTGTCTCTCTTAATTACCAGCCTTCGATGTGGGGATGCCGCAAGGAGGTTGAATAGGGTGGATGCGGTATTAAACTTAACTTAAGTCTTTGCATTTATCTGTGTAATGAGATGATTTTTATAGTGGCACCTTCACTTACACTAGATGTGTTTTCACGAAAATAAATTTTACTAATTAGGTAGTAATGGATCTGAAATATAAGCTTTCATTTACATTTTGCACCTGTGACAAAACTTTGTAATGAATATTGACTTCTTACATTCACAAGTGGAAACAGAGACATTGAAAAATGTGATAAAATAAAATCATCTCAAAGTTGCAAAATATTAATTTTAATGTCGAACATTTGTTTTTTTTTTATTTCTACCAAATTTTTCGCTGTATTTATATTTTTTCTAATTACCGCATCCACACTTCCCCACTTTCGCCCACGTTCCTCCCGCTCTTTTCTATTATAGATTCCCTTTTCATTAGACGACAGAGTTGAGTCGAAAGTTTTAAATAGGGTTAGAGAAGCTTACCTTGAAGGGTTCGAGTTGGCAATCGAATGATGTATACTGTTTGCTCGGCATCGAGTTAAGAAAGTAAGAGGCTACAGTTTTGTTTAAGTATGATACGTTATTTGGTTATGTTTTGCTTCCGGGGAAAGAGAGAATTTCATTTTAAAATACATAGAAAAGTTAAGAAGTACGGCATTATGGTTCCAGGTTTTGAAGACTCCGATTAATACATTCTTAAGTACCATGTAATACAGCCTAGATTTCAGCAAAATTAAATGAAACCCTCAAAAATGTGCAAGCTGAGACTATCGGTTAGACCCATGGTATCACGAACAAAACGAGACAAAAAAGCAAAAATATGACCACTCGCTAACGGCGAAGGAAAACATCGTGAGGAAACTCGCGGCTTAGTAGGCTCCACACGTATTGACATTGTCTTTCCTGTGGGCTAGGCCGACTAAGCTGTCTGGTTGTAATGTCCCAGGCACTGCAGCGCCGAGTGGTCTCTTCACGCATCTAGTGTGAGTGAAGGTGCCACTGGACGC
Source organism: Zelleria hepariella (assembly GCA_949319315.1). Classification (NCBI taxonomy): domain Eukaryota; kingdom Metazoa; phylum Arthropoda; class Insecta; order Lepidoptera; family Yponomeutidae; genus Zelleria; species Zelleria hepariella. The sequence goes on along the minus strand of OX439396.1, from coordinate 3,338,549 downwards.
TGTATAAATCATCTCATTACGTAGATGCAAAGGCTTTAGTTAGTTAATAATCAAACATTGAATAGGTAGGTATGTAGCATGTTGCTCGTAAAAATTACAGGGTGCAGTCTAAGTCGATAGTAGGCTAACTACTGATCAATACAAACAACTTGTACTAGGTGGTGAAAAAAATGGAGTAAAAAAAATATCAGCTATTCCATACAAAAGGTCGACTCAGTACTGCGCCAAATGTATGAAACAGCTGATATTTTTTTCGCTCCATTTTTGTCGCCACCTAGTACAAGTTGTTTGTATTGATCAGTAGATCGCCTACTTAAAGTTCCGCTATCGACTTAGAGTGCACCCTGTAGTTTTAAAAAACTGTTTAAAGCGCACTGCATATTGTTACATACCTCTTGGTAATAGCTCCTGATTTTCATAATTTCAAGAGCTGCCGTCCAATTGTTCACATAAAAGTCCATCGGTTCAATCGAAACACAAAACTCGCAGAAAAGTTCATAATAGGAAAATAAAAACTAGAAATAAAATATAACAATAAATAGGAAAACTGAAAATTTTAAATACCTACATTTTCTAGTTCCCCTTAAATAAAAAGAAAAGCGTGTTCGAAAATCGAACGCCGAAACAGAGCGCGTTCAATTTTCAAACCACGCAATCAACTTTTAAAAGAAAATCCGAAAACTCGAAGAGCCTAGTCAGTTCGCGCGCAAACCGTGACGTTTAACTCTGATGCGCGCGCACAACTGACTGGTGGTTCAGATAACCGAGACCATCTCACGCACTGTTATCTCCTCATTAGCATATACAGCCCCAAAAGTTTCCCATAGCGTCGAAGAAATCGAACGAAGATATTAATTTGCATGCCCAAAGAAATCGTATGCAAAACAGTGCGCTCTTACGCATTTGACCCCTTTGTAGAGTAGGGTTTAATATCGAAAAATCTCAACCTATCAATATTGAAAAACAGGTTTAAATATATGTGATGCCTCTTTGTTGCTTAGGATGCAGTGAAAAGGTCGGGAGATAGGATTAGGGGTTAAAAGATCTTAACCCTTGAGTTACGGGTCCAGATGTCAATGTTGCATTTTGATTTTTATTTGATATCCTTTCGCTTTGTGCTTTAGATTCGGGAATTCGGAAATGGACCTTTTTATGAGACGGATAATGATGGTTGGCCTTTGATAGTACGGCCGTGTGTGTGCATAAATGTCACAGTTTGATTATTAAAGAAGCATAATTTCTTTGCAGTATTGTCAACTATCTTATTATTGATCGTCTTTAAAAGTTTATATTTACAAAAAGAGAGCTTTTGGTCTCATGCGTTGTGAGATTTAGTTTTTTCTTATAAAACGTTTGAATTTGACTTTTTTAACACAGAAAATATTTGCTTTCAGGAGTCCTTTTAAAAGAACTCCATTAATTACAGTAAGTACCAATTTCCATTTTATTGATATAAATCAACGACAATATTTTCTGGGGCCGAAACTGAATTTCTAATTAAACAGAAAGTAACCGTTGCACGTGAATTGAATACGTAATTTTCGATCAATCAACCCCTTTCTCACGAATGCGGCTGCCCTCAAGAAAATAAGGAAACGTTACCTAATTAATATTTGCATATTAAAATGACGGAACTGGTTCCGAAATAATGTTAATAATTATTGCTTAAAAAATAAGGTACCACAACCCTATCGGACGATAGATTAACATATGCAGATCGATGTCAGGAGCATAAATCATAGAACAATTGTGGGGTTCAGAGTTCTACAATATTCAAATTTCGAACGACCGGGAACTAACTGGTTTCTTTTTTATAGTAACTTTTTTCATTAATTTATTGACCTATATTTTTGTGATTTCGCGTTGACGTTATGGGGTTAAGATGGGGGCTTGACGTTTTATGGTTTAATAATTTCCTAATTATTTGCATTTTGTAATTTTATTCGGTCACGGGATCTGGCTCTGTCGTGTGAATTTCTTTGAGAATTAAAACCTGTATTATTTGCAATAATGATTTATTATTTTGTAATGCCATGTGAACTTCACTGGTGATCCAGACTAATTGTCATATTGACTGATAATATAAAATTCAATAAAAATTCGGAATTAGTAATTAAAACTAAGTTTAGTAAAAAATTAGTACAATTTTATTTAGACTTCCTCATTTGGAACGTGTTGAAAGTCATCCCAGAGTTGTCAACGCGTCCAATGAGTAATTTCTATTAATGAATGTGTTTTTATTACGGATATCACTAATTGAGCACTTCCTTTCATTATTAACCTACTAGGTTTTACAATTTCGAAGTTAACGTTCCTGCAGTCAACAAATTATATGTTATATTATTGGACATTGCTTACTTATTAACATTACAAAATTATTTTGAAATTACTAACTTATTAACGCAATGGAAACCAAAAATCCCACGAATTGTTGTAAATGAAATAAAAAAATCATTGACTCCAGCATTATTCCGTTAAGTTTTAGGCGATAATTGTATTTTTAATTAATTACACTATCAACTGAACCATATTGGCTGGTTTATTGGACAACTTTGATTCTTGTAACTGTTTGTATAAGGTAGAATTTAGCATGAGAGAATGCGTGAGATAAGTTTACTAATTCAACCATTTTTGGGCATTGAACAATGAGCTGGCAACAAATCTAGATAAGAAATAATGTAAGTAGGTGTTTGAAAGCCCACAGGTAAATCGTCAACCTAAATAACAGACTTGTTTGCCATTCCATGAGATTTCAGAAATTAGTTACTCGACTGTAATCAACGACAAGTTTTCAAACGATTCCATGGAATGATGTCTTTCATAATTTTTTTGTAAAATCATTCAAAGACCGTTAAAAGTCCTTAAAAGTTAGGAATTATTTGTAAACATTGGGGGTTAAGAGGTTTATATAGCACTCATAGATGGTAGACTCGACATTTGAAAAAAAAATCTACAGCAAGCGTAGACAAACGCTGAGTCTACAGCTGCTGTCATGCTAAGAGCTTCTGAATTGAAGTAGAATATAAAATAAAAAATAAAAAAACTAATTCACTGGTCAAAAGGTACGACATGCTAATGTCCATGGAGGAGTTCCGTTCTCGATCTCCGAAATTCTTCATCAGCTGATGTTCACCATTTTTTATGGGACCACGTGGGACCACGTATTTACCCTTTCAAAAATAAATATAAGAAAAAATTTCTGAGATAACACATAAAAAAATACCGGTTGAATTGGGTACCTCCTTCTTTTTGAAGTCGGTTTAAAAAGTGAGAATTAAAAGAAGAGAAATCTTAGTAGTTTGATACCTTTTAATCTTTCAAATCGTAATTAAGTAAAATGTACATTCAGTAATCAGAAGTATCCTTTAAAATTACTTATTATTAGTTTTAAATCGGCCGTTGCCCTCGGCACTCAACAGCCGTCACGGTACACTTGTCGCCATGTTTTTTAATTAATATTAATAAATTACAAACGTAACGCTTTTATAAAGCCTCATTATCTGATTTAAAAATCAGAGTCCGCTCAACTGTGTATGAGAGCCGTTGCTAAAATTTTTGGGAGTTTTATTAGGCGTATCCATAATGCTTTTAAAACATATAAAATGTATTATATTTGCAACGCTTCGTTTGTCGTTTAGTTCACATCTCTCGAAGGGGGGGAAAGAAACGTCTACTTAGTATTTAGTTGCGATGTAAGTGATACCGTTTTGATCGTAAAATTTTGTTAATTTATGAAGCACTACTTTTTGCAATAAGTTTTGATACAATTTTATTACTCAAGTCTTGTGCTGTCTTCTAAAAGACACTCTTTTAGCAATCAATCCTAGTAGTTATAGATATTTTTAGGTCCTAAAACTTACGGCCAAATGCCAGAATACCGGCCATTTCTGGCAGAAATGATCTTGATCCTTGGTATAGTAACTTCGAAGTCCTAAACTCTACTTCGAGTACCTACCAGGAATGAGAAGTTGAGAATAGCAAAGTTTCGATGGACTGACGTGTCGATACACATTTTTTTAATGATGTAACTGAATTCAAGTAATACAACCCACTTGCTTATTTTAATATACCCTAGGTTAGACCTAATTCGGTTTTGCAAAAGAAAAAAAATGATTTTCTAGAAGTTTAAAAAAACTGCACAAGAAGAAAAGCGGCGTGAACTGATCAAACCACCCCCGTAACGGCTCAATCTACACATTTAAATTGCCCTTTCCGAACGAAACCTCATTACTTCCCGAAATATAACCTCCGCGGAGCCTATAAATAACCTAACGGCGCGCATATTTCAAAACAAGAGAAAAAAATACACATTAAATTTTCTTTACCCCACGTGTCTAATACTAGGACTTGTTTCCGTTGGCATTTTTACAAGACGATTTCCGAACCAAAATGATGTCCACACAATAATTTAAAACTATGTTTAGAGGATTGGTTGTGGAGTTTTTTTTTTTTAAAAATCGTCTCCTATCGAAATTATTTATTTGATGTGAAAGGAACATTGTATCGATAGGGTAGTGTTATTTTATTTAATTTTATTTCTTTTAGTTTATTTGGCACACCAACAGAACACACAATTAACAAACACAAAAGACATAATACAATATAGGTACATTGCAAAACATTCTAAATTATGTGCACTAATTACAGGTAAAATGAAATAAATTTATTTTATTAAGATAAAATTAGAACAATTTTTTTTGTTTGGTAAAATATTATCAATAAAATGTTGTGTGTTTCTAATAAATATGAACTTATTGGTATGATTGTATTGCATATTATTATCTTGAGTAATTTAGGTTTAAAATCCAATGGTTTACAATCTCGTACCGCCTCAGCCAGCGGTAACGCGCCCCAAGCGCGCACCGCATAGATTTTGCATTATTTCAGTATGCAAATGCGCGGGGCGATAGCGAGTCACTCTTATAAGAGGGCCATTTAAATTATTTTTTATGGCGCTCAAGAGTATTGGGAGCTTCGAACGAGCTACGGGACTGCACGCATCGGGTTTGCAATTCCGCGTGATGAGCTATTGTGCGTAAATATAAATAGAGGGATAAATTTTAAATTTCTGAAGAATCGATGCTCTTTTGTTTTGCTTGGTCGTATTTTTTCGGGTCTGTCGCTTTTGACGTAGCTACTACGATTACGCAAAGTAGCTGTAAATACTTTGTTTACGCTTTGTGTAGCTGTAAAAAAGACAAAAGCTGAGTCTGCGGCTGCCATCTTAGGCCGGCAGAAATTGCAAATAAAAGCACAGATTTGCATTTCGAAGTCGAGCATAGAGAAATACGATTAGAAGAAACTACCACTCCACTTTACCCCACTTAATCCCCAAACATTTTACCGAAATGTACAACGCGGGGAAAATCTGATTAGCTACGATGATATATCGCTGTAAATTCCACGCCTTAGTGCCTCTAATTTGAATATTAGAAGCGTTATTGAAAAGAAAACTTTCAGAACGGGCGTACGCTTTTAATGGTTATGGCCCTTTTTCCCTTGCTATCTTATTTTCGGAGACTTACACCGTTAAATTATTCACCGCGATACGGGATGTTTTATTAAAATTAAATTTCATTTTTCCCGAACGGTTGGGCCACAAATCAATTTGAACATGGAACAATGCTCCGATATCATTACCGGTCTTATCTGCGCTAGGACTTCATATTTGGAGCACGTTCTTAATTCGAACAAGTATCATCATCATAGTATCGGAACGGAAACGGAAACAGGACTGATTCGTATTTCAAATGTGAAATACCTATTACCGCAACGTATCGTTTTGTCCTATTGATAAAATTTTGTGGAACACACATTGTATTGGACGGAAGTGTTCTGTTCACGATAATGATTTTAATAAAGTCCTTCATTATTGTAACGTTTTAGTGAATACTAAGAAATCGTTACCAATGTACTCGTAACTGCAAAATTCCAGTGTATTTCTTCAATCTTTGTCGATTAATTTGCTTTCGACTCTACCTAACAATTCTAATACTAGATTTGACAAGATTATTACATTTTATGATTCCCTACAGAAATAACAAACTGACTACCTTGTCAAAGTGATAGAACAAGATGGTGACAGGCTAGATCAGGAAATTCTAAGAGCCAGCTAGCTATGGCTTGGAAAAAGAGAACGAACAAACATGAAAAAACTTTTAAAACTTCCGAAATTTCGGGCCCGAACTTTGAGGGACCATAAAACTTGCCACCAAAAACTAACAATTGAGAGTGTCGATTCATCGGCATTCATAATCGATCGAAACTCAACAGGGAGGTCCGACGGAAGGATTACAAGACACATTAGCATACGTAATTTGTGAGCAACATCTGGCCCAACCACGTGGGCGAGACGGGTCTCACTTTCTTATTGTTCAAATATATCATTTTGCTCAGTATAAAGTGGTGCTTTTTGTATTGGGGATTGGGTTTTCGATCCCGTCTTCGAGATAAGGCGCCTCTGCTCTGCGTGTAATACGGAAGTCGGTTGTTTGGCGAGAAGAATGGCCAGTCGATTATGGTTTTTAATGCTCTCTACTTTGTTGTAACGTACGGCGGGAAAACGAGAATCATAGTTTTGTTAGATATTCCCTAGCCTTCTCGAATCTCAGGTTTTTACACCTAAATACACCAGATATTGATTTTAGATTTTGTCAATTCATTGAAAGTGATAGATAGTAGAGAGTTGATACCATTATAGTTTGAATGTTGAAGGAGCTTATCCCAAGATTTTGATTTGTATTATTCTCTGTCTAGGTACTTTTCTATTTACATAACTTCTTTACGATCAAAGATAAAAGACAAATTCCGATGTCCTTACCGAGAATAATCCTTTCAGCCGATTGTTTATTCAGATGCAGGGCCAGTGAATCGATAAGTTCGAATCGAAAATCAAAAATTCAAATAAGCTCGGAGACAAAGCTACATGTCTAATGAGCCAATATCTCTCGCGAGACAATGGGTAAGCGTGGGCGATTTGAACTCGAAAACTATCGCAAAAGAATATTAAAGTAGTGGAGCCAAACCTCTCAAAACTCCGGTGGTACGCAGTTTCTTACAAACAGTTCCAAAGTTAGTCCACCAGAGGTAGCAACGTTTGCTGATAATGCAACGAACGTTTATTCAAATATACGCGATCCATATTCAAACGTTTCATCTCATGTCATTTTAATTTGAATGACGACGTCCTTTTTCAGAACTTTTGATTTCTTTTTTTTTTCTTACTCGATGGTTGAATGACCTTGGCCCTTTGCTGACAGTTTTAAGACCAACAGTAAGTTTTTATGGTAAAGCGTAAATACTGCAACTATAAAGAGAACCATTTTCTTAATTGCGTTTCATGAGTAAGTTTTTGAAGACTGCGGAAAAAACAATGGGAGGAGATGTCGCTTCAGAGGGTTTTGGCGTGAAAAGGATGAGCCAAATGTGCCCAGCAGTAGGCTTTACTCATGGGCTACAAATTATTTCATTTGCCGTATTATAAAGTGATAAGAGCTACATAATGGTTTCGGATTGAGTTCGGCGCTTGAGTTTGGTTCAGTTCAAGGGCCTTACCACCGATTTCTGAATTGAGAATTAAGAGTATCGTTATGTTTCTGCAGATTTAGAAAAAAAAAACAACGTCGTTGAAAGTTACTCAAGTTTTTACTTTGTGATTTTCTTAATTCAGAAAGTCTAACGTAGAGAAAACTGAGTAGGTTATTGAGTAGCATTTTACAATTTCGAACAAAATCTTTGAATTATCACTACTTTACTCTTATGATGAGCCACAGAAAATATGACGTTCTTGCGTTAGAAATCAAAATAACACAGATTACAATAAAAATTAAGATTCCGATCCAGCATTTAGTGACTCCGGATTCACCAGGAAGAAAAAAAGGGGAGCAATCACGACTGAAATTCGTTTCGATCGAGAAACTCAAATTAGACGGATGGCGGTCGGAAGATTTCTTTGTCTTCGGCCTAATGAGTTTTTAAGTCGATTATGGCCATTTTTCATAGAAAAACGCCTTTAGTGATGTATCGGTTGAATCAATCACTGTACAGCTTAAATTGCTCTTTGTGGCGAGGCCGAGCGTATCGGTCGTAGTCGTAGGCGCGAACGAATAAATGACTCGATCCGATAGCAACTCGAGAGAATGACCGAATGGTCTTGATATCAAATGTCATTATGGTTCCTTTCAACTGACTGTGGAGCTAATTTAGTTTTACTATTTGCTGTCGCTTGGACTTATTTGAAACCACAACTTGGCGTAGATTTACGCATGTCTTTGAACAATAAATTATTATTATCATTACGTACCCTCGCGGATATCGTAAAAGGGGTAAAGAGAGACACTTATCGAAACGGACCGGTTTTTTTTGCGTTTTTACCTGGTTTACGGTACGGAAATAATCGATCGCGTATTAATAGATTCACACGCGTTTTACACGCTTTAAATAAATGAAAACGGACGAGTGTTCGACAGAGAGGCACATCGCGCAAAACCGAACGCCCCAAAAATAAACTGTCAAAAGCCGAGAGCGCTCTGTGGAACTGTCCGTCACATACCGTATTCAAAACGGACCGATGCATGAATAGGGCTGTATTGTTTTAAAATCCGAACGCCATAATGAACGTTCCTTTTTCAAATTCGTTAATCGAGCTCTTTCACTTCATCGGAGGGAGCGATTAGTTTTTTTCGAAAATTCGAATTGTTTCGAATTCCAATTCGATTTTTAAATGGGATTTCTGCCGATTGTTTGCCGTGTATACTATAGTGAGTGAAACTCAATATGAATTAACGGAACGCCGTTTGAAATGCGCTAAATGAATGTCAACGGCTCATTTGTTTTTAACTTTGCATATGATTTATTCTTTTATCGCTTAAAACAAAGGGCTGTTTTAATTAAATCTATAAAACAATTTAATCTATGAAACGATTGAATTGTAAAGCAAGTTTTACCTCGAAAAGACACCACATTTTCAGCTAACAGTTACGTTGACGTACCTGAAACAAAAAGGACACAAGTCAGAAATCAATAGAAAACAAACAAAAAAGCAAATTGGCACTCAACAATAATTTCTTTTCTTGGCTTCGAATTTGAATTTCGAATTGGCCTTGCCAGCTAACACGATTCGAAGAAAATCCTATTAACTTTGTCCAATGACAATCTATTTTTATGCCATTTACGGGATGGGCTATCGAAAGAAAATAGCCTGTAAAAAGTCACTCCTTATTCTTTTTGCCACATAGAGCGTGGGCGTGGTTGTCTATACGCCTTGCTGAGCGGCGAATCCTTCGGCTCTTTATAACAAAGGCGCTTTTCCAATATCGTGAGTATCAACCTTCGATCGGTTCCGAACGCCTTCACTATCTTCCAAGATATCGAAAACGCCTTCTTGAAAACTGACCAAAACCTAAAATCAACCTTAAATCTTGACACTCTGGGCGTACATTTGAACGGGGAGTGTCGTAGTAAAATATATTGATGCGGTATCGGTTTTCCATTAAGACCTGCGCAGGAAAAAATGCTTTACGTCCTTTTCTTAAAGTCGATGTTCTTGTGTGAGACGTAAAAGGAATGTATTGACGTGTTATCGGAGGTAGCGTTGTCTCTTTCCCGCTCGTGTGGTGAATGTATGTGCCTCTCGTTTCGACGGCGCAGCCCTGTCTGAGATGAAGACTGGTTTCCTTCGTGGAAAATGTCTGGAGATTTTTTTCTCTTCTCCTTCGTTATGTTTTGTTCCTTTTTAGATGAAATAATTATGTATTTTGTTGGATTTCAATCTGCAGCTATCGGGACAATGCTATAGTTGTGATATAGTTATATAAGGTATAAGTTCGAAATACACAAATACTAATTTATTACATTTGACTTTTTATAAAAACACAGTGGCTGTAGATAATTTTAATTCCATCAAAGCGTATTTGTACAAAGCGAGTTAATGTGTTATTTCTGTTACTCTAGAAATAACTTTCAGTAACATAAATATGATACATGTGGCGTCTCAATCATCGTGTGTTTTTGTTTGATTTTTCATATTACGATTTATTTGTGTTTATATTAGGGCTAAAGGCTCCGGAACGTTCTTTATTGGGCGTCTTCGTTCGTAATTAGTAACTTGTGGCCGCGTCCACTGTTTATTTTGGATCCGTTTTTATTTAGTAACATAGATTATTATCATGGGAACGGGGAAATTATTATTTATTACGCCTATAATTAACACGTGGAACACAGATACGGGCGACTTGTAGCTGGCAGTCGATAAAAAGAAACGATTTTTTAAAATGGAGCATCTTCTTTTCATCTTCAACTATTTGAAAGTTCTCTGTCCTAAGTAGGTGTGCTAAGAAAATTGACTGTTTTGTTTATGCATAGCAAGCAGCTATAATATCGATAAAAGGCACATCTTCACTAATATAATCGCGATTCAGCGAGTGCTGATTTTATTGCCAATACTGAGGATTCAGTCTTTAGACATTATTAAGCAATGATGAATGCACGTGTTCAGATTCCATCTAGACGTCTCAAGCAAAACTAACACTTATAAGCAAGACGTTAAAGTCTAATTCCAAGTTGATACTAGCGAGATTGTAGGACCTGTTGGATATGAAAGGTGATTCCGATCGATGAATGGGATCAATAGTAATGATCTAATGGGTTGAATCGCTGACTCAAACTGAATGTAATTTGAAGATTAACGCATTAAAGACTTGGCTGATAGAAATAGGTTATTATAAAATGGTAAACTAATAAAAAGCTTTAAAAAACACTAAAATACCATAAGTAGATCCTGTCAGTACTGCCTGACAAATGAAAAGAAACAAAGCATTAAATTGACTGAATAAAAAAAAACACGTTTTTCCTTTGTCCAAAAAGTCTAACAAAAACTGTCACTCTATAGAACCGCATTTAACCAGTTTAACAAATTGGCGACTCCTCCCTCTATTTTAAAGTGTTAGTTTAAACCACCTAACAGTTAATACTACAAACTATTGACCCTAATTAACCCGATAGCCCGTGACAGGATGCAAATGGTAATCCAGGATTATCCTTTATAAAACACCTCTTAACTGGCCAGTAGCATCTTACACCCGGAAGACCAATTTAACTTGATCTCTCACCCTTCTTCGCAAACCTTAAAATATAGTTGGGTGAAAAGAGGCCAGAAAATACGGGTGGGTTGTAGATCAAACTGCTTCGAACTGGTTTAGTCTGGTGGATAGAGGAATTTTCCTGTCGAAGGAACCCTTTTTGTATTATTTAGTGGAAGCTCTCACCCCTAAGGGTACTGTAAGATTGGTAGTGTTATATGGGGTGGCGAATATTGTTGAAATTTTGTGACGGTTTTGCCGTAATAAACCTAAATAATTTGGTGAAGTTTCTGAACTAGGTAAGTACACCATAGCGATGGAATAAATATAACATTCTATGGGTACCAATCAAGTGATTATCAAACTCACAATCAAAACCAAAGTTTTCCTACTTGTCATCTCATTACCCTTTCCGACACACAAAAACGTTGGAAATTAAATTCCAAACATACAAGTAAAAGCTATCCTCCAATAACTAAACCACCAACCGCCAAAGTTCTTAATAAGACAATGACACAAGGCAAAAGTAAGCAAGAACACTCGGCCCCTAATTACAAACTTACAAATGTAAGCCCTCCCTAACCTCTTGCCCTAAGGGCTAGAGGTCGGAGGGCAGACCGGTCAAACTCTCCCTCAAACCGATACTATGAAGTATTTATCGACTTGTGGCTGACCGAAAGTATTTTATTGTTCAGTTACACCCTTTTGCTTCGAACCGTCTTGACTTCCGCTGCAAACAATTTTTGGATTAATGCCGAGCTGTTAAGGTTGACTTTTGAATGCGCAGGCGGAAGGGTCGAAAACCGGTTGGGTGCAGAAAGGTGTTATGTTTCTATTAATTTGACTTTGAAAATGTTTCGGGTCCGATCCGACTGTTGAAATATATGGGGTTTGTTTTATTTATGTTGGCGCAAATATAATTTTAACACTAGCCGGTGTTAAAGTATTAATTGTGTGAATTTTGCAAGCTTAAATCTGTTCGATGCCAGCCTGTTTGTCCTGTTATAAGACACTTTAAGGCTGGTATTAAAAGTGCTTTATCCACCTCTGGTATGTATATTGAGTAACAACATGAGTTGCTTTACTAATGTAAAGATATAACTCAAGTGAAATCTTGAGTACGACTACTTACCTAATTGCGTGACAGACGCCAAAAAAATCCATCTTTTTTTTGGGTGCATTTTTGAAAAAAAAAATACCGTGATCTATATTTTAGAGCATAAGATCAAGATCCTATACCAAGAGACATTCCTAAATGAATATGTTTTACCACCACATACAGCCGTTTTTGACTTGTGCAAGTTTATTGAACGAGCGAGCGAAGTTCTCCGAGTCTACTGGAACAATCTGGCGTTTGCACGTATGTATTGCACGAATGGCGTTAGCAAAGTTACGTCATCTGTAACTGGGGTCGTGAGTTCACAGTTTGGGGCGAACCACTAGTTCAAGAATCAAAGAACTAAAAACTAGTGGTTTGCCCCGAACTTTGAACTCGCGACCCTCTATCTCAGTAACCCCTCGACCGATTTGGCTCATGTTCAAACTCAAAAATTCTCTTTGCCTCATTTACCCGCCTACCAAATTTCATGACGATCCGACTACATTTACTCAAGTTATCGTCAAACGAACATTCATACATACATACATACAAACGCCGGATTGTTCCAGTAGACTCGGAGAACTTCGCTCGCTCGTTCAAAAAAGAGCGACTCTTGGTTGATCTAATTGCAAAATACGAGAACCATCAGCCAAGCTATTAAAAATCGACAGAATTTAAATACGCCCCGGAACACCCAGTGGCTCAGTGCGTGAACAGATGCGTCTCGCAACTGTCAGTCCAGGTTTGATTCCCGGCACCTGTTGTTTTCAGTCGTCGATGAATGCCCATTAGTAACGCGATATTTTCGTATTGAGTTGTCTGTAAGAGTGTTTTTTAATAGATTTGCGTTAAATAGGGCGTAGGTATTTTTGGCCGACTGTTAAAAAGGGAGTGTCTTTTTGACTGGTGTGTATCTTTGTGCTAACGTAATATTATTTGAGAACTTGTGACTTGCATGATTTAGAGACATTTTATTATGTGTGGATTCAAGGGGAATGTATAACTATTAATACGCCACAGATAGATAGTAACACTAACATTTATTGTACACTATCATTTTTATAAAATTAGTAGATTTATTTCTTTATTGATGTATTTTATAATCGTATGTATTCCGCTCGGGGAGGCTTTAACGCGACGCGGAAAACGCGGAAAATGGAGTTTCCACCGTTGACAAAATCTCTCATATCTCCGCACTTACTCAACCAAATGTTGTGAAATAAGAAGTAATATTTTCTTTAGAAACGACATTATTTGAGGTAGGTTCGGAAATATATGGTTCTACGTTAAAAAAGTCTTAATTCTCTGTGCAAAATGAAAATGTAGGCATAAATTCCAGATTTGTGGAATAAATTGTCTATTGAGGTAAAAATACAAACCTTTAGGAACTGAAATCGTTTCTAAGCCAATGTTGAATAAATGCCTAGTACACATAAGTGGTTTCTTTCATCCTACAACATCCAAATCCTAAGAAAACATTACACAACAATCGATGCAAATTCCAGCGGCCGAACGAAGTTGACGAGTGACTGTCAGTGTCAAAATCTTTTGTTTTTTTCTTCGATATTTGGTATCAAATCACAGACAATTTTATACTCTGTGATTCGTCTATACACGATCAGACATTCAGTTCACGACGTGACGCAATATCCGGTAGAAACCATAGAGCGGGCGAACATTCAGAAATCGTTACAGACTTCTATAGCATGATGAATTTATACTGTAAAATGCAAGTTTTTCTTATGAAGTAAGGACCTAAAGAACCAAAGAATAACGTAAATCAACGTAAATTTACTTACCTCTCGTAGAATTTTCAAAACAATACACTTTGTGTGTCAGCTCCGCGCGACGGCTTTTTATGATTTCTGAATGTTTTAGAATAAAAAAAACCTTTTGTTTTTTTCTTACAGTGTGACCAGTGTTTGGTATCAATAAAGAGATAATTTTATGCTCTGTATTTCGTCTATAGACGCTCACGCTCTACGGTTTATGCCTGACTCAGTAACCGGCAGAAAGTAAAAGCGCGCGAAAGCGCGTGATGACCCTAGCGCCAACGTACACATGTGTACGTTTCTCGAGCGGACATGTTAAACAATGTCATTACAGATTAATTCTAATGCAACAATTAGATATAACAAACTATCAATAATAAGATGAAAAGATGATATCAAAATGACTGTAGTCTCTAACTAATTTTACTTGGAAAATTGATAGCTTATGAGGTAGAGTCAACAGCATGTCGGGGTTAGACTGTACAGTTATGTTGTAAAGTCATCTGTTTTGTTTCTGAGAAGAGTAAGTCACTGTGTAAAGGTCAACGTGCAGTGGGGTAGGTTAAGAAAGTTGTTACAAAAAAAAAACATAATAGTTTCATTTAGACCGGAAAAATTATTGGTCGCAAACGAAAAGTTTCAAGCTAAGGCCGCAATTTAAAGAATCTGAACAAAAATAAATTAATTCATTCATAGGTATGAAAAATAAATATATTTTTTTAACTTTTCCAAGTTGCTCCACTTTTCCTCTCAACCGGATATACATCACCGCGGTCAAAGGTTAAAGCCCAACTAAATAGAGCCAACAAACCTCTCAATTCGATAAACCATCGAACACCGTAACCCTATAGAGCCACGGATGGGCCGAAACCGCAAATCGGGACCACGTTTGTCAATTGACGCCTAACTACCGCTCTGCCACTTTATCCACACCCCTAGCTCCACTCCTAATCCCTAGACCTAAGGTCTATTTTTGCCTGCCAAAGCGGTCGCCAAACTGGTGGATTGGAAACGTTCAGTGGCCAAACGTTAGGGGTTAAACTACGGTTATAGGTTAGGACAAATGACGATCGCTGTAGTGATAGCACGGTCTATTAGTTGATAGACAATCGGTGTTCTGCGGTCGTGTTGGAGCGGTAATGTCATTGATGTAAGAACCTTAGTTGGCTAATTGTAGAGCCAAAAGGAAGAGCTTGGAACCTCGCGCTGCGGGTAGACTAAAATTGGTAATTTTTTCGGGACCACAGAGGGTCGGCAACACGCTGAGATACGCCTTTTTGTTGCATTGACGCACTTATGCCGCTCGCGATAAGAGCTACCTTGGGGTATCACTGTGACTGTCGCTGACTGGTGTAAACATACAATTCTTGGGCCGTTTCATAAAACTAAAATTAATAGTTTATGACAATTCAATGTTCATTGAGTAGCTGGTTAGTAACCTAACCTTTTTTTAACCTTTCTAATGCCTAATCGGCACCGCAATGTAGGTACCTACATCGAATTGTCATTGTCAGTCTTTCGAAATGACTTACTTACTTTTTCCATTTGTTTCTGTATATTGTATTGTATTGTATATTATCTGATATTGAAGGTGAAAAATGCAGTGTATAACTCCAACAAAACAGGGCAGCAAGTAGAATCGCGTTCAAAATTAATAATAAAGAACCTCTATAGAAAATATTTCAATAAATGATACTTCCGAGGGAGGGGTCGGAATAGACGTATTTTCGATGACGAACGAAGCAAACCGATAAAGGGCGGGAAAGCCCCCAAACCGGAAGTGCGTTGAGCGGGAAAATAAGCGTCGGAAGTCACGGGGGAAAAACTCGAAAGAATCCCGCCGCAGACAAATTTGCATCGAACAAAAAAAGGGGCCTTTGTGTGACTATGATCGGTTGTCAATTTGTCAGATTGTGTCTTTTCGAAGTTTTGTCATGTAAATGTCGAGCAAATGTTTTATTTTTTTTTTACTTCCCCTCGCTCCTTGCGTGTATCTAATCCTGGCCACTTTGGTGTATTACCAATTGACATTCGATAATAAAGAAGAAGAATAAAAAGGAAAACAAATGAGCGCATCTAATTGGCCATTCGCTAATTTGAAAACGGAATGCCGGTCGATTCTGTTCGCGGTCGTATTCTGTAACACCGCAGAAAGTGTTCGCTCGACTATTCTTCCAAAATACGTAAGAACAAAAGAAAATAACTAGGTCTAACTATTGTGGTAGAGCTCAGTAAGAAGTATACAAACAAAGTAAGCAAAGGAAACTAAACAGAGTAGGTACCTAATTATTAATTTAATTCAAGCAAAGCCAAAACGTCCATCTGCCTCACTTGTTTTGTGGAATGGTGTGGGAACGTCACGTCGGCAGTTCGGAACGCGGAGAAAAAACTGATTCGGTGGCCGACTGCTAAATCCCTTTC
The DNA here is from genome assembly GCA_949319315.1 of Zelleria hepariella. NCBI lineage: Eukaryota > Metazoa > Arthropoda > Insecta > Lepidoptera > Yponomeutidae > Zelleria > Zelleria hepariella. The sequence continues at coordinate 3,322,179 of OX439396.1, read as the reverse complement.
TGCGGACTTTTTCCCATAAAAGGTGTTCACTTTTTGAAACCAAAGAATTTTGATAAAAATAATTTGTACTTAGGATTTTTCATAAAATTTATAATTATTGTATTTTTTGTAACAAAATTAGGTTCACTTATTAATCCGCCCATACTACAGTTTGTTTCAAGAAGTAATAATCAGTAGAATAAATGAATTTCAATCTAAATTCTACTTACGAGTATAATGCTATTCCATGGTAGCTCTTATAGCGTAAGGCATAGATGCGACTTTGAGACAAAAAAGTTCATTATTATACCTATCTGTGATCGCTGACTTTACTGCCCAGGATGTGACACATAGGTAAGTGCTCAAAATTATAAAAAAATGTAATGGTTTAAGAACAAAAAATATTTACCGTGTGTAGAAAATACACACAATATCGACGCGAGCGATCAATCATAATATGCAACTCTACTTCCTTTGCGCTTGCGCACCGGGTCAAGGCCAAGGGCAGTCGTTAAATCATAAAGGCATCTCCTTCATACACTCAGAGTGTATACAGACGAGAAAAATCGTTCCACAGTGAGTGAAAGGTATAATAAATTAACGTTTTTAAAAGCCACTCTTCTTAGCTCTTCCTTTAACAGGTTAATAGCGCTGTCCTTTGACTGGCCGATTAATTTAGTAATTAAAAAAAAACAAAAAAAAAGCGAATCGGTTCGATTGAAAATCGAATCCGAGAATCGGAATCCGAGCGACATGTCTCGGGCGGCGCGTCGGCGACCACAAAGCGACTCGCAGTGCAATTTTGACAATTAAAGCGCTGCGCATCGTGCAAATAGTCCTCCCAACACCGCGTGTCCTTGGTTGGAATTTCAAACGCACAGCGTTCGAGAAAATTTTGAATTTCGAAACCGGTTCGGAGATCGTGACTTTTTTGCGACTGATGGTTTTCTTGCACTCTGAGGACACTTAAATAAAAGCCATTGGACCGGTTAATTGTGTTTTTTTTTACATAATCATTGTTATTTGTTCCGTCATTAGCATGATAAAGGACCTCATTAAGTTTTAAGGTTATCGTAAAATAATATCGTATCGTACGTCATTTTTTTCGTTGATAATTATGTGCCAAGTGCCAGCGGATAACCTGAGATTCGATTTTATTGCTCGTAAAATTTTAAGATCACATCGGTAGGTCACTTTTGGTTGGGTAAAACGATCGATATCGTCGACGGTTTCTTCGTTTTGTGGTTTATTTACTTTTATAGTCTGTCAAATTTAAGTTTAAGAGTCAACTATCCCTACAAAATTTGGTAGTTTATCTATTTTTTATTGAAATTCTTAATTGTTTTTGGTTCAAAGACTTGAATGTCTTTAATAAGCAGGATGTACCTACCTATCGTTCACGATTGTAAGCAGTATTACGAATACAAGCATCGAATCATCCTGAATTCGAAATAAATTGCTAAATCGTATTCAATTGACTGACGATTGATTATTCAATCAAAACAGATTGATCGGGATTATCTGATAAAGGATAGATTGAGTCCGCTCTATTTGTAAGCGTTTCAATGGTGATGATTTCCTTAAGCTTTCAACTCTTCATTTAGTTTAAAACAGTTTTATTATACACAGTTCCAGTTCGAAAGAGAAAATTCGCAAGCTAAAAATCAATAAGGGCTTTTGTTCATTTTTGCGCGAAGGAAAATGTACGCGGAGGGGTGCGAATTGGGAAACTAAGACGTCTCACTTAAGGCGACGATCGCGGAACGTGATCTGTTTGTGAAAAAATACCTTAAGTACCTCTTTACCTGTGTTCGGGACCCCATCCGAAGGGGAATAATGCCGGGGAATTTCCTTTGACTTGTAAACATCGGCTAAAGATGTTTGCCGAGAAAATCGGCGCGGTTGACCAAGTTTTCGATTGTCTTTTGTTCACCTGGACTTTTTTCTTTCTTTCTTTGTTTTTATAGCAACACTGATGTAACGTTAAAAGAGTATGGACTTACTATGCAATTCTGGCAACTGGAAAGAACGCAAAGTTTTCGCATAGTTACCAAATTTTTTAATTATTGTCACCCAGTACCTGCTTTGTTATGAGTTTTGGAAAGTTTCTATCGGTTTGCGAGGCATTGAAAAATTATGACACAGGCTTTTGTAACTCGTGCCAAACTAAGTTTTCTATACAAAAAAAAATGTTTTGCTAACCAATTCACATATTCAACGCTTTCTCTGTTGCAAAGTTTTCCAAATAATTAAAAGCCGTACAGAAAAAACTTTTACGGCCCGGCTATTTAATGAAACATTAAGGCAATCCAACAAATTGCAAAATGCTTGGAGAGATGTAGAATATGCACAGAAACACACGTCCTGTAATGGGCAGAGTTATGTATTTCGCGACGAGAGGAGAACTGTACAAATTATGTACTACATACATGCATGCATAAACTTATGGTCAAGGAATGAAAATACCCCGAGAAGGCATAATTGCCCACTAAATGGCTTCATTAAAGCAAATACGCATTGTGATTGTCGGCTATAATAAATGTTTTTTGGTGTGGCTTTGAATCTGCTATTCTATTACTGATTACTTAGTGAAAATTTGGAATACAAGAATAATTGTCAATGTAGTGTCAATGGCTCCTACATAGTTTGTGTTTCATCTTTGAAGACATGAGTCGGTTGTCGTAATACAAATTGTTGTATAAAAGGTATGCTCTACTGTAGGGTTCCAAGCTCACCCTGTATAATGGATCACACATCGCGACTCAATAAAACGTGTTGGTTTCCCTTTCAAAGTATTTCCTATTCTTTTGATGTTTTTATTATCCCATCGGGGACGGAAGAGTAACTGTGTTTGTGGAGTTTGAATTTGCTGCCTTTATTTAGTTTTGACTTGTTTTTTATTGCCACTTTTTTTAGATGTGTTTTTTTTTCCAAAAATCTTGTTGCAATTACACGTTTTTGATTTATTGATATTGATGTTTTTGTTTTATTACAGGTTTTTGTTTTATTGATACCATTAGAAAATGGAGATTTATTGAAAATGTTTACAATCGCCTTGAATTCTAAATGATAAACATAACACTCAGTAGTAATAAAAAAAAAAAAACAGAAAAAAGTTGACAATACCACACATCCCTCCCTTCAGAGACAGCGAGGCAATGGAAACAAATTAATAATTAATTTTCACGCGGCAAGCACTCGCCAAAGTTGGGGGCATTTTGTTCGATCTCGTTTTGTTCTAAATTCAAAATTCATCCAGGGAGTTCGCGAAGCAAAAAAATTGTCTCTGCCCGCTTCGTTTTTGGCAGCCAGTTACCTATTTCAAATTTTCAATGCATCGATTGACATTGTGACTGGCAGGTTCATTTTGTTTTAATTATGGTACGATTATTGTTTTCTTTTTTAATACTCACTCTCTTTTGCTTTTTTCTTCTATAGGCAAGCAGTCATATTAATTACCTGAAATGAAATAAAAGATAATCAAATTATGCATTAACTCTACATAATGTAACGACTGTAAAATTATCATTGTCGTTTATTGCATCTTCGTAATGCAGCATGCGGGTTTCGCTATAAACTTGAAAGTTTGTACAGTCGGCCACACGCTAGGATACCCCTTTTTGTTCGATTGGCGCCCTTATGCCGCGCGCGGTAGGAGCTGCCATGGGGTATCTGTGACTGTGGCCGACCGTACCAATCTATTTCGGTTTATGGTTGTTGAATTATTTTATGGTATTCATAAAATATTAAATTTGATCAAGGGTTCAATGTTTCTTGGAGCGTTTCGATAGCTGTTTGGTCAAAAAATCAGCATCACGCCTTCGTATGTACCTAAGTGCTGTGGGGTAATCCGAATGACATTAATAAAAATATATAATACGTCTATAAATAACAATAAAAACAAAATAAAATAGAATACAGTCCCGTGACCAATGCCAACTATTTTATGGCCGTTTACCATTTTACGACACGCTGATGGGAAGCCGAAAAAGCCTAAATTGACTTCATTAAGTGCTCGGAAAACAATAAAATTATGTTTTATTGGTTTTCGTTTAAATACTGAGATTATAATGAAAAGAATCGTCCTGGCTGTTGATTATATTGCTCAATCGAGAGTTTTACTTCCGAAAGTAAACCGATCATATGTATAGATTTTTTCTGCATACAGCTGAACATAACCCCTTACAAAACCCTTTCATAGTACTATATTCAAATCGATCCTTTCACACTTAGAACAAAATGCCTCGCGACGGTTGATTTCCGTTTCTTAATTCAAATAATTGAACAAGACGTGACCTTTTTTAGTGTTTTGTTTTTTAAATCGACAATTTGAATAAAGAACATTGAGCCATCGGTAATTTGAGATGTCGATTCAAATTTCGATTATAGATTTATTCGATAAGTGACCTTGTTTGTCGTAAATAATACAGCTCATTATGTTTTTTTTTATCGATTGAATTTCCGATGAGCTAATTTTACTCAAAAAGGGCACCTTTAGAATATTCTAATTAACACGAATTTTAAACCACCGATGTGGGACCGATTTTAATGTCATAATATAGAACCTTGGAATTCAATTTTATCTCTAAGATCTGTCGATATTTTTGTTTTACCAACCTCAACGGCGCCGCCAAAGGTTTTCAATGCAATAAAATCACCCGATTTAATATCTGCGATAATATAAGAAACTTTAATCCGGTATGTGAAAATCTCTGATTATGATCGAATTCCAGAACTGGAACAGTACTGGAACTTAAATAAAAGTGTTCTAGTATCCTATCTCTAATATTTCTTTCGATCGTCTCGCGTGGGAGGCCAGTAGGCAAACCTAACAGTTTCCACAAATTCATGAAGGGTAGACATGTCACAGCTCAAAAATAAATAGAGAAGCGACCGATCACGAATCGCGAATGATATTCGAAAGGAGAGACATGAGAAATAAAATCTATAAAACATCATAAAAGTGCTCATAAACACGAAGGAGGTAATAAAAAAGCGGTCCAACGTTGTCGTTCAGCTGTCGCGAGCTATTTTGGAACACGGGAGATTTCAAAAATCGAACACCCATCGAACTGGGGGATACTGGCTTGATTTAAATTAGAATAGATGACTGCCTTGCGCTTCCTACTTCGATTCTTTTTTTTCGATTGATATTTTTTTATATACCTTAACGTACTTTAGAGATTTCTTACTGTTTAGTGTAGCTGTCACGGATAAAAAAAAGTTTGAAAAGCCCCATGTAGAGTTTTGATTTCACTTATCATTGTTTTTGTTTACATTGGCACGTAAGGATGATTGTATTGTTCATACATAACACGCTTGACCCGACAGTAGTGCCAAGTGTGCCGAGTGTCAACGAAACAAAACAAAATTGCTATAAATATTTAGCAAAAATATTTTTCAAAAGTCAATGGTGTGGCTGTCAAATGACCGATTAATATTAGAGACAGGAAAAATATTCGTGGAAGAAATGAACAACAGATTTCGAAAGTCTCATCGTGAGTCATAGATATTCGGAATTTGAATTGTATTCTATTTTCAGACATTCCAGAAGATTTATTTACAACGACAATTTTCGCAATAGATTCTTTCTTTTCGGGTCGATCGAGTTTCTATCAAATTATTTTCGGCCAGTTGCAACATTTGATTTATGCCGGCGATTATAAGGGCCACTACAGTGTTAATTGAAAATATATCACATTTACTGTTGAGTCACACATGTAAATGACAATAATAATAAGGTTGTAAGTAATAAAATGTCTATAATTGAGAGACATTTAGATAAAGGAACGAATGACAGATGACACAGCCCAAAATCCGCGTAGCTTAGACGTGTCAAAGTTGTCCAGTGTAGTATTAAAATGTCAGTTTACAATTCACTAGTGGGCCTTAAATGGTCCAACCTTGTCCCGAGCTGATAGAGTTAAGAGACCTATTTTATGAATTCATAAATTTTATAAATGTGGAAAATAAATAACATCATTTGCAGGAATTGATCAAGAATGTTCAATATTAAATACCAAACAATCAATTTCCTTTCCAATCATTCAAAATAAGGAGAAAGCAATCGCCAAAGATGGATCTTGAAAGGCATTGATAGAATTTGCAACGAAATGAATTTATACATTAAAAGCGTCGATAAATACAACATTTCAAATTGCCACGCTCTAAGCAGAGAGAGAATCATTAACTGACAAACATCGTAAAGAGAAGACGAAATAGAACGCATTCCCGGATTTAAATTTAAAACTGAACGGCCGACATATTTTTAAAAGTGTTCGAACGCGACATCTCAAACTAATCGCTGTTTTCGATTTCGGCGTCGTCCTCTTTGGAAAGAGTTCATAATTCGAATACATTGGCGTTCTAAATCTAAAATGTTTTCGATTTCTGCTGGCCGTGTGTAAGCGTCAGAGTTGTCTTTTGTGAGAAATGGCGGGATCTGAGAAAATGTTTTTGGTAACCTAACATTGTATTCTCAATGCGTTTCCTCATGACCATTAACATCACTTGACATTTCCCAAATTTTCTCAATCCAATTCTTATTTTTAAACGTTTTCTCTTCGCTAAAATAAATGGCGGTAGCAAATAGGTGATTATTTACTGTTGTATTTAGGCAACAGTAGTAAAGGTTCGAAGCGTGCAAGCAATTTTAGCCTCGATGCATATCACCCCGTGAACAATAGACGTTTCCACTAACGCGTCTTGGTGTAGAGTTGGCAAAAAAAGGTTATAGTTAACAGATATCAACGTTTCAAGAACCTTCATTTTAAAGCGCACTTAACTTATAGAGAAGGTTTACCTTCCCTTGTTGTCTCATCCACGTAGTACTACAGCAATGATTACTCGAACTTTGAGGTTTTATCAAAACTGTTTCTCTATAATATTAAAGTTATGGATTTACGTATGATTATTTTCAGGTCAGGTATGGTCAGCAACATGCTAGGATATTTTATTCCTGTCATGTTTCTAGGATACCCCATATCATATGGTCTATGATAGCTTTGATAGCTCTAAGTGCGTCCAAAATTTAAAATATTTCACATCACATTCGACAGACACAATTATTATAGGTACATGAAATCGTTTAGTTTCAGTCATCGTTTGGTAACCTTAATCAATCATCAACTATGAAACATGAAAAGTAAAATAGTGCCTTAGTTGCTACCACTACGTAGCAGCAGGCAACGCTTTAAACAAACGCTGCAAACGTTTCACAGTTCGATAGCGATCAGTCACTCACCAAACAACAAGTTGAATGACATTCTCACTGCGTCCACAATACTCTACGATTGCAGTGGTGATCGCTCTCTCCCCATCCCGTTTGAGAACTGGAGGGCATCGTGCGAGTCAAACGGGAGAGAGATAACGAACGCTGTACGAAATCTAGAGTCTAATTGGTACAGATACTCTATCTCACGAAGTACGTTTGGTTATGAATGTTGTCAGGCGTGCATGTATACAATGCTTTAGTGTGCGTAATCGCGACTGAGCGTGACTATGGCCCGGTTTCTGAGTTGAGAATTTTACTAAGCACGCACGTATCGCTCTTTCACGCTCTTTTGTGAGAAATCTGCAGCGACAGGATGATACTTACCCATTTGCTTAGCAAAATTCTCGACTCAGAAACCGGGCCTAAGCCGCTGCCGCGCTTACGCACACTAAAGCATTGTATACATGCACGCCGACAACATTCATAACCAAACGGACTTCGTGAGATAGAGTATCTGTAATGGAAAAATTCCCAAACTTTTACTATGACGTATGGCTGCTTTCTGACTTGCTGGAATTTAAAAGCAGTATCTGGGCTGCCTGGAAGAATTTTCTATAGAAATAAGTCCGCACTTGTTGGTACATAATGTCTCACCTCACATCTCTATTAGTTCCTAGTAACTTTTTATTTTTGTGCAATAAATTAAAAAAAAAGATGATTGTTGTTTTAATAAAAATAATATTCCGGCAAGTAAACAACTATTAACAGTTTGCGATGGGCACCACCATCGAGCGAAAATTTTCATGGCATTGAAGACTGAGAGGTGTCTGTAAATAAGGCTGACTGTCTGTACCCAATAAAATACAATATGCAGTCATGCATCACTAGAAAACTTTGGTTTATCTTATTGTTAGGCAAAAAGAAAAAAATAGTTATTTGTTATGCAAGAATGCAAATAATATTGCATTCGTGCGAAACACAAAACTTTTCATCTCGCAGAAGCGAGGAAATGATTTTGTTAGCCAAGCGGGAAAAACTCTTTATACAACTACTTACAGGCAAAACAGGTGAGTCAAATAAGTTCCTTTTAAAAGCATATTTTACTGTAGTTAAGGCTGCCGCACTAAAGTTTTGAGCTTCGTTGGTATTAAAACCATTCGTTTTAATAATTATTTCCTGAAGTTTTTTATCCAGACACAAAAATTATGTATATAAAAGAATGTTTTTTTTTTCCGGGTGCATTCTGAACTTTTACCATATAAATAAAAAAAAATCTAGGATATAAAAAAATAAATTAGTAGGCCCTAATATTGTTTGAAAAAATGTATTTAACAAACCAAAACATAATTATCTATTTGATAAAACAGAAGGGAAGCATTTTTTTTATTTACTGGTATTATAAAATAAATATAGTGTACAAAATATTGAAAAGACATTAAGAAGAAACCGCGTTTCTGAATGTTCTATTCCGTGACTTTACCTTTTTAAAAGATGCTTATGCCCCATTTACATTCACAGTTTTGTATAGAGAATGGGCACGAACAATCACTTTCGCTGAAATACGCGTGTAAACGAACTATGAATGAGGCTCTTTTTTCGGTCGGGATCTGGCATCTACTTAAACGGCCAGTGTTTTTTTCTTTTTCCACACCATAGGGCGCGGGAAAGACTGTAGGTTTTTTTTCGTAGCTGTCTCGGCGTCGCGTTCAAATTTCGAAGAGCACAAAAATGCAGATAGTTTAAATCCGGCCATTACACGATCGTAAGTTACTAGTAACAGCAAACTTTCCGAGCGTGGGAGATGAAAAAAATATTTATTTTGGTTCTGTCTGAGCGAGCATGCTGCCATACAGTACGGAATAGACAAATTTTGTCATGTCAAGTCTCATTATGTAGTAGTTGTAAATAAGACTCTAGAATTCGTACAGTTTGACTCGCAAGATGCCCTCTAGTTCTCGAACGGGAAAAGCAAACTCGCGATGGGAACACAGAGAACATTTTGCTGACGTGAACTTTGGAACACTTCGGCAATGCGCCTCATTTGTGATGAGTCGCTAGGAATCCGCTGTGTATCTCGCTTAGTTACTTGAGTAACCTGTGCTGTGTACGCGACTATTATCTTCTTTGATAGGAAGATTCGGTTTGTGAATTGCGGGCTTGACGATGGATCTGTTTGTTTTAAATTAGCTTTTGCCCGCGACTTCGGCCGCGGCGCAGACTTGGATAAAAAGTAGCCCCGTTATCGATGTCAGCACAGACGAAGACTCAGAAAAAAGCTAGTACATTAAAGCCCATGTGTAATTTAATTATGTTGCATAAACTATGCCAAATGTCATCTGAATCCATCTACCCGTTTCAGCGCGAAAGAGTAACAAAAACAAACTTAGCCTTAGAAGAAGCTTAATATTGTACTTGCATCGATCGCTCTACCAACACACCCGGGTTTGTCTGTGCCGGAAACCTGTTACTTTGTGTAAGCAACCTTAGATATCGAAAGGGAAAATTCGGTATAAAATCATTATCTTAATTTTAGCTATAAGTAATAAATTATTACGTTCGTTCCTTTAATAGGTATAGGTTTTCGGAACCAGATTTCTAGGCGATTTCTAGGCGATTTCGAGTCCAAATCAATAACATCGGAAAGCTCAAGACGAAGTTTAATGACCATTTTAATAACGTACCTAATTAGGCACTTAAACGTGTGCGACATCGATTTTATATCTTCCTTTAGCATAATTCGATCGTAAATTTCAATATGGTACAGACGCCATTTGTATCCGTTCCTGTTTCGACTATAATCGATTTATTCTGAATCGATACTGCGGGCTAAAAGAATTCGATACATTCGGAATCTGAAGTCGAGATGGCAGTGACAAATTTTATATTGCTTAATTTAGTCGCGTTGATTCATTTATCTCAGATCGAATCTGTTGAAAGAGAATGGTTGCGTAAAATATAGATTTTGGTATGAGATAAGTCACTAAAGATAGCTATATTGGTTTTTAAAATGGTATTATTCCGTATTTAAATGTTTCAACACATAATTTATTACAGAAGTTGGTTTGCATGGATGGCGGCCGTCTATGAAATGCTTCTATAATAGATTCCCATGTTCCGATAGTAGAGTATGGAACAAAAACAGCGAACAGTTAACTTATACCGTCACAATCAATCATCATTATTGTGGCTAGTATCGATTTCCTCGCGTGATCAACGTGCTCTATTCGTGTAACGATAGCAAAACAATAACTTTTATTGAAGCTATGAAATTCTGGACATAAAATTGCTGGTGGCTGAAGTTGTGCTATAGAATAATTCCTGAATAGAGGTGTCTCTACCTACCGGTGGTTAGAAATAGGGATGTTCACAGGGTAGTGAAAAAAGTTACTTTTAAAACGATATTTTGTGTGGAAATACTAGCTAGTGACGTCACAAGCAAGTAGTATTTTTTTAATATTTCATTGATTCAAAATTGAATTTATTATTGATTCATTAATATATATTCCAATCTTATTTGAAGATAACCTGAAAGTTGTATAGGTATCGATATTTATTTTTTTGCTCACGTATTATCAAAAATATTTTCAAATTGTAACTAACCCTTACTAAACAGAATGGTTTCGTGTAAAATAATGACTCCATTATTTAAATAAGAACTGAAGTCCCGTCATTTGAGTAAACTTTTCACACTAACGCCATCTACCGGCGGCGGCGGAACTTCGCACGCAATATGGGGGCAAATGGAAAATTAGCTAAACCAGTTCAAACTTGTTAAGATTATGCTAATGGCAGACCGGCCCGCGTTATGGCTGACGACTACGACGTCTATCTAGCTAGATTTTAACACCATACTCCAGCCAATTGCTGTTTCAACCGTATAGAATTTACTTAAGGAGCTTAAGTAGTTAATGTCTTATGCAAATGTAATGGGAGACGGATCGCGAAAAATCATAAATCGGAAAGGGAAGTCGTTTTGCTATCGCTACTTTATCTAAGTGTTTAGAACAATAGATTATACTTTGTTTACTAGAAGCAAAGCCGCTGATAATTATTATTACTACGGATAACATCTTCGACTGTAAAGAATAGACAATTATTGCAAAACTGTTCAATATAAAGTTACACGTGTCTTCTATTACATTAAGCTCAAAAATAGCATATTAGTAGCGTATAGACTCGTGAGACAGCAAAAGAAAAAAATAAGAAACCACAGACACGAAGAAGTTGAACGTTTCATGATAAACAGCCAGCGTACAGTGGATGTAAAATGGTCGCAACCTCGATTAGCCTTCATATTACCCACTAGGGGTACAGTCACAGTCACACTCGTAAATGTTCGGTAACACTCGGGTATAGCTAATAACCAAACCGAATGACGACGATCGGAGCCGATTGTGAAAAATATCATTAAAAAACCATCAGGGCCTGATGATTTGATGATTCCGGCGAGGATTCGTGCGGGCAGTCATCAGCCACAATCGATTTGTTGTACTTGTGTCTCGTTTTTTATTAAATTATCGAGTGTGGCCGTGTTCGCGGTTGGCGGCACGATTATTGACGACTGGACGACGTCGAATTAAGAGGGATTTGTTCTTGAGCTACCGGATAGCGACCGGAGTTTTTGTAATTTTTGTTTTAAACTTTTTTAAAGAGCGTAAATGTAATCGAGATAGTTGAAGAATCGACCCCGCCTATCGATCGTAGAGTAGGAGGGGCACAAATCGAATTAGCGGCGCATGATGCATCGATTAGCCGCCATTGAGTGAGGTATTGGCAAAAAACCACGATTAGACCCCGAAAATCATCGACAGTCGAAAAAAGAAACAACCGACGGTTAATGGCGGTTTTTGTTCGGAAATTCGAAGATTTGAATTTCGTAATTCCCGACCGCAAGGCGTTCGAATCATTTGTCAGTGACAATTTTTTGGTTGCAATCGATTTTTAAATACAGGTTTCGAATGCTCTTTTTGTTCAGTTCCGACGTCCGCGGTCCCGATTCTTCTTAAAGTCCGAAATTACTGGCTATGAAGTTTAAAGTTTTTAATAACCCGTCCTCGCTTTTTTTCCTGCCAGCCTTGCACTCATCACTGTCTCAACGGAGGCAATAGACTCATGGGAAAGCACGCGGCTTTTTGCCAAACAAGAGACATTCCCGAGTCCTGGGATATCAAGGTCATGGGAACCGATGGCAACCGGCATTCCTCCCGCCCTTTCGGTAGGTAAATGCGCTCTTTTTACGATTTATCCTGATACCGATCGCTCGATGAATCGGGCCGATTAATTACTGCAGTCGAAAGGTGGAGTTTTGTGCTTGTGACCAAAGCGGCTGCAGTCAAATGCGGTATTCTTGGAAATACTGGTAGTGTTTTTCTCGTTAATTAACGTTTGTATAAAGAAGCAGCTAGCTGTAATGAAAACCTGGAGAAAGGACTGGTAAATTGACATATTAAAATTTTATGAATGCTAAGAGAAGACATGGCGGAAAACTAGCAAATCAAAGATGTTTTAAATATTCAATCCAAGCACTAGTATTATCACTACATTAAAACTATAACAACATTATGAACATTTCGCTGAATAGTTCCACAGCTTTCTATCGCCATTTACATCACCGGTCACCCTGGCCAGTGGTCATTTAAGGTATAGTAAAACCGGGATAACAATCTATAATCTCTGACATCAAAACCAATAGCTATTAATGGTATACACATATAAGCCACCCATCTCGACGATGCCCGTCTTTAACTCCGTATTTTACAGCCCCGGCTACTCTCTTTCAAAGGCAGCCTCAATAAAAGTAACAATTATATCCTATAAACTCGCGTCCGATATCTTAGTAAATCGCAAGCGATTATTACCTTTAAAAACAATAATGGAATTGAATTTGAGACCCCACGTTTATGTGTCATTAGAAGTTATCAATAGTTTTTCGCTGAGCTATAATGTCGGAGCGAATAAAATGTTGCTTGAAGACGATCGATAAAAGTGCATTTCGTGCCACGGCATATGTAAATTTTCATGTAAATTCGCCTTTTAATCAATGTTAGTTCTTAGTGGGTGCTTCGCAAGCAATACTAACAATAGTATCAGGATTGTGCATTCAAGAGACGGTTGCGCAAAGTATCTGGAGGGCCCATCAGACTCCGCTTCGGCTTCCTTGAATAAAGATGAATATTGTATTGTTCCAAGTAACTCTTTAATATGGATTGCTTGTGTATTAATAATTCGAAATTTCTGTTCTTGAAAATGAACCAACTGGCGTTCTAGTCAAAACAATTATTGAACATCACTTGGAGGATCCACTTGTTAACTCTAACATGTCGAATAATTAATAATATCGATGGTTTGCTCCACATTAATTGTATTCAACCAGCAACCATTGAACCACATTAAACATAATTTAATCAGAATGCAGAATGTGGCACACTTCATTGCAACAAAGCGCAATAATGTATCAAGTATTTATCCAGTAATTGTCTTAAGTCTATCACCATTGACATTACGACACATTGAGAATCGAAGCCAGGCCATGGCAAAGATCAAAACCATTACTAGACTAGACTAGGAATTGAAAATTACTATTGTGATCGCTTCAGATCGCATTTATATAATCAGACGACATGATGCATGTCATAGATGACACTTCAAAAGCAGCTGTAGATCTGACAGATTTATTCGTCGACATATTTGTGGAGCTAATGCAATGGCATGCCTGGACGTTGCATTGGCAGAGGAATAAGTATGATTAATTTATATTGAAACTGCCAAATCAAAAGGAAATATGCAAATAAACCATTAAAATGACACACTTTAAGTCCAAAAATACATATGAATTTCATGTAGCATCTGTGCGTGGTTTCTTTATTTGTTAATAGCAAAAAGATTTCTTATCCGATACGGGAAGCCATCACTAAAGAAACAATGACGATGATGGAGAATCATCATCAGCGTTTCCTGTAACCTTCCGTGAAACAATATCAGTACATTTATCGCCATTGGTATACATTATAACTCTGAGATACGCATCTATTGCAAGACATATTCTATGTTGTAACCGTACTACATATTAACTACCTTCGTACCTACAATGATAACCAATATAATTTACTATTCGTTCTAGAAGGGGACTGTACCGGAATCAACGAATTGCATCCGATAAACGATTGATTCAAAGGAATCAAATCGAATCAATCAATTGGTCAAAACGAAAACGAAATCAACGAAGGCAGATGTCATGACATCGAACAGCTGAATTGAATCGACCTGTTTATTCCCCTCTTTGAAAAAGGAAGAGTTTTTCAATTGGACTCGTCCAAAGTTTGCTCATATTCCGTATGAGATTCGATATTCAAATATGAAAATAGAAGCACTCATATTTTATAGCCAGCCAGCAAAGGTGAGGGTCCACAAGTATGAGGGCAGAACAATGAGATTTGCCGCGATTAGTGTTGCCCTGGCATCGATTAAGATCATTCCGATATTTACATACAAACAATAGTTACGATTCAGTAATTGTCTCTATCGGAGGTGGTCTCGATTTATCGGGGAGGAAATTGGTTCTGCTGAGGTCGGGTTCGTAGTTCGGGTCTCGGTTGATTATTGTGTAACGGCTAAATGATTCTTGCGTTTGTTTCTAATGACTGTGCAGATAATATCGTATTCTGTAATACATTGAGATTATACGTTGCTTCGAGGCTGTTTTGCGTCGTCTGTCCGTGATTTTCCATTTGAATGCCTCTATTCTTCAGTTACTCATTACACCTACCTTAGGGTTATTCTACTATCCTACAAATAAAAAATATTTGCCCCTTCTACCAGACCAAAGCGTATTTTGGAATCAAAACATAAGGTTGTGTATTTACCTGTTGCCAAAACTGTGCAAGTAGATAAATCCTCTCTTTCTTGAAGAGCCAGTCCATTGAGTGCATAGCTTGCACCTCCGCCTCCGGTGCGGCGGGCAGGCTTGCCGCGCCCGTCGGGTGCATCCGGACAGCCCTCAGCGTCCACTCATACTGTCACATCACGCGCGCGCCAAAAATCTAAACCGACACCCGCCATTGTTTCTTTTCTCAAACTTTTTCGAAAGGCGACCGATTTCACAAGCTGCCAGTCTCGGTGAATCGATACTGATTGTTCTTTTATCGAGTTCTCGGATCGCGTGTCGTTTGGTTCTTTTCTTTTTAGCTTTTTTCGGGTTGTTTCTTATTGTGTTGCGCCCCCTGTTTGCCTGTAACAGAAAAATGCTTCGGTTAAGTCCGAAACTCTTTCCCGGTCCAGTGATTCCGCAACTATTTCGTATAAAAGAAAATACTCGGTGTAATTTCACATTCACCCAGCTAAAATTAATTGGAAGACAAAACATTTAAATGAGAAATCTTGCAAGGGATTTCCTTGTTTCTCAAAGGAACCCCATCGAAAATATCGAAACCGACCTAAGGTCGACGATCGATTCTTTTGTGTTTCGGGTAGACAATCGACTTGGCGCTTTCGTGTCGAAACTAATTTGCCTACAAGCCTTAGATGCTCAGCCCGATACCGGTTCCATAGCCTTTTGGTGCAAATTGATAGGTTCGGAAAAATTCGGGTGGAAAACAAACCTTCTAAAACAAAGAGTAGTAAACCGCAACTTGTAAATTTAATCCCACCAAAAACATTCTGTAAAAAACTAGCCAGGTCTCGATGGAGCTGCTTGTTTATCTCTAAAAAGCAATGAAATCTAGACAAAGTCGTGCCAAGTCTAAGGTCCCTTACTGCGATTTCTTTAGTATTACAGTTAATGTTGTGTGACTTGGTCGTTGAAGGGTACACAAGCGGTTCTGGCGTCAGATTGGTGCAATGGTGTCACGGAGCACCTGGCTGTGTACCCTTGTATACTCTTCAACGGCCAAGTCACACAACATTAACTGTAATACTAAAGAAATCGCAGTAAGGGACCTTAGACTTGGCACGACTTTGTCTAGATTTCATTGCTTTTTAGAGATAAACAAGCAGCTCCATCGAGACCTGGCTAGTTTTTTACAGAATGTTTTTGGTGGGATTTCACTTCTTTTTGTAGAAACGTGGGCATATTGATTTATTTCATTAGATTTTCTTATTGGAAACAGTTTTTTAATTTGTGTAATGTTCGAGTAGAATAAAGTTAATCGCTCGACTATTTCTTCTTGTTAAATTGTAAGTATAAGTATAAAAGCCAGTCTAGTCTTATCCAGAGATTTCCTTTAATTTTATTTATATGCGTATTAAAAGCAGAAGGGGAGGCATTCGCCTAGCAGTAGGACGCTATAGGCTAGATTAAATTAGAAGATGTGTCCCACTACGCTGGATTTCTGCAATGATAGTCGATATTTTTATGTACCAATAGTAGAAGGGGGCATTACCATAATCTCTTATACAGCTGAGTTCAGCTGAGGGTTCTTCATCAGATACTTCAGACCTTCGATTTTTGACATCAAATGAAGCGGCCCACCAAGTTGAATATTTTTTGTAAGGGCGGTATATGTCGATCTATAATAGTTTGGTTGGGCTCTTGTGTTTTCTAATCAGGGTCACCAGGTACTCCAGATCTTTGATTATCCTAGTTTTTATAGTTTTCCCTTTATGTGGCCATTAAACCCTAACTCTGTACCAAATTTCAGCTCTCTGAGTTTATGGGAAGTACTAGTTCTATTAGGGCTCTTGTGTTTTCTAATCAGGGTCACCAGGTACTCCAGATCTTCGATTATCCTAGTTTTTATAGTTTTCCCTTTATGTGACTATTAAACCCTAACTCTGTACCAAATTTCAGCTCTCTGAATTTATGGGAAGTACTAGTTCTATTAGGGCTCTTGTGTTTTCTAATCAGGGTCACCAGGTACTCCAGATCTTCGATTATCCTAGTTTTTATAGTTTTTCCTTTATGTGACCATTAAACACTAACTCTGTATCAAATTTCAGCTCTCTGGGTTTATGGGAAGTACTAGTTCTATTAGGGCTCTTGTGTTTTCTAATCAGGGTCACCAGGTACTCCAGATCTTCGATTATCCTAGTTTTTATAGTTTTCCCTTTATGTGGCTATTAAACCCTAACTCTGTACCAAATTTCAGCTCTCTGAGTTTATGGGAAGTACTACTTCTATTAGGGCTCTTGTGTTTTCTAATCAGGGTCACCAGGTACTCCAGATCTTCGATTATCCTAGTTTTTATAGTTTTCCCTTTATGTGGCCATTAAACCCTAACTCTGTACCAAATTTCAGCTCTCTGAGTTTAGGGGAAGTACTAGTTCTATTATGATGATCATGAGTGAGTGAGTGAGTGAGTGTGTGTCATAAATGCGAAACTTTGCTTTCGCTTAACTTCGGAACTAAATGACCTACAGACTTGAAATTTTGGATTTTAGGTATGTCAGCTTACTAGATGACGAAAATTTCTGCGTTCTGGTTTTATCCAGAGGTTCTCAAATAGGGGCCTGAAAATGCGGCGAAATGGTTCCAGTAAAGGATGGTACGGCAGTGTTTGCTTCGCGCTCGACCTGGCGGGGGCACTGCCGTGCCCCCAGATGCTAGGGGGGTCTACGGTGAATTTACGGGCGTGTCAATCAATAAACATGATAAGTGCGGCTCTTTCGTGCCGCGTACCGGCCGATATGCAAACCGGATTACACGGCCGCACGAAACTGGCCCCTCGAATTGTAATCGATTCATTCATCGCACCGCGTCGCCCGATTCGGAACACCTTTTCACTATTTTTCTTCTTTTTTGTTTTCAGTCAGTTACATTGATTTGACCCGATTGAGGTTGCATCAGACTTTTTGCCAAAATTCTGTTCACTATTCTTCTTCTTTTCCGTTTTTCAGCCTGTTAAATAGATTTGACCGAGGTTGCATCAAGAGTTTTCAGTCAGTTACATTGATTTGACCCGATTGAGGTAGCATCATGCTGTCGGCCAAATTTCGGTTCACTATTCTTCTTCTGTTTCGTTTTCAGCCACACATAGATTTGACCCGAGGTTGCATCAAGAATTTTATAACGATATTTTCTTTTGTATAAGTGCAGAGCAGACTGTAGATTTAAATATTTTTCACTGGTTATTATTCTCCTACTTTCATTCTCTTTTGTATTCGAACACTTTTAGAATGACTCATTGGCCGTTAATTACGATGAAAGTCCCTATCAATGTATCAGCAATACTGGTACTTTGAATAACAGTTTGATATTAGTTAATATTCATTCCAAAGGGGAGGCGAGATTGAAGACTGATAAGGAATGGAAAAGGGAGGGCGGTCGCGACACTGCAATAGTGGATGTTATTTCTGGTCAAGTGTTCGTCAAACAAAAGGTATTGGGCTAGAGGTCACCTTATTACTTCTATTTGCGATAGTACTATAAGCCTTATTAGCACATTGACACTATAGAAACGGTTAGATTTCGTTTCTTTTTTGTTTTTTAATTAGAACGGACACGCGCGCGGACTATTCGATTAATCATTTGTTTAAAAAGATTACTGGCCGCCTTATCTTTCTTTGGCCACCGTTCGAAATTCAAATCGATCGGAGCAGCTGGATATTTCAAAAGTGGAAATATTTTAAAATAAGAAAACATTGTTAGTGTGTTTATTTTGAATGTGTCCCAACTCCCAATGAGTGTTTGATAGAGTTTATGAGAGCAGGGGTTGACCGACCGATGGCTGTATCGATAGTGATCTGGATAGAGTTGCGTGCGGTTCGCCCGTTTTCTCCATATATTAGCCGACACGGGCGCCTTAACAACTTTATTTTTCAACAATCCCCGAATGTCGTACGACATTCAAATAAATTGTACAAAATTACTGACGAATTTGAATTTTATCGTGCCGCTAAGTGCTCTACAGTTGACTTTGTACTTAAGCAGTTTGACTATTGATTTAGCTTTCTTTTTGGAATTGCTAATGAGGGTTGAGTAAACGCAGACGGTACTCCGCAACGATTTATTAAAGTCGATAATCGCTCCATAAAAACAACGAACTCAAACAAAGACAGGTGCTCGATTAACCGAACTCGACATGGCCGCAAACATTTTTATCATAGCCATAAATATAAAAAAGAAGTTTTATACTACGAGCAGACCCTCGCACGCGTAAACTTTTGAAAAAAAGAGCACACGAAAAGCGAAAGGAAAAAAAAACAACCAAATCGTACAGTTGTAAAATATATCATGAAACCGACGTTCGTGACAGAAAAGTTCACTGGTTTCAATCAATGTGTTTTTGTACGTAGTTTTTATGACTTAGGTATTAATTATCGATATGATTTGCATAAAACTATGAAAACTGCCAGCCAGTATCGATAAATTTTCTTTTATTTGACTATTTGATCGTTCCTAATTTGAAAATATCGTGTCTACGATTCACGAAAGGCAAACAATGCCAAAATCGAAGTTCGAATTCCGAATACCGCGCGGTGGCTGGCTGTCGTTTTTCTTTTGTTTCTTCTTTTACGTGTCCGCTCCTCGTTTCTTTTGTTCCGCCAATAGATTCGCTATCGACACGGAACTTTGTATTCTCATATTAGTCAGCCTTTCTTTTTATTGTGGCTCTTTAATCTGCTGTGGTCTCGTCGTTTGTACTCTTTGTTGCTGCACTCCGCATTGGAGATTCGATTATTTCGTTCCCGCACTTTTGATTGATGGAATTTCGTTCGTTTTCGTTTCGTATTGCGCTTCCTGCCCCGCGATTGCAGGTGGATGGGATTTAACAGCAGACTTTTAACTCGTTTTGTATGGGCTGGAAGTTGAAGTGTAACTTTGTTAAGTAACTGTCAAATTACTTTGTGAACTTTAAACTATCTAAGCTTTGACAAACGAGGTGTCTAAATTCTGCAGCTGACATAAAATGAAGTGGCATTTCATGATCGCCATTTTTTACTTCTAATTACTTTTTCGTAATTTCTGTCAGTTGAGCTATAAACAGAAAATTGATATGTTATAATATAATCGTAAAAATAAACGTCAGCTTTGCGTATTAAATGACCTATTTCAATTTCCTTAAGCCATAATTCAGATGACACGTCGTAATGTTGTCCTATCACGCAGGGCGGGGGTGAGCAATGTGACAAAGGAATCGATTACTAACGCTTCATCGATTATAATCGTTCAATTGAATCGTTCGCGTGTGCTCGAAACATTACTGGCAGGTGGTAAGCTACCTGTGTTTTTTTTTTAAGATCGTCCCATTTTATCTTGTTCCGAAGTAAAGTTGTCTTGGTGACTGTTTGTTGAGAACAAATACTAAACTAGATATTATTTGAAGGCAGTGGTAGTCCACCGATAAAGAATGCAACCCATAAAATTTTCATATTAGATCTGCCAGTATAAGAATTAAGGCTGGAAGATCTAGCAACGTGGCGTGAAATTAAAAAAATTCACAGTTTTTTACATTTTGTAGCTAAACTGAGCTTTTTTAAAAAAAAACTGTGAATTTTTTTAATTTTCCGCCACGTTGCTAGCGTCCACCCTTAACTCAAAACCCTTTTTTTAAACTTTGACCGGAATCACTGATGCCATATTTTTTTAAACATAGGCTAAATTGTTGTCTATCTATAACTTTATATTCCCATAATTATAAAAATTGTAACAGCGTCGAAGGAATATCATTTTCAATTTTTCCGAACGTAGACAACAGGACTTATCAAATTGATTTGACCCACCCTTGCCATCACTGGAGTCGGTAATTTGAAAATGATAGTAATCACCCGTTATTGCTATCAATAGGGTAAGCGCTCCTATTATTGAGCTGTTTTCCTTTGACTGAGTTGTATAAACGTTCCCATTTCCTAATAGGTTATACGATGTACTGATTGTTACAATCCGCGCTTGATGAGAATGGGATGGAACCTTGTCGAAGTCAATCGAAAATATTATTCTTTATTTTACTTTGAAAAGGTTGCTTCGACGCGAGTTTGCTTACCGCGCGCGTCTCAGTTCCAAAAGGTCGCGTCCCATTCTCATCCCACGCGGATTATACCTACTTGTAGTTAGGTCAATATTAGGTCAAGTCAGCGACACGCAAGGATACCCCACGGTAGCTCTTTTCACCCGTGGAACGAGTGCGTCAATCGAACAAAAAATACTGTGTGGCCGACTGTATCATTTTTTTCAGCAGGTTGGCCAACAGAAAAATTACTAAAATTGCACAACTTAAAATCAAAGTCCTGCGTTTTCCTACATAATTACTGCGGTTACTAAGCTTACAAAACAGCTCTTACTACAATAGAAATAAGTGCGAAAAGCGCGATGACCACCTGGTACACGTTTCATATAACTGACATAAATATTTTATTATGACAATTCGATATAGATTGCGTAGTCGATTTGACATGAGGTTACAAAAAAGGTTTGTTTACAAACCGACCTATCAATGAACATCGAATTGTCATAATAAAATATTTATGTCAGTTATATGAAACGCGGGCCTCCTCTACATGCGTGTGACATACCAAGAACACAATTTAAAAATGCAATAAAATAGTATTAAACGACTTCTATCGATTTCTAATAAGCTCTTTGTTATTAATGCAAATTGAGTTACAGTTCCAATGAGTGTAATAAAAGCAGTCACTTGTGGTTAGCTCAACGGTTGTAACTTGTACCTGTAGGTACAGTCAGATGCAAAGTGCCCAAACCTTAACCTTATTACATCCAAAGAGATAAAACAGAGAATCTCTTATCACAGGAGTTAACTTTAGCGAAAACCTTTGTTAAAACCTTGATTTAAGTACCCATATTGCTTTGTAATATGGCATAGTATGCAAAAACTAGAAGTAGAGTAGAGTTGCTATTACCTAACTCATTGAATGGCTCTTTAGCGCGCGCAGATTCTTTCCAGATAATTCGGAAGGCAAAGTTTTTTGTTCGAAAGTCCGTTATTGGCTTAATCTTATCTTTAGACAATATTGAGAAACTAATTTCAATATTTTTTATTTTGGTCCAGTAGTTTTGTTTTTATGCGCTAAAATGTTTTGTTCCTATGACCGCCAACAGTATGCAGACCGTCGCGTGACGTCATAAAACCGTATCTTTGAAACGTTGTAAAATCCAAACTACTGAACCAAAATAAAAAATATTGAAATTAGTTTCTCAATATTGTCTAAAGATAAGATTAAGCCAATAACGGACTTTCGAACAAAAAACTTTGCCTTCCGAATTAGCTATCAAAAACTAGTCATCTATATTGACATCTTTACTCACCTTACATATAGGTATAGTGACCACTCGGTTTGTGCAGGGGGTCTACCGGCTAAGACGAAGCCGATTACCATTGGCGAAAATCGAAGTTCGATTTATGAAAAATGAACTGGGTGGCAGTACATTTTTCAAAAATCGAACTTCGATTATCGCCAATGGTAATCGGCTTCGTCTTAGCCGGTAGACCCCCCGTACCTGGGACATGTTTAGATGGAGTAGGCTTGCCCAACACCTATTCCATCCTGTCAACTTAGTTGGCCTAGTCTACAGGAAAGAAAAGTCTAAGACGAGTCTAAGGAGCAAACTGAGGCCCGGTTTCAGAAATTAAAATTTTACTACGTGTTTCTTGAGTATCGTTCTGTCACGTTCTTTTATGAGAAATCTGCAGAGACAGAACGATAGTGCAGTGCTTGATTAGAAAATGTCTCAATTCAGAAATCGGCAATTCAGAAATCAATTCAGAAATCGAATAGTGCTTCCGTTTTCCTATCAGCTCCTATCCTATCAGATCTATCAGCGCGGGCGCAGGTTCCTTCCACGTAGCACGCCGACAAACAGCTAGCATTTCTCTCCTCCAAAATAGGAATGTATCCATCTATTCAGCCCATAAATAAAGCCCACTGCTGGGCATAGGCCTCTTCCTTTTCTCGCCAACCCCCTTGGTCTACATGCCCATACCAATAATGCTAATCTCGTCCATTGTCATCCCGCTGTCTTGACAAAGTTTTCGGCCTACCCACCGACCGTTGACCCGTTGAATAAGGCCCCTAAATAAAGTCGGAAACCAGTCGCCTATCCCGAAACAACAAAAGTAAGTAAAACAGTAATTTATTGAGCTACTTTGTTCCTTCGCCCACTCTACCTATTGGCAGTCATCGGAGGCATATTAATGCTATTGATTGCTAACGCACACACAACATCCTCCTTTTAATTTTATGATGCATGAAAGGTTACACTTTTATGACTGCAGTTTGCGAGAAAGTATAATTACTCAGACGCCACAATGGGTATACCATGTTATTTGAATAAATAAATGCATAGATAAACTTACGTCACCTTTCGGAGATAGCTCGAGGCCTAGACAGATGTTATGCTTTGCCAATTTTATAGGCCTTACACCAGTGAAGCAGTTCCAATATCCGTTCATAAAAATAAAAAAAATACTTTTTTACAACTTTAACTTTCGTAAGCAAAGCACATTTTTTATATCGATGGAAACCGTAAAATCGATATAAAAAAAACTAACTGATATATAAAATTGAGTTTTAAAGCATGAGAAATACGTAGATTGTATAAATAATTTAAATAATGCAAATAATTTAACGTTAAACGACGCTCAGTTTGGCTTTCGGGCTGGGTTGTCCACGGAAACAGCGATACTCTGTCTCAAGCACGTTGTTCGGTACTATACAGACGAGAAAACCCCAGTATATGCCTGTTTCTTGGACCTGTCTAAGGCCTTTGACTTGGTGTCCTATGAGTTGCTCTGGTACAAGATGAAGACCGAGACTAGCCTTCCAAATGAGATCATCACCACCCTTGATTATTGGTACAGCAACCAGGTAAATGTTGTGAGATGGACAGGAGTAGTATCTGACGAATATAGACTTAAGTGTGGAGTAAGACAGGGCGGTTTAACATCCCCTCGTCTATTCAACCTGTATGTAAATAGGCTCATGGAGGAACTCAGCGGCGCGGGAGTCGGCTGTTCTATAGAAGGTAAATTTATTAATAACATAAGCTACGCTGATGATATGGTGCTGCTGGCTCCCTCCATGAGTGCGCTGAGAAAATTACTCGGGATATGTGAGGCGTATGCCGGGGCCCATGGGCTCAGGTACAACGCTAAAAAGAGCGAACTTTTAGTTTTTAAACCACGGGGCAGGAACATTGGTACAGTACCACCCATCTTTTTGGATGGAGTGGTTTTGAAACGGGTTGCTGAGTTTAAGTACCTGGGTCACTGGGTCTCGGAAAACCTTAAAGATGGTAAGGACATTGAGAGGGAGCGCAGGGCGCTGGCTGTCAGAAGCAATATGTTGGCTCGCAGATTTGCGCGTTGCACAGAGGATGTGAAGCTAACGCTGTTTAGGGCATTCTGCCAGTCATTTTATACATGCAGTCTGTGGGTCAACTATTCGCAAGAGACAATCAGCGCCCTGCGAGTCCAGTATAATAACGCGTTCAGGGTGTTGTTGAGGCTGCCCAGACACTGCAGTGCTTCGGGGATGTTTGCGGATGCGCGCGTCGACGACTTTTACGCCATTATGAGAAAAAGATCTCACTCATTACTCAGTCGGATCCGCGGCAGCAACAACAGCATCCTGCGCGTTATAGCTGGTAGGGTCAGCTGCCCAATTATTTGGCAGATGGAAGTAAGGCACATTGAAAAAGACCCTATTTAATTTGATTTGATTTGATTTGATATGATTTTATTACAATTACATTTTTTATGTTCTCTACTAATATTAGTATTAAGTATTATTTTTGTACTACTAACACTTATGGACTTCGTCTGAAATAAATGTATGAATTGAATTGAATTGAATAAGTAGTATCACATGATAATCTATAGAAAGATGTTTTTTAATGTCTTTTCCTTCTGGAAGAGTAGCAATTTTTTTAAGGTCTCAGTAAAATAATAATGAATCTTCAAAAAGTGACAAAAAAAAGTTCCCTAATTATAAGCTCAATGACCCTTCAAGGCATGAAAAACATGTATTTATGATAGTGACATTTCAAAGGGCATACTTTAAGAATAAATTGAGAGATGAAAGACTTATGCCTGAAAAAATGTGTAAAAGAGGGAGTGAGACAGAAGACATAAAATACAATGTTTATTACGAAAGTCTGTAACTGTGTCGTGTATGGTCTAGAGTCAGTGTATATTGGATTGGCACCGTGACATTTTCATGTGTTACCAAAAACTAGTGATTAACTAAGGCCTTTGCATCAACGTAATGAGATGATTATACAGCGTCCAGTGGCACTTTAACTCACACTAGATGGGTGAAGAGACCACTCGGCGCTGCAGTGCCTGTGACATTGCTTTAGATTGAGTAGGCTTGATTACTTACATACAGGCTTTATTGAAAAACAACTTACAAACTAAAATAATAGTCTAAGGTCTAATCTACTTTTTTATGAAATAGGTTGATTTTTTTAGAGTTCACGTTGTTAAGATTTTAAAGCGTAGAAAGTTCTTCACAATAAAAAAAACAATGATGTCTAAAAAATTTGACTCACTCATATTTCCATCAATGGTATGAAAAAATAATTATTGATCAGCACGTTACGGATGTACGGTCGGCCACAATCTCAGATACCCCATGGCAGCCCTTATCGCGCGCGGCATAAGGGCGCCAATCGAACAAAAAGGGGTATCTGAGACTGTGGCCGACTGTACGTACACACTACAGCACGTCAGAGTGTACACTTTTGTTGTAAAGTCGCCCGTAACGTAACAGAGTAGAGTGCTAGCGTGTAAGTGTCGACGTGCTGTCTTATTTTTTTTAGCAATTAGTATATTAAAGAGAAAAGAGAAATGGAAAAATTTCAAGCGAAGACGAGTTCAACTTCAAGGCGTATCAAGTTGGCAATCCAAACTACACCTACTAGAGCAGACATTTCCATTCCAAATCGAAGTAAATGGCCCAATATAGGGGAGAAAGGCACAGAAAAAGACATCGGAAAACAAAATATGACATTAGAATGTTTTTTCGTCATTCCCCAGACACTATCTCATTCTACCCCGCGGGAGCAGGGATCTATTTTAGTACACCACGGGCCTTAGTCTGTAAAGCAATTGTGCCAAAATGGGCTCCCGGTTGAAGGCTTCAACTACGATTCATTAACGCGGTCGGTCCTTTTAAATTTTTTGTAGTACAGCAAAGAATATTCTGATTCTAATTCTAGAGGATTAGTTCGCTGGTTGTATGAGAAAAATGAGGTAATCCTGGTTTTGTCCTTCGGCTGGGACGCCATCGATACGCCATTGCGTTACAGGCTAAGGCCCCAGGGCTGTTATTCTGGAAACCGAACGCAGTATTCGTTCAAGATTTTGACGCTATCGCACCGACCCTCCTGTCAAATGACAGAGACAGAGATATTTTTAACAAACACAAATCTTATTTCCGAACTAAGGGTGGCATTAATTGTCGTCAGCTCAAGCTCGAGCTCAAGTAGGTGATTTTAGAAAACAAAATCACCCCTTGGCTAATGTCAATTTTAACCTCAAGGTCAAGCTCAAGCTCAAAATTGAGTAGCTGTCAGCATATAAATATAAACTAGCTTGAGTTTGACGTTGACATATATATAGCCAAGGTCTCAAGTCGGTGATTTGGTTTTCTGAGATCACCTACTTGAGCTCGAGCTTGAGTTGACGACTATTAATGCCACCCTAAGTCCCCATGAATCGATGGTGGATCGCTCTGGAAAGAGTTGCTTCGATTAGTTTTAATGAAGACGAATCGGTCGCCTCGTGAAATATGGACTTCGGGAGAAATTATGGCAGTGGAAAAGAAAGACGCTCGTTCGCTGGTAAAAATATTGCTTTTTGCTTTTTTGGAGGTCGGCCAGAAGAGGCAGCTTAGTATGAAAGTATTGATAAACACACTTGTCTTTCTAATGTGAAAGAACTATCAGATAGCGTGTGGTCTCATTGGCAAATAACTGCGTAAAATAACACGATTCCTTTAGTTCTTTTATTTTTAGGTTTCGAAGTTACACCCTTTATTAAAGTTTTGATGATATATTGACGACACCGTAAAGTTCAAAGGACCTTTTTTTAGGACAGGTTGAATAATACCCTCTAGGGTGTAAGAAAAGACAACAACTGAAGTAACATGAGAATGGTAGACACAACAAAGTTGTCAACTAGTCAGAACATTACAGTAGTTGTCAATAATCTCCTTTCATAATAAAATGTGCCACAATGTAGCATGACCGACCTATTTTGATCCTCACAGATTTACCGGTCCGAAAATATAACGCCCGTACGTTTCGCGTACATCATTATATGTGGACACCTGTTGGGCGTTACATCAACCGGCTATCGTGAACATCCATCTATATTTATTATTGATGCAACAATTTTGAACAGTAAGCTATTGGGTGGGTCGAATGGAATAATTTA
Organism: Zelleria hepariella; assembly: GCA_949319315.1. Classification (NCBI taxonomy): domain Eukaryota; kingdom Metazoa; phylum Arthropoda; class Insecta; order Lepidoptera; family Yponomeutidae; genus Zelleria; species Zelleria hepariella. The sequence goes on along the minus strand of OX439396.1, from coordinate 3,294,660 downwards.
CTCAGTTTATTTCTGTGCTTTGGCATCGTTTCGTCCTTACTTCAGCTGCACGTTTTGTTTTTGTTTTTGGCACTGAAATCAATAATTGGGAGAAATCAAATGGTTTCACAAATCTATCACTTTATTAACATGGACTCTTCTGATTTTAAACTTAATAGGGTGCAGAAGCATGATTTTCCCATACAAACGTAGTTCCGGTTTAATTTCTATACTACAGGCTGGATTTTGCTTGGTTTATATCAGTAGATGACCAATACCGAGGTTATTCGCGCCGAAAAAGGGGTTACTTTCAGCTGTTATTTACTTACATTATTACACTGCCTATTGGAGTCTAACTATTTTGGGAACATCAATAATGTATTATACTAGTCAGAAAAAAAAAGATTTTTGAAATAGCTAATAAAATGTAGGAATGGCAGCGGAACTACGAAAAAATTTGGGAAAATTGATCTATTACATTACAACTACAACTACATACTCGCTAAAGGACACGAACACACGTAGACTCATACAGGCGCATTGCCTCTCACTTTTCCCGCGCCCCGTCTCGCTCTGGGTGTAACAGCTATAGAAAACAGTATTTCACGCGCTTGGCCGTCACTGAGTTCCCACGGTCCTGAAGGGGCCTCTTAAGTTAAAGTTTGTCTTTTTTCCAATTCAATTCTTGGAAAGAGCATAATTATCCGAGCTTGAGATGAAGGCGCAAAATCGGCCAGATTGGAAAACTGTTTTAAGAGCCCTATGTCCCTGATTAGGGACAGGATAACAGGATGATTATGATGATTTTTTCCAACGAAACTTTATAAAGAGTAAACTAACCCCCAGAATTTGGTTCCATAGCGAAATAAATTAGACCATAATTTAATGTCACACGTGAAACCAATAATTTATAGATCGCGTACCGGACCCGCTAGATGGAAAGGAAAGCGATAAATAAACAAACTAGGGGTGGTATTCTAGAACGCTACTTAAACTCAGCTCAAACTAGAACGCTACTTAAACTCTGTTTAAACTCAGTTCAAACTACAACGCTCCTTGAACTCTGTTTAAACTCAGTTTAAGTATAGTTTAGTAGTGTCGACTGTCGATAAAACAGTGCATGTTTTGATTTGAATATCCCTCCCTTCATATCAAAACATGCACTGTTTTATCGACAGTCTGAACTCTGTTTAAACTGAGTTTAAGAAGCGTTCTAGAATACCACCTTAAGACTTGTTATTGATGAGCAGAACACTTCAGTAGCGATATTTCGCGGCCTATTGCCTACTATGCCCAGTTTGACATTTAGTATCTGGCAAAGTATCAAGACTATTGGATCCATTGGCAGTTCCGCGCGATGCTCAAGTCCGCTGTATAAATTATTGCATAATTATTGTTGGCTGAAGATCACCTTTGCAATTAGAATGGATTTAGTTTATGAACGTGTGTCGGTTACTATAACAGTTGGTGGAAAAGTCTTCATTGAAGATGCTGGTTAGGCACCTAATGTAGAGTTTGCAATACTTAACCTTTGGGGAACTTTAGGGTCATAAGATTTGTGAGGGTGTGTGTGTGCGCGTGTTTCGTTTCTAATTGCGTATTTGGTTTTTTCTTTGTGACATTTTTTACGTTTTTTTTTTAATTTATTGACTATGTTTTAATTTTTTGATGTCGCTTTTGTGAATTTTGAATGTTGCCATTTTGCTGGCCTTTGCATCTGGGAAAAATTATTAATGCAGCGTCCAGAGGCATCTCTAAACACACTAGATTGGTGAAACGACCGCTCGCATGCTTCAGTATACGCTAGGATACCCATTTTGGTTTAATTGGCGCCCTTATGCCACGCGCAGTAAGAGCTGCCATCATGGGTTATCGGTGACTGTAGCCGAACCTAAAACAATATCCCAGGCACTGCAGCGCCGAGTGGTCTCTTCACCCATCTAGTGTGAGTGAAGGTGCCACTGGACGCTGTATAAATCATCTCATTACGTAGATGCAAAGGCCTTAGTTTAGTTTAGCCGAACTTGGAACATTGTTTAAATAGCTTGCCCAATCCTCACAACTTAGTCAGCGTAAGCTTTTGTGGAGTCACTTAAGCGCTATGACACATCATTGTAACTAGAAGAAACATCAATGTTTTAATCATCCGCAGCTTCCCTTGAACCATAAATTTCACAGAAGTGTATCATAAAGTAACCCGTTGATGATGCCGACTACTATCGACCAGGACATTTTGACCTCTTTGTCAATACTCGTAGGGACCAATCGGCAGGTCATCAGAAGCGCCGTGAGTTTATTAAAAGTTGAAACAAAAAACAATATCCATTGATAGCAGGCGGGAAGCACATGTGGCGCCAGAGGGGGACGCAGTCGTACGTGTGGGTGAGAGGTGTAGTTTTTTCGCTTTTTTGTTCAGTATTGTTTTCGAAGCACCGATTTCGCCACATGTTTTCAGCTTTGATGGCTATTTAATACCGGAATGGAGAGCAAACAAACTTGGGAGTGAGTTTTTTGATGAATAAGAATTGTTCCTTTACTTGAATTAAGATCATGGTTTTGGCTGGTGACTAGCTATGAAGGATCTAGTTTTATAAATCTGAGCTGTACCTACCTAAATCTCGGTGTGACCGGTAATGCCGAGACAGCTGACTTTCACGATTTTTAACCCCCAACTAAAAAATAATGTGTCTGTCTGTGTGTTTGTGTGTCTGTCTGTTGCACCCTAGCTCTTAAACGGGTGAACCGAATGAAAGAAAGTTTTCTAGCCACTCGCTCTTAGATATGTTTTATCAAAATCGGTTCAGATGTTAAGCTAATTTGAAGCTAAAATGTCGGAAATATTTTAAGTTAGTTATCTTGTTATCTTAAATAAAATCTGTTGTTTTACGAAGAATAAAAAATAGAGAAAACAATTTATTTTCTTTCTTTAGTACTTATCATGTCGAGGTTATGCTAGCTTACTCCATCTAAAACAATGTAGGCGCTGCAGTGCCTGGGAAATTGTTTTAGTTGGAGTAAGGTTGCCCAGCACCTATACATCCTGACAGCTTAGTCGGCCTGGCCCACAAGAAAGACGACTCAATACGTGTGGAGCCTACTAAGCCGCGGGTTTCCTCACGATGTTTTTCCTTCACCGTTAGCAAATGGTTTTGCTACTTGAAATTCACATAAAAAAAATAGCAAAGAGTAGTTTTTGTGAAATAGAATAACTCTACATCCAAGTTAAAGGTTTTATTTTGTTTTTAAACATCACGTATCAATTCTAAATGCTTATAGTTTTTCGTCCGGGAATTGTTTATTTGTTCCGTGTCAAGTTTCAGTGGAAGCGAAGGTGTGAATGAAATGTGACGTCAACCCAATCGATGAACGGAAATGAAAGCTTGCACTTTTGCAAGTTTAATTCATAATTCTTTCCTCTTTTGTCAGCAAAAAATTGTTAAAGTAGTTACCTATCTGTTGTAAATAAACCTGAGGCATAAAGATAAAGGACTTAGCATCGAAGTATGAGATGATTTATACAGCGTCCAGTGGCACCTTCACTCACACTAGATGGGAGAAGAGACCATTCGGCGCTGCAGAACCTGGAACATTGTTTTTAGATGGAGTAGGCTTGCCCAGCACCTATACCATCCTGACAGCTTAGTCGACCTAGTCCACAGGAAAGACAAGTCAATACGTGTGGAGCCAACGCGACGCGGGTTTTTTCACGATGTTTTCCTTTAAATTTGCGTGTGGTTTTGCTACTTCAAATTCTTTATGAAACTAAACAACTATACCTAGAATGAGAACCGAAACTAGTCGGCTACACCGACATAATACAAGTAAGTTAAACCGTTTACGAATTACAAAATGTGCAGTGCTTACAAAAGTTTAAGTGTAAAAAAAACTATATAATCCGTGCGGGATCAGAATGGGATAATACCTTTTGGAACTGAGAAGCTCGCGGTCCTGTAGCGTCAGCATTTCGGCAAACTCTAGTTGTCTATGGCAAACTCGCGTCGAAACTTGCTTGTGTTTTATGTGCGCATGGGTGTCTGCTCGAGTTTTAACACGTTTTATTCGATTAATACTATAACATTGAATCCTTTTAGATTACAACCATTAAATATTTTTGTGTTTTTCCAATTTCATAACCCTATGATAGAACGTAGAACTAACAATTTTTTTACTGACGCTACTCGAGAACTGTCATTTTCGATTCAGTTCCAAAAGGTATTATCCCATTCTGATTCCGCACGGATTACACCTACCTAGAGCTGTCTTATCGATTGACCGGGCATTCCGGATTTGTTCTCACGCGTTCGCCGCGCATTATTGCTCCTTATCGCTCCAGTTTCAAGTTCCGTTATTGCCTGAGACCGCCATCGGGTGTAAGGTGTCACTGTATTATTGCAAAGTTCAAACAATCATTGAGGCACTAATAATTCGATGCCTTCAGGGGCCTTACCCTGTAACGATAACGTCATTCAAACATATCCTTACACTAACTCACAGCTTCTCACAAACACACACACCAACATACACACACACAAATATACACCATCTTATACACACACGCACACACACACACACACACACACACACACACACACACATAAACGGAAATATCCAACAACCTTTTTTATTATTTTTATTTTAGAACTTTTTTATGTTTTTTTTTACATAGGTATGTCAAATAATTTTAAATTCACCGATAATTTTGTTCCTAACATGCTAATAGGACTTATGTTTATACCCGTTTGTTCTATTCATAAGCATATTTGAGCGTTTCTCTTTTTTTTTACCACAACACGTTTGACTCATGTCCGGTGGGTTAGAAGACGTATAACTTTGTTGTTATATAAAAATTGCTGATACTTGTGTGCTTATATGCTTCTTTAATTATCATATTAATCAGAAAAAAATATGACACTATGTTAATAGACTGAATTTCTAGTTAAAAATAAATTAATTACTAACCATGGAAATGCCCAATGTATGAAAAGTCAAATGTCCCACCTAACAAATTGTTCATTGAAACTTAAATATTTTTAAAAAGTTCTATGAAACCATCCCCGTATTTTGGTTTTAAAACGTGTTGAGAAGTATAAAGATCCATATTTCAATGGCATTTTAAGGGATTTATTCGTGTAACTAAGGGAAAAAATCTATTTTATGTGTGTCCCGAAAAAGTTCCAAACCAGAGGTCAGACTTTGTGACCCACTTTAGAGCCACAAGAGGGTAAAAATTACCATTTTACTAGAACTTTTTCGAATCTGGCCACTCTATAGTATGCCACAGAAAGCCGCGATATTCGTTTATGTGTCAGTGTTGCCACTGGGACAAGGCCATAACGGCGCGTCTACCTTGGTCCTCTAAGCAACTTCAACTTTGTGACCAGGATTCTAGGTAAGTTGATTAGAATTTGTCACATGTTTCTATTGTAGCATAATGCTAAACTACCTGACACTAAATTAAGTCATAGTAACAGTCGTTACTTGTCTTGTAGTTCCAATAATATTTTTTTGAAAAAGTAACCGCACTATATGTGACCGTCCATTTTGCAACTTTTCTGTGGTCACGTATGCGACGGAATATTGAGTCACAAAAACTGAACTATTAAGGTACGCTTACATTTTAACAGCTCAAGAAAATGCCTCTAACATCGGCCAAAAAAAACAAGGCGCTAAAATAGAAGCAAAAAACAGAAGAAAGCAAGGAAGCGACTAGTTAAAGGCCCAGATAATAGGCATAATTTGCGCCGCCAATGAAAAAAAAATCATATCTTCTTTTTGGATGCGTTTTTTTGCTAAAAACGCGTCCAAAAAGAAGATATTTTTTTTTTACAATAATAGCTGTAAAATGTTTTCTAATATTTAAAATATAATGTGTTTGTGTTTTCGAATCCGTCATTTATTTAAACTTACTTTCTTTTTGATTAAAATATATTGCGTAGTAGAGATGGAGCCTTATAAGATCTTTTTTGTAACCAACGGCTTCTTTTTTGTAACTGTCCCAAACTTTTGTTTGTAGTAATTCAATTTAAAGTACTAATTTATTAATTTAAGATAATGAAACTTATTTTGAAACTAAAGAAATACTCAACATATTAGGAAAAAATAGGTATTTGTTCATACAAAGATTATTTTTGAAGTTATTGAAAACTTTAACATAAATTTTGGTTGAAGGTTACAAAAAATAATCTAAACCCTGATTCTGAAACTATTTTCAAGTTTTCATGATCTTTTTCAGGAAATATTATTAAAATGGTTGATTATCTATTAGATTTAGATCATTCTGATAATAGAAACTGCGACTTTATAGTATTTTTCATACTGAGAAGGAGTCACAAAATTGGAACCCTTAATCTACCTCTATTTAGTAATTATTATTTATTTCCCAAAATCTTCATTAAATTGGAGTTTCTTATGAAAAATCCAATAATATATTAGCTAAGCAATCGGAATTCATACAGAAAAGGATCATATAAAGATATTTTTAATTTCAGCGAACTTTTGAAAGTGTGGTAAAAAATTTGAGAACTGCTCATTTAATAATGTAACGAGGAAGTGCGGGGTATCTGTAACACAGGTTTCGACTTAGTACAGAGCCCCATCGCCTATTTAATTCGTAATTGCTTAATGAATAAAGATTTATTATTATTATTTATTATTATTACCGGAATGGTGCCAAAATGGGCTCCCGGTTGACGGCTTCAATTACGATTTATAAATGCTGTCGGTCCTTTTAATGTTTTTGTAGTATGTACAGCAAAGAATATTCTAATTCTAGAGGATTGGTTCGCTGGTTGTAGTAGAAAAACAAGGAAATGCCGGTTTTGTCCTTCTACTAGGACGCCATCGATACGCCATTGCGTTACAAGCTAAGGCCCCTGATGGTGCTTGTGTATGTAACGGTGCCTTTGGTCAGAGAAATCGGAACCGTTTGGAACCTTATTCTCTACATCGTAGAGTTTGTAATATATCTACGGTTTCCAAGAAGGTATTTGCCTATCTAGACCGGAAATAGTATCTATGTTGTTGTCATCAAATTAAATAAAACGAATCTTTTATTTTTTATAACAGTTGCCAGTGGCTTCCCGTGATGTGATGGAATAACCTCTTATTTTTAGTTTATTTTGTTCAAGCTTTTGTACAGTGTGATTTAGGCAATACGTAGTATGTCACCCTGTATAAATACGTTTTTAACCTTTGTCATCTCTTTTTTGCAATTACCATTTCAACAAAATGTCAGAGAAATAGAAACCTATCGATAGCTACAGAAACTCTTCAATACTATTAAAATGGCAATAAATACAGTCCAGTACAAAAGTATTTTTCTAGCATCGCCAGGTTTTTATATTCTGTACTTTTATATTGGCTAGCGCATTAAAATTTTGCTCACTCCTATCACATGTGAGTAACATTTACCATTGTATTTTTTTTAATCATCTTTAATAGATAGGTACTCAATAGTTTTATAGGGACCATTTTCTCTATTTCCGCATTCAGTTATGTATGTCTATTCAAAGCTTGCCTTAAGTCAAAACAACTACTTAATAAAAAAATTAAATGCCTCCGATATTTTTGTTTAAAATTAGCATTAAATCTCATCAACGGCTAAACCGATTAAAAAAATATATACTTGCTAGAAACACCTACTTTTTAAAAAGCTGCATCCAAATCGGTTTACACACAGACACACACACACAGACAGACAGACGGTAGCGGTAGCAATCAACTTATAACATCCATCTTTATATGTCGGGAGTAAAAAAAATAATAGTATGTAAGTAAATTCTACTTTTTACTGTGCAAAGAAGAGTGGTCAGAGGAGATGTGACTTTTGTCAGCGACTGTACTTACAACAGATGCGTGGGCGCGTCTCAAGTTACAGGGAACGTTATTGTTTTACTGCTTTTATTGCTGACTGTACTTTGGCTCATACATTATTAGCAAACTATCTCATCTATCTAGTATCTATAATAATAAAGTAATCGATAATACTAAAGATAATGAATAAATTTAAAATACCCCCGACATTTTAGCTTTAACATACTACATACCTATCTCATAAACGGCTGAACTGATTTTGATTAATATCTAAGAAGACTCGCTAGAAAACCTGCTTACAAATAAAATCGGTTCACCCGGTGCCAGATAGACACACACGCTGTCTGCCAGGCAGTATGATATTGCAGGGATTTATGTTTGGGCCACCCTGTATTTTGGTAGGAATAGGGACATTCTAATTGAAGATGATTTAAACAGCGTTCAATAGCGTTTGCGTCGCCTCAGAACATGTCCTATTTCTGTAGTGAAGAAAAAGGACATGTTTAGACTGAGAGGGCTTATCCAACAGTTTGTAAACTTTTGTGGTACGGTCGACCACAACCTCAGATACCCCATGGCAGCTCTTACCGCGCGCGGCATAAGGGCGCCAATCCAACAAAAAGGGGTATCTGAGATTGTGGCCGACTGTATACCTACAAAATTAAATCTCCTATCTAAAGCCAAGTTCACACTGTGCTCTCAAAATTTTACAGACTATCCCCCATGAGTGTGCGCGCCGTGGGGGCTAATCCTCTGGAATCTCGCATTCAACTCATCTCGAAGGAAAAATCTCATTTTGCTGCAAATGTCACATCTACTATTCTCACGAAGTCATCCTCGACATAAGGCACGAGATTTCTGCGAGATGTTTGCTTGAAATGGCTCGAGTGTCGGGGACAGTCGAGATCGAAATGACATGAGATTTTTCCTTCGAGAAGTGTCGAATGCGAGATTTCCGAGAATCAGCCCCCTAATCTAAATGATGTCACTGCGGAAGTCATTCGATTTTGACACTGTTTTGATGATCTATACGAGGCAGATGTTTTATCCATCGCGTCATGAGTTCAAGAGCTCTGACGACTTTTATTATTGGTATCAAACTTTGGGGACGTTTTTCTCATCAATAGAAACTATAGAAACAACAACTACAACAACAACTTTTTCAATAGAAGCTACTTTCACGGGGGTAGTACTGCTACTGGGTCCACACGGAAAGTATACTCTTTCAAACAAAAAATTGACATCAAAATCTGTACCACCTAAAAAAAAGTTCTGGGGTAACAAACATAGAAAGTAGGTATACCCTTTCAAACAAAAAAAAAAAGAGTCACCAAAATCGGTACACCTACAAAAAAAGTTCTGAAGTAACAAACATTTAAAAAAAATATAGGGTCGAATGGAGTACCTCCTTCTTTTTCGAAGTCGGTTAAAAAGTTGCTTGTATTGATGAGCCTCAAGTACGACAAGACTTTTTTAAATATCTATAATACAGGGTGTTTTTTTAATGTAATTAACATTTTAAATACTTAGTTACGTCAATCACTTTTTTCTATTATCTCCTAGCTTTTGTCCTCGACTTCGCCCACGCAGACTTATTTTATTTTCCCATTATCACAATAAAAAATAGCCTATAGCACTCAGCGATAAAGTAGCTTCTCATTAGTGAAATATTTTTTAATCGGTGGAGTAGTTTTGGAGATTATTCCCTACATACATACATACTTACTTACAAACTTTTCTTCTTTATAATATTAGTGTAGATGTCATGTCAGGTGTAGGTTGTTCAAATTCACCAAACAACGAATTACAGTATCGGTTTCTTTTCATTAAACACTAGATAATTTTCCCGTTGCAGGTAGATACAGCTGTCAGATTAGTGCGCATTAACCTTAAAATAACGTGTTAAGGGTTGCCATTACTTAAAGTTTCTACTCAAATTAAATTAAGTTTTTTTCTCGTCGCCTCGCCGATCGCATGTTGATTGTAACTCTACTCAGAGTTTAGAGTCAGCTGTCTGCACTATCAATTACTTGGCTACTTCAGTTACCAATACTATATCACCAGGAATTACTTCAAAACTGGCTTAGGTATGTACCTTATTACTAGTGGTTCGCCCCGAACTATGAACTCGCGACCCCATATCTCAGTAACCCCTCGACCGATTTGGCTCATGTTCGAACTTAAAAATTATCTTGGCCTCATTTACCTGCCTATCAAATTTAATCACGATCCGACTAAATTTACTCAAGTTATCGTCGAACGAACATTCATACATACAAACATACATACATACATACATACATACAAACGCCGGATCGTTCCAGTAGACTCGGAGAACTTCGCTCGCTTCGCTCGCTTGTTCAATAAAAAAAATACTCTCGACCAAAAAAAACAGGGTTGTTATAAGATTGACCGCGATGTATGTGTGTCTGTCTGTGGCACCGTAGCTCTTAAACGGGTGAGTCGATTTGGATGCGTTTTTTTAAATTTCAAAGCCAGTTTTATATCGAGTGCTCTTAGATATGTTTTATTAAATTCGGTTTAGCCGTTTATGAGATACGCTAATTTGAAGCTAAAATTTTGAGGGTGTTTTGTATTTTAACTTTAGTCGTTATTATAACGTCTAGCAAAATAAACTTATCACTCTAAAACCAAAAATAATGTTCCAAGAGGAACAGCTCTGTAATTGTTAGTCACCTTTATACTCCTGTTATCTTTACTTTGCGCCCAGTTAAATATATTTTATACCATTAAAATATTAATTACCGAATTGATTTCAGTGAAATGGGGGCCTTTCCCCAACAGTGTTAAACTCAGACCAACGAGGTAGTCCTGTATCTATCTATCTATATATCTGTCTGTCTAAATATCTATCTATCTATCTATATATCGATCGATTTATCTATCTATCTAGTTCCGGTACAGGTAAAGGTTTTTCTGTTGCATCATTTACATGACTCTATAGTGTGCGATGATAGTATAAATATATAATTGATTATTCACTGACACTTCCTTATTCTTATTAGTCAATTAGAATTAAGTTTTTGCATTCAAGATGGGTGCAAACATAATATTTACCTGTAAGAATATTCCAAAGGGAAAATCAATTGGAACTTGCGTCCAATAAGAAATCGTCTCTTTTTAGTGTTTCTACGTGTAATAAAAATGTATTCTTTTTTTAACCAGGCTAATATCTATTTAAAAGTTTTTTTTATAATTAAAATGTGTTTTGTAATTCATCTTTGATTTAATTTTAGTCAAAAATGCAAATCAATTGGTTCGATAGTTGCATTTTTATACCCATGCCGTGCGGTAAAACTTGCAATGGTGTATTCAAACATATCATACGCACCATTATAATGCGTATAGGTACTTTGGGTGTAAAATAAAGGTGTTCTATTTCTACATTAATTCATACAACTCTACAAGGTGACCTTTTCTACGTGACAAAGCAATCCACAGAAAGAAGCGTGTAAGTAATGTGAATCAAAGAACGTTATAAATAGTAATTTCTAGTAACAATTACTATGCTAACCTTATACAAAATGTCACCCGGCTGGACTGTGTCGCGTGATGCATTCGCGTCTATAAGACGTCTACGTCCTAGTATTAACGTGGCTGATTTAAGGTTTAATTTAAAACTGCGAGAAAAAAGGACGTTTACAACTTTACCCTTTGTGACGTTTTAAAATTAAATAAGTAGGTCCTTAGTATTGTTTTAAAGATCACAGGAAATGGAGCATTTTTTGTTGTCACCAATCATTATAGTGTTAAAGAAGGTAGACATTAATTTAACGATAAAAAGAAGACATTTTCATATTATAAGTTAGTTATTTTATTTAACCCTTTTTCAGCAAGCCTTCCTAACGTTTATGAACTCCCCTTAATGTTGTGTTCTATATCTTTACTAGCTTTTGCCCACGACTTCGTCTGCAGACTTATCACAATACAAATAATTATAGCCTATAGCACTTAGCGATAACGTAGCTACCTGCCCATTAGTGAAATTTTGTTTTTAAATCGGAGCAGTAGTTTTGGAGATTACCCCTTACATACATACATACTTACAAACTTTTCCTCTCTATAATATTGACTCCTCTACGGAGTCCAATAAGGCTATGTTTTGGTTACAACCTAGAAATAGTAGAGCTAAAAATCACGAGGTCGTAGCAAATAAAAACTTTAAAGAAGAAAAACAGAACAAGGAATTCCTATTAAATCAATTAAAAATCAGCGTAACAAGGAACCTAATTAACAAGATTATGCTAAAAAATACTTCAGCTCAGTCGTCCAAGCACCGAAGCAAAGAAAAGAAATATCGGTAGCAAGCAAGCAACTAATACTTCACAACAACAAACGGTTTACAATGCTAAATGGCAAATATTTGTAGAATTTTTCTCACTAGCTCACTCTGCACGAACAATACGGGAGAACTATTTGAGTTCGGATAATCGATTCACACGATTCAAACATTGCTCGATTTACAGTTAATCGAATATTATGATTCAAATTCAATTAGGCTTTTTTAGCGCTATTATAAAATTCTTATAAGCGTAACTGTTTCCGATACTGTCTTAAGGCTGTCGTTAATTAAGTCGGCACTAAAATAGTAAAAAAACTGGTTTTATTGTCTGTTTGACTAGACTCTAATGGATTAGTGTGGGAATTTCAATAAGTCGCCACTAGAAACATGTTTCTAATAAGTTTTTTTTGTAATAGCAATAACATTATTTATTATGCATTTTGTATTTCATATTTGTAACAATAAAAATCTTTTGCCAGTGTGCAATAACGTGAAAGAATTTCCTTAATAATATCTTTCACACAGTAACGCCATCTATTAGGCAATAGGCGCAATTTTAAATGAATGTACAAAATGCTTAATATTTATTCAGATCACTGATCAAATTTTATAGACCTTAATGTCTTTAATTAAACAGTATAATAACAATTTAGTAATTATTAATTTACATAAAAGTAGGTACCTACCTACAATCATTAAAATTGTATTGTGCACAGTAGCATCTAAATATAAATAAAATTATATTACACCATAATGAATTGTTTTTATGGAAAAGTTTTATTTTATTTTTGTTTGTTTGAATATCTGATCTGCAACGTAAACAATGATTAAAAGAAAACTAAGGTAAACGCACCGAATATCGACCAACACTAACTCTATTTCCAAAGATTGAATTGAAACTGCATCGCGCGGCCGCCGCCGATCGGCACTCTCGGCCGCATCCACTCACGTAACTCAGTACTAATTAACTGTTCTTATTCGTTGTAATTGATCGGTTGATTTATCGATGAATCGGATTAACGTCCGATTTCTATTTGTTACGTTTCTTCCTAACGAGATCACATTCATGCAATTCAGAGAAAAGATATTGTCGATATTTTTATGTTCTCTTAAAATGTGCGATCAACTGATTTTTACTCGCGATCTTCACAAATTTACTGTTCACGCTCTAATAGCAATTTATTAATTTTCTCCTGCTTTCCTTTACATTTTTATCATATTTTAATTGGTGTTGTATGATAACTATTTAATTTTATAGATTAACAACTTTTCTCATGAAATCACGACGCGTGCTTAGGCTTTTTTATTTCTTTGGTTTACAAACATCGTACAAAAATGCCATACTACTAGAACTTCCAGTAATTACCTACTTATTTTAAAAATATTTTCTTATAAGATTTCTTTTCTTTGGCTTTTTTAACTACCTATTTGATTAAAAAAGACCAAAAGAATGATAATTGAAAAGCAAATCACACACACAAAAATCATATAAAATATCAACAACACTCACGTTGAAGTCCGGACCGGAGTTACAAAGCCACTTTTATATTTCTCAATATGTTTGTTCACTTAGCAATGTTCACAGTCAAAATTATTCACACGAACCCATAAAGTCTGAATTAAATTGTTATCAAACAGTATAACGCACAATGTCTTTGATAGTGATTCAACTAAAATGTTACGAAATCATACAAAATGTACACAGTCAGAGAAAGCGCCCGAAATATCTGCGCTTTTATTTAAAACAGAGTCCGTGCAAAAACAAAACAAAAACATGAGAGAAGACACAACGTACACAACTCAAGTTCACGAGCGCATAGGAAGTCAGTCGGGCGAAAAAAATCGCAAACTCAACACAACTGAAAAAATCTGAATAAAAGTTCACTTGTTCACAAATCGATTATCGGGTACCGATCCGATTAATTGTTATTACGTAAGGTGATCCTTTCGATGGCGGTCGAGCGATGTCGCGACAGCGTGTCAGCGAGCTCGCGTCGGTGCCGCGACTGCAGTGCGATCCGATCCTTCGCTCACGGCCCCACCAACACTACGCGCATCTGAGGTTCTCTCCTTGGCGCGGCCCCGCCCAGTGGGACGCGACTCGGTGGCTAAGATGACTACCACCCTCCTCCTCATACTCGGCTGCCACCTCGCTCGCCGTCCCGCTCTCGCCCAGCGACAGTGGGGCGCGCCAATAGGATCGGTTCGGCGATCGAGTCGAGACGATGAATCGAGATGTGTACTTAGGTATCGTTGCAAGAGTCCTTTTGTTGTAGTCGATAATAGGATGCGCTTTTTTGCGCGGAGATCAACTGGCCGCATCTTGGACACTGGTTACTTGTACTTTGTCCGTGTACACACGTTTTTTTGCTTATGTCTGCAGCGCTAACCTATTATCTTCAATAACTTTGACAATTTATTAATTTAATAAAATATTTTTTCTTGTATTCGTCCTAGACTTAATCTATAATAATTACAGTGCATTTTTTACAATTCAGTTTTAACAGTATGAATAGTAGAAAACTCCTAATAAAAAAAATACTGGTCGTAAATGTATAATAAAAAAAAACTAGCAGAAAAATGCAAGCTCAGAATAACCAAACAAAGTCTCACAATAATCGAAAGCGCATAAACAGAAACGTAAAGGGCAAGATGTTAGGGTAAGCGTCTCAGGGTAGCAAGGGTGGCTGAACTCGCGGGGAGCGCGGATATAGGTCTGTTTTTGTTTCGCGCCACCGCCGAAATTCGGTTACTAGGTATTTCTAAGCGATGAATCAAATACGGCGTGCAATTTCACCGGGATGTCAATAACTGGGCCATTGACCATATTTTTATTATAATATGCTCTTTGGTAGGGATGTTTCGTTTTTGTTGAGTTGAATATTTATTGATTTAAAGTTGTAATAATCTTGTATTCTAAAGTTGGTTGCACTTGTTTAAAAAATGCCATTTAAAAGCTAAAGAAACTAAATTTATTTGACAAATAAAATTTAATAAAAAAATCGAGGAAAAAAAAACTAATAAGCTATTATTTGAAAACTATACTGTAGATAATTATTCAACTTTCACATGACAATTAATGTAAATACTAATTTTTATCAAAAATAAGGGATCAGAACTCAAAACAGACAAGAGTCACTTTTCCAAGGGAAAGCGCGCAGATTTCCACTCGATGCTAGATGGCGCTAGGCGTCATTTTTACGCGATTTTCTCTTGGATTAGGGTAAAATGTAAGAGCTCGAAGCTTCGGTCAAGGATATTATTTTGTTTAAGCTAGGGAAATCGTGTACCTATGTTACAGAATGTTAGGTACGTTCATATTAACAGTTTAATAATAATATGATAGGTACAACATTACAAGCAAGAGCGAATGAAGAAAATTTATTGAAAAAAAAATTAAATGTATTTATTATTTTATTAGGTACTTTTTGTTTTTTCTAAAGCACTAACCCGTGCTAGGGATATTTATTATTACCCATGAAATTATTTGATGTGTTTTCTTAATATTTGTTAAGAAATAATCGATTATTAATCTGGTTCACTGGTTTTAACTATATTTTCTTGTTCGAAACTTTGAACATTGTATGTTTGTTTATTTACAATTTTACAGGTTTTAAACTTAGAAATCGTCATCTAGAAGCTTTAACCCGGGGCTTTTCGTTCGAGTGACATGAAAAAAGTCCAAACGGCAAAAGGCCAGTCAATAATGCATGTTTTTTTAAAGAAACAGACAATCCAAAACACCCCCGAAGCCCAAACAAGCCCACCAACACAAAGACAGAACAATGCAACAAGAAGGGGCGTCTTTTATACTTACATTAGGAACATCTGTTCTTAGCCAGATCCCTCTCTGATATGGACGCGACGTCTTTCCGATTTTTGGTAGCCTGCCGAAGGGTTGAAGATGGCAGAGTATGGATGAGCCGTTTGGATTTCGATAAATAATACAGAGCACCCTAGTTTACGAGACGATCTATCGAAGTATATTGATACTTCGATTGGTGGTCTCGTAAACTTTTTTTTGTCAACAAATTAATTTGAATTTTATTCTGAATCACTGGAGAACATTAGACAGAGGTAGAAAACTGTTAATTGTGACCAGAAAGTTTCATCCTTGCATACAATTTCTTAAATTAAATATAGTATCATATCGGTAAGTTATGAGCGATTCCTTCCCGATAACTTCCTTCCAGATACTGAATAAAAGTATGGACAGGACTAAAACAATCCCAGGCACTACTTACAGCTTTCCAGTGGTTACTTCGTGAGTCAAGGGTGCCACTTGATGCTGTATAAAAAAAATTGTCTTACATAGGTACAGTCGGCCACACGCTAGGATACCCCTTTTTGTTCGATCGGCGCCCATAGGCTGCGCGTGGTAAGAGCTGCCATGGGGTATCTGTGACTGTGGCTGACCGTAGGTACTTATGATGGAGAGGCATGTTATATCCATAACCACATACCCAGCCCAGAAAAATCGAAAAGTGAAATAGCAAAAGTAAAAAGGGGTTAGGTGCAGACGAAAGAAAAAAAAAATCCCCTCTTAGATATGCAAATTTACTTCGTCGAATTATTTACATTTGATTTTAACGTTCTGTCGCCCACGCCTGGCCGTTATTAATTATTAATTTAAAAATGATTTATTACACGTTTTTTTCTCATTTTCTTCCTTACTCTTAAAGAGTTGCTCTAATTCACGCCCACATTTTGATCCATAATATTTTTAGATGTGGCGTAAATGCTGTGGCGGGGGACCAAGGGAAGTGAAGAACATTTACTGTTGACCAATAAAATTTTAGGCAGTTTTGAAATACACATCTCATATGAATAAATAAATTAATGAATGAGTGGTGCTTAAAAGTTGGCTGCTTGGTGCGTTTTAAAAAACTGTCCAATCAGTGGACAGGTTCATGATGATTATGTAGAGAGGGATGAAATAGTAAGATTCAACGGAAGCCAATTTCCAGGGAAAGGTTTTGAAAAAATTCTATAAAGTTAATTAGAAATATAAACACGAGGTCCCATTCAAAGGGTAGAAAGAACGAAGCGTTTGATTTTTCTTTGCCCCTTTCTTTCGTTTGCCATTGAATTCTTTATGAGACGGATTGGCTTTCCTTTAAGTTTTTCTTGTCCAATGCGGATTCTTAAGGGTTTACATTACATTAAGGGTTTACATTACGACACTAGTTTCATACATTTTTATTTTATTTGATTTAATATGACTCATTTACAAAAATTTTAGATTACATTGCCGATTGAACAAGACGGTCCGACATGAAATAGTTTTTTGTGATATCAATGTACACCTATTCAAAAATGCATGAAACTACAGGGTGCACTCTAAGTCGATAGCGGAACTTTAAGTAGGCTGTCTACTGATCACTACAAACAACTTTTACCAGGTGGCGAAAAAAATGGAGCGAAAAAAATATCAGCTGTTCCATACAAAAGATTGACTCAGTACTGCGCCAAATGTATGAAACACCTGATATTTTTTTCGCTCCATTTTTTTCGCCAATCAGTACAAGTTGTTTGTAGTGATCAGTAGACAGCCTACTTAAAGTTCCGCTATCGACTTAGAGTGCACCCTGTAGTGTCGTAATGTAAACCCGGCTTTAACGATAGCTAGTTCAGTATTATGTCAAACTCTCGCATGCAAAGCTCCTGCCATTTCAAAGCATATAGCTCTTACCTGCGACTTTGTCCGCGCGGACTCAGATAAATAATGCTTTGAAAAAAAGTCTAAGCCACGTCTAGACCAGAAGCCTGTTGCGGCTACCAAGCACTTTGATCACAATTCAATAGTATTCAAATTATTCATTAATATTTAATAATGATAATTCAAAAATATAATCGTATTCAAGAAGTGGGTGCTGCGTCGTAGATCGTGAAGCCTGTTAGGTTGCACGTGGTAAGTTTAGACTATTGTTTGGATTTGGGGTACACGCAAGGAAAAAATGTTTAGGGCGGTATTGTTTAAGTCTTAAGGCCGAACATATAGTTAGAGAGCTGGTGACCAATCGAGATATTTTTTCGTACAAGGCTAGGAGTTGGTAGGCTGATAGAGTAGACTTCGCTGAGTCTGGGAAAAATATTTTTTTGGCACGGTCGCGGTTGAAAGTTAGATTTTTTCGACTTTGAAAGTTTAAATGTATGGGTTCAGTATATTTTTTTTGTCGTACAAGGCTAGAAACTTCTAGTTTAGTTGTTGAGACTCCGTTGAACAAAAAAATATTTGTTTTTTTGGCCGAGCGTGGTTGAAAGTTTGAGTTTTATAACCCAAAAATTCACACTTTCTAGGTTATAAAAAACAATATTTCTACCGCATTTGGCTAGTAATAAATAGTGATTTCGTGATCAGCGGAGACTAAAAAGGCAGCCTAAAAACTCCCAGCCTTGTAGACAAAAAAGAAATGACTCAACCCATACATTTAAACTTTCAAAGTCGAAAAAATGTAACTTTCAACCGCGACCGGACCAAAAAAATATTTTTCCCAGACTCAGCGAAGTCTACTCTATCAGCCTACTAACTCCCAGCCTTGTACGAAAAAATATCTCGATTGGTCACCAGCTCTCCAACTAATAGACCAAAGGCAACTAAATGATCGAAGTGATGAGAATGATGGGATGTATGAAGGGATGAAATAAAATGTCCAGTACGAAAGAAGTACCTATACAACGTGTTCCAAAACATCCTAACTCTTTTTACAGGGTGTAACCTACTGGTCAACAGGATGTCAGTTCTGTAAAAAAAGTTGAATAAATCAATTTTCATATTATCATAACCTCACAATAAAAAAAAAAACATAACTTTTTTGTTTGTGGTATTAGCTTAAATTTAAAAATATAATTGTGTTTGTAAGTGCATGTGCAAAGCTTTTAGTTGTTAAAAACATTGTAAAAGTCAATGAAAACAACATTAAAAAAATACTTTTCTCCCTCCACAGCGTACACATTTTATTAATTTAAAAATCAACGGAACGTCATAGAGCCAAAAAAAAATTATGGTTGTGATCCCTATCACCGGGTGCTATTACCCTGTAAAAAGAGTTAGCATCTTTTGTAACACCTTGTATAGTAAGAATATATACACACGATAAAGGTTCTACGCCCTAATTTGACTTCAAAAGAAGTTTCGAAGTACGAGATGGTCAAACTGATAACGAACCTTCGATAGGATGACTGTACCGCATTTAGATTCTGATACGGTGACAGATTTAAATTGAATCGTTATTTATAAATTGTATCTTAATCACTGGTTAGGAATTAATTTCGTTTTAGTCTAGCCTTCTTGGTTCTCTGTATTGAACCTTCAACCATTTTGTTTTATTCTTAACATAATATTTTATTCCAATTACGATTTAGGGGACTTTATTGTTCTCTTTCACAATTTTTTTTAGATATTAGATTTTTTATTTTATATTGAGTTTTCGGCAATAAAGTATTTTTCACTTTCACTTTCACTTTGAGTGACACTTTCCCTACCTTACCAACTCCATCATGACACAATATGTCCCAGGCACTTCAGCGTCTGAGTGGTCTTTTCACTCATTTATTGTGGAGGTGTGAATGCTGTAACATACAAAGGCCTTACACGCAAAAATGTGTATAAACAAACATGATGCTTAATACCACGGCGTCTAACATCTTGAATCTTTGATACACGCGATGTGATACAGGGTAGAGAAAATGTAGAGGCGAAGCAGCATATTTTATTTATATAAACTTATAATTATACACCGTGGAATTTTAGTGGTTTTAAAGCCGAAGGTATTTAGTTGCACTCGTGATTTTGAGCCAAATTCCAAAATTTTACTTCAAAACGAGCGAAAAAAAAAAACACTTCCCAATACAAACGGCTATCGCCAATCGACACCATTTGTATGGAGAAGTGTTTTTTTTTTTCGCGCGTCTTGGAATGAAATTTTGTAATTTGGCTCAGAATCACCAGTGCAACAAAATACCTTCGGCTTTAAAACCACTAAAATTGCACGGAGTATAAGTTAAAATGCTTTTCTAACCGAATTTCCCGGAAAGGAAGGCAGTTACTAATACTCATTTACTAATTTCGCCCAAATATGACAAATTATGCCTTTTTCCGCTATCCAGACATAGTTTAACAGCATTTCATATTGATTTGTTCATAGCTATTAGGTACGTGGCATTTATTGGTTTAGAAAAGCAATATTTCTGAATAAACGGCTGACTTTGGTTCCGTACATAATAGCTTAAAATATGTATCCTTAATAACAAAAAATTATCCCTTCTTCATATCCAAAGTTCTTCATCAGATCTTAACCATTTTTTACAGGACCACAAAATACGTAAAACACTTTCAAACAAACAAAAAATTAAAATCGGTCCACCTAAAAAGGTAACAAAACAAAAAAATACTGGTCAAATTGAGTACCTACCTCCTGCTTGAAACCGGTAAAAAAAAAAGCCTTTGGTGATCAAACTTTGATGGTAATGATCAAGACTGCGATTTTTTTACAGGTTGACTGGCAAAACTTAGGCAGAAAGAGCTAAAGTATTTTTCTTACAAAATTCTAATTCTACAAAAAAAAAACTCTCTACATTTTGCGAGTCTTACCCTACTCTGTGAGCTATTATCGAAATGCACATCGTGGTTTTGTAAGGGGTTGAATATTTTCTCTCAGGACCTACAATGTTATGTTTGCAGCTATTTTGGTTCCTATTGGTCGAGAAATAGAGGTCATAATGCGTTGTATTGACTATATGGGTTAATTTTGTAAGTAAAATGCTCGATATTTATGGGAACAGACATCAGTTATGGTTTGCATTAGCGGAATTATGCTCTTTGTTCGATTGTCAATATTACTTTTTATTGTGAAGTGCTTTCACAGAATTGTTTTCGTCGTCTGAGATTTTTCATCTGCTGAATTTATCAATTCAAAAAACGACATTTGAAAAAAATACGTGAAATGGAACCTGAAATCACTTCGGTGGATTATTAAGAGGATTAAAAGACGCTGGGCAAGCTGGGCTGGTATAGGTGGTGGGCAAGCCTATTCCATCTAAAACAAAGTCCAAGGCACTGCATCTACAGGGTGCACTCTAAGTCGATAGCGAAACTTTAAGCAGGCTGTCTACTCATCAATACAAACAACTTGTACTAGGTGGCGTCAAAAATGGAGCGAAAAAAATATCAACTGTTTCATACATTTGGCGCAGTACTGAGTCGACCTTTTGTATGGAACAGCTGATATTTTTTTTCACTTCATTTTTTTCGCCACCTAGTACAAGTTGTTTGTATTGATCAGTACAATGTCTACCTGTAGTGTGAGTGAAGCTGCCACCACTGATCCAACTAAAGCCCGTAACACAGTTTAAACTCAGACCATATTTTAAACCTCGCATTTTGTATACAAGTTAATCGACAGATAGGGTTTAAACTACCTTTTTTGATTTAAACTGTGATTGATATTACGGGTCTTACTGGCTAAACAAGAGAAATTATTCCGATGCCGAAACAGTTTCACCCGCGTCAACACCCCATCACCCCCATGTCATGTAGAGTCATTGAACCACCGATACTGACTCATTGTTTTGTGTCCAATAATCACGGACCATTTATTAATTAATCAAAATTATGCTCTTTTAAAATAAAAACCCACAAGTGGCGGCGTTTTGGTATAAAACGTTGCGCTTTGTGTAGAGCTAAGAATGTATTAGGAAATAGTTTTGTCTTTTTGGTCATTTTTTGTATTTTCTTAAGCACTAACCCGTGCTAGGGATCTTTATAAAGATTTTTATAAGGTTAAAAAATTCGCTCGGGACAGGATTTGAACCCGCAACCTTATTGGTCATTATTTAAACAAATACCTTAGACAGATGATTTATGCAGTTTTCAGTGCCATCTCTACTCACTATCTAGTGTATCAAAAAATACTTTAAGGTGATAATCAATGGCACACACACACAATAGAAAAAAAAAACTTTTTTGGGTGCATTTTTTTCTAAGAACGAGCCGTCAAATGAACCTAGAACCTACGAATAATAAATCTAGCCTAAGTCAAAAGAGCCAATTTTTTTTGTGTGGTATTTATTCGTAGGTTAGGTCTGGAATCTAGGCCTTACGTCCTAACATTCGTTTAGCCTAGGGATTCTCATTTGAGGGCCCTATTTAGCAAAAGAAGCATAAAAAAATTAAAGTTTTTTTTTTCATTGGCGGTACTGGAGGGCATCGGTGCACGGGATCCCTCTTCTTAACCAAAGTCATTTAAAAAATAAAGGATTGATTGATTCTGCTCGTCGTAACAGGGTTTTTCAGAAATGTCCTGTGACACCGTATACAAGACACTTTCACTTGGCCCCCTTTCCTGGGCCGACTAAGCTGACAGGATGGTATAAGTGATGGGCAAGCCTACTCCATCTAAACAACCCCCCAAGCACTGCATCGGAGAGGTTACTTCATCCATCTAGGTGCCATCGAGGTACCACTGGACGTTTTTTTAATCATCTCATTACACAGATACAAAGCGCCATTTTTGGCAGCGGCCGCTCTACCACGGCTGCAACTCTGCAGTCATCAATGGCGCAGCAACAATTAACATTTTGATGATGCGGGCGCTCTGTTTCCACTGCATCGATGCACGACTGGCATCCCGACAAGGATGTGGAAAGCCATGTTTTCAATGAAAAATCACCTTTAACACATCGCAATATGAATGACGCAACTGTCAGTCACGTTCATTAAAATCTTTGTTGGGCTGTAAATGCACCCGTGCTTTTGAGTCGAGTATGGAGGTGCTGGTGTGAAACATTGTGTTAGTTTTCCATGCTAGCGCTAGAACAATCATCAATGCAGTTGTTTTCAGCTTCACTGTATTATAATTAGGGGTTTATTCTTCTGGTCTGGTCTACCGGGAACACAACGTACGCCGCCTGTATCCATTCATGAGAGGGCTAACTTATTTTTTTAGGACACATTTACTTACTTATATAATTTTGTTTATGAGGTTTGGTTCGTCAAATAGAGGAAGTCTTTGATTATTAAACCTGTATTGTATCTAAAACGAACATTGAATCTGTTGAACGCACCTAAGCAAACGATGTTTTAATAATCAAACGAACAGCACTCCAATGTTACACTATTAGCCACTGATTTTCAATTGTTTTCTCTACCAAACTACGCAGCAAAGGTGAGACTGGCAGCCAAACAATCAAACCATACTTTTTTATCAGCCGCAAACAGATTCAAAAAAAGAGTTCCAAATTCAAACACAGAAACGTATTTATAAACGGGTGCATTGATTTGAATGTGAAAGGGAACCATCTGCTTTTCGAACTTGAGACGTAGCGCATGGAAGGAAGTGACGTGTTGACAACGTTATGAAAAAAAATGAGGGTGCCTGATTGAATTTTATGTAGGTGAGGCAGGGTTAGATGGAAACAGCTTTTAGGAATAGGTAGAGGTAGATACTTAGCGATAGCAAAAGAGCACAATACTTGTAACCAAAGTTGCAAAATGCTGTATTAAATTGAAGAAAGCCGTGGATTGGATGACCGAGGATAAAAAAACGTGGCGTGCTCAATAAATATCACCTGACAATTATGATGATTTAAGAATTTGAATGAATAAAACCGATTTGAATGAATAATATGTAAACAGAATAACGCACACGCTATAATTAAATTTTATAAAAACCTTAAGTAAATTGTGAGTAAGTGACTTTTAATCGAAATCTCCGCGGATGAGGTCGAGGGCAAAAACGATAGTTTCTCATAGATTACAACATTCATGGTAGCATTACTTTTAAAACTTTTACCTCTTCTATAGCAGCGCGCCCCTCTCAATACACGTCGATAGATATGTAAAACACGGTATCATGTTCGCATCCTCTCCCATACACCTTGGCGCTTCCCTTTAGCGTTTTTTGCCGAAGTTCGCTTTCTGCTAATAGAAATTGAAAGTTCAACAAGTCAACAAAAATGTGTGCCACCAGATTGTGTGTGAAAAAAAAAGCGAAAAGGTGTTTTGTCATTGATAACATCTAATAATTCGATCTTTTATGAGTATGATTCCCGAAAAAAAGTGCATAATCATTTCAATGTTGAAAAAAAAAACTAAAATTTGTTGGTAGTGTAAGTGGTTGTGTACTACATCTAAATCAATGAACCAGGCACTGCGGCGCCAAGTGGTCTCTTCACACAACCAGTGTGAGTGAAGGTACCACTGGAAGCCTGTATAAATCATCTCATTACGTAGATGCAAAAGCCTTTATTATTATGTGGTTGTGGACACCGAAGATAATGTTCCTATGCTCTATGCTCTATTTCCCGATGCCGTCATTCTCCTTAATGCTTAGGTCGCGATTCCTCACTCCTCAGACAGGATGTCAATCCTCCTCAGGATAGATTTGACTTGGGCATTTATAATAGGTAGTAGATGTGTGATCAAACTAAGATTAGGTAGCAGAGCTATGAATGAGCCAAAAACGAACAGCGAGAGATGTCAAAAATAATTTATTATCTATCAAAAATAATTGTTATAATTACTCATGCAAGAATGCACTTTGTATCTCCCCCCTTGTTATAGATATTTTTTTGTTATTCAAATCTCGTAATGACGCGCCTATTGTGGAAAGTTTTGAGCTGGCTGTTTGATCGGAAGGACCATGTAACTTAAAAAAAAAACAAACTATTATTAGCAAAAACCTATTTAAATATCGAACAAACATCGAACGTATTTAGATCAAACTGGC
This sequence comes from Zelleria hepariella, assembly GCA_949319315.1. Lineage (NCBI taxonomy): Eukaryota > Metazoa > Arthropoda > Insecta > Lepidoptera > Yponomeutidae > Zelleria > Zelleria hepariella. The sequence continues at coordinate 3,269,838 of OX439396.1, read as the reverse complement.
CATTGTCTAAAAAAAATTGAAAAGAAAGCGTTCCATTTTCGAACGCGATCCTTCTTTTATGCGGTTGTGTCAAAAATATTTTTCTGTCATGCTGTTTTGCATATGAACGCATCCTTTTTGACGGCCTTTGTTCGACCTTTTTAGATCCTGATAGTCGGCCGCAATCCCTTCTTTGATATCAGCAGCAATTTCGGTCTATTCATCAAGTGCTATAAATAAATTTTTGACAGTCTAAGCTAAAAATATTTTCTAAAATTTAAAGTTTGTACCCATTTAAAGACTTAAAGGAAGTTGGATAGCCTAAATTTTTTTTTTTATTTTGTACCTAATTTGGGCTATTTTTGTTTCGCGATGATAACACACGATGATATTTTCATTATTTTAAACAACAATAATTCAGCAGATTATGAGATTTGCTCAAACTACTTGTTTTTTTAACCTTAAAACTAACATAACATCTAGGGGCAACTTTCTTTTTTACCCGACTGTCCAAAGGAGGGTTATTAATATGGATTTTATGTAGAAGAAGAAATAACTTCTCGGCAGTGTTAGTACGTATTATGGTGCACCTTATAATAAGGTTATTCTTAAACCTTATAAACTTATAAGAATATTTAGGTGAGGAGATCCCAACAAACAAAGACTAAACGAAAGAAAAAGCTGTTCTTAGCAATTTCAAGATAACGAAAACAAAATGGAACACAAATCACTATATCGCCTGGTAATGATCTTGATGTGACGGAAATAGTCGAGAATGATCATTGAGGGAGAGAGCAAATACACCAAATAGAAAGAAAAAAGGAGACAGAAGACGTGATTGCGCACCGGAAAAGAAGTAATATATGGCGCATTGTTAGTAACAAGTTCGGTTTGTCTGTCCGTTCAACATAGAGTAAAATAACAGCAGAAGTTTAAATTACGAACTTAATCAAATCAGAGAACTATTTCTACTCTTTGTTTTCAAGTCACCGGTCCACCACCGCGCAGAAACACAAACAGTTACCTTTCAAGTGGTTGGTACCCAGTTCGAATCCTGGTGGTTGCATGTGTTTACTTTTCTTTCCTTTAGACTAGGTCGTATAGGTGCTGGGCAAGCCTATTTTATCTAAAATCCCTAGTTCCTATGGCCTACGTGTAGTGACTAGAATTCCTACGTCACTATACCTAGTGTGTCTGTGGAGCCATCTATTATGGGGTCCAAATATTATGTAAAATACCAAAGTTATCCTTTTTCGTTATTTTAGTAAAAGTTTTCACTTAGTTAATTTTATTTATGTCGGAGTGGCCAACTAGTTTCGATTCTCATTCGGAGACATTTATCGTTGAGCACTGCGTTGCGTTAAGCCATGACGAGAGTTCCAGGATTACTTCGTGGATAGATACTCTGTTGCGTTCTTTAGCAGTAGCGTTATTCGCAATAATGTTCTTCGGAGTTCAGATATGGACTCAGATATTTTATCATATTATTATGAATAGACCTGTACTTCTGACATCGTCCATAATGTGCATTCAGTTCAAATCACGTGGGAGGCGCCTGTGAGCCCTTAAATCGTGCTCCCCGCTTTATTGTCCTTCAAACACCTTTGTCTGATATGTTTGTGCTTATTGGACTCTCCGGAGAAAGAGTTGACTTTGTGCTCTTGAAATTAGTTCCACATGCGATGGTAACATTTTGATTATTCGCGAAGCGATACCAAAACTCTATATCCTTCTAGGCTAGTATTTGAAGTCTGAAACTTTGACACGCCGTGCTATAGCTCTCAAATGCATCTCATCATATTGTTGTACTAACTTACAGGACTACTTAATGCAAAAATTCAAAAATTTCCTATATTCCTTAATATAGAACCTGAAATTTCACATTTGATGGTAGCTTAGTAAGTAGGACGGTGACCCTTCGAGCGAAGTATGCCCCGTTTAAACCCCGGTATTGGACTATAAACTTGTATTTTTTGCATGGTGTCCTGATATCCGCAGCGTGCTGGTTAGTATATTCGTAGGCAGAATTCGTGGTATAAGTCAAGTTTCGAAGATGGCTCACAATAATTAATATTACATCTCATCTTCATCTCAAGTACCTTCAAACCAAACCTATTCTCTTTGGCATGCTTCTTTCGTAGGGTATTTGATTGCCCTTGGTATTATCAACATGTAATCCTAACAGAAATATCAATCTTTTTTGAGGCATATTCTGGTTTTATCGCCGTTTCCCATCACCACTATTCCCCCAAAAAGCGTCATCACTCCGTAGATAAAATCTCAGCTTATAGCCAAAAACCCTTTCTAAACCATCGGATCTCAATACAAATACATTTCGCACTGCGCTCACGCATTCGCCACGCGTCCCGTGATCTTGGGTCATTTGTCAATTCGCTAATGATCAAGAAATTGTCGCAGCGGCGTGTCAACTGCCATGTGTAAGGGTTTAGCTGCGGTAATGGTGTTGGGTGTAGAAGTACTTGGGAAAATTCATATTAGTTGGGTTTGCTGCATTGAAATTTTTTATTCTCTCATAGCAGTACGAGAAAGGAAACGTATAATATTGTATTTGGTCCACCCTTAGCATATCGAGTCTAACGATATTTTGATCCTTACCTATAAAAACTTAACAAAAGTATGAAAAATGCCATTTAAAATAAAAATATTTGGTAATATTTTAATTATCCTAGATGTTAAATATTAGACTATACTCGTACAGTCGGCCACACGCTAGGATACCCATGTTTGTTCGATTGGCACCCTTATGCCGCGCGCGGTAAGAGCTGCCATGGGGTATCTGTGACTGTGTCCGACCGTACCAATAAACCCTTTATTTGGCAAGACACGTCATCTAAAAAAAATTGTCCAGTGAAATGATCTGTCGGAAATAAAATGAAATATCCGTAAAATAATATGCAAAGTGGTACCAAAGCACTCGATGCCGACCGAAAGGCAAATCTGAAACATCAATTGAATGAAAGGCTCTCAAACGATCACCATTCGGTCCTTCCAATCCATTCGAATTCGTTATTTGAAATTCAAATTTGGAAATCCATTAGTGCGGCTCGTCATTTTAATGTGACACCGTATTGAGTTACTCTAATTGATGGGCGCTCGCGTTCGTTTTTTGAATGAAAATATGACAAGATCCGGGCTTTATGGGATGTGTTTTTTTTGTTATTTCATCACAGGCGCTCTTGTTTCCGTCGTGGTCTATGGATATTGATGCCCAGTATTTTTGTTTTTTTCATAAACTGAACAAAACCAGATAACTATCAACTGCCGATAAATGAACTAGTACATGATGTCACTACATTAAAAAAAACATATAATTTTCAGATTGTTTTCAGCCTATGGGTTTATTTTATAGAATTTGTTTACTTTAGGACTTTCCCAAAAATTGCACAAAACGTGATCTACATTGATGCAAATGAAGTCTGTATTGCAGTACAGCGATTTCATACATACTACCAAGGAATGAATAATTAATTTTAATATCTCGCACGTCATTTATTCGAAGAATATGCTCTGCCCATCGATCCATGTAATTCGTATTGATGATTGTCAGAAGCAAGTTGCATTCGATGTGTCGAATCTGCCAATGTTGATCGCAAAAGGAATGGTTTTGCTATCATTAATCTTAATTTTAACCCGCTCGTTGAAGTGAATGGTAAAAATGTACGGCAGATGGTTTTGTTTCTTTTTTGCATTTGTAATAGCTGCTCCAGTATTGACGATTGGAATTTCTGATAGATGTGTTGAATTTTTTTTATCATAGTCCTTTTTTTACTCCGTTTGTATGACTTCCTTCTTATTGAAGAATGGTTTTGCTTTTCCTCATAATATGTCTGTATCATCTATCCCTCGTTATTCGGGCACAAGTTTTTTTTTTCTGGAGACTCTCTCCTCTTTTTCTTTAACCCAGCCACCAAATGCTGAGTCTCTTCTAATGTACTCCATTATTTTCTGTCCAGGCTCTTTGACCAGCTAGACAAGCTCTTAAACAAGTTCTAAGGTCTGTATTTCCTTTTACTGTCTTTCATTGTAATTTTCATCATACTATCACTAAATACTTCATTGATCACGCGTGGTGATTAGCTCTCTCTCTCTCTATCTCTCTCTGAGAGAAGGCCTTTGCCCAGCGAGTGGGACATGTCAACGATTGTATACAGGCTACACATTACTCTTTATCACTAAATAAAATGGAACTGACTTCTACTCTAACTCAGTTTATACGACGTATGTACACCACAATCGACATTAAAATATTCAAATAAGACAGTTACATCCCCATTACACACACCCGACTCGTCTTAACAACCAAATAACCATGACCCATGTCCTAGTATAAACATGTAACTAACTAGAGCTCACCGGCAATTCAATTGCTTTAAACATATTGGTGAGCCTTACCTCAATACGTATGGGAACAAAAATACAGGCCCCCATCAAAACTTTCTATGGAATACTAAAGACTTTCTTTCACGACAGATGGTCCTTTTTTTTTGTTAAAGAAACACACACAGGTAGCACTGACTAGGAAGACGCAAAAGGTCGCACTAAGTCAACAAACTTCATCTAGCTTCTTATGATCTTCTGTCCATAGAGCTGGATGTAAGTGATAAATAATAAAGTTCTGTTTATTACTTGTAGTTTATATCCACAGAAATTGAGATAAAAAGAAATCACTCTAGGTGGGACCTGAACATTCGAAAAAGCGCAGTACTGAGCGTAATACTGAAATTCAAATTGACACCACAGACGCTCCATCCAGCCATCTGTTAAAAAATCTTCATTAAAAAAAATCATAATTTTCTGTAAACTTAAACTTTCGTGAGCACTGCCTATTTTTCTATTAAATCACTTTTTTTGGTTTTACACTTGTATTTATTGTAAATTTGTAACTAGTCGGCTACACCGACAAAATACAATGACAATCTGTAAACACGGAGAATTTGCAGTCTCTTAGGCTTGGCACGCAGTTTTTCGAACCGATGTTCCTTACACGCTTGGCAGACAGACGTTCTCTCGACCCGAAGTTCCAGCAGTCTTTCTGTCCGCTTCCACTGGCTCATCGAACCGTGTCACGAACAATTGAGCCGGCCACGAGCGCAACCGACTAGCGCACTAAAGTGCCGCCGCACAGTGGTCGATTTGTACGATTTAGGCGGCCAAAACTATTTTATGCTTTATTTCAGTAATAAATACGACAACAAATGCTAATCTGGTATTTTAGAGTGAATATATATGTTTATCCCTATTCGTTTCATTGAAAGCGTATTTTTCTATACAAAAAAACATTTCTGTGAAAATATTTTTGTAAATAGAGCCAATGTTTTTAAATTTTCTTTAAATCTCCCTTTGGTGTAAAATATATATTTTGAGTTCATTTGAATTATCGAAATCGGCTTAGTAGTTTTTGATATTTGGGTTAAGAATTATCACAATTTGTTAAGTAAAAGACGGCCGTACATTAAAAAAAAATGTTTATTCTCTACAGTCTGCATGCCTATTTAAATTGTAAATAAAATATGGATGACAAAAAAATACAGTATACACTAAAATTAAATGGTCAACAGTTATTACCACATTATTATACTAAATGTTACTTACAATGTTAGGTACCGAATCATAAACAATAAGACAATATTTTATGAAAGTTTAACATACAAATTGTTATGTTACTCTTTAAAAGACAATTCTTCCTCACCGTCACTTTCCATGCATTTATCACAAGTGCCTTTTGTATTTGGCTCTGCAGGAAGCAAAAGCTCCAAAGTTTCCTGCAAAAATGGTTTTGATCGGATCTTCTTTTTTTTTCTCATTGAACTGATGAGTGGATCTGATGTCAAGAGTAACCTGTGATAAATATCAAGGTTACAGTCTTCGCGTGAAAACTTTCGAGCAAAGTTTAGACGGTATGAGCGAAAGTGCTTATTACGAGCTTCTGCAGCTTCCTCCGAAAGTTGACCAATAGGCACTAGAGAATTTTCTATAACTTTTCCACCATGTACCAAAATTTTATGCATGGTAGGAGTCATAGAATGCCAACCATATAACTCTACATACAGTTTTGCTGTCTCCATGGCATATTCATCAAATTTCGGGACATCTATTTTGTGACCACTTGATATGGCTTCCAAAATAACTTTAATTCTATAAATAAAATTAAAGTCTATTCCCGTTATTTCAGCAGCCAGATGTGGGTTTTCAAAAAATCTTCTACTAGTATTGCCGTCATTTGTGTTACCAAAATTACATTTTGGCATATCTACCAAGATACCTACTTCTTCTCTGAATCTTTGCTGAATCTCTTTTTTTTTTGTTGTTCTAGCATCTTTTCTGCTTTGGTTCTTTTTTCACGGTATTTCCCAACGGGCAATTTATAAGCTAAATGTAAAATACTCTCGAATAATCGAATTCTGGCATGTAAAGTTGATAGGCCAAATTCAAGCGATTCTGGGTGAATTTCGTTTTTTTTAATTTTAGTCATTAAAGTTTTTTGAAGTGGCTCCGCATATGTAGCATCTACTCGTTGATTTGGTGTCAGTCGCCGCATTGCAAACTTTGCGGTCCACCATGGTCATTTTAAGACTGTGGCTAACCGAGAATTTTTGCCAATTCAGTTCCAATTCCGTGGCTTTTAGGGACTTCACACTGTCCCGAACGTAATTTATTTCATCTTTTGTAATGTCTGTAGACTCTTTTATAAATCTGAATCGTATCGGGCGGCAATATCGTGGTGAAGAAGGAGTCGGGTTTTGCCAAACCATTTTTGTTTTCTCTTCGCCGCAAACAATTTGTAGAGGCACGAATGAGCTCAAAAATATATTTGCATCCGAGTCAGCGTCATTCATTAACTTTTGTTTGTAATGAGCTTGTTGTGAACCATCACAACCCCATTTGCAGATAATCTGCAAGGAATTTCTCTCAGTTTCTGTAAGAGTCATTAGTACTTCTTCGAGGAAAATTGATAATCGCGTGACGGTGTGATCTAACAAAGATTGTAGATCACTTTCAGCACAGGAAGCGGTCACTCGTAGCGTCTCTTTGGGTGGGTAACATTCCTGTTTAGCCTTCAACTCTAATTCGTAGCACGGTTAAAGCTTCTGTTGGTTGCTCGCACAATTTCATATTGACTTCGTGTCAAATCAGCGTCCACGCACATTCGCAGTGCCTCCCTAGGCGTAAGGGGATCTTGTGCCTTTGATTTGGAATGTCTTTTTTTACATTCGTTTGCGGCTGCAGGCGAATTTGTAATATCTTTTAGGACTTGCGAGGCGTTTCTTTTTCCTTCTTTTTGTAAAATTACTTGCGCTGCGTGAACTATCACTTCTTTGCCTACAGAGGAGCGAACTTCTTCTGTTTTCCTCCTTTTAGTTCTTTCACTACATTCACTGAATGTTTTGCTAGGTCGTCCTGACTTATTATGCGTTTTTATGGGCATCTCGAACGTTCCTGCTAACCATGCATCATTGCTTATAAGAAATTTTTCTAGCGTGTTGCGTGCTTTGGACCATCTCTTTTTTATTTCTGTTTTAAAATATGAAAATTTATGATTTATATACTTTTTGTCTTCGTCGGAGTCCCCGTAAGACACTAACAAATAATTTTGTAAGTATTCCAATTTGTCGTTTATTGATGGAGAGTTTTCCTCAATCATCTTATCAAAAAGATATCTGCGAGTTACTACCTCCATGCCCGAGTAACTTGATGAACCTAGAACAACGAAAAGGAATTTTAACGCAAAAGAAACAAAAAAGGAATTTTTCTCACTTTCTGCCTAAGTTAATGAATTATTATTTTTCTCGCGAAGTGGTCAAAGGTGGTGGCTATTTTTTTTGTGGTTATCTGCTCAAAGAGCTATACTATTAGAAACCATAAGGAATTTAACTCGGACGGTCTCGGAAGTACAACATTTTTACTATTGAAAATAAAAAAATGATAATATTTTCTATGAAAAAGGGCGATCTTTGATACGTTGTAACTGCACTAAATATTGATATTCCTTATCTTAATTTAAATTATATTTGAAGGAGCTTACCTGAATTTTCGACTTCCATCACTTTCACTTGTAACTGAATAATATCCAATGAAATATTCACTTTAGAATATCAGTTGCGCTAAGAGTGTCGAGAACGAACGCGTACAGCTTGCGCGACGATCAAGTTCCGACTACCTGTGGGGGCGCGCACGCAGTTCTAGGAACTGGGGAGGGGTGGGGTTTGGGCAGTCGGGGTGTCTATTTTTCCGGGAATCAATTAGTTTTGTTATAAGTTAACTTTGAGAAATGGACTTTTGGCCGCCTAAATCGTACAAATCGACCACTGTGCGCCGTAAATGAAGTGAGACGGACGGCACCTGCGAATCTCTTGACGTACGATCGTGGGTGCTCGGGAAGGAAGAGTGGAGATGGATTGTACCTATAGTCAAGTTTGTTGGTAGTAGTTGACAAAACTAGCAAGGGACCGAGGAGGTTGTTGTGACCAAGAGGCTCATGCCCAAAAGTGAGCGTCATTCATGTGCTGGAAGAATAGGCTGTGAAAGAAAAATAAATTTAAAAAGATTTGACTGCAACGGAAACATACGAAGAACCACCTTTTAGACCCTAGCTGGAAGATTGAAAGGAAGTTGCGCTGGACAGAAAAAGCTAGAATAGATATCTCTAAGGAAAACTGTCATGACTTCACGGGAAAAAAAATATTGAATTCATCTGGCATATTATTATCTTTTTGATAGCGTCTGAGATATGCTTGTGCTTTACTGAATGGCACATATTTACGGATTTTCTTAAGCTTACATACTTAGCTAATATCCAAAGAGTGACACTACCAGCAGGCAAAGCATAAGGCTGGGTTAAGCAGTACATGAATAAGGGTAATAAAACAATTTGCCCCTCACTCTTTTGTTTGACATAGAGTGGGATAGAAAGAGTTATAAACCCATGGATACGCTCTAACCCAACATTATGCCAACCCAGCTGAGGGGTTAAAGTTAGATTTAAAATATGTACTCATATTTACCACCAATATAATTCAGCGGTGGGTAAAAAATACGTTTTAAGAAGTTGTCCCTATGAATCCAAAACACTTTGACAAAAGCGTTCTCCATACTCTGTCCCCTAAAGAAAACTCCTAAAGAATGTCCGTTAATAATTGCAGAGTAATACCTCAATTACATCGGCTTTCTTTGGACCCTACGATCGATCGCCTTGATCGCTATCATTGAAGTACATTTGCATTGGTAGCTTTTTACCGGATAGACGTAATGTTTCAATTATTATTGATGATCTTGTAGTTTCTTCTAGCTTCATAAAATAGTGTTTTGAATTAATGCTAATAAACTGCTGGTCTTCTATCATGCTTAAGAGCTCTTACATTTTACTCGAATTTGATAAAATATTCGTCTTCAATGTACATTTCATCATCATCATTGGCGTTTGCGTCTATTATGGAAAATATGGAAAAAAACGCGAATCTTCTTGTTTAGATATTTTCATTCAAAATTAAATTAACTACAAGTAACATTTTCCGAATTGACATTTTCAATAATTCCGAAATTAAATGAATCCGTATAAGAAAAGAAACGGAACGGCACCAAAGCATTAGTCCGATTTGCACAATATTGCAGATGAACAATTCAAGTTTTTAAAATCTGACTATAATGTCACATGTCACATGATAACAACAACTGTGAGACATAATAATATCTCTATGAGAGCAACAACAAGGCAGAACTTTCGTAAGTAACATGATCTTGCAAATTAAATATCTGTGCATCTGTCATCAGCCTCATTGATTTTCAACCCTCAAACGACTAGGATCAACCCAACGCATCCGATCCATAAAGGGACGCGCAAAAATTTGCATACGCCTAAGCGTCTAAGGGGTTGAAAAAACTGTATTCATAAAAGGTATTTTATCATTGCAAAGGTCACATAACTTGCTTAGATATTGTAAGCCTTACGGTAAGGTGTTAGAGTAAAAAATTAAGTGACTCATAGTTTTTGGTTCAGATACATCCAGCCCGTAATGCGTTTTGGTCTTTTCAAGTTTGCCCCGCAAAAAGGTTTTGATGAAATTGAATTTTAATACCAAACGATGAGGGTAGAGTTTCCTTTGAGAGAATTCTGGTGTCAGTACTGAGTACACGAAGTATGGGAACATTTAAAACCTTTAAATGGGTTATGATAATTTTTGCATAGTATTTGAATATTTCGAACTATCATTTTTCAAAAGCTCATTAAAGTGCGCTAAAGGCAAGCCAAGCGTAAGTGGCATAGGTTTTAGCGTGCATTGTTAGATGTTATTTTGGAATATATTTTAGGTATTGTTGGCTCGACCGATTTTATGGTTGTCATTTGAATTTGGATGGCGTTTGAAGGGTTAATTTGCATTATTGTGATTTAGTGTTTATTTTCTGAAGAGTTTATGGTGAATGGGTTACTAATGCACAATCGGTAACAAACAGTTTATCTTGTAAAGGTTGGCATGTGAACTGGAGTTGACCTAAAATCTCCCTAATCTCCTTCCTCATCATATTTTCTCAGTACATTCCTTTTTGAGGAAGAAGTCTAAGTAAAACATCTACCAAAAATCTTTATGGTTTTAAATGCATAAACTTTTAAAATTATATAATAAAAAAAACACAATCAAAACTTCTCATAATTCTAAAATCACTTACAAAACAAGCAGTTCTGAAATTACTCGTTAGTAGGTAATAAACGAACATACAGGCAAACCTAGACAGTGACAAAACACTATGCAAATATTTGCTACGTGCCACTACTTACTCAGTCCCACATCATTTTTTAATTTCAATCATGCAATACATCGCGTGGCCCCGTCGATTAGACTCCCGCGCATACTTACAAGCCGTACAGAAGTGTACGTCAAAATGATCAAAAGTTTGAAGAAAATATTAATAAAAACTTTTTGGTTCAAAATTAAAATCAAGAGTAGTTTTTAAAACAAAATTCAATTCAGACCAGGAAATACCTAAACGGGATTATTAATTTTGTTTCAACAGGTCAATTTGTCCAGAGATAATCTATAGGTTTTTGAACAGTGTCCTTCAATCTTGGATGTGCAACTGTGTGCTTTAGAAAAAAAAAATAGTATCGAATATTCGCAAAGCTCATAAACTTTAGTATCTGCGAAAACGTAATTATTGTTTAATATTTTAAAATTGCATGTCTGTCTGACCAAAAATGCTTCTTCATCAAATAATATTGATTCATAACGAGGTCATCACTAGCCATCAGGTTTGGTTGGTTTAGAGCAGCATGCTTCACAGATAGTAACCATTTATCAAAAACTACCGTCTGTATTTTTAATTAGTTAAAAAACGCATTCGGCCCGCGCATTGGTGCGTGCCAATCTGCTTCCGATCTGAGCAGCGGCTTTGTCTCCCTCTCTTTTGTCTTTCATCCATGTTGCCGTCTCTGTCTTTTTGGTAATTAGTTTCTCATGTTGAAGTGACATGTGGTGTCTGTTTAAAATGGTTAATTATTGAGTTTTAGCTCTTTCAACTGTGTCTATCATCGGCTGGATCGTTTTTGTTCGATTAGTATCGATTCTTATTTGAATTTTGCATGCTGCTTTTCTGCCGGGCTGTTTTTTCGAATATGAGCAATGGTATTAATTTTGTCCTATAGCTCTTATCATCTTAAATTATTCCGTACTTTCATCCTATTCTCTTGGTGAAGTGAGTTAAGTTGCGTTCGTTTGTAATTGAAAAACTGTTGGCGAATAAATTATGGTTTGATAAAAAGAAAACAATCATAAGTATTGTAATCTTCTAATTGGAACGCTGATTGTTTACATTTTGTTCAAAGACAATTCGAAAATACAATTAAAGTAAACTAAATTAAAAATTATCCATGACTCAAAATTACTTCAACCTCTAAACGCCCCTCAAAATTATTAAAATCATATTAGACCACCATCATTAATTAAACGACCACACTGTGCTCCGCTCCAACGACTTCCCTCCAAGAAAGCCTGTTATTTCCTTATCTCTTCTATCCAAAATCGTTCGACCACCATTCAAGACTTCGTAATTAACGAAAACCAAAAATTCGCCCAACATGCTATTGACCTTTCAAATAGGGTAACAAAGGTATTCATTGTCAATTGTTCAAGCAGAAAGAGCAAGCAAGTTTAAACCTTACATCGTTCAACATACAGACTTTTTATCGATCGGGAATGATTGGAAAATCCTTGAACGATTCCTTGGCTATCTTCAACCTTTTGCTTCATAACTTCAAGGTTTATTTTTCCACTCGAGTTCTGCATGACTGATTGTCCGTTACGCCTGGCTGCAACACCTGCTAAGGTGGTCACCAATATGAATGTAATTAAGCTTACGTGTGTGGGTGTTTGTGTGTGAGTGAAGAAGTTCGATTTTCGGTTTACCACAATGAAAATTATGGAACCGTCTTCGAATGAGAATAACGGCGTAGCCTTGAGAGGATTTTCACGTTATTTCACATATCGTAGGTAGTTTTCACAGATGATACCTAGATCTCTAATAATTATTGAATAATATTCTTGTCAAAATTCTAATTGAGTAGTGAAACTCTACATGAATCTTACCTGAAATTTATAAAGAAAAATATAAGCACCAATTTAGTTTTCTGTCGTTTTAGTAAATCAAAACAAGAAGGAAAAGATTGCCTTATATATTTTTTTCATTTTCTTTGTTTCGTGAGGAAACCTGAGCGTATGAGGTATTATACCTTTAACGCGAAAATTTCCAATCCGCATTGCTCTCTCTGAGAGAAGGCCTTTGCCCAGCTAGTGGGATATGTATAATTGTACAGGTTATATCTCAATTTTTATTGTCTCACTCGATTTACTTTGATTTCTTTAAGTATATACCGTTTAATCATCAGAGCCTGCATGGAGACAGACGAAACAATCGCTCATGTCGAGCTGGGACGCAGGGAGCTGGCAAACTACCAGGCTACCCACCTTGGTTCGCCGGGGTCGCTCCCCGAAGTGCTCCAGAACATTCGTGGACTGCAGGAATTCTTGGAGGAGCTGGGTTGGCAAGGATGAAAAATCCCACCTGACGCAAAATAGGCGCAACTAGGGACGTTGAGTTGTGGAAAACAGCCCGTTTTACCATTACCATTACGGTCTCTATCCGTAAAGCATCGTTCTCTAGCGAAACAATAAACTTTATTCCCGATACCGCGTCGTCTATTGCTCCCACCCAAGCATCAGACTATGACGTCACGTCTTATCTCATAAAAATAAATTACAGCAGAGTTAATTGATTCGCCGTCAGTTGGGGGAGCCAGTGGTGCGTCTCATGTCGAAATACTACTACAGGGTGCACTCTAAGTCGATAGCGAAACTTTAAGTAGGCTATCTACTGATCAATATAAACAACTTGTACTAGGTGGCGAAAAAAATGGAGTGAAAAAAATATCAGCTGTTCCATACAAAAGGTTGACTCAGTACTGCGCCAAACGTATGAAACAGCTGATATTTTTTTCGCTACATTTTTGTCGCCACCCAGTACAAGTTGTTTGTATTGATCAGTAGACAGCCTACTTAAAGTTCCGCTATCGACTTAGAGTGCACCCTGTAGTACTTGTGGTAACTATTGTACGTTTCGTTCGTTCGAACTTTAGGATTTGATAAATGCAGATGTTTTGAAGTTCCTTGTGGTCTAAAGCAAGTCTGGTCAACTAATTTCAGAGGTATTATTATTCTTGATGTGAGGTAAAGCGGAACGAGACAAAACTTAAAACAAATACAAAAAAATAAAGGGGGGAAATTAAAGGGGGCTCCCATAAAAAAACGTGATTTTTCTGCGGTTTTTATAGATAAAGGTACGGAACCCTTCGTGCGCGAGTCCGACTCGCAGTTGGCCGGTTTTTTTAAATATTGGACCCCCTTCACCTTCCGATAAACGTTATTTCGACTCCAAAAGCCTGACCACATTACACTATTGACCGTGGGTCAATCGTTCGGGCGCGGCGGTACAGTGGTTGTTATCGGCGCCTATCGCCACCGGGATCGGGGTTCGATTCCCGACGGCCGTAATTAGATTGTTAGTCGCATGCAATATTTACAAGTCATGGTTGGTGGAGTGAACAGTTTTGATAGTGAGTGAATTTGAATACGATACGATTTGTAAGGGTGGTTATACTAAGACTTCCTTAGTTAAGATACTCGGTATCTAAGGCCAGGTTTCTGAGTTGAGAATTTTGCTAAGCAAATGGGTAAGTATCGTCTTGTCTCTGCAGATTTCTCACAAAAGAGCGTGACAGAGCGATACGTAAGTATGTGCTTAGTAAAATTCTCAACTCAGAAACCGGGCCTAAGTATTTTGTTTTGTGTACGATTGTAGGAATCTTGAGAAATAAATACAATAAATACGTAAAACAAAGTCGTGTTAGTTACACCATTTATAACTCGAGAACGGGTGGACTGACTTTTACGATTTTTGATTTTTTGGATTTCTCTCCGCCCCGAATAGCAGAATAGAATAACCATTAAAACAACGGAAAATTCACGAAAAAAAAAGTCTGCGCGGACGAAGTCGCGGGCATAAGCTAGTCTATTAAAATCACAAAATTTTGTATTAAATACGGGATGGGTAAGCAAGAAACTTCGCCCACATACGTATTTAGAAGGGATAATTGATAAAGTTTTATATTGCCAAAGAGATCTATAATAGACTAGCTTATGCCCGCGACTTCGTCCGCGCAGACTTTTTTTTTCGTGAATTTTCCGTTGTTTTAATGGTTATTCTATTCTGCTATTCGGGGCGGAGAGAAATCCAAAAAATCAAAAATCGTAAAAGTCAGTCCACCCGTTCTCGAGTTATAAATGGTGTAACTAACACGACTTTGTTTTACGTAGGTAATAAGATATCTTCAACTATCCGATGAAAAAATTTAAATAAGTCAAGTCAAGTCTACAACTACGTACAACAAAAATAAATGTCTCTGGAATGAGTACTCGTAATTATAATGTTTTTATTTTTGTTTTAAAACAATGGTTATCAATAAATATTTTATTTTACACTTTTAGAGAATAGTGGTTGTATGATAAAAACACAAGTATCAAGATCCTCCGTACCTCCCAGACCCAATATCATTTTATTTTTGATACCGATAAGGGAAGTCAGTTTAGAATTTAATACATAATTTAATTTTATTTAAGTCTTATCGGTGACCAACCAACTGTAATACTTGGTGGCAGACGGTAGTAAACATAAATAAAATAGGGATGCTATAAAACAGGGTCTAGCTATCTTGAAAGGTGGTTGCCAGCTCTAATTCGTTGATAGCTTGTAGATATTTATGATGAACTTTGATTCGGATATTTTTATGGTTTCATTTATAAAACAGAATATAAATTTAAAAAGAAGATAATTAGTATTATAGGGACCATAATATTATTTATTTTGCGCTGGTTTAAGAATGCAAATGAAATTAAAGATAAGAGGGTGACGAAATAAATTTACCAGGTGAAAGTAAGCGAAAGGTACATTCGTTAACCAAATAATAAAAAAAAATAGGGATAACTATGCCTCAGGCGCATATAGCACAAGGCTGGGAGTTGGTAGGCTGATAGATTAGATTTCGCTGAGTCTGGTTTTTTTTTTTTGTCACTTCTATTCAAAAAGGGCATTCCCCGCAAACAGGGACTAAAATAGATTTTTAATCCCGGACGGGCTAATCTTGTGTCTTCCTTCTCAGTTAGCGAGTAGTATTGCTACTACAAATTATGAAAT
The DNA here is from genome assembly GCA_949319315.1 of Zelleria hepariella. Classification (NCBI taxonomy): domain Eukaryota; kingdom Metazoa; phylum Arthropoda; class Insecta; order Lepidoptera; family Yponomeutidae; genus Zelleria; species Zelleria hepariella. The sequence goes on along the minus strand of OX439396.1, from coordinate 3,254,103 downwards.
TTCATAGAAAAACAAAATGAAAAAAAAAAAATCCTCTCAAGCCCGCACACAATAAAACTATACCTACTATCGCCATCCATTATTATATCGAAGCCTGTCTGCACTGTCGTCGGGTGCACTCGAACAATTTACAGCTTTTACGCTATTTTCAATTAAATCCCTAATGGCTCACGGTCCGACGACGTACCGATCATCTAATTGTAGATGTCTTTAGAGCTGCTACAACGCTCTGCTGTAATTATTAAGGATTTTCCAAAACAAGAGCATTATTAATAGAAACAACTTTTGGCAGATTGATCCTCTGACGTACTGATCATCTAATTGTAGACAATTTATCTTTGGAGCTGCCTCAACGAAATCCTTAGATAATATTTGTAAAGGGCATCAAAATAATTATGATCAAAGGATCTCGTAAAAATAAGAGCGTAACTAATCTAATTTTAACAGAATTTGCGCTATTATGAATTGTGTTTCTGCAAACTAAATATACAGATTACTAGAGCATATTACACGATAGCGGTATCCACTTACATTTTCCTGTAATTCCATGATGCGTGTCAAATGTGACAAGTAATAGAGCTTGTCACCATCGTAATCTGGGTTTTTTAATTTTTATTTGTGCTAAATAAAGAAACTCCAGTTATCACCGTAATCAACATCTAATTAATAAAAATCTGAGAGTAACGAAAATTTTTTATAATATAAAAATCCGCTCAGATAGGCCATATAGGTTTTAGAACATTTTACATTAAAATTAAAATTTATGTTAGGATGTGGTTTAACAGCTCTCTACATTTCCCCACCGTGGTGCGATAGGAACCACACCCTTTCGGAAAAACTTTCCTTTTAATCGTTTTACATTACGATCATGTAATGGTCCAAGTTTCATCCACTTATTGTTATTGAAAATGTTCCAATAATCAGGAACTTTCGACGTTTCGTTCGGATAGGAAGCTGTTTTGCGTCATCGTTTCAGAACGAAGTTGAATAAGGATAATTTATTATTATATGACTTTTCCTTTGGTTTTTAGCAGAATATGGGGTAAACTACAATGCTTCTATTTTCACGTTCTGATTTAAGTTTTTGAAAAAGTTTAAACACTAACTTATCTATACTTTTTCGCGCTATTCAATTTAATTTCATAAACAACTTGTTTTATAATTTCGTATATTATTTGTGTTATTTTTTGTTGTGTATCAAATCAGTTCTTGAATTTTTCAATACCTGGCTTTCGAGGCTTTTTTCCTTTACGATAGTCTAGCTAGAATACAGATTTACGATTATCGAGAAGTCGTAAATACAAAGATTTTTAATTCATTAAGTGAAGTTTCCAAAGCAACACTTTCTCAAGCTTTTTGCACTTTAGTTTAAAGCAGGACAAAATATAATGTAAAAGGAATTAGCAAAGCACGAATTAAGAAGAGAAGCACCCTTGTATCCAGGTAGATGTTCCTAGTTACGTTTGACATATTTTAGTGGAATCCTTTCATATAGCTCTGACAAATAATGAGACCTGAATTTTCGGTAGGGTTAGCAAATTGGTTGGTAAAAATGTTAAGCTGCTTAAGAAAAAAAAGAGAGACAGAAACCATAAATATACTCAATAATTATAGAAAAGGTCTTGTCTTAGATTTAAGTGCCACAAAACATCATAAACACACTTAACAGAGTAATTGTTTTGCAAATCCAATTAAAATAAAGTAACATTAATTAGATGGCGCCAAAAATTACCAAAGTGTAAAAAAAAAATTATGTAAAAGAGTAAGTAGTGGGTAAAAAAATATTTTATCAAACAAATTTCTTGGATCTTAAGCTGCAATATCTTCCTCTTATATTGTTAAACAGCATTATGGTATTTATTTATATTACATAGATCTAAAGGAGTTAGGATTTTTCCCTACGAATTCACAAGTACTTACCTCATTCTCGTCGCCAATATTAGTCCCCGTTCGGGCGCCACATTTTTCTTTTGATACGAGACTCTTCCTCCAGCTCCCTTGTCCACCCGCGCCATATTGCGAACGGTACAAAGGAGGAAACTTGACGCGATACATCGCCGGAGACGCGCCGAAGAGTAGCGACGTGTAAAATCTGCATTTCTTTGAGATGCACTTGTCTCCCCCACCCCCCGCCTCCTCGCGCCTCACCCCCTCCGGCACAAAATAAGAGAATGTGAAAAGCTTGAGCTTTTGTTGATATTCACAATCTAATGCTAACCGATACACTAGCAGGAAAAATTTGCCTCTTTAGCCGTAACTAGCCAATAACTGCGTAATATTAGTGTCTGCTTTGCGTTGCTGTCATGAAAGAATTAAAAACATGTAGAAACTAGGCGCCCAACTAGGGACAATTTTTTTGAAATAAGAATGTTACAGATTAAGTTATGTTTCTAATAATTATTGTCCGTAACATTATTTATTAATGAATATACAGAATGTTAGAGAAAGGTTATATAATACTTGGAGCGCTTCGAAACTTAAAGTGGCCAGGAAACCGATTTGTGACATCTGTGGTAGTTCTGTGGTAGTCTATGGTCCGCCGGCTCTCAGATAAAGAGTCTCTACTTTCACGCCCCGCTTTGAAGCGACGTGTCTCGCTACATAGGACCCATCGTAGGTTTTGTTTACGGCCGTCTAGAGATAGGAAACTAGTACATTATATTTCTTCTTCCTACATTTTTTTGCTGGGCGGATCTGATAGAAGTAAACTTAGGGCTTTAGATATACGTTTTATGTTTTATATAGCGCCCAGTGGCACTTTCACTCACACTAGATTATTGACCACTCAGACGCTGCAGTGCCTAGGACTTGATTTTGCTGGAGTAAGTCTGTACAGCTCCTATACCATCTTCTATCCTGTGGTTGATACAGTCTAGATTGGATTCTTACGTTTTGTTGAACCGATATGGTTAAAGTTTAAAGATTTTTTTGGTGCGAAACCTCTATAACCTGAAGTTTTGGGTTTTCTGCCAACTTTTTGGGTAGATTTGAGTCTGAGTAAGGTAAAAATTTGGTATTTCTTAGCATAACAAAAATGTTTGCGGACTCAATGAACCAAGTAAGCAAAGCAAAATGCACTTTATCCGCCCACAGCAAACAGCAATTGAAACTCTCTTACCATAACACCGAACAATGTCATACCTCGTCGACACATCCACTCGTCTTCCAAACAATTAGACATCCAATTCCGTAATGACGGCGGGCTTTTGTTTTTTGTCTCGCGAGCGATATATTGTCACGAGTTGAGGCGCGACTAGGGTTACCATCCATCCGGATAAGTCCAGACATTTCCGGACTCTTGTCCGCACTTGGTACGGCCCTCTAATTTGTCCGGACTTTTTTAAAATTAAATTCATATGAGTAATAAAACTACATAATTAAGTAATCTAATATCAAATCAGTCTTTAATCAACAAAGAACTTCTTATGTATAAAAAAAAGTAACTAAGTATAACTAACTGTAACTCAGTGGGTAATGTTTCCATTTTGTGACTTAATAGTCTGGCCTTTTATCGAAATGTTCGCCTTTTTGCCAGGACTTTTCAATTTCCTAAATGGTTACACTAGGCGCGACGTATTCGCGAGTTCCGTTGAGTGTGATATAATGACAAGTACCTTCGTAATGGATGGATGGGTGGTGGAAAAAGTACTACCATTCGGGGTGCTGAAAACCTGGCACTTTTCAAATAAATAATGTACAATAATTATAATGTACACACGATAGCAGTCAGAGTGTATACTTTCGTTGTAAAGTCGCCCGTAACGTAACCGAGTAGAGTGCTAGCGTGTAAGGGTCGACGTGCTCTCGTGTGTACCCTGAAAGTGGAAGCAGAAGTAAATTTTGATTTAATCCAATATCTAGAAACAGTCTGTAGTCTTGAAAAGAAACATTACTCAATACAAGAAGTATCGGACTTAGGATTCCAATCTTATTTATTACAGCATCACACCAATGAAGCAGGGCGATGCTGGCCATGAAAACATTGAAAATTCTTTATTTTACCGTTTTTTCACTTTTTTTTGTGAAAAAGTTTCTTGGCCAGCATTGCCAACATACACACAATTGATTCAATTACTCCTGAAACCAAAGCACAAAAAGTTCAACCACCTTCCCATGAAAAAATGTCTACACATAATTCATAACACAACTATAAGGAATTGCTACGGCCGCATCGCCGACCGAGTGTCTGTCTGTCAGCTGGAGAGCCATCGAGGCTGTAGCGAGCGGGTGACATCAACAGCCTCATAATATAAATCAAGGCAGCCTTACCGGAAACGACATAAGAGCGAGAATCAAACAAACGCAACGCAGGCGATAAGGCGACTGTACGCGATGGTACCAAGCCACTTGCCACCTTCTCTCGCGCTGTTTGCTACGTGAAAAATAATTGGTGGATAGGTGAAAGATGTGAGTGTTGATGCAGCTGGATGGACTTGGCTTTTTTCACAGGGTGTTCCCAAAAGTACGGATAAGCGGGCCACGTAAGGTGGTTTCCGAAAAACCAATTGTCCCTACTTTTTAGATTGAAACTTTATTAAGTACAGCAAATTTTGTATTTCGTAAATGGCAGTATGAGGCTGGCCACGACCGACGTAGAGAGGGCCGTCTCAGCTCCATGATTAAGGTCTCTGAATGAGAATCGAAACTAGTCGGCTACACCGACATAATACTAGTAAGTTTCAAATGTTTCTATTCAGTATTCAATAAATAAATTATATACACTGAAAGTGCCAGTGCTATCAACTGAGCCATCGATCAAGTAGTAGTCAATGCAAAAAAAAAACTCTGTTCTTTCTAAACGCCTTTTGACCACACGCTGCGCCATCAGTTTGAGGTAGTTTGCAAAATTTTTATTTAACCCAATATGTATCAGCTTTTAGTAGAATTCTTATAGAAAATTATTTCATGAATAATGGAGTTTATAATACCTATATGAGTGGTCATATAACCACTGATAAGGGTATATACCCACGACAATCTCTAGAGACATAAAAGCCTACAAACCACCGGATACCGGGAGCAAAAAAACGACACACCATTCGTTTTATTTACGACAGAACACATTATTATCAGTATGGGAGCGAAGGACCTATACACCAAATCGAGAGATGTGAACCCCCCCCTTTCCCACCCTGTTCCACCCCCCAGGACTAAGTAGGGGTTGGGGAGCAGATTTCATTTGCGACCCACTTATCGCTCGTGATAAACTGATGGGAATTCTACATTGTTTCTTAGATCAGTACCTAGGTATATTCAGTTGGTGCCTGAACTGTTCTTGTAGGTACGTCAGTAATTATCTACCTACACAATATCAATATCATCGTCGCACACGCGCAGGTATCTATGTTTTTTTTTATGTTGTTAAAACCCTGTACCTAAGTTTGCAACCCTGAAGCCCCGGGGTTACTCCTGTGGTGAGTGACACCACCTCTGGTAACACGTATTGACAGTAATTTGCAGCAGCTGCTAAGAAATTTTCTTGTATCAAATCAAAGCTCTTGAAATTATCTAAGTACAACTTTTTAAGTACTATATTTTTCTAATTAAATGTTTTTGAGCAGGATATGCCAAAAAGTAAGCGTAAAATAAAGGTCATTGAACTTCTTCAATGCGTAAGCTTTCAAAATAAGCACGTTTTTTCCGAATATGGGATTTGGTTGAGGCACTCTCTATATAATAAATTCGTAATCATATGGGATTAAATCAACTTATTTAGTCACATCAGTAAAATTTATGGTTGCATATTAAATCCAATCCTTAAGTGGAAAAAGTACCAAATAAAAGTAATAACGCTTTCGGAACTGAATGAACTTTATTAGGGAAAAACCAATCAGACCGACAAACTCCATATTTTTGCGTTACGAATACATTTAACGAGTATTTCTTTATTAAAACAACGTCCAACGCTTCGCAGCCCGACGCCGGGGATATTAGGTACCTAAAAATAATCCGGCAATTCGTCCGAAAACCTCAAATAAATAAAATGCAAACGAGCCAACATCCCGGCCACATATAAAAACGACATCTTCCATCCTGGATATACATAAAAACCGGCAGATAATATAAAGCACAGATAGGTATATGTATCGGCTACTACATAAAATTTCATGTACAGAGAAGCTCGAGCGTCGATAAAATACTCCGCACCAATACACACGAAAAAATGCCCGCCAAACGAAAAATACTATGACGCACACAGAGCAAGCGACACTATAGGATCTCTCCTATAACAAATACAGATGAAAAACCTTTCACGTAGCACGCACACTTGTTAACGCGGCGTCGATCACCAACACAGGCGTGGATTTTTCTATGTGTGTATTTTTCGCTCACAGCTGTACGGGGGGGTGGGTGTGGAAGTGGGAGGGAGGGGGCCAGCATACATTTTCAGGAAACCGTCGCGTCAGAGGCGTCTTTCAGCGTTCGGAACCCGCACACATCGGCGGCTATCGGGCGAGGCGAAGAAGCGAAGAATGTAGCCTTCGGAACGGTATAGAGGCGGCCGGGATTTGTAAGGTTCATCCTGGTCATTGATACGGCTTACAGCCTACCTTGACTAGCCAGTCTGAACCGATTAGCAACATCGGTAACGATTTAAGTACGGGTGGGTTACCGCTAGTGCCAAAAATCAAAATCAGTGCTTGTGCACTTCCGTGGTAATACTTGAGCGGCCTGAAAGCCTCTCGAATCAGGGCTACTTCATACGATTGAATAAATACATTGTTATGTGTTTGTGTTTAGATCAAGAGCAGCTTAGTGTGTTGAAATATTGGTGAATATTGGGTGAGACTTGCCAACAAATGGGTAGCCGCAGCAACAGCAACATATTATAAGGACCGCCAAGAACATTATGATAATCCTTTAGTTAATCGAATGTCAAATGCCATTCTTTCATTGGCCCAACAAGGAAAGAAATTATTCCCTAAAAAGTGAATAAAACGGAATCCGCAATTTTGTATGGGAAATGGCCATAGAGACAAAGTCACGGGGCAAGGCTATATTCTACAAGAAAGGCCTACTCTACGAGACAAAAACAATAGTACAGGCTTATCTCAGTAGTATCCTACGGCAGTGTAGTGGTGCGCGAGTTGAGACATGTGACGTGTCACCTATACAAGAACCATCAACACGAAAAGGAGAAGAAGAAGTGACTCCGATGCTGAACTGAAGTCACGCAATGAAAATACACCCCCCACACCGCTTCACTACTGCAGGAATCTACTGAGTTCATCTATTCTCCCTTTAACACTACTCAGATTTATTATAGTGGCCCTTTTATCGACGGCTTCGGTCATAAAAAGGGCACACTAATTCCAGCAAACGATCGAAACCGAGTGACAGAACCTATGTGCGGTAGGTCTTGCCGCCTCTGCTGATTTCAATCTTACTTCAATCAACATATAATTTATGATTGCCTTCTTAATAAATCATAATCATAAGCCACTTCTATACTCTCCACAGCTCTACAAAATCGGTAGCCCAGATCACTGGTAGGATGGGCCCCCCTAGAGGGGGTTTCATCGCAAGCGTGTGTGTTCGGAAAAATACCTTATGATCCCGGACCATTTCCGACTGCTGCCTGGGACAGGCGACTCGGTTAGCTGATTGTGTATTTTAGTGCCAATATCTATAGGGTGGATTTTGCGATAGTAACACGATATATTCGGAAAATTTGTGGTCGCAGATCATTTTATATTTCTGCCTGGGACATGTGACTTATTATGTATCTTAGTGCTAATATCTACAGGGTAAATTTTGCATTTAGTAATAGTATGTAATTTGATATTGGTATAATGTAGAGGTTGGGAAAAAGTACCTTACAATCGCGGATATATTTTTGCCATTGTTTGCCTGGAGCAGGCGGTTCGGTTAGTTGATTTTGTACATTAGTGCCAATATCTGTAGGGTAGATTTTACCGTAGTACACACGACAGCACGTCATAGTGTTCAGTTTTGTTGAAAACTCACCCCTAACGTAACCGAGTAGAGTGCTAGCGTGTGAGGGTCGACGTGCTGTCTTGTGTATCTAGTTACGCGATATTGGACAAAAAATAACTTGTCATTACGCATCGTTTTCTATTTCTGCCTGGGACATGTGAGTCTTTTGGCTTATTGTGTATTTTAGTGCCAATAACTACAGGGTGGATTTTGCAATAGTACTTCGATATTGGTATTATGTATGACACTGGGAAAAAAGTCGCGGACCTTTGCTTGCGGGCTTGCCTGGTGAATCGGTTGGCTGATTGTGTATTTTAGAGGCAATATCTGTAGGGTGGATTTTGCCATAGTGAACAAGGTAACACGATATTGGGAAAAACCTACCTTGTGATCGCGGATATTTTTAAACTTGTCAGATTTCTATTTATAATGTCGACACTACGCGCTCCCAAAAACGCGCCGCTTTGCCGCATATTTTTACTACATTAAAAAAATCATAAATAAAATATCATTAGATACGAGTATAACTGAGTAATTGATAAGCTAAAGTTTGTCAAATCCTACTTCCTACTACTATTATAAACGCGAAAGTTTGTAAGTTTGGATGGATGGATGAATGTTTCTTACTCTTTCACGCTGAAACGGCATGACGGATTTAGATGAAATTTGGTATGGGGATCGCTTAGACATCAGAATAACACATAGGCTTCATATTATCATGCTATTACACTTAGGGGCAATGCAAACCACATATATTTTTCTGTAGTTCACGCGGACGAAGTCGCGGGCAAAAGCTAGTATAGAATAGAAAACTCTTTGATTGTTATTATGATATCTGAAACTCTCACATTTTGTAATTGTAAGCAAACTACTGGTACTCTTTTTGTGACTTACTTTTGTCCCCAAAACAATGCAAGAACCGAAAGAAAACTCGTCGAAAACAGTCGCCCGACAACCACTTACAATATATTCAAATTACGCACTTAAACAGCCGTGCTCGTCGGAACAAAGAATCATCACAGGCACCGACATACCATCAATTCGGCGTATCATTACCGACACACGTAGAACGCAATATATTACCTTTCATTAGAACGAAAAACGTCCGCGACTCATTTAATTACGAGCAAAATCGCGCACTCAAATCGTCATCCGAAAAAGGAATTCCACACTCACACACAGAAACACTTACACACACGCGTAACCCTGTATAGTAGTAGAAGGAGCGCAAGAAATCGTCCCACGTATTTCTTTCTTCGCAATACTTGACGTCTAACTGGAGCATCAGCCCCCCTGAAAGGGGTGCTGCCCCCCTTTTTCCCACTATTGCCCACAGGGAGACGGGGGCAAGTGGTAGAGGTGCCCCCCTCAAACGACAAGCACCTATGCAACTGGGTGCATTTATGTTGGGCAGCTTGCGCCAGGTGCAATATATCGAGGCAATCTAGTCCAATAATCTCTTGCATTGGCTGTTCATTAATTTTCCGTGTGTTGGAAAGTCTCCTGTGGAGGTTTCGGGCGTTGGCTCGAGTTGGTTGTGAATGCTTTTGGGTTGTAAATGGGGTAAAAAATATTTTGGGGGTTTAAGTGCTACAAGGGGTATCTAGTTCAGAGTTCCAGCCAACCCCTTGAAGTAAAAATAAACTCAGAATTTTTGATGTCTTAAGGATTCGATGAGTAAAGAAAGCATTTGTTAGGACCCATAAAGCTTTGGTACACTTCAAAATAACCTACAGTAGGTACAAGTTTCAAGATACCTTTCAAATTCACTTTAAGGCGCTGGGCATAGTGAATTAGCCCGCGCGCAAAATAAATGCACAAAAACGATTCCTGTATCAAATACACTAAAAAAAACGAAAATGTTCCCATATCAAACCCTAGAATAAGGTCAGAGCTATCTAAAACAGCCAGTTTTGTGTTGATACCCATAACAGATTGCAAGATATTTTGTTTGAAAAAAAGTGCGCCGCCTATTTTTTTTCATCAAAAATATCTTCAAAACGTTTATGAATGTCAACACGAAACTGGCTGTTTTAGATAGGTCTCACCTAATTCTAGGGTTTGATATGTGAAAATGTTCGATATTTTTAGTGTATTTGATACAGGACACGATTTTGTGCTTTTTTCTTGGCGCGCGGGCTATTCACTATGTACAGCGCCTTAAATCAAGGAAATACCAGTGGGCATCAATCCTGCAAAATCTCACTTGATAAAACCGGACTATAAATGTTACTATTTCTCTTTTTAAAAGTGGAGGAAAAATAGCAATATTCAGTACGTATGCAGAAAAGTATGGACTAAAGGGAAACCTTTTCCTAGCAATGGGACACAAACATCGAGGCTACATAAAACAAAAATGCAGATGTATGTTCCAAATCTAGTATGAAAAAACTCAGTATATTTCATCCAAGATTCGGAACATACGTCCGCCATAACAGTTCTAATAAATTCCATCGAGAATCCCAGCGCAACCGTTACCCACCGCAGATGTTCGAATTTTAAATAAACACCAGTTGAATTATTCCCCGAAAGAGAGGAAGGAAAAATTCGAAAATGGAACATTTAAGTTCGTATGGGCGTTATAAATTCTGCAGCGGTCTTCTATATTCAAATTGGCTCATGCTATTGGCCGGTGCTCGGGAGAAATTTTACGTCGGGATGAAATTTTCCTGTAGCCCAAAAGCTTCACGTAATGTCTATGCATAAAGTATTTTAAACTCGTTAAAATGCAACGTATTTCACGTTGTGGTGCGATATCAAAAGGGTTATTTAGTGGATTTTCTTAGTAGCACCTTTGCGGTGTTGCTAGTAAGAAATACAAGCCACGACACCCTGACAGTGTTGCCATGGTTAATGATGCACCCAAAACTTTGATATCAAAAAGGCGAGTACGCTAGGAGTATTTTGAGTTTTATGAGGTGACAAAATAATACCTTTTGAAAAACCAGATGTGTGGTGATAGTGTTGCGATGATTAACATTTCTTTCGGTCACAAACGGTTCTCTATAGTATCACCAGAGCAATAAACTTGCAATATTTTTAGCCCTGTGTTGAAAGGTTATTTTATACGATGTTGCTAGTAAGAAATTAATGTAAGACACGATATACCGATACTGCTGGTTGCCAGTCTTGCCGTGGTTAATGATGTCGTCAGGCATTTTATGGGTAAACGCCCCATGGAATATTTTAATGTTGGGTGTTTTGAATAAAAGTACAGTTTTTTTTTCAACCCTCTACTCATATTTTTGTTAAAATGGTCATATATTTTACCTGCCTACTTTTCATTTATTTGCATGATATCATAAAAACTTAGGCTGTTGCATCTAATTAAATTGCTTTTATTACGTCCAGTGACACCTCCACTCTACATAGGTAGATCGCTCAAATTATAATGGATTAGGATTGCCCACAATATAGTGTTTTAGAAAGGTCCTTTGACACTGAAATGGGTAATTTAACCCACCAATACAAGCAACTTTGACTAAGTATGGGACCAGTGTGAAATCTCGAAAAAAATAGCTGCCCCATATTTGGTGCAGTACCAATAATTAGTATAGAACAGATGTATCGAATTTTAGTATAGAACAGCTGATATTTTTTTCGAGATTTTGCACTTGGTCCCATAGTAAAATTTGTTTGTATTGGTGAGTTAAGCGACCCCTCTCAGTGTCAGAGGACTTTTTTGTAACACCCTGTATCATCCCCCCAGGTAAGCCTATTCCACAGGACAGACAAGGTTAATCCCACCAAAAACATTTTCATGTAAAAAATGTTGCCAAGACAAGACCATACACCTCGCACTGTCAAAAAGCTATCAGACCTCTTGTAGAGCCAAACTTCTAACTCTAAACGCCCTAACTTCACAAACTCTACATCTTAGTCAAAATATGTGGCTTGGCCGTCGAGCTCTAAAGATGCTGTAGCTTATACAATGACCCACTAGCATCGCAAGCCTTCTCTCAGAGAGAGAGAGAGAGTTTGGGCTTCACAACAGTTTCAGTCAGGAGATTGCGTTGACAGTATAATGTACTGAAAAACAAAGATAATATGTAAATAATATGTGTAAATCAATGTTACTAACAGTAGGTTAAGCTTAGGTTAAATGATTTATTACTAACATCTTGTACTGTAATTTTAAACATTTATAATAAGTTGAAAAAATTCACTCGGGACAGGACTTGAACCCGCAACCTCTCGCATACCGTGCAGGCGCTCTACCAATTGAGCTTACGAGTCAAGTAACTGTCGATGCGAATTTGGATCTTGTACTGTGTTTTTATGATCCGCAGAAATTGAATTGAAATTATGCCTCAGACGCCCAAATTTCCTCACACGATGTTTTCCTTCACAGTTATTGAGTCACTTGCGTTACTTTTACAACTTTCCTTGCGAGAATCTCTAAAAGATTCTCCTACTTCCAATGGGGGAGAATTATCGAAGAAACTACCCGAGTCGCCCTATAAACTACAGTCTTGCCGACACGTTACTACTAAATAGAGGGATTTTTAACATAAACCCTTATGTATGTGTTGGTGGGAGCTGCAGTTTAACGTTATCTAGTATATTGCGGCGCTGGGAAATTGGAAATACGGTGTTAGGTTTTTCCTAGGGCATTTAGGAGCGAAATTGGTTGCATTCTGGTTTAAATCTGGTTAAATCTGGTATTTTCCGGTCGAAAGCGCTTTCCTGTGAATTCATTGTTTTTAAACGTTCAGTGCTCGGACAAACTATGGAAGTCGGTTGAGAGTTGAGATTTTTTAGGTTATGAAAAATTCCTGTTGACCTACATACATAATAATATTACAAATACCGCGTATTTACAGATAGATTTATCTATACATCCTGCCCTATATTATTTCTGTGGCCATAGGTTGACATAGTTTGGTGTATATCTCGTAAAACCTACCATATAATCAAATTAAGACGGAGTCTATACACGTCCCACTCTGGACCTTTGTTTTCTCTCAGAGTGAGAGTAGGGTATACCTTGTTTTTTTGTAATTAAATTTATACGAACATATCAGCTGCCCAAGGCTATAGTTTCAAAAGCCCGCTAAAATACCAAAAGATTTTTAGCATAAGAGTGAAAATTCAGCCTGTAACTTCACACATTTCTATACAAAAGGAGCTCGGTGAAACGCGCCCTCGCAAAGGAGAGCTAAAATGCGAGCGAAAATTTCAAAATTAAAAATCTTTCAATAAAGCAAGCCTTACCTAGTTCGCTTTAAATAAAATCAAAGTCTGCGTGCGCAGTGGAACGGCGGGTTTAGACCGCAAGAACAAAGGATGAGAGAAATCAACCTTATTTTCTCCTATGGGTTAGCCCCTACTGCAAATACTGCATGGCTGCATCGATAACATAACAAAATACCTATTATAATTGGCACATGATTGTGAGAGGTAGCGTGAGCATGAAGAGGCCTTTACTCAGCAGTGGTTGTTGACAGGCTGATGATAACAAAGTAAAATTAAAAAGACTTCACTAGGTAGGTAATCGTATGAGGTAGTGGCCACCCCTGGTGTCAAAGTTTTTAGGCCACCCAAAGGGTCTCTGACATGGCTTAACGATTGTTATTAATGAAAAACAACCGGGACCAACGGTTTAACGTGCCTTCCGAAGCACGGAGGAAGACGAAGACTTCACTGGTGAAAAGGTACACTGTTATTAAGCAATAAGACTGATGATAACACTGATTCCAGGTTACAGCTTAGTTTCTTAGATTCAGATTCAGATTCAAATGTTTTATTCAATATGCAATAAATAAATTATTTACATTGAACGTCAAAATATTATCTACAGTAAAAAATGTATATAAATCAGATACTTATTACTATCTAATACTAAGTATCTAGCTACTTTTTTTTCTCCAGCTTCACTAGCTCTGATCGTTCTTGGAGAAGAAGCATGGTAAAGAAACTCCAAAAACTACCTCTACTTCATACAATGACCTCTATCAATACCGCACATTGCTCGGTTGGTGTAAACGGAACATAAGTTGAGGCTAAGTTCCCGTCGGGCGAGCTTAGTTTATGAAGTTAATAAAAATCGCCATATTTACGTTGCTTGGTGGACTCGCGAGTTCCGCTCCCGCAGTTTGTTTAAAGTGTTCGGGGAGATTGAATTTTATACTATTATGTTCGTCAGGAGTCCGGCGTTGTTGGCTTCGCGATAGAATGTTCCAACCTCACAAAGTAAAATTGAAAATCAGAAGTATTTGACAATGTTTATTTATTTATTTATGTATTTTAATAAGTACACAAAACAGATTACAGTCGGTAGGTAAATTTAAAACAAATCATCACTAGCACAGAATATATAAATATACAAGGCACTAGCAGGTTCTGATCTGGACTGTAGTCCAAGGTATAGAAGTTATTAAAATTTACTTAATACTAATGTGAACAATTTTATGGTTTCTAGAGAAAATTTCAAATTGATTAACTTACTTTATTAACGAATCTACCATGGGAATTGGCGCTGGATGCTGTAACACAGGCCTATAAGTCTAGTACGTTGATGCTAACCTTACTTATTCATATTGTCACATTTAATTGGTACAAAATTGTAAAGTAAATTCGAACTTATAATATGGCAAATAAATTATTTATTCTTATTCTAACTCATTAGAGCTTGCGTTCATTCGAGATTATGTTCATTCGAGCCAACGTATTTTCAGACTCCATCTTTTTAAACTTCAGTAGCGGAATGCCATGACAGCCCTGACAAGGCTATATTATGTTATGACCACCATAAACTCGGCTTTTGTCAACGCTTGCTGTAGAGATAATGTAAAATAGACAAAACCTAAGTCTTTGGCTGCCATCTTAGCCTGGTTGGAGGTAGGTTCAATTTCGGGTAAAAACCTGTGTCTTCCGAGACGCTCATGACTCGGAAAAAATGAGGTACAAGTATATCTATAGTAAAGTAAAATATCTATAGTAAAGAAAAAATATAGTAAAGTCCATGTATCTCTAAAAACGCACTTTATGTGGAATACCAAAGTCACAGGGGGCTAATGGGCATTGATCAATGAGGCATCGATTGTCGTAAATTGAAAACCATTTCGAGGAATAGGGATACTGATTACTATTAGGGGTTTAAATAAGTAAAATTAAAACGGATTATTAATATTTATCGCCAAAAATTTTTACTTAATTTTTCTTTCGATGACGTCATCATAGCCTCTAATGTGGTAGTTCCATTGCCTACAAATATTAAAAAAAATACATTCGTCAACAACAACTGTCAAAAGTGTCAAACGTCAACATATTTTTATTTTTTAAAAGCATGAATGAATGCAATGAGCTTAGTACATAATGCCAGTGGTGACGTCATACACAAAACTTTTAGAAATTTTAAATAATTAATAAAAAAAATATTTACATAAAAAATTAAGAAAATATTCAAATCAGTTTCTTATATTTGTCTATATTTTCGATTTATAGAATAAAAAATTTAATTTGACGATGCCCATTCTCGGGAATCTCGCATTCGACACATTTCGAAGGAAAAATCTAATTTTGCGGCAAATGTCACATCTCCTATTCTCACGAAGTCATCCTCGAAATAAGGCACGAGATTTCTGCGAGATGTTCCTATGCCTTTGTCACTCGACATGACTCGAGTGGTCGGGAGCAGTCAAGATCGAAATGACATGAGATTTTTCCTTCGAGATGTGTCAAATGCGAGATTCCAGAGAATTAGCCCCCAATGCTTACAATAACATCCAATCATAGACTTGCAAATCGTGTAGACAGAAGAAATATTTGTGCACACAAAATATTAATGTAATAACAAATAAAACCACATCCTTTATCTATGCGCTAGGTGCTGCTTAAAAATCCATCCACGCATGTACCAATTACCAATCAGACAGCGCCAATACATAAAACCGCTCGAACACTCCCATCAAACGTGAAAAAACTCTACGGAAAATCTACGTGACGTAGTACGTGGCCAATCACCAATGCCGTATCGAACCTTAGCACACGGACCGACCAGGCGACTTGAGCTACCGCGCCGCCCGTATTGCCTACTAACTCCTGCGTAAAAATGGAATGGAGCAGCAAGATCAACGCTCAAGGAAAACTGGTCGTTCGGTATCGAGTGAGAATGCCTCTCTCTGATTGGTTGATCGGTTCCGCGCGATTGGACGTCACAGCGCATACTCGAATCGATACGCGCATTTACCACGTTCGACGTTTGAATTTTCCTGCGTATGTGTGCTGTGGGTGAACGGCCTTCGCCTGTCGATGATAGGTATTTAATGTGTGCTTGATTGGTTATTCGATTTTCAGAAGGTATTTTATGGCGTCGCGTTCGATTTCTCGTAGTTACTCGTGCTGGCTGGTTGTTAATTTTTTTCTTTTAAAACATTACAGACTGATATTTTTAATCACCAAAATAGGTTGTGACTTTGAACTTGAAAAGAGGTTTTTGATCGAGAGATATTCTTTTAAAAAAAAAGGTTTATTTTACCTATCCTCTTCCTCACGCACCAATGAACCCGAGTAACTTACTGCAGTAAAAGTTACGAAAATTATATTTTAAAAAAAGCTCACTCCAATTTATGGAAAAAAGACTCTTAGTGCATCTCCCGTCATATTTGCAATTAGTGAAACATACGAATGAAGCTGCATGTTGTAATATCAATATCATTACCGCACTGAAACTGTTGAGTAGAGGAAACAGAAGATACTTTTTACTTCTGATTCTAGCGAATTTTAGAAGGTATTAGAACTTCTGGGACAATCCGATTATTTTAGTTTACAAGTATTCTTAGAATTTGTGTAGGTTCGTGTAAAGTTCGAGGGTTTATTCATGGTATTTCTCTTCACAGTTAGCGAAATGTATCTGCTGGATAAGATTATTGGTGGTTAGAGCATTATTCTTTTGATAATTAATTGGAAAATAGAGATATTTGCGGAATTCCTTTAAATCGACGGCTGAAATGATTGATTTACATGGCATTTTCTAGATACTGTCAGATGATTCAGTGTCAGTGTCACACTCAATCTAGTGACTCACACACACTAGATGAGTGAAGTGACAACTCGGTCGCTGCAACGTCCACGATATAATATGCTAGGAGTGGGCTTGATTTGATTAATGTGCAAAAATGCAATTTTATAACTGTTAAAAAACCAAATTTAATTATGAAAGACAAGATTTTTGGGTTATGTCAAAAGGAGAAATAATACTATAATATTGAAATCCGTTATTGGCTCCATTAATTATTTACCTAAGAAGCATTGTAAGAACTGTATCGCTGTGGATTTTCGTTAATAAATAAAAAAAAAATACAATATTTCAAAATTATTAGAATTGGATGTCAATATTATGCATAAATTAAATTGTTTTATCGTTTAAAAAGTCAATAACGCTATACATCGCGCTTTGAGTAGGCAGTGGTGTCCGCACTAACTTGCCCATGAAAACATTATTAGAAAAAAAAATTTTTTTCATTTCAAGCGTTACTCAAATTATCATCTCTGGTTCGGGCGTCACAGGCCAAAACTACACCCTGTAGAGACTTTTGTCTATTTCCGCTCTGTGGAGGAACTCCGAAGCCCGCATCCGTTGAATCAGGCAACGTTTTCATTAGCGTAGAGAACTATTAATAAAAAAAACATACCAGTCTGCCTGCACGCTACGCCAGTGTTCAGTTTTCTATTACGCGGATCAAAATATGGACTCAATCCACCATGTTACCACAAGCTCATTTTTGACAAAATAAAAATAAATAAAAATAGACAGCATAAAAATGTAATACTAATCTTTGAGAACAAACGTTCACGGTGCATACTGCGGACTTACTAGAGGGTGCACTCTAAGTCGATAGCGGAATTTTAAGTGGGCTGTCTACTGATCAATACAAACAACTTGTACTAGGTGGCAACAAAAATAGAGCGAAAAAATATATCAGCTGTTTCATACATTTGGCGCAGTTCTAAGTTGACCTTTTGTATGGAACAGCTGAAATTTTTTTCGCTCCATTTTTTTCGCCACCTAGTACAAGTTGTTTGTATTGATCAGTAGATAACCCACTTAAAGTTCCGCTATCGACTTAGAGTGCACCCTGTAGTCATACTACCATGGCTATCTGGAAGTCGCTAAATCGTCTGAGGACCCAAGTCGGCCGAAGCAAGGAGAATATGGCCTGGTGGGGATTCGCGGACGGCGGCGGTTTGGGCTGTTTGTGTGGTACCCCCCAAACCATGATCCATCTTGCATCATGCCCTGCGTGCCCCAACAACTGGACACAGGAGGACCTCATGACGCAATTCAGGTTGCCAAATTCTGGGCCAAAACAGTTTAGATTTAAGTATCGGTTTTGCCATCGATACGCTAAGGGTGGTATTTTAGAACGCTACTTAAACTCAGTTCAAACTAGAACGCTACTTAAACTCTGTTTAAACTCAGTTCAAACTAGAAGCCTCCTTGAACTCTGTTTAAACTCAGTTTATGTAGAGTTTAGTAGTGTCGACTGTCGATAAAACAGTGCATGTTTTGATTTGAATATCCCTCCCTTCATATCAAAACATGCACTGTTTTATCGACAGTCTGAACTCTGTTTAAACTGAGTTTAAGTAGCGTTCTAGAATACCACCCTACGAATAAGACTAGTCACAGACAAACTATATCTACTTAGTACATAAATTGTGCCAAAAACCAATGAACAAAGTAATCCTAGAAAGAAGAGTGTAAATCCCTTCTTCGAGCCATTTGTCCCGGATAAGGAATAAATGGATGTCATAATCATCATCATCTAAGGGTGGTATTCTAGAACGCTACTTAAACTCAGTTCAAACTAGAACGCTCCTTGAACTCTGTTTAAACTTAGTTTAAGTACAGTTTAGTAGTGTCACTGTCGATAAAACAGTGCATGTTTTGATTTGAATATCCCTCCCTTCATTCAAAACATGCACTGTTTTATCGACAGTCTGAACTCTGTTTAAACTGAGTTTAAGTATCGTTCATGAATACCACCCTAAGTCTACTGGCAACTACATGACACGAAACAAAAAAAATGCTAACATTCGCCAATACTAACAAAACAGTCAGTGCCTCCAACTATTCAACGATTCAGTTCTATTTTCTTCACTTACCTATTTAGTTCTATCCGTTCTAAACAAAAGTCGCCAATGTGATAAATATGCATTACGTCGCGTACTAACCCTGCATTTCAGTTCAGCATTCAGAACTAATATTTAAACGAACTACGCAGATAACGGGAATATATGCCTTCCGTATACCTACTTATTTAAAATGGAAAAATATTTTTCCCTACATCGCTCTGACGCGGGACGCGAGGCAAAAGGGTGTAAGTGAGCTTTTTCGTTTTATTTTTGTTTTGATCCTTAAAATTAAGGAATGTTACTTTTGTGAATTGCATACTTTTAGTAGTTTCTATAAATACTTACCACTTAATTTACTAACAAGGTTAAGAATCACTATTATTGGAGATTTCTGGAATTGCAATTTACTATTACCTACTTACTCGGATGTGTATTTGGAAAGTCTTTGCTTGGATGGATTTGAATGGATGACACCCTTGCGTCAGACAGGGTTGGCCAACTAACTCTGAGCTAATTTGACATTTCCATACGATTATTTGACGTTAACTCCGAGTTAAATGGCCAACCATGGTTGACGCAAGTGGACCTAAGAGAACTAAGGGCCCATGCACACACATTGCGTTTTCAAAGGCGACGATGGCGAGTTAGAAGGAAAACCTTTTGTGCATAAAATATTTTTGTAACTTAGGTATTGATAGTGCATTAGAAAAAAACAAAATTATTCATATTTTTACACTGAAACTTTCGTAAACACTGCACATTTTGTATTTCGTAAACTTATACTGACTTGTATTATGTCGGTCTAGCCGATTAGTTTCGGTTCTCATTCGGAGACCTTAATTATGGAGCTGAGACGGCCCTCGCAACGCCGTGGCCAGTCTCAGATTAAGGTCTCCATGATTAAGGTCTCCGAATGAAAACCGAAGCTAGTCGACTACACCGACATAATACAAGTAAGTTTAAACGTTTACGAAATACAAAATAATTCATATTCTCATAAAAGTAACAATAAGCATAGGAATCAAACATTCCATCCGTCATTAACCCCTAAAACTATGCTATACTACCTCTATTTAAAAAAACTAGAAGTCCACCCGCCGTCAAATGCTGCAGCGATATATTTCACAGCTACTTTGCATGCAGACGGTTCGCGGGTGTGTCCCGCAATTTTTATAGATAGATCTCTTTTGCCCACCCCCCTCCCGGCCCCCGCACCCCCACCTCCGTCTACGTATCGACGGTTGGAGGGCAAAAGGGGACAAGTGGCAAAATGTTATATTTACTAGTTTTGGGTTTTCAGGTTAAAAAATGGAAATCTGCTGTGGAGTTCGCCAAACCCCATAAAGGATTGAAGCGCCAAAGGAAGTAAGAAGTAAATAAGGGTTGGGCCACAGGTTTATAAACATCAGTAAGCAGTATGTAATACGTTTATGATGATGATAGTGATTGGTTTCTTTTTCTGAAGAAATATGCATCTTGTATCGGGTTTTGTATTTCAGAAACGAGTTACTTACCAAAGAAGTAATTTTATTATTCTGACGATATTGAATTGATGACTTACTGTAAAAAGAAATAGGTTAGAGTGTTTAAATGTTTGGATCGTGGCAAGTGACAAACTATATCGTCTCTGAGGAGTACCTCTAGTATACAGATAGGCGTAAGGTTAGGTTGATGTGATTCTTCTTCTTCTTCAACCGTATGTAATTTATATTATCGACTTACTTTAGGTCTATGAAGAATATTGAAAAAATCCATACTTTTCTACATAATCCATACTAAATACACAATATCTTTTATACTCGTACCTAACATACAAAAAAAAAATCGATGTATCGATTGAGTCTCGCTGAGATGAATCTGATAATTTTCAGACTTACTCCGTTTCGTATTTTTAACGTCGCTATAGATTTTTCTTCAGTTTTATTTTTTCGCCGGTAGCTCTTTTCGATATTAAAGACTTTACGTTCTAGCCCGGAGTTGCTTTGAATTTTCTCCCGTTCGCTGGCGATGTTTTTGAAAGTTTTTTTTGCTTCACTTTTGCTTAGGGTATAGAAATATGGCTGCTCTTAATACAGGGTATAGACTGAAGAATCTCCTCGAGTCTTGGGCTGAGAAATACAAACTTGTTTGTTGAGACGAGCTGTTTACAGCCAGTGGAAACTTTTTAAAAATATTCCAAAGAACATTTTTAGCAATCGTGTCAATAATGTAAAACTTGTATAAACATGAAAAAAGGTTAGTTTTATCAGATATTTTTCGCCACGAGTCGCTTTTCTCTATCATCCCGGGGGTCTACCGGCTAAAACGAAGCCGATTACCATTGGCAAAAATCGAAGTTCGATTTTTGAAAAATGTACTGCCACCCAGTTCATTTTATTGCCACCCAGTTATTTTTTTCATAAATCGAACTTCGATTTTCGCCAATGGTAATCGGCTTTATCTTAGCCGGTAGACCCCCATACTACCTTCTACATTTTATTGTTACGCAAAAAAAAAACATTTTCGACCGAAGCACTCATTATCACCAACTGTATCAAACAAACACCCTACACATAACATAACTAAATTATAACTGCTTCATACAAACAGACAACACAATAACTCTGCACCTCTATGCTATGAGTCAGCGAACTATATTGTATGGATCAAGCATTCAAGCTACACCAGACAAAGTATTCCATTCCGATACTGACACATATAGGGTAATTTTTAAATAGCTTTATTGATGAAACATGTCTACTTCTACATATTATTATTTTTTATCGTTTTTACCGTCTACCGGCTAAGACGAAGCCGATTACCATTGGCGAAAATAGAAGTTCGATTTATGAAAAATGTACTGCCACTGCCACCCAGTTCATTTTACTGCCACCTAGTTAATTTTTCATAAATGGAATTTCGATTTTCGCCAATGGTAATCGGCTTCGTTTTAGCCGGTAGACCCCCAGACCCTCTATTCTCAAAATGTCCGGAAAATTACTCTTATTAACAGTTATAATCTTTTTGAACAGTTGATAATGGGATATTTTTAGCAAATGCATGGTCTGCACTTCAAGTCTGTAAAATGTAGAGTTCTATCTAACTATAACCCATTCACATCACCTATTGAGTGAGAATGGAGATGCCACTGGAGACTGTAGAAAACATCAGTCTGTCTGTCCCAGAAGTTTTTAAATAAATTATCCCCTTATAATAAAAAAATATATACAGGGTTTTGTTTTGGTTAGTGACACCCGACTTAGGGAAAATTGTTTTAGTAACGCTTGAAACTAAAAATAAGTTTCGCGATGCGCGATGTGGTGCCCGATATTGCGTGTGCGGCCGCAAGCGATAGCATAATAGTAAGGGTACTTTTCACTGAATTTTTTATATTTTTTTTGCTTCAGTATCGTCTACCTAAATAAATAATCACTCCTGAGTCGGGTGTCATTTTACAGAACAACACCTTGTTATGGAAAAATATGGAATTTATTTCTCATAAAATCAATATAAACCCAAAGTTTATTTTGAAAGGACATTATTATTTTGTGGACATAATTTCAAGGAAGAAAATGCCAGCTATCCTGGTCCGAAGGCACGGATAGTGGCACCAGTTAACTCCTAGAGTCGAAATTGAAATTCCATTAAGAAGATTGCTTTTTAACGCTTTCACGTAGCGGACGGTGACATTTTTTCCTGAAATCTTCTTTTTATAACTATTAGAATATTGCAAGAATATATTTTTGCTTAAATTGTTACCATCAGTCATCTGAAGACTGATAAGATAGATAAAGATAAGATAAAACAGTGTTTATTGCTGTATCTATGTTCGTTCCTGTAACATACATAGGTGGATGAGACACAAAATATACACTTTTTTTGAGTTAATTCTTAAAATTTTTGCCAAAGAAGAATTCGAACATCTGTGTAACTATTCTGTAAAAAAAAATTGCACAGTTTTTAGTAATTAAAACCGGTATATTTGAGGGAAAAAGTCAAAAGTGGCCGTTTTTTCTGGTGCAGGATTTATTCGTAGGTTCTAGGATCTGGATTCAAAGGAGATATGTGTTTTTTTCCATTGGCGGCGCTTGATTTTGGGTTATTTTTGTCGCAGTAGGTACGATCACCGATCAGGACATGCTAGGATAACCCATGGTAGCTTTTATCTCTTGCATCAATCGAAAAAATGTATTCCAGCAATTTGTCTACAAAAAAAAAAAAAACAATTTCCTCGGCGCTACATTCCTTGACTCTACATTCTTCCAGCGCTCCGTATCGATATTATTAGTAAGTAATCGATGTTGCATACTGCACGCGAGCCGCCCCCGATGATTTGTGCCGGGGCAGGTGCGCGACGCAAATATATCGCACGCTTTAGTTCGGTTTCGGCGACTCAATTGGCACTTGCCAGAGGTGCTCAAAGTTGACTTAAATCCTGCTATCCCTCAGGAGAGACATAGGACTCGAAGAAGTTTTCTCCACTTGGGACGATCTTTCGCAGTTGGTTCGAGGTCGTTCCAGTCCAGACCGACCTTCCGCGCCTCGCTGGTGACCGATCGGCGCCACGTGGATTTGGGTCGACCCACTCGCCGTTTGCCCTCGGGTAGCCAGGTTAGCACCTGCTTGGTTGGGTAGGTGTCGTGTCTCCTCAGTGTGTGTCCGAGCCAACCCCACTCAAAGTTGCCGAGATCATTTTTGCCCCCCCCCCCTCCCCTCTATGTGATCATGTGATCACAGCGTAATCTTTTGTTTGTTTTTAACCCCCCCCCGCCCTCGCCCTGATTACGTAATTTTCGTCAGTGCTTAAAATGTTTGCTGTTTATTATCACTGACACGTATGTCATGTTTCTATGGGTCTTAAATGACCTAAATTTGGGAAGAGGGTGTGTCATTTTGTCAAAATGTATAAGGTAAGAACTATAAAGTTAAATCAATAAAATAGATACTTTCATTAGTCTTTATTGAAACGACGAAATAAAATCAACTCTTTCTCACTAAGTTTAAATAAACTTCAAAATTGGACGTAAATATTTAAATATAATTTATTTTCGGAGACGAAGCGCAGATGACGTAACATGGATTCTTCCCCCGTAATTGTTGAATGACCCCTTCCGGTGATCACGTAATTGTTGAATGACCCCTTCCGGTGATCGCGTAATTGTTGAATGACCCCTTCCGGTGATCACGTAATTGTTGAATGACCCCTTCCGGTGATCACGTAATTGTTGAATGAAACTCGTTGATCATCGTGTATCCTGCAGGCGAAGCATAAGGCTGGGTTAGATCGTATCCAAAGGTTTATGACTAGCTATCCCGCTCTACGGCAAACGAAAGAGTGAGATAAATATAGTTATAACCCCAATACGTACTGTGTAACCCAGGCTTATGCTAAACAAGCTGCCCGTTGTTAACCTGCCCGTGCAACTACACGTAAGTCGCGGATTACCTTTTTCTTTCTAAAGTTTGAGAGCCGCAAATACATAACTCGTTTCCATCAATAAATCTATGAAAATGAACGCTGCTTTCATGTCGCAGGAATGCTTTCATGATCTCCCAGTCACAGGGCCGGAGTTAGAACATGGAACTGGTTAAAAAAATATACTTATAACCCGTGCCATTAAAGAAAACAAGGCGGTGCACTTTTTTTCAGCGAAAATATCTTGCAAGCCGTTATGGATATCAACATGAAACTGGCTGTGTTCGACGCTGTCATGTCTTGAAGTCGAAAACTTTTCATGAGTAGCCCACACCTAAGCAATACCAATAAAACATTTTCTACTCCACCTTTTGTAGGGCCAAAATACCTGTTGATTGAACTATTAGGGTCTATCTCGAACTCTCTTGCCCTCCTTTTTTACCTTCATAGTATTTTTATCAGGTCTTTCCTAGGTCTGCATATTTAATCCTCTGCCCTCTGCTAAATTTATTTTAATTTAATATTTTTAATTTTCGTCAAAGTCCGCCCCATCAGATCATAAAGTACCGACCGACTGACACCTCGGATCGAAGTGCGCGAAAGACGTTCTAAATTTAAACCCACGACCGGCCAGTTCTGCGCATGAGTTCCCGGAACCACGTCAATGTAAGATAAATTAATTGCAATTAAACATGCGTACACGATGTTCGTACGTTGGAACATTGTTGGGTGCAACGCGGGGATTATCGATCTAATTTAAAGTGGGCTTAGTTGACGAGTTGTTTTGTAAGACGGAATGCTTGGTGCGGCGTCTTGCTTGTGTGTGGTGCTAAAATTAAGTGAAGAATTTCATATTTCATTGACAAATCAGATTGATTTAACATAGGAAAAAATTTTGGCTATTCTTATATTTTTCTATAAAATCACGGTTTTACTTACCAGTATTTTGTCGCTGTAGCCGACTAGTTTCGGTTCTCATTCGGAGACATTAATCATGGAGAACGAGGCGGCCCTCGCGACGCCGCGGCTAATCTCGAACTGCGTTTGAGTAGGACTTCTTATAGATGGCTCTGAAAAAACCTCAATTTCTGACTCGACATAAACGATAGATTTCACATTATTTGAAAGAGGTCTACACCTTTATTTCCATTTGAGGCAGTTACCACCTTTAAATTGCACAATCACAAAGAAAACTCTATCGATGGACGCAAAACGATTCTCGCTTTCGAACCACTTTTCGAAAAAGCGCAGAGATTCCATTCAGACCCAAAGTAATGATCGGGAAAATCTACCATCAGCCGCAGTTTCCTGCGCATTAATGTTGTTTTAATACGACAAAAGCTACAAGGCATGACGTCATTACCAGCAGGAGAAAGAAAACAAAACACCATCGATTACGAAGCGAAAAGGTGACAATAGGTTTTGTGAGTGCGAGGTCTTTCTTGCGGGTTTATTTCGGGTAGCTTATGGGGAAACGGGCGTTGTTAAAACGTGATTTGGGTAGGTTTCTGTTGCGTTCTATCGTGTGGTGAAAGTGTTTAGGGTATTGCTCACATCAATGTATTTGTTGGTTCCAAATATCTGGATCTTGACGGCCAAGGAATGGTCATTCTAACCACATTGTCTCGGTCTCTACTCAGGATTTTTTTCCCATATGTTTATTGCTTCTTTGCACATAAGCTTACTTCTCACAGTCTGTCGATGGCAAACCAATACCTCAAACATCTGGTTGCCAAAATCAATGTATTGTGGAACGAGACAAATCTGTTACTCGCGCGAGCCAAGTGGGTCTAACTTATTATATGTATGACTGCACTAAATTGTTTTGGCTCAAAATTTTGCGACGCCGTTGACTGCATTTTACGGTATTTGCAGTTTGGATGGTACCACAAAAACAGTTCGAATCGCTGCCAATCTAACCATATTTTTTAGCTTACTTAAATTAGAAGATATGGGATATTATTGTGTAACTAAGAAAGCCAACACGGTTCCCGACAACAAAGTCGGCAAAGCTAATGACTCTTACGAGTTATCGCTCAAACGATCACTATAGGGGCTGAACGCATAGCTGCGTTTACGCACTCATTCTCCTTAGTAGCCTCTGATAGCTGATCAAACATTACGATCGTCAACGAAGAACTTTATAGGCATACTTATTTTCAGATAAAATGTAACCTGTTTTTCGCTTGACTGTGACAAACGAAAAATGGAGCTCGTAATTCCAAATGCTACTGAAGAAGTGGGCTGCACTATAATTGCTTTGGCTCAAAATTTTGCGACGCTTGCTGTATTATTAAGTATTTACAGTTTGGGTTTGGGTACCGCACAAAAATTTCGAACAGTGGGTATATAAAGAAGTGGGCAGTTCCTGTGTCTGAGGCCATCAAGACTCATTTCAGGTCGCTACACCAGCGGAGTAATAGTTAGCTAGCCCATCCCCATCATACCATCCTCTAAGAATTTGCTCAGTACGTTGGCTCATAGTGGACCTTGGTCTCTGCAAGTTAAGGCTCCTAGATTTTTAAGTGTAGATACCCTCTTCAAAATTGACTTTTAAGCTAAAAAATTTTCGATAACCGCCAAAAGCGGCCGTTTTTTGCGGTTATCGAATTTTTTTTAGCTTAAGACTAGAAATTGAGTTGGGTACCTACACTTAAAAATCTAGAAAAGCATGGCGCATGAGCTCATCTTAGGATTTTTTCAGAAACTTCTTCTGAAGGAAGATATGATTTTTTCAACATTGGTGGCGCTAGTTAGCCTTATACGGAGCCTTAAAGATAGCGCCTTTCCTCGCCCTTCTCGGTCCAGCTGAGGCCGTGTTAGGCGGTACATAAGGGGGTTATAACTATGTGTATCTTACTATTTTGTTTGACATAGAGCAGGATACGCTCTAACCCAGCCTTATTCTGCGTCTCTATCTTCCAATATTTCCCCTGAAATTAGCGGTAGCTTTTTCTAACCATTGCATTTCCACCTCCTCTCTCTATATCTCTCTCTTTGTCTTGTGCCACAAATATTTTGAAACTTCGTCTATCTAGTTCTCCTTAGTTGGTACTACCCATTGCATTTCTAATTAGCTGTAACAATAGACGTACAAAGTCACTGACGTCGCCACTAATAACGCCTATAGCCTCTCACCAGGCTATCTCTTCATCAGGCAGGCTGAACGCATGCGGCGCACGCACTCACACGCAATAGTATTGTTTAACGATTATCTGACCGAATATCTTTTTGTGGATTCACACGACCGCCGCTGTTGGTAGGCTGTTTGAATGTTAACTTTCTGATGGTGAATTGTGGGGCTGCTCCCGTTGTTGACGGTGTATGAGTCAAATAAGGCCATCATTATCTTTGGCAGCCTTGGTTGGTCCATTTGTTCGTTGGACTCCTAAAATACAGGGCAACCTAGTTTAGGAGACAGGGTATCATCTATTTATGTACCTACCAATCATCAGCCACAGAATTTGTATCAAATAAGTTTGTTGTTGTACTACCTTTGATAGTGTTTTTTTTTTTGTGTCAATAAATGAATTTCAATTTCAATTTCTGAACAGAGGCCTCTCCCGAAAAAATCCTGTGTTGGCGGTTTGCTGCCTTTCTCATCCAGTCGTAACCCGTCTGTTCGCGGAGGTCATCTGCCCAGCGCCTGGGTGAGCGGACTCGTGGCCTGGTATTTTGCCATGTTCTCCATTCTAGATCCGCCTGGACCAACGTTTCCTATCCATTATGGCTATGTGGCCTGCCCAGATCCATCTGCTTCGTGTGATGATGCGGGGGTCAGAGACAATATCATGGTTAGCAACTAACCCCACATATTCGGACTGTACACTTTTGTTGTAAAATCGCCCGTAACGTAACCGAGTAGAGTGCTAGCGTGTAAGGGTCGACGTGCTGTCGTGTGCACCACGGGCGTTCAAGCGTTGTCCTTTACCCTTTGGGTACGGAACCCTAAAAATATTACAACACGACAAAGATTCGACACAACGTAATGCAGTACAAAAACGCGGCATTAAATCCTCAAGTAAAAAAACTTAGGTACGACCGGTGCACATTTAAGACTGCAATAGTGCGTTTTGGAAAGAGCAAATGCAACGTCGTTCACGAGAGAGCATTTTTCTTTTGCTTTCCAATGATTAATAAGAAAGTCGAGTAATTATCTTGTATTCATCAGCTTATGATTGTGATAGTATAGTTTTCAAACTGTTCACCTACTAGGCTGTTATGGATTTTATTGCCTTTGTCAGTTTAACAACCATCAGATCTTTAACTTTGGTATATTTTACCGGACAACATTTTTTATTGATCGAAAGATTATGTTCATAAACACTCGTTGAAAATAATTTATTTTCGATCATTTGAAAGTGCGTGAGGTGTGAAGCTCTATTCAGAACGCATTTCGTCAAGTTTAACAATGCGTGGTACATGCAATTTTGAACTTAATTTTCTTAAGCTTTAGGGAACAGTTTGGGTTCCAAATCACGGATAGCCAGATTAAAGAACAATGGTAGGAAATGTGCACGCATCGTTGCGTATGCGCAGGTTATATTTGTAGTTCCTAATCTGTGCTATTTATTGATGAGCTTTTAAAGAGAGCACGATACGAAAGCTTAATGTAGCATCAAGATTTAAATTATGTTAGGAAAGTAGCCTGTTTTGCCTTTCCATAGTTGAAGGTTGGTGGTGGAGGCGCCAACGATCCGACCAAAAGACTCAAGTTATCGTCGAACGAACATTCATACATACAAACGCCGGATTGTTCAAGTAGACTCGGAGAACTTTGCTCGCTTCGTTCGCTCGTTCAATTATTTTGTTTTATGTAGTTATATCGTTTCGTATTTCGAAAGCTTGTTGTAGAATTTACCACACGAAAATAAAACATAGGCCTTTGCATTTTTGTTTTGTTAGTTCTCGCCAAACATCTTGTTAGCTCTGACAAACCGAATTGATCCAGGTATTTTTGTCCAGCAATTTGTGTTTCACGACAATAAAGTTTATTTGCAGTGCATGCACGCCTGCGCGAATGGTGTTAGCAAAAAGTTACACTCGCGAGTTCATAGTTTGGGGCGAATCACTAGTTAAACTAAACTCAAAATGCTAATTCGAGCCAAACTCGGTCAATCTAAATATTTTGCTTGCCGCCGCATTTCCGCCATAGTCCCTAATCACTGTCCCTGTCACCTTAAATATTTCGACAGCGGTGACAAACGTACTTGCGAATAAATCCTTAACGCCGGTAGTGTTCAGGTTGATACATTACCTGAAACTATTTGGCCGAACAACATTATCTTTAAACGCAAGTTGTGTGACGCTGCAAACGGGCTGGGTTTGGTTGCCCGAGAGTTGGCATACAAAATTGCGTGCGACGAAAGTTTGATTCTTTGAGTTCGAAACGGAATCATGGAAAAAAAGGCTTGCGAAACTAACCAGTTTCGCAAGCCTCGTATGAGTACCATTATAGCTTCCTGCAAAAGTAGCATAAGACTGGGTTAGAGCGTATCTATGGGTTTATAACGCTGACTACCCCGCTCTAAGTCAAACAAAAGAGTGAGATTGTATCGTTTCAAACCCATAGATAAGTTCTAATCTAGCCCTAAGCTACGCTTGCTGAATAAGTAGATTATAAAGAACAGTAAAAAGTGTTTTTCAGCAGAGTTTATACAGAAAGAATAATAAATAAATAGTATGAATGAATAAATAGTTGTAGTGAAATGATGAAACAATCATGTCCGTAAAGCATTGAGATAAAGTTGTATGTTTGAAAGACTCTTAACACTTGCGTGCAATGTTGTTTCATTCCAATTTCTCAAAGGATTTGTTGTTCTTAAATCATCTTGCGCCTGAATTCTGAAAAGCTTACGTTGTCTCAGAGATTAGTGGCCAGTTGTGTGGTTTGACTGATTGCATCTTGCATGATGAAGTTGGCACAAGTTTTATGGTACATCTCACGCTTGATAAACATGTTTGATCCAAATAAATATCACTTACCTACATAGTGCGGAATATCATCATAGTTTTTTTTATCGTGATTACGAGTTTTATAGATTTACAAGTTCCTTGCTCTATTTGATGTGCATACCTATCGGTTGTTGTTAAGCCTTCTCTAGTCTAGCTTGCTCTTTTAGATAATCTCCATTGTCTTCCTTATTATCTGCAGCACGGTTTCGGAGTCTATAACGCCAAATCATAGATAGTTGATCATCATTAGTTCCTGTTATCCCTAATTCGGTACGCAAAGCTTTGAGTAGGCGACATCTCGGACAAAATATTTTCGGACACTTTGTCCGAAATGTCGCTTTATATTTTTATTATTTTTGAGGCGACGTCTCGGACACTCTTAAAATATTGAACCTATATCGTACAGTCAGATACTAAAGTATTTAAATATAATACACAGAGAAAGAGCCGTACCACAACTGCCTATTTTAGGATAGCTAAAGCGACTTAAATGAGCCGTTTTCCTTGACAGTTAAAGCCTGAATTTAAGCAGTCAGATCGCTTTCGGCTCATTTTTGATGAAAAAGTACTAGGTTTACATAAGGTGCTAGGAGGATCATCACCTCAGTTCTCACATCATTTTGTTCCCAACCAACCCCGCGTAATGATGTGAGAACTGAGGTTGTGATCCTCCTACCAACTTATGTAAGCCTAGTACTTTTTCATCAAAAATGATTTGATTTAACGCTACCCTATGCTACGTCGTAATAGTGGGACTTATTGGCTGTGCTGAGGCTTTGTTACTTGCGCAGTGACATGAGACGCGGGGGCAAATTGCCAAACGTTGGTACACGAGGCAAAACATTCAAATATTGTCAACATAATAAAGTTAAGATATGCTTACCTACATAAAATTTTTGAAATAAAATGTGTATCGCGGGCGCCCCACTTGCGGTGAGAGCAAATTTTGAAGACTGCATTAGTTCACAAGATGTTATTTGCATGTGGGTTTGTTACATTTTTATTAGTCTCCTCATAAATAAGATAGTAGGGAGTTTTTTATCCGACTGTACAAAACAGCTTTATTTGTTAGTGTCCGAGATGTCGCCTCAAAAATATTATAATAATAAAGCGACATTTCGGACAAAGTGTCCGAAAATATTTTGTCCGAGATGTCGCCTACTCAAAGCTTTTTGTTTGAAAGTCCGTTATTGGCTTAATCTTATCTTTAGACAATATTGAGAAACTAGTTTAAATCGTTTTTATTTTGGTCCAGTAGTTTTGTTTTTATGCGCTAAAATGTTTTGTTCCTATGACCGCCAACAGTATGCAGACCGTCGCGTGACGTCATAAAACCGTATCTTTGAAACGTTGTAAAATCCAAACTACTGAACCAAAATAAAAAATATTGAAATTAGTTTCTCAATATTGTCTAAAGATAAGATTAAGCCAATAACGGACTTTCGAACAAAAAACTTTGCGTACCGAATAAGGGTAAGTCTCAAAAAAAAAAAAAAAAAAACATTTTGGCCAATTTTGCGCCTTCATCTCAAGCTTGGATAATTTTATCATGCTCATCCGTTTGGTGAAGGAAAACATCGTGAGGAAACCTGAGCGTGTGAGGCATTATACCCTCAACGCAAAAATCACCAACCCGCATTGAGCACGCGTTGTGATTAAGCTCGAACTCTCTCTCTGAGAGAAGGCCTTTGCCCAGCTAGTGGGACATGTACAATTGTACAGGCTACATCTTACTTTTTTTTTACATCCCTTTGGAGGGGTGGTTTTTGGGTTCCCGAATTATATGACCTATCCAATCGCAATTATATTTCTTTATTTTGTCTTCTCCACAGTTCTGTATTGCTGATTTTCTCTGTTCAGAATATTCTTAGTATTTGCCTCAAGCAATAGGTAGTTGGACAGGTTCAAAAGATGACTAGACATAGTCAAGTCATTTTAAAGCACCTTGTCTTCATGCCACACAGCAGGGAAGTCGAACAGAAGTGAGCAGTTGATCTGCGAGCCGATTGTGGTACCGCATCGTTAAGTCCAACTTAATGTTTTAGAGCTGCTATTATGTGTTTACAGTGCCGTTGCGAGGTAAACGCTTTTAGTGTTATTGCCGTTTAATTGTATTGGTATTGATTCGTGATTTTATCTATATTGCTTATGAAGGTCGTTTTTACAACTGCAAAGTGGCGAATAAACTGCACCTACTTTTGACGCCTTTGTCAATCGATATATAGAATACTCTTTATTGTACACACGACAGCACGTCGACCCTTACACGCTAGCACTCTACTCGGTTACGTTACGGGCGACTTTATACTCTGATGTGCTGCCGTGTGTACACCAAACGAATTATTTACAGATATTTTTTTTTATAAGTATTAAGTATACAATGGGCGGTTTATTGTCGAAAGCAATCTCTTACAGACAATCTTTGGATGAAGATCGAGGACATAATAAAATAAACGGAAGGTAAGTGTAGGTACACATATAACATAGGAATATAGGTACGAGTACATAATACAATATTGGTCAATTTAAAAATATTTCATGCTCCAGTATCTCTTTCTCTCTCTGTTACCTAAGGATTTCTTACCACAATAAATAGTCTTTCATTGTACGAGTATAACCAATAAAATTACAAAAGTTATGCAGAAGTTTTGCATTTGCACATGGTTTGCCCTATAATGTGAGTAAAACTTACTCAACGAATGCAAAACCTTTTAGATGAAATCTGCTGATATATTTTATTAAGCTTCCATACAATTATACGCAATAATTCAATCAGTTATTCAATAAAATTAATATTCATAATTAATATTGCACTCACCACTAACTTGCTTATGGGCCATGATTGGGCATTTCATCATATTTTTATATGGTTGTATTACTCATAATCGTAAAGTAATGATAACCTTCCATCTTTCCATAGTTTACGGATGTACCTAAGATGTAGTTAAAGGTACCAAGGGATTCCATCACTTACCTATTTTTATTATGAGAGAGTAGGTACATACTTATTATTTTTTCTTCATGGCTTCTTAGTATCTATCTACTCCACGATGAAACTATTTTAGCAGAAGCTAATTATGCAAGTTTTATCGCGTAACTTTTCTTTCTCATGGTAAAATACGAGTATAGATGTCTGAGTATATGTTGAGGTCATGCATGTCATATCACTTTTCAAGTTAATCCGACCCAATGAAAATAAAACTTCATACAAACTTTGGTTTGAATAGTCGTATTAAATCATAGAATTACGAGTATTATAATTGAAGATTTAAAACCAAGACAGGAGGTTTATGACTTCATTTTCAGTCACTACTACAGGCAGGTAATAAAGACAAATAATTGTACTAATTACATAGAATATTCCTCGTTCGTGCG
Organism: Zelleria hepariella; assembly: GCA_949319315.1. Lineage (NCBI taxonomy): Eukaryota > Metazoa > Arthropoda > Insecta > Lepidoptera > Yponomeutidae > Zelleria > Zelleria hepariella. The sequence continues at coordinate 3,220,361 of OX439396.1, read as the reverse complement.
TCTATCTTTAGTCTTAGTTACAGTACACTGCGTCCGTTGCGATAGAAATTATTGAAATTAACCGGTTTTTTTCTATATGTATGTCGGTACGGAACCCTTAGTGCGTGAGTCCGAATCGCACATAGCTGTTTTTTACTATACCAAGATACCATATTGAGATATTGTGACCATAGTGAGTCTTTCCAACAAAATTAAATCTTGTTTTCCAGTTTAATGCAAGTTAGGTATCTTAAAAATCTAAGCTAGGTAGGTAGGTACTAATTAAACTTTTATTTGTCGTGTCTTTTTTAAAAGTTGATGATAAAACACGTCATAATTAGCAAAAAGTACAATCACATGTACTGCAGGACATAGGTTTTTATATCCAGAATTTAAAAAAAAAACTAAAAACTAAGGCCTTTGCATCTCATTATTATGAGATGATTTATACAGCGTCCAGTGGCACCTTCACTCACACTAGATGGGTGAAGAAACCACTCGGCGCAGCAGTGCCTGAGACATTGTTTTAGATGGAGTAGGCTTGCCCAGCACCTATACCATCCTGACAGCTTAACTCGCTAACGGTGAAGGAAAACATTGTGAGGAAACCCGCGGCGTAGTTGGCTCCGCACGTATTGACCCGTCTTTCCTGTGGGCTAGGCCGACTAAGCTGTCAGGATCCAGAATTACGTACTTTATAACATATCAAAAGGGGAGCCGGTAACCTTTTACGTGAATTAAACCGTTACGGGCTACTGTACCAGATGGTCGGCTCTACAATTTTCGCAAATACAACACAATCATGGATGACTACGCCAGGAGTTCTGCCGGCTAAGATGAAGCCGATTACCATTGGCGAAAATTGAAGTTCGATTTATGAAAAAAGGAACTGGGTGGCAGTAAAATTAACTGGGTGGTAGTAAATTTTTCATAAATCGAACTTTGATTTTCGCCAATGGTAATCGCCTTCGTCTTAGCCGGTAGACCCCCAGGAATCAAGCAAAGCGATCTCCATCGATGACGGACGCAGTGTAAGGTCTCCCTATACGTTGACAATGCCCCCTTATCTCCCTTCGAAATCATATGTCGCCACACTATCCGTGCTCGGATCGAGTCTAATAACTCCGTAATAATAAGCAATCTTATACCAACCGCTTCAGCTAAAACTACACCCAGGTGGATCTTGTAAACGAGGGACTAAGGGTGAGTATCGAGTGAAATTGTGTAGTTTGTTGTATGTTTGAGTCTTTCAGCTCGCCTTTTGTCTGTCACGATTCACCTGATGATCACCGTAGGCTGTGTGTAATTGCTTCTCTTTCCGTTAGTTTTAAATTGCCTTCAAGAAATTGTCTTTGGGAAGAGCTTTGGTTTGGAATCATTGTTACGCACCGTACTAAATCCCATAGAATCCGCATTACGTATAAAATCACAATAAAAACTTGTCCCCACAGAAACAAATGATTTCAGCAATAGAACAATACGAAACATCATTTCGACCATACGTCTAATATTCGAATCTCAACCTTATTGCATTAGTGTACAGTTTTACTTTAATTGCATAGACTACGAGCAAATAAGCTCCCAAAGGCAATTTGGACATCTATTTTTCCAGACACATTTCGGAGTTCTATGTTGTATCTAGTTTTATCCTTGATCGAAGTTGTTACGTAATGTTTTGTCCTTCAATGTTCTTAAATTTATGTTAGACAGCAACCAATATTTTGATCGTGCTATCTTGTTTTATGGAATGAAAAGAAGCAAGATCGCGCTAGTCACCGATGGGAAAGATTTTTTGAGCATCTTCTTCCTGAACTTTTAACGCAATACGCCAAATAAACGAAAATAAATGAAAATGTACACTATTGCACTGATTCCGAGTGATCTGCTGCTGACTGTCTGTTCCGTTCTACATCTCCGAAGTTCTTCATCAGATCTTCACCACACGGGAAGTATACCCTTTCAAACAAAAAAAGAATTCGGAAGGCAAAGTTTTTTGTTCGAAAGTCCGTTATTGGCTTAATCTTTTTGAAACTTTCGTGGTTTTTAGACATAATTATTGTAAGAAAACGGGACGGGATCGTGGTAAGAATCCCGAGTAGGCGACATCTCGGACAAAATATTTTCGGACACTTTGTCCGAAATGTCGCTTTATTATTTTAAATTTTTCGAGGCGACATCTCGGACACTTACAAATAAACCTGTTTTGTACAGTCGGATAAAAAACTCCCATCAATCTTATTTATGAGGAGACTAATAAAAATGTTACAAACTCACATGAAAATAATATCTTGTGTACTTATGCAGTCTTCAATATTTGCTCTCCCACGCAAGTAGGTCGCTCGCGACACACATTTTATTTCATTAATTTTATGTATTTATGCTTATGCTTATAATTTTATGCTTATCTTAACTATATTATGTTGACAATGTTTGAATGTTTTGCCTCGTGTACCAACGTTTGACAATCTGCCCCCGCGTTTCATGTCACTGCGCAGGTAACAAAGGCTCAGCATAGCCAATAAGTCCCACTAGTTATAGTGTTTTATCAAGACGTAGCGTAGGGTAGCGTTAAATCAAATCATTTTTGATGATAAAGTACTAGGCTTACATAAGGGGGTAGGAGGATCACCACCTTAGTTCTCACATCATTACGCGGGGTTGGTTAGGAACAAAATGATGTGAGAACTGAGGTGATGATCCTCCTAGCACCTTATGTAAGCCTAGTACTTTTTCATCAAAAACGAGCCGAACGCGATCTGAGTGCTCAAATTCAGGCTTTAACTGTCACGTAAAACGGCTTATTGAACGAGCGAGCGAAGCGAGCCAAGTTCTCCGAGTCTACTGGAACAATCCGGCGTTTGTATGTATGTATGTATGTATGTATGTATGTATGTATGAATGTTCGTTCGACGATAACTTGAGTAAATTTGGTCGGATCGTTATGAAATTTGGTAGGCGGGTAAATGAAATTAAAAGAATTTTTAAGTTCGAACATGAGCCAAATCGATCGAGGGGTTGCCGAGATATGGGGTTGTTAAGTTTATATGGGGTCGCGAGTTCAAAGTGAACCACTAGTTTAAGCCGCGTTAGCTATCCTAAAATAGGCAGCTGTGGTAACGTTGTTTCTCTGTGTATTATATTTAAATACTTTAGTATCTGACTGTACGATACAGGTTCAATATTTTGAGAGTGTCCGAGATGTCGCCTCAAAAATATTAAAAATACAAAGCGACATTTCGGACAAAGTGTCCGAAAATATTTTGTCCGAGATGTCGCCTACTCAGAATCCCGTTTTCTTACAATAATTATGGCTTAATCTTATCTTTAGACAATATTGAGAAACTAATTTCAATATTTTTTATTTTGGTTCAGTAGTTTGGATTTTACAACGTTTCAAAGATACGGTTTTATGACCTTCACGCGACGGTCTGCATACTGTTGGCGGTCATAGGAACAAAACATTTTAGCGCATAAAAACAAAACTACTGGACCAAAATAAAAAATATTTAAATTAGTTTCTTAATATTGTCTAAAGATAAGATTAAGCCAATAACGGACTTTCGAACAAAAAACTTTGCCTTCCGAATTACCTCTAGATAAACAATAGGGGTCGAATTAGTATCTCCTCCTTTTTTTTTACCATTTCACCATCATCTTTTTCGCTGCTAACTTCTTTGAATAGTTTTTTTTATAGCTAGGCATTTGAGAATCGGCAGATAGCCATTTCGCGAATTACGCATAGGTAGGTACTAAGGAAATTCGAAATTAATTGAAAAAAAAAAGAAGATATTTCTCGATCTTTGAAAAGGGTGTAACGACTATATTAGGTTAATTCTACTGTTACTGTAGGTATCCAACATAAAGTTTTGGACAAAAAAACTAATGACAAAACGTTAATTATTCAAACTTTGCAACAATGAGGTAGTTTTCTATAGAACTCATAATTATTTTTGTAAAGCTTCTTCAAAAACTGTTGGCACAATACCTACTGCTTTGTGTGTGGAAAGAAAAATTAGGGCGTCACTGATTTCGTGAAAATAAAAAGTTTATTAAATTCATGGAAGGAAAATCCTAGGATACAGCTGAGTTTATCTGACCAATCAGAACGTTCCATTTAACTCAGCTGACGTGATTGGCTAAAGAGTTAAATAGGTAAAAGTTATTAAAAAGGAGGAAAAGAGATCAACATACAGGAAAAGACCGCCAACAAAGTAAGAAACTATGTATTGTCCTCATAATAACAAAAAAAAATGCCCAAGTAACTAAGCCTGGGAAATTAAAGGTTTCCGAGATGATGAAATTCAAAGTAGGACTATCAATTTTTTTTTGCAGAATTGGGTCTGGATCTTGATATAACGCTCCGCTATACGCGCCGCCCTCCGCTATACGCGCCGCCCTATGGGTTTCCTCACGATGTTTTCCTTCACCTTTAGCTACAAAAAAAAACAAACTACACCCCTTTTTAAAGGCCACGGGTCATTACGTCCAAAAGTCACCAAGTGTGACCGTTTGACCACACCAAAGGTGGCTGGTTGATTGATTCGGTCCGATATCATTTGCTGGGGCGGTCACCCGTGGCCTAGTTTGTTTTATTGGGAGCCCTTTTTGGTAAACGTCTCTTGTGGCTTTAACAAGGTTGTATGTCAGATTTCTAGTTATTTTACTTGATAACTTTTTTTTATGTAGTTTCTCCCTGCTAGGCAAAGGCCTCTCCATGTCCTCTACTCTATTCTATCTGGGGCACAGATCACCCCCAAATCTCGCCACCTCCTGCCACCCGGATAAAAAGGCTTCAAGATCGTCCTACCATCTCGGCCTTGGCTTGCCACGGCGCCGGTGTCCAGGTTGAGACCAGTATAATTTTTTTCACCCATCTGTCTGGCTGGACCCATACAGCTTATGTACCCAGCCAAAATAAAAAAATGCATTGAAGTGGGGGCAAATCACGATTTCGTTAGACAGAAAATCCCAAATTTTTACTCAGAAGAGATGAGTCAACATCAAATGGGCAAGACATATTGACCGTGGGAATAGGCTCTTGACAGACCGTTTTAATGTTGATTTAACGATTAATAAAACAGGTGTTTTTCGGCTATTTTATTTGACACCTCAGGTGATAATCTTGTTGCGACCATGTTTCTCAAACGGAGACCTACAAGTTCTTGTTAATAATATGAAAAGGTGATACACCATTCTGAATCTACAGTTTATGTAGAAGTTTTATGATATAGATGAGTAAAAGATAAGCTTTTGATTACGGAAAGTAGCTTTGAACTATTCCTTGATGAGGAGTGTAAATTCATTTAATTGCGAAATTTAAATTGGGCTCGTTTTCTTATCACCTACTAAGATTTGTGCTGTAACTCATAGAACCAAGAAAGAATGAACTCATATTTTGTAACTCAGTGCTGAAATCATATAGCAAATTAATAAAAAATAAAAAATCGACTTCACTGGTGAAAAGGTAGGTAGGTACCTACACTGTTAATAAGCTACTGTACTGATTTCGAGCGATCTGCTGCTTTCCGTTGACGAGTTCCGTTCTCCATCTCCGAAGTTATTCATCAGATCTTCACCATATTTTATGGGACCACACGGGAAATATATCCTTTCAAACAAAAAAAAGTATCATCAAATTCGGTCCATCTGGAAAAAAGTTCTGAGGTAACAAACATAAAAAATTAAAATAAACTTTCAAAAGCCAAATTTTTGAATAGTAAAAACGCTGTCATGCTAATGGAAATGCTACCTAATAAATGGGCCGTTTTCAAAGAACAAATTCAAAGCAATTCGTATAGATAGAAGAACCGGAATATGGCTGTCAAATTTCGCTTCGCACAGATTAATTTTGACAACCGTATACTCCGGTTCTTCTTTGACCACGCCTGAAGGCGCCATCTATGAAATGCTTTGTGAATTTGTGCTGAAAACGGCTCATTGCTTGTGATTTTGTCCTTTTCTACGACGCGATAGCTCGTTAGCTGAACTAACAAAATACCCGTGTCACCATAGCAAATTAATAGACTAGAATTCCTATCTAATGCTAAATTCCAACGCTGACCCGCTTCTGAATCGACGGTCGCAAACAATAAAACAAAATGTACTTGCTTGTGGCGTACGTGGAGTAACTAGCCTTTTGACCGCGACTTCGGTCTTTGACTGCGTGACGTAGGTAGTGTGTAGGTAATTCTAGTAATATTACAAAAGACATATTACACAACGGTGTCATGAAATATTACCCATTACACGAGAGAATAAAGCATGGCACATAGCATTTCATTACAATAGATGACATGAAACATGACACATGGCATTTCAGCACACTGTACGCACTGCAATGAAAGGGTGCTGAAATACCATGATGTCATGTTTCATGTCTGCAATGAAGAAATACCATGATGTCATGTTTCATGTCATCTGGTGTAATGAAATGAATAACTGTATTGCAAGGAAAGTGTGCTGGAATATGACGTGTCATGTTTCATGACATGTCATGTTTCATTTCATGACGTGTGCTGAATTGAATTGTCATGAGTCATGTTTGGTGCCATGATATAAGGTAATATCACGCGGTATGAAATGTCATGAAATATATCATGACTTCGAAGTGCACTGTTTCGCGCATGTCTAGTAGGTAGGTCATCGCCCATGGGCACCGCCAAGATTACTTTCAGGGGGGTGCATAGTGCATCTGCATCCAAAGGCGGATTTGCAGTCTTGGCCGCGCTAGGCCGTGTAGTGCAGTCGGCCACAGTCTCAGATACCCCTTTTTGTTCGATTGGCGCCCTTATGCCGCGCGCGATAGGAGCTGCCATGGGGTATCTGAGATTGTGGCCGACCGTACCAGACGTTTACATTAATTTAGATAAAAATAAACACGCGCGCAGTGCAGTGCACTTGAAATTTGTGCAATTTTACCCTTACATAACAATGAAGGTGCTCTATGTACAATAATTATTGATATACGCGAACGCCGCGCCTGAAAAAAAATCGGTCTAAATTGGACAGCAACCTATGTATACACCTTCAGTATTATTCAAATAGTAACATTTTTTTTAAACACTATGTATTTTCTTTCCTGCCAGGGGGGTGCAAGTGCACTCTAAGTCTTGACCAACACCTATAAAAACAATAATTTCTTTAGTTGACCTGACTATCCTGTTGACTAGGAACGATACAAACAAACAGAAAACGAACAATCACGTTTACCATATAGATGGGGGGATATGCAAATACATCGGTAGCTGGCATGTGGGGGGCGTTCACACGAGGACAATGGCGACTGTGATCGGTGTGAAAATGGATTGTCGATTTGTCGTGGAAAATGCCTGACCGTTTACACAACATACCAAATATTTCAGTAAAATAAGGCTTAAGGTGCCATGCATAGTGAATCGCCCGCGCGCAAAGAAAAATGCACAAAATCGATTCCTGTATCAAATACACTAAACAAATTGAAAATGTTCACATATCAAACCATAGAATTAGGTGAGACCTTTCTAAAACAGCCAGTTTCGTGTTAACATTAATAAACGTTTTGAAGATATTTTGCTTGAAAAAAAAATAGGCGGCGCACTTTTTTTCAAACAAAATATCTTGCAATCTGTTATGGATATCAACATGAAACTGGCTCTGTTAGATAGGTCTCAACTAATTCTAGGGTTTGATATGTGAACATTTTCGATTTTTTTAGTGTATTTGATACAGGAATCGATTTTGTGCATTTTTCTTTGCGCGCGGGCTAATTCACTATGCCCAGTTTGTTGTTCTTGTGGACGGGTGGCGGCGCCCCACTGTATAGTCTACACCTTAGGATAAATATGCGTCAACCAGATGAGACGACATCTTATGGAGCAGCCACACCTAAAGGCACACATTTGTAACTTTGTCTTAAACAGTAAAAAAATCTAAAACACAATATTTCTGACTCGGGCCTTTTAGACAGCCAAACTGAAAAGAAAGTGAGCTGGCTATTTTAGCCAAATGCACTCGAATGAGTGGGCAAGATTCGCCACAAATTGAGTGCCCATCGGCGGACAACACAGATGATACAACAAAAAAGATTGTGCAGTTCTTACGAAAGTTCAAGAGTTGCAACCACTTTACCACGACGCCACCGCCGCACCGCATAAAAACCCTCCACAAATCAATACAATCGCGGCTAACTATCGCCGCAATCAGGGCTCGGTCCGCTAACTGCGCTAACAAGGGGCAGGGTGTCACCTGACCGCCATTGTGCGCCTCAATGCCAAGGATTCACACATGACAGCCTCCGCCGGATGACGTAATGCCACCTTGAGAAGGTACAATGTGTCATAGAGAAGCACTGTCAGTTATTAAACGAAAGGGTGGTCAGAAGAATGTACTTACAGACGTACGAACGAACGAACAAAGGACCGAACGAATAAACCAAGAAACAAATTAACAAACAAACGGACGAACAAACGCACAAAAGGATGAACAAATTAAAGAATGGTCAAAAAACTAATTGTTTGCTTAGATGCTAATAAGAGGCAAGAATCACACATGACTGTAGTATCTACAAGGTGTCAAGGAAATTAAAGCACTTACAATAATTAAATAAACGGACGGACAGACAAACTAATGCACAGATAAATAAAGGAACAAATGAATGAATGGTCGAACAAACGGACAAACACAAATGGATGAAATATACATATTGCAATATCTGTTGTCAGTACATTTTGTATAAGGAACGTTGCGACGTTACTACCGCAGCAGTGTGTAACTCCATGGCCACCCTAATACAAAATGTACTGAAAACAGATATCGCAGTAACAACGCATCGACCGATAAAAACGCGCCAGTGTGTCCCGTCTTTTGGGTTATAGAAAAAATAATTTTCGTGATCAGCGGAGTCTAGTCAACCAGCCTAGACGCTCCCAGCCTTGTATGACAAAATAAGTAGATTGGTCAGCTGCTTTCCAGCTATTAACAGAATGTCCTGCGAGGCAATTCTTTAATTTATGTAGGTAGGTGCTTGCTTACCAATTGTGGTAAGAATCTCGGTTTCTTCAAATTATTTCCTCAGAGCTGAAAAGCATTTCGAAATTGCTGCGCCAAAACCTATAAAATAAAAGCATATTCCATCAACTCCAGACGTATAGCGCTCGATACGAAAGAGACACTCCGCTTTATTATTTCCGCGACAGGACCATCTTCTCAAAGTACACTTTTTCTATCAAATACACTATTATTAAAGTGAACTTTACCTCCAAACATGAGCTTTGAATTCAGAGATCACCAGAGTCTCAAGCCAAAACACCTCCGCCGAAACGGCGATGCATTTTGAGACCTTCGTCTGGAAGCAAGACGGTACAAAGTTAGGGTCTCCAGGCTATGTTGCAAGGGTTACTTTATGCACAGGAAGGAAGAGTGATATTTCAATGGCAACCGCCGCCATTATATCAACACGCCTGGCCCCACTGAGGTAGCCACGCGTAACGCCCTCACGAACCGTCTTTAACATATCGGTGTTTGTGTTGGGCATAGTTGAATGGTGAATTTATTTAAATGGAAACAAATCTAAGTAAGTAAGTAAGTAACTCTTTATTGCACAAACGAAAACATTTTACAAATAAACATTTAAAAATAACAGTACAAATGGCGGTCTTATCGCTAAAAGCTAATTTCTTCCAGACAACCTTTGTATGGACAGGACTGAGAGCGAAAACACAGTAGCAGCAGATGCACAATAAGAAATATATGATAGGATAAGAAAACAATTTTATTTCAATTACGTATATTTATATATCTACACAAAGGATTAAACATTTCAGCCCTAGCTTAAAATCTGCAGGGCAGCTGTTTTATAGTTCAAAATAGTTTCGTTTCGTGCACTTTGAAATAGAAGCATTTTTTTGTGGTTTAGTGAGAGCAGTGCAAAATTGTCATGGGTTTTGCGCAATGATTAGAGCTTTTTTTTAACCCCCAACCCAAAAAGAAGGGTGTTATAAAGACCGCTATATGTGTCTGTCTGTCTGTGCGTTTGTCTGTCTGTTTGTGTGTCTGTCTGTGGCACCATAGCTCTTAAACGGGTTAACCGATTTGGATGCTTTTTTAATAGCAGGTGTGTGTTCTTAGATACATTTTATCAAAATCGGCTCAGCTGTTTATGAGATATGCTAATTTGAAGAAAATTTCGGGGTATTTTAATTTATTAGTTATTTTCATCATAACCAACAACAACAACACACATAACAGATTTGAGGCCTAAAATGTTGACGCCATTGCCTATCTTGCCCATCTCGAGCAAAAAAGTTTCATCCGTCAATACGTCATCTTAAGTTTCCGTTTCAACTGGGGCTCTACCGGCTAAAACGAAGGCGATTACCATTGGCAAAAATCGAAGTACGATTTATGAAAAATTAACTGGATGGCAGTAAAATGAACTTGGGTGACCGTACATTTTTCAAAAATCGAACTTCGATTTTCACCAATGGTAATCGGCTTCATCTTAGCCGGTAGACCCCCTGTATTATGTCTGAGTTGTTACTACACCACAATAGTCACGTCGACGCATAAATTATCTCCAATAGATTTAAAGGCCATTACATAGTTTCCGTTTTACAAATTCCATCCCCATTAGGGGGGCCGCTAACTCTATAAATATCAGGCACACGTCCTGTCAATCGTTTTGAGGCCCAATTATTGACCCATAGCCATCAGAGCGTAACTTGCACGGTCCTACAAAGGTATAAATGAACGTCAGTGACAGACTGCTTTTCCTTATTGCGACGCAACAAAGGTGATGTTTTAATGACAGGTCCCTTTTCCACGTTCGTTATAGATCGCTGTCGGTCTGTAGGCGGAGCATCGACTGGATGTCTATTGAATTCGAGTAATTCGACTGCTACATCGGATCTGTGGTCATGGTTCAAGTAGCAGCTTTGTTAGTTGCATTCAAATTTCTACTTGTGGTTGTTTTCTTTTTATTTATGGTGCCCTTTCCCCCCGGCTCGGTGAGAACTGCATCACCATGCACCTGAAATAAAGATGACATTGTTGATTGAGGTCTCCGACTGAGAACCGAAACTATTCGGCTACAACGACAAAATACAAGTGAGTTAAACCGTAGATTAAATACAACAAAAATGTGCAATGCTTACAAAAGTTTATGTTAAAAATAGACGTTGATTCTAGTCCAACATAAATCTAAGTCTGGAAATACAGAACATTGCCGCCTGGAATACTAAAGGTATTGACTTGTATTTTGATTTGTGATTACAACAAGAGAGTTTCCAACGATTGGAAAAGTATGTATCCTCAATGAGCCCCTCAAATATCACGAACCTTTTTACAGCACACACAATAATTATAGCTGGACTAGTCGTCATCGATTGGCAAAGTTAAGCAACATCGGCCGCGGTCAGTCCATGGATGGGTGACCGCTAGTGGCAATAATATCTGAGCGTTTCCGTGCTTCGGAAGGCACGTAAACTGTTGGTCCCGGTTGTTGTTGATTAATAACAATCGTTAAGCCATGTCAGAGGCTCTATGGGCGGCCTAAAAACTCTGACACCAGAGGTGGCCACTACCTCATACGATTACCTACCTACCTACCTACAACATACAAAAGCACTCACAGTTCGCACACACAGCAAAAAGCTGAGCATTATCCCTTTTGTCACAAAAAGTAACTATTGAATTTTTATAATTTGTACGTGGGTGTTTTTTTTTTCTTTGTGTGACAAATAAACTTTTTCAATTTCAAATTTTATTTTGAGTTTCAAAAAGGAAAAACCCACCCGTATTCCATTCAACACTCCCCAACATTTTCCGCGAAAATTTTCCCTCCGCGCTAAAACTATCCTAATTCCCACCTAATTACATCCCTATTCAGCTGACGGCCACGAGTCATTAGCCATGACGTTCATTGGGCACTGACACACCAGTGATTGATCTAACCAGATTACCAATTAGGTGGCCGTGCATCCGTGCATCCTGTCATCGTACCGTCATTGCGGACTGCAGCGTTTTAAGGGTGGACGATAGCAACGTGGCGGGAAATTCCAAATTTTCACAGTTTTTTACATTTTGTAGCGAAATTGAGCTGTTTTGGTTCAGCGATTTTTCGGTCGCGGCAATAACATAGTATTCTTTTCATTATTGTAAACAACAGAACAACAATAATTCAGCCGATTATGTGTTCTGGTCTACGACAACTTTTTTGGGCAGTGCCACTGCTTCGTAGACCAGAACATAGGTATAATCGGCTGAATTATTGTTGTTCTGTTTTTTACAATAATGAAAAGAATACTGTTTTATTGCCGCGAACGAAAAATCGCTGAACAAAAATAGCTCAGTTTAGCTACAAAATGTAAAAAACTGCGAAAATTTTGAATTTCCCGCAACGTTGCTATCGTCCACCCTTAATCTCTAGGTTTTACTCTACAGCAAGCGTAGCTTGAGGCTGGGTTAGAGCGTATCGTTTACAACTTTACTATATCATGGTTTGAGAACTTACATCTTTGGTTCCAATAATCTACTAGCACCTTGTTCAGTTTAGCAGCCTCAAAAGAAGAAATAGCCAAGATGATTGCCAACCTCTGAAAGGAGACGGCACTCTTTCTCTTTTGTTTGCTAGCTAGCTAGAGTTATAAACCCATGGATCTGTAACCCAGCCCTATTCTACGCGAGCTGGGGGCAATCGAATTCGATAAGGCTTTTGTAGTAATCAGTAGAAGTAAGTATGTCATGTTGCGCCTACACAACGTTATCTCTAAGGCCCTTGCATCTACGAAATGAGATAATTTTTATACACTGTCCAGTGGCACCTTCACTCACACTAGATGGATGAAGAGACCACTCGGCGCTGCAGTGCCTGGGACATTGTTTTAGATGGAGTAGGCTTGCCCAGCACCTATACCATCCTGACAGCCATCAACGTTATTTATAGTAGACACGACAGCACGTCGACCCTTATACGCTAGCACTCTACTCGGTTTCTTTACGGGCGACTTTACAACAAAAGTGTACACTCTGACGTGCTGTCGTGTGTACCTACTCAAATGGTAGTCTACTGAAAACGAGTGAGATTTCTATGACAAGGAGATTCCACAACGATCTACGTAAGTATTTCACATTTATCATCATATTCACGGTTTGTAGGACACTGTGTCTTACAACATAAAAATAAAAACAGAACAATAACGAGGCTTTCCTTACGCCATTCGACATTAGGGTTGCGAGCACAATACAAATATTCGTTACTTTGACACTTTAATATAATTTTTCCTGTGTCGGTCCCAATTTCGTGTCAGCCTTTTTTTCTCAATACCACAGTAGAATTCAATAAGGCCTTTGTCATAAAAGAAGCCTTCGTATTTAATAAGTTTCCTATTGTAACGGAAAATGGGTGTGTTTCGCTTTGAGCTCACTGTCTTACGCCAAGCCCGTTGAGTGAACAACGCATGTACACAATTTTTTTTTCTCCAATTTAAATTAGATTCCATGAAAGTAGTGTGGTGGGAAAGCCCAAATTTTTACTGCCAAAAACTAGAAGTTTGAGCAAATCTCATAATCAGCTGAATTATTGTTGTTCCTACAACAATACAAAAATGATAAAAATAATACAGTTTTATTGCCGTCAAACAAAAATTGCTTATCAAAAATTGCTCAGTTTAGCTACAAAATTAAAAAAACACATGCCACATTATGCACAAAAGCTGACCTATTTTCTAGCCAGCCCAGAATATGGTAAATAATAAAATACAATAAAAAAAAGTGGTGGTGGTTATGGTGATGGTGAAAGTTAATTAAAATTATATCTGAAAAAAAAAGTAATAAAATATTCTAGGGACTCCGGTGGGACGAAAGCGGAACACGCCTCAAAATGCAAACGACAGGAAGCGCGACGTCTAATTTGACGTTTGACATGACTGCCGCCGCCATTACGCGCCGCGCCATCTATTGAAAAGAATCGGAATTTGTATTGCGAGCTGTTACTTGACCGAGGTTGTAGGGGAAAGGTCGGAGGTGCATTTATTTGTTGTAGGAAAATTGGGATGTTACTACAAATTCGGTGAGTTTTTGGTAAGGAATCAGTGGTAATATTCTCGTTTTCTTGCGATAATATTTTTTATATCTATATTTTTTCCGTTGTTACAAAAAAAACACAAAAAAAACGAATATTTTGGATCGTTTATTGCTAAAATGCACGAATAAAAGGACTTTGTAAAAACATTATTGTTCACAAAGTCGAGGTTTTGAGATGGCTAGTTGATCGAAACGTTCATATTTTAAATGAACAGCCTTTTAGCTGAAACCAAGCTGAAACCCCATGTCGAGCTTTGCGTTGGAGTGCTTTTTGGTATGTGTTTTTTTATCCGTCTTTTCGCATACTTGGTATTTTTTAGCCATGTATCCCGACAAGACAACAGCTCCATTGAGCGCATTGTAATGCAGGGTAGGGTGTAGGGCACTAGAACTCGGGGAAAACCACCGATGCAATGGACTGACCAAATCAACACCACTGTGGGCAAAACACTGTGTGAATGCACCCGAGAAACCTCTAACGCTCTGGCCCTCTGGCGCGCAACATCAGCCACTGATGATGATACTTACATGTGGACCACGACCACTCTGACAAGAGTGCAACTACAAAGAAGAAGAGGATACTTGGAACTGTCAGCGCGCGCGCGGCGCCTAGTGACACGCAGTCTGAGACTGGCCACGGCGTCGCGGCGGCCGTCTCAGCTCCATGATTAAGGTCTCCGAATGAGAACCGAAACTAGTCGGCTACACCGACATAATACAAGTAAGTTTAACCGTTTACGAAATACAAAAAGGATACTTGGAGTAAAACAAGGTCAAATATGTCTACATCCTAAAAATATAGAGCAACGGGCGCTCATCACGAATTCATAAATAGAGCCACATATCTCCAGCGCCAATCGAACTGAACGTCTTTCGCGTATAATTAAAGAAAACGGCCGCGGTCGCTATAAGCCACAGCCTATCAATAAAGCTGTTAAGATGCCTATCTACCCTCAAAGTATAAATTTCGACGGGCTCCAGAGCTACCGATGCGTGTCTCTACGCAGCTGTAATTGCTACACTGTGGGTCGATTGTATCGGATCGGCACTCACAACTCGAGTGTGGGGATCGATGTTTGGCGTTTTGGTGCGGAGTTTTGAATAATTTAAGTTAACGGTAACCAAGCCAGCGTATTTTGGCTGGAATGGACAAACTTTTGTGAGAGCTGTATTTCCAGAATGAATTTGCTTTAAATGCTACGCAAAAACGTCTGCACGAGGCAGATCAGCATTTCGAGTGACATATTTCAACGGATTATTATCATATCTGCCACCTTTAATAAGGTAATTATATTATAGGCACAACTAGCGCAGCCAATGAAAAAAACAACATACCTAATATCTTCTTTTTGGATGCTTTTTTTGCTAAAAACTCTCCATGTTCTCAACGCGAGGCTTAAGTATTTTTAGGACCTAAGGTTTAGATTACAGATCCTAGAACCTACGAATAAAATCATTTATCGCCAAAAGTGGCGCCAAGAAAATCTTCGACACAAACAGCCTATTGTGGACACAAAAATTGCTTGTCAACTGACAATGGCTAAGATCGAGGCTTGAATGCTGGCAGATAATAAACATTTTCGTAATAGACATCGTCCGAAAAGCAAGAGACAATAACTTGAACAATACGGCCGCGGTTGCGCCTTGATAACCGTTGGACAGGGAGGTATTCAGGGTGGGAGAAGAAGCCTAGCTCGAGACCCTCGACTCGCCCGAAGCCCACTTACACATACACGTACGTACAACGCTCGCGGTGAACTCCACTGCGGTCGTTGTAACCGGACTTTCTCAAATAAGTTGGGCTTCTCGAGCCACATTCGCACCCATCGCCGTAGAAGTCCCCCGACAATTCCAGAGGTCGCCATCATCGGATCACGATTCAACATTTATGTAAAAGTTTTTTTTAAAATCAAAATTCATTTTTATTAACCCATTTTTTCCCGCGGCATGGTCCGCGCTGACGAGGGGGAAAATATTACAGACAACTTTGTATCTAAGTTTGCACGGAAAAAGTGACGGGTAAAAGCTAGTCTGAAACAAATAATGAATGAGTCTGGTAAATGCTCAGAAAACCAAAGTTATTTGGAGCCTCCGTTGAAACCCTTGATACGCCCCTGCCGCCTGCGATTTGCGTAATATTCCTGAACACGTATCTTTGACAATAGATTGCGCAGTGTCATTAAAGTTTTTCCGTCACTCTCATTTGGGGGTTTTTGTGTAATTTGACAGGAAATTATAACTGAAGTAAGTTTTGGAGTATTGTTTTTGGACACTCCATACGAAATACGGTAGTCAGAGAAACGCAACAGTCTCTCTACTCTACCCTTGACGCTATTGAGTCAAGATTGACAAAGTTTGTTAAATACATTTTCCGCAAATTATGCTTATATATTACATACTTTGTAATGTTTAAAATCTACTTTGTACCTTAAAATATACAATGTATCTAAATTCCTGCTTTATTTAATATCGCGCCATATTGAAAAATAGCGTCAATAGTAGAGAGGCAGACCTTATGATGAAATAAACTAACAAGGTATTACATACATAATAGACATATTGTGTGGAGAACTTTAATTAGGGAGGTCTTAGCTCAGTACCTAGTTGACAATGTAACAGGCAAGAAGTTTAAGCTACATAATATAAAAAACTAAAACCGAAACCATAAAATAATCATCGTGAAAATATGAAAACCAGATTTACTGACTTTGGTATTTATGGTCATGAAAGAAAATTCAATGTACTAATTGTTGTGCTTCCTAATAAAGTTCCTAGTGACATGAAGTCACTTTTCCGCTTTTCTGAGATTAAGAGGCTATTGAACTACTCAAATCGTACATCTTATCGGCATGAAGACAATAAAAACGCACTCGCAACAATCACAAAAGCAAACACCCTGTATTTCGCCACCATAAACACCTGAAACCCCATGTGAAAATGGTCCAAAGCACTTGCTTAATACAGTCGATAGTTGCATGGCAAAACTGAGACGTTTGATGTTTTGTTTTAAGAAAGTTCTATCGCAAGACATTGCACGCATTATTTAATGCCTGCTACCACCACTACTGGTTTTTCAGTGCTTTGTTTTAAAAAGCAATTTATGTGGCGTTCCTATACAATGTGTTACAAAACATCCTAACTCTTTTTACAGGGTGTAAGCTAGTGGTCAACAGGATGTCAAATCTGTAAAAAAAAGTTGAAAAAAACAAATTTTATTTTATAACCTCAAAATAAAAGTAAGTAAGTAAGTAAGTAAGTAACTCTTTATTGCACAAACGAAAACATTTAAATAAAAAATAAAAAAACATATTTTTTTTTGTTTTTGGTATTAGCTCAAAATTTTAAATAACATGTTTGTGTGTGTAGGTGCATTTATATAGCTTTGAGTTGTTAAAACATTGTGAAAGTAAATGAAAACAATATTAAAAAAATACTTTTCACCCGCCACAGCGTTCACATTTTATTAATTTAAAAATCAACGGAACGTCATAGAGCAAAAAAAAAATTAGGTTGTGATCCCTATCACCGGGTGCTATTACCCTGTAAAAAGAGTTAGGTACTTTTGTAACACCTTGTATTAAAAATATTGAATACTTCTGCTATAATAAAATGATGTTTTATTTTTGGATCTGTGTAGCATTTTCCACGTTGTAGATACGCTCTAACCCAGCCTTATGCTCGCTGATTAATTTTACTTCGATATGGCTTGGATGCCGATGCCGCCGCAAGCGCTGAAAAACCAACGAAAGCGTACCAAAGAGTACAATTATTTAATACAATTTTTATTAAAGAATGCGCCCAGAGGAGCGCAGCTATCGTCTATCGTCTAATCGTCGCCCCCGTAATGACAGGAGCCTTCCGTAATTATTCGTCAGTATTTCATTACGGTAATCGTCATTTTTACGTAATGGCGATGGGTACGTGTAGATTGCGAACGGTGGTTGATTGCTAAATGCTTTGCGGGCGCTGGGCTCGGGCGCGGCAGCTGTTGTGCTGGAAAGAAAAGTGGGGAAATTCACTGTTTCTTATTCTCCCGATGTGTCGAAAGTGTCACATTGGTAATTTCTTTTTTTTTTACTTCGTCTCGGTTAGGTAGTTTATCGTATGAGGTAGTGGCCACCCCTGGTGTCAGAGTTTTTAGGCCGCCCAAACGGCCTCTGACATGGCTTAATAATTATTATTAATCAACAACAACCGGGACCAACAGTTTAAGGCTCCGTATAAGGCTAACTAGCGCCACCAATGTTGAAAAAATCATATCTTCCTTCAGAAGAAGTTTCTAAAAAAATCCTAAGATGAGCTCATGCGCCATGCTTTTCTAGATTTTTAAGTGAAGGTACCCAACTCAATTTCTAGTCTTAAGCTGAAAAAATTTCGATAACCGCCAAAAACCGTAAATTTCGAAGAGGGTTAAATATACACTTAAATATCTAGAAAAGCATGGCGCATAGGCTCATCTAAGGATTTTTTCAGAAACTTCTTCTAAAGGAAGATATGATTTTTTTAACATTGGTGGCGCTAGTTAGCCTTATACGGAGCCTTAACGTGCCTTCCGAAGCACGGAAGCGCTCAGACATCCATGGACTGACCGCGCCCGATGTTGCTTAACTTCGCCAATCGATTAAGAATGCCTAGTCCAATTAAGCTGTGAGCGCTTAGCCTCGGTGTTAGTGTCCCACTGCTGGGCAAAGGCCTCCCCCACTTCAGTCCAGACTTTTCGGTCCTGGGCCACCTCAAACCACTCCGGCACGTATTTGACCACACTGCGCTCCAAGACTTAGATAGCCGACGTAGGGGTCCAAACAGCAAAGTTGAAGTGGAGCTGGGCCGGACATATCAGCCGCATGCACCCGGACAGGTGGGCAAGAATCGCCACGGAATGGGTGCCAGCAGATGGACATCGAAGTCGAGGAAGGCCGCGAAGACGCTGGCGGGACGATCTCGTCAAATACAAATAAAAATATTTATAATGTTAAAAAAATTGCTCGGGAAAGGATTTGAACCCGCAACCTCGTGCATACCGTGCAGACGCGCTCTACCGAGTCAAGTATCTAACCTATCGATGCAATTTTGCGCTCCCATTCCGCCAACGCTAGGGGTTATTCGGAAGAGTGTCAAAGGACGATTGTTGCTTACAATAAGAACTATTAGGTATAGGTTCACAAAAAAAAACTCTTTTGGCATTTGACAGTGGTTGTAAGTATATTTTTGGCGAATAGGTCGGCATGAGATCCTGCCTGCCAGCTTGCAAGCAAGATACATAAAATCATACCACATGCGGCCAAAAATACCGACTGATTACATCATCATTTATGACTCAACCCAACGTAACATTAATTATATCCCAGCAACTAATTCGCGAACAACTTTGTGTCAAAGAGTGCTACAGCAATGAAAGCAGCCAAGCGCAACAGCTGTTCCGCCCCAAGCGAGCTTGCGGCTTGCCCAGGCGCATGGGAACGCGGCGCACGGGGGTGATAGCATGAGTTTGACTTTACGATTACTGTTAAAAATCTAAGTGCTCTATTCTATCTTGCTATCTATTAACATTAAGAATGGAGTTCCTTCTATTGATTCAATTAATGTCATCTTGAAAGCCGATTGTATACAAGAATATTATTCTTATTCAACACGTTCACTTTACTATAGGTAGAATAAAGTTTATAATTGATTATACAAAACAGAACAAAACCAAAGTTTAAAGAATAAGAATCAGAAGTATCGAGCTTTTCGAAAAGTAGTATCATTAAATTTAGAAGTTGTGTTTCA
This sequence comes from Zelleria hepariella, assembly GCA_949319315.1. NCBI lineage: Eukaryota > Metazoa > Arthropoda > Insecta > Lepidoptera > Yponomeutidae > Zelleria > Zelleria hepariella. The sequence goes on along the minus strand of OX439396.1, from coordinate 3,200,555 downwards.
GGAACGAAGCTATTAAAAAATTGCCCCTATAATTGTATTATAACGTACAAACGACAATAAAATTATAGTGCAGCTTTATCCTTGAATAGAATACTTGTAGTAGCACGTACTGCGTCGCCAAATATTCAAAAAGCAATTTTATTTTATTTTATTTTATTTATTGAGGAGAAAAAACAGAGCTGAAGAATACAATAAATCTTAAAAGTAACATAGTAGAAATAAATTTCGCCAACTCCTGGACATTTCTCACTGATAAGTTAGGAACATTAGAGTAATATTAAATGGGCCACTAGTAGCATCTAATAAGTGAAATTTATATAAAACAAGCAAAAAAAAAAAAAAATTATTAATTTAGAATAAGATAGGTATATAGAGATCAGAACTATTTAACATTATATTATTTGAATTTGTTACTGGAAGATTTAGGAAAAACGCACAGGTACAAACATTAGTCACAAGAAGAAAAATCGAAGATTTTTAGGTATACACTTAAAAGTTTATAAGGTTATAAGCACCACACTTATTGTATTTTGTAAACCGTTTATAAAAGGAATAGGTATACATAAGTTTTATAGATCTAATAGCAATTTAATAAACATTCGCTTGCAGCCTTGTTTAGAGAGGTGGAAGATATCTACATCGGTGAAATTTGCATTATAGGTATCGCACATCCTATACAGTGGTGCCCTCTTGCCGGCGTTATTACTGGAAGAACCCAACGCAAAGACCCATCTACTTCTAGTGAAATGTGCTGGTACCCGGAACTTTATTTGAGACAACAGAGATGGACAATAGATTCGAGAGGAGCAAATATCTCTCAACATACTCAGATCCGCTAGAGTGCGACGATTTTTTAGGGATATTAGATTATATTTTTTTAGCAGATCTTCGTAGGAGAGTTTTGGTGCGCGCATACGGTAGTTTAGGGATCGTACAAACTTCTTTTGGATCATTTCTACTCGCTCACAGTAAACGTCATAAAATGGGTTCCATACCACCGCTGCGTACTCTAGGTGAGACCTAACTAGAGACTGGTAAAGAATTTTATACGTGCCAGGCTTTTTGAATTTATTGGTTATTCGGAGTATGAATCCGAGCATACGATAGGCCTTATTTACTACATAGTCCACATGGCGGTCGAAAATTAGCTTGGAATCAAAACAAACCCCCAGATCACGTATCGACTCTACCCTATCAAGGTCACATCCGCTCAATAAATAGTTGTGAAAGTAAGGCTCTAACTGTCTTGTGAATGTAATGACTTTACACTTGTCGTGTGCAAGGTAGAGTTTGTTTAATACACAGTAGTCATTAAATCTATTAAGGTCATCTTGTATAAGTAGGCAGTCAGATTTATTTTTTATTTGTTTATATACTTTTAAATCATCCGCGTATAACAAATAGTGACTGTGGATGAAACAATCACTAACATCATTTAAAAATATAACGAAAAGAAGCGGACCCAAAATAGAGCCTTGAGGAACGCCCGAGGTGATTGTAGAGAATGTAGAGTTAAAGCCATTGACGGAAACTGATTGGCATCTGCACTCTAAGTACGATGCAAACCATCTGAGAAGGTCGCCCTTAATGCCGTTAAAAGACAATTTTTTTAGCAAGAGAAGATGGTCGACCTTGTCAAACGCCTTTCGGAAGTCGGTGTATATAGAGTCAACTGGGATATTTTTGTCGAGTGATTTAAAAAGAAAATTTGAATACACAAGTAAATTGGTTACGGTAGACCTCTCCTTAACAAAGCCGTGCTGGTTATCGTCAAGGGACTTAGCCATGAATAGGTAGAGTTGCTCATGCACTAACTTTTCGAAACCCTTTGCTATCGCAGAAAGGATGGACACCGGGCGGTAATTGCTTATCACGTTTCTTGCGCCACTTTTATATATCGGTGTCACATGCGCCAGTTTCCACTGCTTCGGTATTCGGCCGTTGGACAGACTCTTGTTGAACAGAATTGACAGAGGAACACATATGTGTTTAGACGTATTTTTCAAAAAGAGGGGACTAATTTTGTCTGGGCCAGGTCCTTTATTACAGTCAAGACCTTCCAGCATTTTCAACACGTCCGATTCACTAAATTGCATGGTAGATAACATAATTGTAGATGTGTTGTCGGTGCTCGAAAGCCCGTCGATGTCGTATGCGTCAGGGGCTGTTGACTCAAACACAGAAGTAAAATACGTAGAGAACATTTCGCATATTTCTTTAGGGTCCCGTGATGACTGCTTTCCCTGTTTCATACATGAAGGATAACCTGAATTAGATTTTCTTAAGCTGGATGAATAGCTCCAGAACGCTTTGATATTTAATTTAGTAGCTTCCTCCACGTTTCTAATATAAGTATCGTGGCATGATAATAGTAGAGCTTTTGAATTTGTTCTTAGAGCAGCAAATCTCCGATAGTCATACTGGCGACCATACGTTTTCCACCTCTTCCAAAACTTTTCTTTGGTTTTTAAGCTTTTAATCAGCTCCGGGGTAAACCAGATAGGAAAACGTGCAGGTTTAGTCCTTACAAGGGGCACTGTTTTATCCATTATGGTGTACAAAGTGTCATAAAATTTGTCTACGGCTTCCTCTAGGCCAAGATGCCCTAGTAGATCGGACCAACTTATGGCATTTAATTCACTCAGTACAGCGTCGTAATTCGCTTTAAAGAAATTATATTTAGGTGTGCCACTCCTCACTAACGAGTCAGTACTTTTAACAATCGGCAAATCAATTATGCTTGGTGGATGATAGAGATCTATTTTCACTAGTGGGTCAGCATAGTTAGAAACAGACGTGCCCACTAAGTCTAGCATTATCAGATCTAGTATGTTTCCGGCCTCATTTTTGACGGTATAGTATTGTTGCAGATTTAGTAGAGACATGATATTATGAAGTAATTTTGCTATTTCTGATGAAGGGTTAGTTAATGATCCAGCCGTACCATCCTCAGGGAAGGACCATTCCAAATCAGGCTGGTTGTAGTCACCGACTAGACAAAAGTTGTAATCCGGCAATTCAATGCAAATGTCATGGAACTTTAGTAAGTGGCATTCATATATATTTAGCCCTAGCTTAGGACCTATGTAGCATGCACTTACAAGGAGGCCATCAGAGACTGTCGGCAAGAGTAGTATGACCTCTTCTACGAATGGCGATTCCCAATCGGTTCGACGAATAACTTGTAGTTCCTTCCTGACAGCTATCATAACCCCACCTCCGTCCCTTTTGTTCGTTATATCATAGTTTCTGTCACAGCGAAAGAGAGTATAGCGATCATCTACAACTTCTGAATCATATATGCCATCCCTTAGCCAAGTTTCAGTGAGAATGATAATATCGTACTCACTATTCAATAAATTTAGTCGTAACTGCAAAAGCTTAGTGCGTAGGCCACGAACGTTTTGATAAAATATATTCAAGTTGCTAGCCATTGCATGTGAAAAATAGTAAGAGAGATGATGTATTAAAATTAAAATTGCAGCAATAAGGCTTGCTTATGAATTTATTTTTATTACGGTTTATACAATATTCCGGCTTTCGAATAACAATAGTTCCGTGAAACTCTCAATAGGCCCACGGCGAGAGTGTCGAAAGTTGTCTAGATTGGCGAACGGACTAATTCTCCTTTTCGTGGATTTTAATTTATTTGTTGCGAATGCGAATTATGGCGGTTTGCGCGTTTGTGCAAGGTGCTCTATTGGGAAAGGGCGGAGTGAATTACTTTACCTACTGCTTCTCTGTAGTCTGGTGAAAGGCCGGCGCATTTACTCAGATGGCACGAAAACTTATCCACCCGTTTCGTGACTCTATTGTTTTAAAAGGTGACACCCGACTCAGGCTGAACGACTTGAAAAGGCTACTATACTGAAGCAAAAAAATAATCTGTAAAAATACCCTTTTAGATAGCCTATCGCTTACAGCCGCACTCGCAATATCGGGTGCCACATCGCGCGCGCCCTTGACGTCCGCACGTCACGGTAATTGTAAAACAATTTAAACAAGGTAATTTGTGCATAATAATTAAATATATAAAAAATAAACTTATATTTAGTTTCAAGAGTTACTGTCAACATCATCATCGTCAGCTCAACGGCCACTGCTGGGTATAGGCTTTTTTCCACTCGCACCTTCACTCACGTCGACAGGCTTGGTATTATACATAAGTCTTAGGCAATATCAACCACAGTTTAAACCAAAGAGGCTCGATTAATTTTCATACAAACTAAGGCCTTTTTTTGCATCTACGTAATGAGATGATTTATACAGCGTCCAGTAGCACCTTCACTCACACTAGATGGGTGAAGAGACCACTTGGCGCTGCAGTGCCTGGGACATTGTTTTAGATGGATGGATTGTTTTGTTTCATACAAAATGCGATGTTTAATCTATGGTCTGAGTTTAAACTGTGATTGATATTATGGGCCTAAGGAGCCGTGGGTAGTCTGATAGATGGAATGATCCATAGATTATGTGATCGAAGTCTTCACTGAAAGAAGTACTGCTACTATAATTTCACAATAACTGAAACAAAGTAAAGTCATAAATAAATGCAGCCACAGGAATTAAACACATGATTTGAACATGTCTTTCCTCTAAATTAGGCAGACTTAGCTGAGAGAATGGGCACGTATACTCCTTCTAACTAGTGGTTCGCCCCGAACTATGAACTCGAGACCCCATATCTCAGCAACCCCTCGACCGATTTGGCTCATGTTCGAACTTAAAAATTATCTTTGCCTCATTTACCCGCCTACCAAATTTCAGGACGATCCGGCTAAATTTACTCAAGTTATCGTCGAACGAACCTTCATACATACAAACATACAAACATACAAACGCCGGATTGTTCAAGTAAACTCGGAGAACTTCGCTCGCTTCGCTCGCTCGTTCAGATATGCCCCAGTCACTGTAGCGTACGAGTAGTGACTACACCGTATCTAGTGTTCTTAAGCGGTGGTGGTCTAGTGGGTAGAACAGTGGACTCTGAAGCAAGAGGTACCCGGTTCGATTCCCAGTGCGGGCATGTATCTATGACTTTGTTTAATTTCAAAGTTACGTACATTTGTGAATTTGTAGTAGCAATACCACTCGCTAACGGTGAAGGAAGACATCGTGAGGAAACCCGCGGCTCAGTTGGCTCCACACGTATTGACCTGTCTTTCCTGTGGGCTTGGTCGACTAAGCTGTCAGGATGGTATAGGTGCTGGGCAAGCCTACTCCATCTAAAACAATGTCCCAGGCACTGCAGCGCCGAGTGGTCTCTTCACCCATCTAGTGTGAGTGAAGGTGCCACTGGACGCTGTATAAATCATCTCATTACGTAGATGCAAAAGGCCTTAGTAGTAAGTGGAGGTACCACTGGACGCTGCATCATCTAAAATACATGCAAAAGTCTAAGGGTGGTATTCTAGAACGCTACTTAAACTCAGTTTAAACAGAGTTCAGACTGTCGATAAAGCAGTGCATGTTTTGATATGAAGGGAGGGATATTCAAATCAAAACATGCACTGTTTTATCGAAATTCGACACTACTAAACTCTACTTAAACTGAGTTTAAACAGAGTTCAAGGAGCTTTCTAGTTTGAACTGAGTTTAAACAGAGTTTAAGTAGCGTTCTAGTTTGAACTGAGTTTAAGTAGCGTTAGCTAGAATACCACCCTAAGTACCTATATCGAATTGTAGAACGCAAACAGAAGCCTGTTATTTTCCTCGCCGACGCCTTGACTGGTAGTCCATCTAGTAAAAGCAGCAGTTAACTTCAAAACTCGACATTTTACACAAATCACCTGTATTCTTTTAACATTTTGGGTAGTAGGATACTTAAATTAATGTCAGTTTCTCGGAAAAACGCGGCCGGTGAGCGGTCACCGAATCATGACGACACGCGTACAATCGGAAAGAAAACTGTTTGTTGTGTCAACTTTTTTTAAGAAAGCAATAAACAGTATCTTTTACAAAACGGTGCGGAGGAAGATTGAACGGTGGCTATAAAACTTAGTTGGCATCATAAAAAAGCCTAAAATCAATCAAATACACAGTAGCAATAAAACAAAAATGCTTGCGTATTTTGTTGCAGTTTTCTGATCTACTGGAGCTGATCATAGCGTGAAGTTATTTTATGCTGTTAGGTTATTGTTCATCTATCTTTTGCAAACTCTTACTTCCTAACCTACACAGATGACGATAAACCTTCTGATTGAATAGCAATGAGCCGTTTTCAAAGAACAAATTTAAAGCAGTTCATGGATGGAGTTTACAGGCGTGGCCATAGAAGAACAGAAATACCGATGTCAAATTTCGCTTGGCACAGATTAATTTTGACAGTCATATTCCAGTTCTTTTATGAGCATGCCTGTAAACGCCATCTGTGAAGTATTTTGAATTTGTTCTTAAAAAACGGTTCATTGTCTACGGACGGCGGCGGTCAGTAGGCAGACTAGCAGCTCGGTAGTTAGACAGAGGGTCCGCTGATCCAGACAGTAAGAGACTAACGAGGATGGTGTGAAGGCTTTTAATAAAATTAAGGTTGGGTGATACCGATGATTACCAATAAAATTCTTAAATTTTGGATGGTATAGGTGCTGGGCAAGCCTACTCTATCTAAAACAATTTCCCAGGCACTGAAGTGCCGAGTGTCTCTTCACCCATCTACAGGGTGCACTCCAAGGCCATAGCGGAACTTTAAGTAGACTGTCTACTGATCAATACAAACAACTTGTACTAGGTGGCTAAAAAAATGGAGCAAAAAAAGTTTCTGCCGTTCCATACAAAAGGTCGACTCAGTACTGCGCCAAATGAATGAAACAGCTGATAATTTTTTCGCTCCATTTTTTTCGCCACCTAGTACAAGTTGTTTGTATTGATCAGCAGACAGCCTACTTTAAATTCCGCTATCGACTTAGAGTGCACCCTGTAGTGTGAGTGAAGGGGCCACTGGACGCTGTATAAACCATCCCATGACGTAGATGCAACAAAGGCCTTGTGACCTTTAACATGTTTTTGTCAGCGACTGTACATAACGCATTGACACGTCCGCAAGTTGTTGCCCTCTTTCAAGATGCCGAACTGTGATAGTTGTCATGTGGGTAATTTTATATAGCTGACGATTTCTGACCGGCTACCATTAGGCAGAGTCCACAATCGAGTCTTCGGTAGTTTTTTGTGGGATGTTGTAAGTTAGCAGTGTGTCTATTCGTAAGTCCCAAATGGGTGAACCCATTTTGATTAAGTATTTTTTGTTCGAAATGTCACTTGATCGAGCGTGTTCTTAGCTAGATTTCATCAAAATTGGTTCAGCCGTTTATGAAATATTCCGATTTGAAATTAAAATGTCAAGGGTTTAATGATATGCTTCTTTATTTTGAGTTTCTACTACTTGTTTACGACACTTGATTACTGGGTAAGATGGCCACCCTAGACATAACTGTAGTCCATCCTTTGTTACACAATTTTATGCGCTATCTCTACAGAAAGAAAGTGCAGAAAATGGACGCGAAAAACATTAAGAGTCTCAGTTGAATAACTACCTGCTCTAGAAAACTGAATGTACAAACCCATAGAAAAGTATTGGTAGATGCATTATTTTGTTGTTTCCATGATGCGATTATAATTCACTCGTAGTATAGTATCCATATAGAGGCATCAGTTTTTTTATATTTTGTGATATTTATAAGTCTAGTTTTTTCTGACTATTAGATTCCAATGTGGACGTGGCTTTACTTTTTATGTATCAACAACATTTTGATAATAGCCATAAGACACGTCTTTCTTGCGTAATTTGTATCTTGGGTAGTCGGAGTTTTATTTTATTGTATCGTTGTTAGGAAATGAGTGAACATATTATATTAGGGAAAGCCCGTGTACTTTGCCTCTGCGAAGTGTATTTTTTTTTTTTTTACCGTCATAGTATACAATAGTTATTTGTTATGCAAGAATGCAAAATTATTGTTTGCGGCGAGTGCTTGTATTGAAAACAGAGCTAGCGAAGGTTTCTAAAATTGAGCCACGAGCGTAGCGAGTGGTTCAAAAAAAGAAACCTGAGCGTAGCGAGGTATTCAGAAGCACGAGACGCAAATAATATTGCATTCGTGCGAAACACAAAACTTTTCATCTCACAGAAGCGAGGAAATGATTTTGTTAGCCAAGCGTGACAAACAATAGACATATGTAGTTAGGTACCTACCATAGAGGTTAGTGAAATGAGTTTCCTTCTTTTTTGCTTCTTCACAAAGGAGTATGTGGCGTTGCCTAGCACGGGTTGTTGATTACAAATCGTGTCTTCTTGAAGTGTCATAAAATCAACAACCCGTTGCTAGGCAATGCTACAAGTTGAAGGAGTTCCTTATATTTTTTTTATTAGGGCGTCGAGTTCAAATTTCGAAGCGCACAAAAATACAAAGCGGTTTAAAAAAGGATCTTCTACGATCGCATGTTTAAAGTAACAGCGTACTTTCCGAGCATGGGAGATGAAAAAGTATTTTTTTTGCGTATTGCACGTTATGCACTGCAATGAGGATCATTGGGCGGGTACTGACTGGCCGAACGTTTTCGCGAGGAAAGCGCTCGTCTGTCTTTTAAAAAGCAAAAAAAAAAACAGTTTTTTCTGGTTTTTTTAATGTTGCGTCACGAAATTTTGTCCGCAAACCTCAGATTCGGATTTTGCACCCCAAAACACATATGGAATGAAAAAATCAGAACTACCCCAAATTTTCCCAGCAAAAATACAATTTAACTGAACTACAGGCCTCGCGTCTGCCTCGTGACAAGGTGTGACGGTAGATCTGTTTACGTTGGACGAACGTCTGCGGCCAGTCAGTACCCAGCTATTAAGACATATTGGACTTCCAAGTATGAATAGTTGAATACGGATGGAGAACAAAATTGTAAGCATGGACAAGCAGCCTTAAACTCGCCAGATGAATACTAGCAAACATAAAAATATCAAGAGAGAACGAGAAGGTCGTTCTCCATGATTAAGGTCTCTGAACGAGAACCGAAACTAATCGGCTACACCGACAAAATACAGGTGAGTAAAACCTGGATTTAATAGAAAAATGTGCAGTGCTCACGAAGTTTAAGTTTAAAAATAAAAACATAATTTGAAAGACCCAATGTTTAATTGGTCAAACGACCGATCATATTCAAAACGCAGGTACAAACATAACCTCAATTTAACCCTATTTACATGCGTAGCACCATGTCTTGGACACATTTCAAATCAATTACATTAGTGTGATAAAATCATCTATTTTCTGTCACTTAATATTCAAAGTGTGGAAGCATGAGTGATTCCTGGGATCGGGTGCATTTCGCCCTGATGCATCTTCGTGTGACACAATTAATTAGATGGTCAGGGAAGTGAATTAAACTAAAAAATGTGGCCATGAAAATTCTAAAAAGTTGAATATATTAGTTGAAGAGAAATGTCTAGTAATTGGTTAGGTAAAGGGTCGTAAAGGTTTTCATTTATACACTATTAAGAATTCCAATATATTTCTAAGGTAGGTACTATAACATGCTAGGATAAAATTAAATAATAAAAAAAAATCGAAACTCGTGTCAGGGTTTGAACCCATCCATTCAGTCGTTCCCTCAGTGCTCGTGACCATCATTGAAGGTGGCGGAGAGTAGAGTTCTCCGTAACTTTCATGATGGTTTTCTTGGGAGGTTAGTGCAGTGGTTTCCCGTTGCCTTCTGCACCAGATCTTTTAGGGGTTATTTGGGTCCCTAGGCCTCTGTAGCCTCTTCCGTCCAGTTGCCCAGACAGGAGAAAGGTTATACCGCCACTGACTCGGTCGCCAGAGCCTCGTCCGTTATCAAGCAGGGAGCACCACGTGCGGTTGGTGAGGTTGACACTAGGGCTGGATCTGATGTTAACTCCATTCTCTCCTTACTCCCCTGAACCAGATACCTATCGTAAATTCAAGTCCCGACTCACGATGAAAATGCATAACTTCTCCATATTTACCAATACCTACATCCAATGTTTTCTACTGAAAAATGCACTGCGACGAAACACACCACCTCGCATTCCCAGAACACCATACGTGAGTCGATTGCTCCACCGATATTATATCAAAAACGTATCGAAACTGGTTTCGGGTCGAAACACATTAAAATCCCCCGAAACTGATTCAGGGAACAATAAAATTTTATGTCTCAATCTTTTGGGGCCGTGTGTCGATAAATAGTTTGATTTTTTCGTCGCGATCCCGTTTAGATAAGCCACTATTGGATTGGACTCGTGGAATTTGGTTTCTTTTGCTGATAACAAGAAATTGAAGACCTTTGAACGCCGAAACGACGACGCCGAACAAATTAGTAGATGTTATTAATATTTAAAATACTTCTCGTAAGCTTCCGAATTGAATTTTGAAATAGTCTGCTAATTGTAAAGATTTTTACAAGGTGAAAAAATTCGCTCGAGGCAGAACTTGAACCCGCAACCTCTTGTTTACCTTGAAGACGCTCTACCAAGTCAAGGTACCGAGTCAAGTAACTGTTTCGATGCGAATTTCCCAACCTCATTGATACTCGTCTTAGTCCCTTAGAGGTTTGTACTTTAGAGAAAACAAAAAGTAGAAAAACTACGAGTACTTTCTAGAAAAATATAAAATTACACACTTAAATATCACTTTTCGAAAAATTATTAAAAGAGCAAATAATACAATAAACTTTTGGTTCTAACCACGTTCTAACTAACTTACTAAGATCACACTTCAGCTTACAATTTTGTACATTGTATAAGAGATTATACGCATTAAGGTCGTAAGAGCATGCAGTAACAAATAAGTCCCTCCACTCATTTGGAACTAATAACAGCTGTAACACAATATTTGACCATTCGACTCCAAATACCTTTCAGCAATTTGCACCGAACTTAACCTTTCCCGTCCCGAAGATTACGAATTAAAAACATAAGTATGGAATTACAGGAACCCGAATGTTTCAACCCTTATTTCCTGCAGGGGAGACCTATTCATCCCTGAAGTTTGTCCCTTAAAAACGATTTTTTTTATGTAGGTAACTGTCGTAGAAGAAGATAACTGATTTTTATAAAAAAAATAAAGGCCTGTTTGCATCTACGTAATGAGATAAATTATACAGCGTCCAGTGGCACCTTCACTCACACTACAGGGTGCACTCTAAGTCGATAGCGGAACTTTGAGTAGGCTGTATACTGATCAAAACAAACAACTTCTACTAGGTGGCGATAAAAGAGAGCAAAATAAATATCAGCTGTTTCATACATATATATCAGAAGTTCCTGATTCAATAACAATGGCATCATTTAAGTTGAACGAAGATCTGGAAAGAAGAGCGTTGTGGTCTAATAGAAATGCACTTGTTCTAAATCCACATAAAACCAAACACATGATATTAGGCTCCAAAGGACAAATTACCAAAATTAAGAATCGCTCTCCTGTAATTTCTGTCCTCGGTAAAAGTGTAGATCGTGTAGAAGTTGCAAATAATCTGGGCATAGTGTTTGATAGCGAATTGCGATTCAAAACTCATGTTGAGAACCTGGTGAGAAACTGTTTTTACAGACTGAAAATACTGTACAAAATTCGTAACCTTCTGAGTGAAAAGTCGCGTATAACGGTGTGTGAATCACTGATTTTGTCTAGGTTAAACTATGCGGACTTGGTATATGGACCAAGGCTTCTAAAGAAATCCCTACGTTTGATTCAGCGGGTGCAAAATGCGTGCTGTAGATTCTGTTTTATTGTCCCACCGAGAAATCACGTCACACCTTTCCTTAATAATGCTTCGATGCTCAAAATGGAGGCGCGCAGACAGCTGCATTTGGCTTCTTTGATGTTTGAGGTTGTCAATTATAAAAGGCCGGAGTACCTTTACTCAAAAATTAAGCCCTCAAAGTTCTTGTTAAGATTTCCTAGGGCGGCACGTCTTCCACTGGAAACTCACCAACATAATACTGTGGCCTTTACTGGCAGTTTCCGCTACAGTGCAACAAAATGTTGGAATAATATACCTCCACCTTTGAGACATTTAAAATCTAAAGATTTATTTAAGAAAAAACTTAAACTCTTTCTTCTTGAAAAACAAAAAGCTCAAGACTGATGTAACTGCTCTTGGCGGATAAAGTATAGATAGATCCTTTTGGCGACTTGATTTGTAATAAGGATTTCGGCCAACAATGTTCTATGTTCTATTAGTATAGTATAGGATTACCTACTAGTCTTACTACATAACCGCCTAATTAATTAAAATCTGAAATTGTGTACATTAAGCTCGTTGCAATATTGTTATGGTGTTTTTTTATTATATTTTATTGATGATAGTAGGGGTATAATAGTTTATTTCTAAGTATCTCACTCAGGTATTTTTAATTTAGTATTAAGTAATTTAGAATTTTTGTTTTTGTTTTGTTAATTTCACATTTCCTGGCACGTTAGCTACGGGGCACCGTGATCGCGCCCACACCTCAAGGCTATAGCTGAAAATCAGCGATTTGCCTCTGCCTGTCTGGCTGTAGCAAATATTGTACGCTGAGCTATGGCCTTTTTGCGATACTGCAGCACACATATTTATAATATTGTTACTACCTACCAAAATTTTTCATTCGTGTATTTGTGTTTTATCTAAAGATTGTATGTATTATGTATGTGTGACTGTGGTAACAAATAAATGCTTTTACTACTACTACTACTACTACATTTGGCACAGTATTGAGTCGACCTTTTGTATGGAACAGCTGATTTTTTTTTTCGCTCCATTTTTTTATCCACCTAGTACAAGTAGTTTGTATTGATCAGTAGACAGCCTACTTAAAGTTCCGCTATCGACTTAGAGTGCACCCTGTAGATATGGGTGAAGAGACCACTCGGTGCTGCAGTACCTGGGACATTATTTTTAGATTTTCACAAAAAAACAATAATAAAAACTAATAATATACGATTTATTAAAAAAAAAATTGCAGCTAGCTCTCCAATTAGATATGGGCACGTTTTTCTTTCCTTTATCTTTTTTTGGACAAATCATGGTTGGATCAGTTGCGATGCCAAAATTAGTAGGTTTTTTTCAGAGATTCTGACTCAATCAGGTTGTGGCAAACAAACGCAAATAGGGACACTATTATATTGTAGGGTCTAGACGGCTCAAAACTTCTTCTAATGCACCACAACAATTAGACACAGCCATAAAATGTGACATACTCGAATCCTCCCACATTAATTGCGATACGCTTTGAGTATCCGTCGAAAGGGTTCCGTATAATTACTTTTAGGAATTTTGCCGATCAGAAACAATGGCTGGCTGGAATTACTGTTAGATGATAGTGACTGTAACAGAAGTATTAGCCCGAACTTTGGAGATTCGCTTTTGTAACCAAAATACAAATTGTTGCCCGCGTCGCTGCTTATCAGAGTGGCAGAAAGATAGCTTTATCGCACGGACTTGAGCTTTATAATGATCCTTAATCTTAGACGATTTCTGAGACTGCCTGCCGATATCTGAATTGAGAAATTCGCTAAGCAAGCACTTAAGCATCGTTCTGTCTCTGCAGATTTCTCACAAAAGTATGTTACAGAACGATACTTTAAGTATTTACTTAATAAAATTCTCAACTCAGAAACAGGGCCTTTGTGTCAGCATTTATAGGAAGCACAAATTATTGTAAATTAATAAGGACATGACGTATTTTGTATTAGAACCTCGGAATTTCGATTCAATTGAATTCTGACATAAAATGTATCACTGAAGTATCGAAAATATGACTGCAAAATAAAGGATGCGTGTATCAACTTATTAACAGTGAGTATTAGTTCGAAACATTACTGGGAAGAAGCAGATAGAGAGCAACCTGCATGAATTCAATGTGGAGAATGGCCAGTTTTCAACTGACAGTTAGAAGCTGAATTGAAAGCCCTTGGTAGATGGCGCTCATAGGCTTGGCCATACAAGATCCGGGAAGTGGCTGTCAAATTTCGCTTACACAGATTAATAATATCTTCAGAAGAATAGAAATTTGACTGGCTCATTGCAGTGAGTTAGCGCACGGCAGGGAAAACTGGCGTCTTTTAGTTGTGGAGGCCAATATCCACTTCAGGTGGCTGATGCAGAGGGAATAAATGTATCTAGTAGTTCCAAGTGGACCCTTTGTTGCATTTTGATCCGTTCAGCCGGCGAAGTCGCCAGCGCACTTAATTACCGAGGGGGGTGAGTTATGGGTCGAAAAGGGAATAGCCCATTTGCATGTTCGATATCTTGGTTATTGTGGAAAATAGAGACTTCTTCTTCTGCCAAAATTCTAGAATATACTATAAATACTTGCTTGGTGTACAAACTGGCAAGCGATGACACATTTTTTTAAAAGGTCCATTATTTATAGCCTTAGCCAGGCAGTTCTGAAGATCGTTTCCAATGCAAGCAAGTACGACATGGTGGCTATCCTCAGCCATTAATTTCTGCAAAAAGGAAGTAACTTGGCACCGGCTGGTTCTTAGTAGGTAATATTTTTGACAATACTTTAAAATCTGACTCAGGTTTGTTCTTGACGCTCTGAAGGATCAAATTCGATAGACGTTTGGCCTTACGTATGTCTGCTGTTTATATAGATGGAAAACAATACAAAAGCCACCTAGCTAATTATCTCGCGCACACTTAGTATTCCGCAGCATACATCTCCGATCCCCCGCCTTGGTTCCAGACTTATAAATAAAGGGGTGGGATATTTATCGTTGGTGTTTATTGCTACGAAAATTATACCCTTAATGACTTCCCGAATTTTCAAGGAGCGGCTCTGAAAATCCTATCGGCTATTAACAGTCAGGAGAAGGAAATTTATGTCGCCCGAGGCACAAGTTTTGCGCCGTCGAAAAGTCCTTATGGTAATATGGGTTGTTTCGTTTGTGATCTTTGAGATAGAGGAAGGGCTCTGGGGTGAAGAACGGGGTGGATGGGTGTAGTTTTTTGAGTTCATGAGTTTGGGGTAAGAACATTGGGTTTTGAATATTGGTTTGAATTCAAAATCGTCGTACGTCGTATTATTCATTTGTTTAAATGAAGATGGCAGTTGGAGCCACCGAAAAATCGACTTAGGCCCGTAAGATCAATCACAGTTTAAACTCCAAAAGCACGAACTCTCTCTCAGAGAGAAGGCCTTTGCCCAGCTAGTGGGACTTGTACAGTTGTTCAGGCTACATCTTACTCTTACTGGTGAATCATAATTGTAAGGTTTTTTTTTTAACCAGCTTTTTTCCTGCATTTAAGGAAACAAAGAGTCTTTCTAGACCTAAGCCAAACAAATGTATCCAATTAAAATGGCCAGACAAGAGGCGGTACACTTCACAGTGGGTGAACCCTAAAATCACCGTCAGATGCACACTGGAGTGGCCCCTATGGTACTCTAGTACACTCCTGGTAACCTTGATTATACTCGCTGATAACATGATAAATAATCACTAACTTAGGCCCGTAATATCAACCACAGTTTAAACAAAAAACGCTTGTTTAAACCCTATCTGTCGATTAATTTTCATACAAAATTCGAGGTTTGATCTAAGGTCTGAGTTTAAACTGTGATTGATATTACGGGCCTTATGGTGGCAATAATAGTCGTCATCTCAAGCTCGAGCTCAAGACCAAATCACGAGACCTTGGCACAAACAATTCAATTTTTTCAATCAATTTTTTGTAAACAAACAACTTTTTTTTACAGAATTGACATGACCAGTAGGTCACACCCTGTAAAAAGAGTTACGATGTTTTGTAACACGTTGTATAGCAACTTTATATCTAAGTCAGTGCGGACAAAGTTGCGGGCACAACCGACTTTTGAAACCTAGCTCAACTGCGGTAACGGTGTCTCTAATGTATGAAAACACATCTCCTCTCCACCCATCTCCTCTATTGTAGACTAGCTTTTGCCCGCGACATCACAATAGAAAATTGCCTAAAGCATGTAGCAATAACGTAGCTTCCCATTAGGGAAAGATTTTTTAAAATGAGACGATTCGTTTTCGAGATTACCCCCATACATACATACTTACTTAATAAAATATTCCTCTTTATAAATTTAGTTTAAAGTACCTAGGCTAAAAGCCTAAGACAGTGCGCATACTAAGCCAGCTAGGCCGCCTACGAACCCTTCTAGACATAAATCTTAGGCTGAATGTTAACAGGCCGATTCTTTGTGTTCGAGACAACAGTTGCATTTTAATGGAAAGGCAGTGGAGTGAACAATTCGTGGTCGCAGCTTAATTTAGTAGGTGTTCTTGATATTTTAAGTGTAACCTTTTTGATTGGAGTAAATCTTCTTAATATATAAAACAAAGTCGTGTTAGTTACACCATTTATAACTCGAGAACCGATTTTTATGATTTTTGATTTGTTGAATTTCTCTCCGCCCCGAATAGCAGAATAACCATTAAAACAACGAAAAAATTCACGAGAAAAAAAAAGTCTGCGCGGACGAAGTCGCGGGCAAAAGCTACTAGTACGAAATAAAAACACTGCTTATATTTGAAAGTTATTTGAAGAAGCGCAGAATTTCTTGCGGTGTTTCGCATCATCTCCAACTTGTAATTACCAAAAAACGATTACTAGTAAATAAAAAAAAATATACCTTTGTCATTTTGCATATCTCATAAACGGCTTGATCGATTTTGATAAATCATATCTAAGAATACTCGCTTGAAAACCTGCTTTCAAATAATAAAAAAACAGCATCCAAATCGGATCACCTATTTAAGAACTACGGTGATACAGGCAGACACACACACACATAGAGGTCAAACTTATACCACCCCTCCTTTTGGGTCAGGGGTGAAAATGAAAACAAAGGTTCAATAACCCTTTCTGGTATTCTCAAAGTATGCCATTTAAAAAAACACGCGTTTTGATTCCAATCTGCTTCCAGTGTACGTAACTTTTGACGTAGATAAATAATTGTTATGAGGTCCTACATAGTGAATGTTTCTTTTCTTTGTCATTCTACAGGCAGAATTTATATTAAAACAACCTTCGCAAAGTCCTTGAGAGAAATATTAATTTACCAATAATACCCATAACCCCGCTAAACTTTATTACTTAATAACCACACGGCAGTGTTCTGAGTTATAACGGGGCTCCAATGCACAAGTTGGTAGAGGGACTAAGAAGGTTCGGTTAGGCCATATCCTCAAGGCTGGCGTCCACTAGAGGCGGATCAGCCCCTCTACCCTTGACGCATGTTTCCAATGCGGCCGCAATATGGCGCAATTTACAAAATTTTATATTTTACAAATTAAGACGCATTTTGTGTTTTTATTGAATAAAACAGCCTTACCTTTGAATAAACATTACAAAGTATTTAAAATCAAAGCATTACTATGCGAATTCAAAGAGAAATTAATTTTTAAACTTTTTCAATTGGATCGCAATAGCGTCAAGGGTAACCCCCCGGGCCAGGGCGCATCGCAAGATTGCAATGCAAAAATCCGCCTGCCTGTATTTATACACCGTGCTATTTTAGTGGTTTTAAAGCCGGAGGTGTTTTGTTGCACTGGTGATTCTGAGCCAAATTACAAAATGACATTATAAAAGGCGCGAAAAAAAAATCACTTCTCCATACAAATGGTGTCGATTGGCGAGAGACATTTGTACTGGGAAGTGTTTTTTTTCCGCTTTTTTGGAGTAAAATTTTGGAATTTTGCTCAGAATAACCAGTGCAACAAAATACCTTCGGCTTTAAAATCACTAAAATAGCACAGTGTATGAGACAGCGTCCACTAGCGGCGGAGCGGGGCGGGGCCGGGCGGGCCGCAGCGCAATAGTCCACCGCTAGTGGACGCTGTTCCATATAATGCCCCGGCCCGATCTGGCCCGATCCGACGCTAATGGACGTCTAGCTTTACAAGGCAATAATTTTTCAAAAGGTCCAAAGAAGCTATCCGTTTTCTTGCTACAAATTTGTATTTTGTTTATTTCTGGGCCCGGAATTTCACTAACTTGGGCCGATTTTGCCAATCTTCTTTTATTTCGAACGTACTTTGTGTATTTATAATGGCAACACCTCTCGCTAACGCTAAATGACATTGCTACTTACGTCTTTCCTGTGGAATAAGCTAAGCTTCGAAGATAGTATAGGTGCTGGGCAACAGGTCATACTTGTCCCAGGTACTGCCGCATCCATGTGGTCAATTCAGCTATGAGTGAAGGTGCCTCTAGACGCCGCCGTATAAATAATCTCATACTTAGATACAAAGGGCTTATTATATTTTTCGCTTTATCTACTTAAGACATTAGGTACATCTCTCCGATCGCGGGTGCTTTTTAACCGACTGACCCAGATAGAGGGTTAAGTTTTTATTCCCCGGATCTTCTGCACTTTCACGACTTCGCCTTGTCTGCGCGGACGCAGTCGTAAGGCGATAAATACGAATAAATGTTTATATTTCAGTTCGAACGGCCATCCCGTACGATATAACGACCGATAATAACTATAAAGATAACAAAACGGCTATCGCCGATATCCTTGAGGTTATTATATAGGGTAGGCCGACGTGGATAGTACTCTAAAGTTTGGATTAGCCTTTGGCTTTGCAAAATATGGCTGTATTATTTTCCAAAATGAATCGTAAAATGGTTTCAATATATTCAGCTGACTTATCTAATCCGCTGATAACTTAAATCTAAATCTAGTATTAAAATAAATACCGATTCGTTAAGATGCATTTTGTATATACATAGTCTCCATGTCCACAAAGTGTTCAACATATTTTTTTTCAGTGAAATTAAAATAAAACCCAAGAAATTATGCTCAGTTGTTGCTGAATATAATTATGAGATTATAGTGGGCGTGCCACCAAAATTAATTTAAAAAAACTGTAACTTAGTGCCGAAATAAGTAATAGGTAAAACGTTTTAGTCTTGAACGAGAACGGGTCAGTGTCAGATTTCCTGGTGCTGAAAGTGGATGTGTCCCCATCTCATCCACCCTGCCCTCACCTCCACCAAACATACCTTCACGATTCGTTTCCATCTTTAAGCTTTAAAACCCAATCGTCGCAGAGGGCATGAGTTAAGGAGCCAATAACACTAAAACTAAATCAATAGTCGGCATCCGAAACAATAATGTACAGGGAAGGTGTGTTTAGACCGAAGCCGCGAATTGAACGTATGCGCGATTCTTGTTTCAGTTTTTAAAGAGAGAGCAAAAAAGAGAGACCTAAGAGAGAGAGAGAAAGTCCAATGACTGCACCGAGTCGAAGCCTGCATTTGAACATGGGCCATTTCGGTTTATATAAACTGTCAAACGCGAGTTGGATTCACGCATTGAGGGCCCGTACATACAACTAGACATGTTTTTAATTGTATGGCTGTACGAAACTCTCAGGGCGCGAGTCCGATTCGCATTTGGCCGGTTTTATTTTTTTAATAGATCTATGAAGAGTCAGAGAGAGAGAGAGAGAGAAGCCAGCGTTAGTGATTGATTAGATAAAGTAGTAGAAAGTTTACTAAATAGAGAAATGTGTATGAAAATATTAATTATTTCGATCTCAGTCACAGTATAATAAACCTTGCCGCAAAGAACGTTCTGGCCTAATTAAGTCTCGGTGTAAAAGCACCTAATTTGGAAAATGACAAAAATATAAATCCATACGAATGGCTGTCCAACAATGTTTGTCGCTCGCTCTTGGCATTTTTATGAGTCGATATATTTCTGTTGGGGCTGTCGTTCGAACCGATAAAATCGATCACTCGAATCACCTGGTTTTGGGTCGTTTTGGGAACGGTAATTATGTTATAACTCCGGGGGCGGAATGGCTTTACCAAGTCGTTTTTATCGATTTCCAATAGAGAAAAAATAAAAATACAATTAGATACAGAATATTCATTGCTGTAGGCACTACAAAAACATTAAAAGGACCGTCAGCATTAATAAATCGTAATTGAAGCCGTCAACTGGGAGCCCATTTTGGCACCATTGCGTTACAGACTCAGGCCCCGTCTCGAAGCGGTACAAACACCTATGTTTGTACCACAAACATCTATGTAGATCAAAAGAGTAGGACAGAGATCGTTTCCATGGATGTCAGCAGGATGGTATGCGTCTAGAGCAGACCCACTAGCAGAAGGTAGGTAGGTAATCGTATGAGGTAGTGGCCTCCCCTGGTGTCAAAGTTTTTGGGCCGCCCAAAGGGCCTCTGACATGGCTTAACGATTGTTATTAATCAACAACTACCGGGACCATCGGTTTAACGTGCCTTCCGAAGCACTGAAGCGCTCAGATACTGCCACTGGCGGTCACCCATTCATGGACTGACCGCGTCCAACGTTGCTTAACTTAGCCAATCGATTAAGAACGGCAAGTCCAACTAGGCTGTGAGCGCCTGTGACTAGCATTCAGTCGGTCATTAAAATTGATCTTCTAACTCCTTCATAAAGCTCAATATTTGCCGAGCCAATCCAAGGACTATAATAAAACGGGGTCCAAAAATAGCCCAGTCGTTAATAAGCGCTGTATGCGCTTACGCATCCCATTCCCAAGTACAAAGCAAACAAGTGACGGCATGTCGATGGCACAGGCGACGCGGCTGATTAGCTACACATTCGGTGCACGGCCGATGTTTTAATTAGAACTAGTGATGGGGTGTAGTAGCGATAGAACTGTGAATAGTTATCGATGTTTTACAACTAAAAGGTCCGCTTTCGTCAACCAGGGTTAGGAGATAATTGTATGGAAATGTCAAATTAATTAGTTGGCTAAGCCTGGTTGACGCAAGTCCACCTTAGAGTTTAATTACTTTCACTGCACTGCACACTTTGATGGTTTCACTTACTGTCACGTCCATTCACCATTATTCTTGATTATTCTTCATGATTCACGACTTCCGGACGAGATAGAAACTAAGTAGTCGTCTTTCCCGCTAAATATTAAGTATAACAAGACGTATTAAGGCAGTTACACATACAGTAAGAATAAGTTTAGTTGAATTGAGACGGAAAATCTATAAGTAATTCCTTGTAATTCCTGCCTTGAACATTATAAAAAAATGGATCTGTCCTTATTGAATTTACTGCCATGATTTTCTAGCAATAGTTCGCTTAGTCACTGACATAGAGGCTCTTTTCTCGACTCCGCTGAGGAGGGCCTCATTATTGAACGAGCGAGCGAAGCGAGCGAAGTTCTCCAAGTACACTTGACCAATTTGTATGTACCTATGTTGTAATTATGTATGTATGAATGAATTTTCCTTCGACTCGGATCATCATGTTTGGTAGGCAGGTAAATTAAATTAAAAAAAAATTAAGTTCGAACATGAGCCAAATCGGTCGAGAGGTTGGCGAGATATTGGGATATGGGGATATGATATAGATATGGGGTCACGAGTTCACAGTTCGTGGCGAGCCACTAGTTTCAGTATTGTTTCAGTGTCGGCACGACAAAAATATCCAAACATGTCGATACCAAAACTCCATCACAGGCCCGCCCATCCCTAGATCCTTTAATAAACTCTAACACCAGAGTCATTGAAAACGCTCGTAATCGTAATTATTTTTAATTAATAATCAACACGCCATTAGAATGGGACACCTAATGCGGATGCGCTGATGCCAATGTCCTTTTGGATGCGTTAATTGAGCTGGGCTTGTATGGGAATGGGTGTGGTGTTTGATCTGCTACTGGGAATGTTTAGATGGTAATTGATCTACTTATGGTGAAGTGGGAGATGGTTTGTTTGTAAATATTGTACAGCTAGCCGTCCCCGCGACTTCACCGTTTCACGACTAGAAGGAGATGCCTTCCTCGTTCCCTTCTTGTGGTGAGGTAAGGAAAGAGTGGATTTATTCTAGCCCTACGACTAATCCGTCTTGCGTGGCGACAGATTGGAGCAACAACTCTAGTATAGACAATGTTTTACAGAAGATATCGGCGCAATAATATTATTATTCCTATTGAAAGAGTGGATTTATTCCAGCTCTTCGACTAATCGACTAATCGAGGACGGCCTTAGTCTTAGTCTTAGTCTTAGTTTTAGTTATAGTTTTAGTTTTTACTTAAAAAATGGGAGAGTTTGTGGCAGAATAACAGCGCTACGGGCAACCGTAGCATTATGCTGAGCCACAACCTTTTAACGGCCATTGCTTTCTTTCTGTACCTTTGCTAATTTTATTATCTGTGTGTTGTGGCACGTAAATATTTTTTTTTCTATTCTATATCTTCTATTAATCCGTCTTGCGACTCTTGCGAGGCGACAGATAGCCAATACCGAGTGCAGAAACTAGCATCGACAATGTTTAACACAGATATCGGCGCAATTATATTATTATTCCTATTGAAAGAGTGGATTTATTCCAGCTCTTCGACTAATCCGTCTTGCCTGGTGACAGATAGCCAATAGCGAGTGGAACAGAAACAAACGGCGCGCGCGCAACGTGCGACACGAACTCCCAATAGCTAGGCCATAACTTTAACATTTGCCGCGACACCTACGTGGACGTCCAGACTTGTCAGCAGAGTGGGGTTGCGGGGCAAGCAGGGAATACATTTTTGTCAGGATTGCCTAGTTTTGCCGGTCAATACGGTAAAAATCTACTCTAAGGGTGACACGCTAGGATACCCCTTTTTGTTCGATTGGCGCCCTTATGCCGTGCGCGATAAGAGGTGCCATGGAGTATCTGTGACTGTGCCCGACCGTACGTTATGAACCCGCAACCTAAGGCAAACCTTGCTGACCAATTGAGCTATCGGTCAAGTACCTTTCGATGTTAGATACAACTTTATTCCATGTATCGTCTTTAAAATACTAGTTGAAAGAAAACAGAACTTGGAAGACCAGTGACTTTTTCGAACCGGGCAGAGACTTGATTCTCTCCATTCTGTCCAGCGTTTGAGATAATTACTTTAAAAAACTCACAAATATAAATTAAATGGTTGTCATTTTTTGTAAATGGTTGGCATTTTTCGTGATTTTTTCTCGATACGTAAAGATTTACGGGCATGATCGTGCCACATTCATATACGTACCCATATACATCTGGACGGCTTCGGAATTTGTTTTAGTCAGCTTTTGTTACAGAATAAATGACAAAATTAAATGAATAATTTGAAATCAAATTAATAATTGATAGAACTACGTGCGCTTCATGCTAGGCGCTTTGTGGAACAATAATATAATATTTTTTTCAACCATAATTTATTATGATTTTGGCGTCCCCTGAAACTGCCGCCCGGGGCAGTCCTTATTTGCCTCCACTAGATCCAGGACTAGCACGATTTACTGCTTGAGAAAAAAAACCTAGTCAGTTGCAACACCGCCGGACTGTCCCCTGCACCAGCAACGCAGGTCTATCGTCGTGAAGGATTGGCTTGTACCAGCGCACTAAATCAAAGAGTCACCGATAAAAAGGTAAATGTTGTTCGATTGCGGACCTGTGCAGACTCACGCGCCGGTGGGATTTATGGGCGCGCGATAAAGTTGGTGACGTGTGCCGCGGTGAAATATTGGGCCGCGGAGTGAGATTGCAAGTCATAGGTGATGTGCCGAGAAAAGGATGACGACTATTATAAACATTATTGTATTCGAAACGGGTCGAATCGCGATTGGTTTTTAGGCAAAAACTCCAGTCTACCCTCGACCACGGCAGCTGTAACGCGGCCGAAACGTCGGGATAAATAAGGTAATTAATTTGCCTAAAAACCAATCGCGATTCGACCCGTTTCGAATACAATAATGTTTAAATATCGCGAATCATTAAAAGTGACTATTATAAAGATTTTTAGAAGTTCAAAAAATTCGCTCGAGACAGGACTTGAACCCGCCACTTCTTGCATCCCGTGCAGGCGCTCTACCAATTGAGCTACCGAACCAAGTAACTGTCGATGCGAATTTTAGAATTCATTTTACTGTTACTCGTCTTACGGACGCTGTGGCGCCATCTGGTGTGATAGTTTGCACTAACCTACACCACCCAATACGTTCATCTTTGCAAACGAAATGCTCATTGGAATTTGATTTTGCAATAGGGATTTTTCCAAGTGTCAAATTTGACAGCGATTCGCGAATTATCGTGCAACTAAATCTGTGGTTTGTATGGAAACCACAGATTAATAGACTGATTTTGACAGTTATTCGGGCTATTTTTGATGCCTGGAAAAAACCCCATTACATTTAACCACTTTTTATATTTTGTACAGCACTAACCAGTGCTAGCTTCTTCGTGGCCTTCCTCTACCTCTCTTTCCTTCTATCTTTCCTTCTATTATGTTGGTTATGAATTTGTCGTGACGTAGCAAGTGGCCTAGCATCTTTCCTCTTCTGCATTCTATTGTCTTCATCAACGTTCTCCTCTCCCCTACTCTTTCCAGGACTTGCTCATTTGACACTGTTTCCGTCCAAGATATCCTCTCCATTCTCCTCCAACACCACCAAATTAAAGAGAAGGTGGATGTCGTGACGTACCAGGCTGCAAAGGAACTGCCGTGTGATCGAAGTGCATGGAGAATGCTGCACCGACAAGAGGATACCTTTTAAATATAATGATGATGAACCAGTGCTAGGGAACATTATGAAGAGGTTTTAAAAGTTGGCCAGTTGGCCTTCACAAATACCGCTGGAGGTTTGAAGTCGGCAAGGACCTGCGCGAACTACAGGCAGGCGACTGGAAAACGACCGCGCAGGACAGAGACCTGGGCCCTTAGCCTGTAACACAATGGTGCCAAAATGGGCTGTCAGGTGACGACTTCAATTACGATTTGCTAACGCTGTCTGTCCTTTTAATGTTTTTGTAGTACAGCAAAGAATATTTTGATTCTAATTCTACAAGGTGTTACAAAAGTACCTAACTCTTTTTACAGGGTAATAGCACCCGGTGATAGGGATCACAACCTAAATATTTTTTTTGCTCTATGACGTACCGTTGATTTTTAAATTAATAAAATGTGAACGCTGTAGCGGGAGAAACGTATTTTTTAAATATTGTTTTCTTTGACTTTCACAATGTTTAAAAAACTCAAAGCTATGTAAATGCACCTACACACAGGAATATATTTTAAAATTTGAGCTAATACCAAAAACAAAAAAGTTATAATTTTTTTTTCAATTTTGAGGTTATAAAATAAAAATTGTTTTTTTCAATTTTTTTTTACAGATTTGACATCCTGTTGACCACTAGGTTACACCCTGTAAAAAGAGTTAGGTTGTTTTGTAACACGTTGTATAGAATTAGTTCTCTGGTTGTAGGAGAAAAACGAGGAGAGCCCGGTTTTGTCCTTCTGCCGGGACGCCATTGACCCGCCATTGCGTTACAGGCTAAGGGCCCAGTAGCGACTTCTTATGTCTGAGGCCAGACCCACTTCGGGACGCTGAGCCAGAGGAGTAAGTAAGTAAAACATTCTTCATAATATTCCCTACACGGGTTAGTGCTTTAGAAAATACAAAAGTCATACTGAAAACACTCAACTTATTTCTCACCTGTGGAAGCCGGAATAATTAGTCTGATCGGGAATCTCGATTCGCTGACCGGAGCTGCCAAGGTGACAGAATGCTACGCTCTGCACTGATAGTATCGCGAGTTTTTAGCTCACATCCAAGGAAATAAACCTTATTTAATGCTTCGTACTGACGATCACAAAAAGAGAAACAAAGTGTGAATTCCGAAAATCGTTACGTTTTCTTCAAAATCGAAAAGCTTGCGTGCAGCGTCTACCTTTATTCATACGAGTATGCTATTAAAATCATGCCAACTTTCACATGATTGGCAACCTTTTGAGTCCACTTCGTAGCAAAATTGTCATTTTTTGTCTTGTTTGCCGAATGTGTAAAGACAGCATAACGTTTCAGACGCTGTAATTTTTTTTTAATTAGAGTATTGACAGAAGTAAAAGAATGAGTAATGAGCATGAGAGTAATTAGAGGACGCCAAAAAAAAAACGCAAATTGCAGCAAATACAGTCGCTACATTGTCTATCTTGACCCTACTTACCGCCTACACTTGGCAAGTGTGAGTACTAACAATACGACATCAAAGGCTTTAAATCTAACCAATAAATAAATTCACCGATCAAGAATAGCACCAATAAATCAAACAGAATTCCATAATGCACTGAACAATAGTTCAGTATCAAGCTATACATCAGGTGGGCCGTATTTATAGTAATGCTTTATGAAATTGATTCAATTATTATTATTTAAAAAGTCAACTACAATGCCTGAATGGATGTCGTATTATTTGTTAGTAAGGCTTGGCTCTCTCGAACTTTCTTGGAGGTAAGCCAGTATGGAGATGGCGCCTATGATTTTAAAATAATTCTGAAGAAGAATCTATTAACGGCAGTTTTCAAGGTGTCATCATCATCGTCATCATCATCATCATCAGCCCACCTCTGCCCACTGCTGGGTATAGGCCTTTTCCCCCTCACGCCACCTCTCACGGTCCCTCGCCATCCACATCCATGGACCCTCCGCCGACACAACGATGTCGTCCTACCAGCTTAGTTCAGCTCAGGGCACGAAAAAACAATTTGAATCCCTCAAGAATTCATGACAAGACAGAAATGCTTGTTTATTTATGGCTTGATAAAATTTTAAGCTTTTTTTGGTGGACCAAACTCACTTACAAAGTCCTCAATAGACCAGGTGGCGTTGATTTTATTCCCAGAGGACGAAAAATGCTTCCACTTATAGAGTTACTTATTTACACAGCTACTTTTGCTTTATAAAGATTTTTATAAGGTTAAAAAATTCGCTCGGGACAGGATTTGAACCCGCAACCCGTTTTAAACCTTATAAAAATATTCATAAAGTTCCCTAGCACGGTTAGTGCTTTAGAAAATACAAAAAGTACTTTTGCTTTTTTTTTAATACAATCAGCGCCATCTATTGAGAACTTTTAAGCGCAAGATTAACGCTCCATAAAAACGCCGTCTCCACACCGTGCGAGCTCAGCGGTCAGCGTAGCGGGCGGGCCGATCTAGCGGGGCAATCGGCGTGTGGGCCAGCTACTGTAGGCTGCCCTAACAGCACAATGCCACGCGACGTGTGTACACAGCCTTAAATTATTGCCGGCGAGCGCCG
The DNA here is from genome assembly GCA_949319315.1 of Zelleria hepariella. Classification (NCBI taxonomy): domain Eukaryota; kingdom Metazoa; phylum Arthropoda; class Insecta; order Lepidoptera; family Yponomeutidae; genus Zelleria; species Zelleria hepariella. The sequence goes on along the minus strand of OX439396.1, from coordinate 3,173,526 downwards.
TGTTATTCGTCATTTTGTGATTAGGCTGCTTTAAGGCTTAGGTTTTAGTTTTAACTTCAGGTTGGCTGGTGGTCGCTGGGTGCATTTGCGATTTTGCTATTGTTAGGTTCTTTATAAGACCGTGAAGGAATACATCGTGAGGAAACCCGCGGTTTTTCTGGCTCCGCATGCATCAAATTGACTTGTTTTTCCTGTGGGTTAGTCCGACTAAGCTGGTAGGCTGGGCAACACTACTTCATTATAAGTAAAGGTGACCCTAAACTGTGTATCATCTTATTACGAAGATGCAAATAAATGCATTAGTCAAGGTAGAGTTTCGAGTCAACAATAAAAATCTTCTCAGTACTCCCATGCTTAAACATAGTGTTATATTATCCTCCTGACCGAAAAGTACCAACAAGTTAGCAGTACTTTTGTATTTTGTAAAGCACTAACCCGTGATAGCATATTATAAAGATTTTATGTTAAAAAATTCGCTCGGGCTTGAACCCCCAACCTCTATACCAAACCGTGCAGCATACCGTGCAGGCGCTCTACCAATTGAGCTACCGAGCCAATTAACTGTCGATTCAAATTTTTACCCTATATAAAACAAACTTTATATGGTAGCAGTATTTTAGTTTGACACCAGGTCACTTAAATAAAGGAAGCGAGAAAGCCCAAAAGGCCACATCAACCGACAATTTTACCGAAAAAACATCTTGACGCCATAAATCTGTATCCTATCGGACATAATTTAAAATCATGACCTCTCGATTTTGTGAGAACATAAATAACAGAATTTAACATTTAAAAAGAGCTAAACAAAACCCTTAATATGGCATATTTAGCCATAAATCAGCTGCAAGTGGCGCATTTCGACTTTGGTGGTATTTTATCCGGTTCGCACCTCCAAACTAATTTCTCCTTTATTATCTCGGGAATTAAATCACAAATTCCTTTGTCGAAATCTTTCGAAAACCCACAACTATCTTTGGGCGAATGTAAATTCTAAGTTCGACACAAGAAGGTTGATATTTGGTTAACTAGAAGGCGGTATTTCTCACATAAATCAATGGTTTTCTTGTGTTTCTTGATCTCTGTCGATAATACAACGGTCTTGTTTTGATATAGCGCCCTTGACCTAAGGAACAATTCTACCAATTTGTTTGTTTACCAATATCTGTGATCTCACATAATTTATCCCATACCAGGCCAGTAGGTCTAGCACGATACAGAATGCACTGGGATATAATCATTATTAGTTAGCTTTGACAGCTCGATACACCACCGTCTATCTATCGTCACCCACTCAAAGCAGATGAACAGAGCGAGGGAGACATCTGAATCGAACTCGCGCTTCTGAGCTCTACATGGCTCTATTATTAGGATGAAACAAAATCTTTTACGAAAAGTATGTTTTCATCGTAAAAATTGGCTCTCTCAACCCAAAAAAGCCTCTACTTCCAAGTGCAAGCTCTGAAAATAGGCTCACTGCCGGTTTCTGAATTGAGAAATTCGCTAAGCAAATGGGTAAGTATCGTCCTGTCTCTGCAGATTTCTCACAAATAATAATAATAATAAATCATTTATTTCAGACATTTTTGGTCCATACAAAGATGTTAGTAACAAATAAGAGTGCTTAGTAACTATGTTAGTACTTATTATTTCTATTTACATTAATACTAACCCAGTGGGTTAGGAAGCGACCGTCAAACCGGTCCGCTATGCCAGCCAGGATCCCAAAGAGCGTGACAGAACGATAGTAAAGTATTTGCTTAGCAAAATTCTCAATTCAGAAACCGGGCCTATGACAACTGCCCTAGAGGGCTTAAATATACAACACAAAACAAGGCAAAACAAAAAAAAACTGAAGTTAATTAAAAAAGAACATTACCCGAACTATTCAAAAGTGAAAACCACCATTTTCATCTATTTTTCATCACACTGAACAACAGCATAAATTACTGACTTTTCACCTTATGGTTCGATTTGGCTGTTTGGCTCAAATCTTCGTTAGTAGAGTTGGGCTCCCGTTTCGGATATCGGATCAGTCACGGTTCGCGGGACAGCCATCATGGCTGTACGGAGCCGATATTTTATGGTGATTAAGAGAACTTGCAACATATTTGTTCAAGGCGGCCTTTTACTTTACTTCTTTTAAAACTTTTAAGACTTATTTTGATGAACTTCGTGTTTTTAGTCGTCGAGATAGCCGACTGATTTCAAGATGCAATGACAGTCAGATGCAATGACAGTCAGTTCCATAATTATTTTGACGGCCTAGAATTTATACTAGAATCACATTTTCTTCTACTTCAAGTTTTTAATCAATTGTCTTTTTGGCCATACGCTAGTGTTCGTTTTTGTTCTATTGGCGCCCTTATACAGCGCGCGTTAAGAGCTACCATGTGGTACCATCCTAGACTGTGGCCGAACGTACATCTCGTATTTTCTTTGCTGTTCTCTACCACAAGTATATTATGTAGAGATTGTACCTACCTTCATCCATAGATGAAGGTCATACCTAAGAAGGCACTACCGGATATTGGCTGTATCATTGTAGTTTTTTATTCGTGTTTTCAATTAAATTACATCCATTATGTTTGCTGGACTAGAGCATCCCGTCGAAGAAATAGACAAATGCCCTCAGCTCACTAACATTTTTAACAAATATCTACAACACTCATAACAAATCCATACACCGATAACTCCTCCCTTTCCGATCATTACTCAACACTGTGTGGTCTTAAGTTATTTCAAATTAATTCTTATTGAAAACTTATTACACGTTTGCGTTATAATTGCCATTGTTAATTATAGGAGGGTCTTAACAAGGCTCTTTAACTGGACCCTATTAGTCTGTGGGTTGGTTCGTTTTGTCTGTGGAACTCGTCTTGCTGAGGCTAGGTGAACACGTTTTAATCTTTTAAGTTAAGCTTAGTAAAGTTACTGCCGATTTCTGAATTGAGAAATTTGCTAAGCAAGCACTTAAATATCGTTCTGCATCTTCAGATTTCTCACAAAAGAACGCGACAGAACGATACTTAAGTATTTGCTTAGTAAAATTCTCAATATAGAAACCGGGCCTTAGTACTACACTTCAATCCAAAATAATTTAGTAAAGTTTTAGTAAAGTAAAGTAGGAAAGATGCGCAGATTAAATTTCTGTTAAATGCTTCAAATGTTACTCAATAACCAGTGATTGGAGTTATAGCTCACTTTCTCGCATTGATGAGCATGTCGCACATGAATAGTCAGAGGGTATTATCTCAAAAAAGTGAGTTTCGAGAAAAAGCGTTTTGAATATTTGAAAATTCGTAACATTTGATGCAGGCCACATATTGATAACTTTTTGTATTTGCGTTGTAGGTTGATTCTTTCTCTGCATGATTCATGAAAAAAATAGAGTTGAAAAGAAGTAGATTAATAGTTATACTGTTTTACCTGACTCTCTATCAAGATAATACTGTATAGCCCGACAAAATTGAATTAATTTGTATTTATGACTCTATAGCCAGTTTTTTTTTGCAATTCTAATGTATTATTTCAAAAAAATACAGGTGTTTTTACCTGAATTTGAAAATTATATCTTTTAAAGTGTATTAAAATTAATTTAAAATCATGAAAGCAGACTTTTGTTATCATTGACATTAGTTTTCTTAAGTAATCATGAAGTAAATAACAAAATAAGTCACATATTTCCCAACAAACAAAAATTGGTATAAATAATTGGGTATTTCAGTCTTCAATAAAGTACTTAAACTAATACAATCTAATTTAGTTTTAGGTCGCTTATAATTAAATTAAATTAATTCATTTCAAATAAACTACTTCCTCTGTGCTATTTACTTTAAGAAAAAGTTATTAAAGGTAGTCGTTTGTAATAAAAAATCTAGGAACAATCAATATTTCTAGCGAGGAAACATGGAGGCGACACACAATCAGTAATTTTAGACCTGCCCCCTTAGCACGCTACCATTTTGCCTACTCTCAACTGTCACCTTAGCCGCTTAACACTACTGAGGTGACAGTTAACAGTGGCTAAGGTGACAGTTGAGAGTAGGCAAAATGGAAGCGTGCTAAGGGGGCAGGAATAGCTGACACAAAATTGTTAGTCAATTGGTTTCGAACTCAATTTATCGAAGTGCGAGCTTAGAGAACCTCCTTGACGAAGAAAAACATGACTTGGCCTCATATTTTTACTCACTCATCACTGTGCCTCCTAAGATCCCCAGTGCAGGACGATTCCTACGAAAGATTAAATTCATCAAATTCCATGAATTTGCCAAATATGACAGAATTATATTTGTGAATTTGTAGTAGCAATTACCTCTCGCTGACTGTGAAGGGAAACATCGTGAGGAAACCTGAGCGTATGAGGCATTATACCAAAAATAGCCAATCCGCATTGTATAGCACGCGTAGAGAGAGAAGGCCTTTGCCCAGCTAGTGGGACATGTACAATGTACAGGCTACATCTTACTTTTTTTCTTACTCATAAATTATTGTACGTATTACGCTATTCAACATTGAGGTAAAATTATAAGATAAACCTTATAAGCAGTCCTAAATTGCCCTTTAGAGGATAGACCCAGACCAAATTGTCGATCCGTCACGGTTGCTTGGGCATAAGAATGCCTTCAAGCATCGCGCTGCCAGCGTTCCTGTCCTCGGTCGACAGCACGATCGACCTAATCGGCCAGGAGCGCTTGGCCAGACATGGCAGGCCCAAGCCAGGATCTGCGGCTGAATCTGTTCCGGGTCCCTGCTTAGCCTAGCCTAGCATGGCATAGCCAGAGACAATGGCAATAGGCCTGATGGGGTGACGCTCACTGTGGCGGTCGCTGCTTTGGGACACTACGTAAGTCGACATAGTAGCACACTCTCTTATAAAAGTGGCCTCCTGCCGCTCCGGCGGCGATGGTGCGGCTACAGCGGGGTACAAGAGGCACAAATATGCAGTCCTGCTACAGGGCTACATATTTGCGCCCTTCGGTGTAGAGACCCTCAGGGACCAGGTGCGCGAAAATTCTCTCAAGAGATTTCGTTGTGCCTGGTTGACGCCTCGAGTGTACAGAGGGCTGGTGCTTACCAAGGGCAAAGGCTGAGCCTCGCCATCCAGTGGGGCAACGCCGCCAGCCTACCCTACCGAGCGACGTTGGCGATTTGGCTCAAATATTTTACCTATGTTAGGTTATTCTTAAGTTAGCAATGCAAAAGTTGGTGATCTGGCATAATATCCGGGGAACTTAGAGGCAGAAATTCTCAAGATGGACGATAAGTGGGGTCGGCTTATTCATCATCACAGTCTTCTTACGCTATTTCCAGGTCTTCAGCACTATTATCTACTTTGATAGCGGGATTGGCAGCAAAAACCACCTTCCTTGCACAAGAATTTAGAATTTATTATCGGTCAAAAGGGTATTATTCGGTTTACAACAAAAAAATATTACAAAAAAAACTGGACAGAGAGTAGTATCTAGAAGAAACAGATGGCAATATGGTATTAAGTCAATATAAAACCAATGGTATTTAGAAAGTTGTGAAAAAAAATCGGACTATAGAGTATTAAGTCAAAATAATACAAATGACGAATTATTCAAAACGGGCTAAAGAGTATTAACTAAAAGATAATACGCTCTAGACTGCTCACATTTTAACTTTTTATAGTAATTATTGACAGAGCACCTGTCATAACTTGAAATAACACGAGTGACCCGTCAATTTCGGATGGCGCTTAGTGGCTAACTAAAATGTGACAGTCTTGCCTGCTCGAATATATCGCAAACCAAATTGGAAGACAGTCGTAAAGCTCCGTTTCTCGGCTTTAAACTAACCTACAGATATGGCTGTCTTGCCAGATTGTAGAGAAAAATTTTGCGAACTCGAATCCGTCGTAAAAAAAAAATTGCATTTTCCGAGATAATACCCTCTGACTATTCATGTGCGATGTATTCTCCTATTATACACACACTAAATGTTTGAACAGCCTTATGAGTATGAAAATGGTTTGCCATACACACTCTAAAAGAAAAAAAAATACAGTTTTATTAAATTTAGTGATGATGGGATGAGCATATTATTATGTTTTATGAGAAAACATTATTGTGTAAGCTATTCATTATTCAAGTCTGTCATTTTGCTTTGAACGGATCTGCTTCCATGCCGACTTCATCCCTCCAGCGGTATTTCCCGGTTGGTTCAAGGTAAGTCATGCAAATGACGATGATGGTAAAGACCAAATCCCCGTAACCAAAACGAAACTTCTCCATATTAGCCACAAATCGGGCGACTACCAGGGGCCTTAGCCTGTAACGCAACGGCGTGTCGATGGCGTTCCAGCAGAAGGACAAAACCGGGGTTTCCTCGTTTTTCTCCTACAGCCAGAGAACTAATCCTCTAGAGTTAGAATCAGAATATTCTTTGCAGTACTACAAAAACATTAAAAGGACGGACAGCATTAATAAATCGTAATTGAAGCTGTGAACTGGGAGCCCATTTTGGCACCATTGCGTTACACAGGTTAAGGCCCCAGTTCGAATGAACAGCACGCGTGGGCCGAGTGTCTCTCAATCGCAGGATGAGACACTCGCGCTATCAGTTTCATTGGTGAGCGTTGTCGGATCCTTATTATGGCTCTGGTACAGTAGGATGAAAAACTGTTATTAGGGGGTCGGTAGGAAGACCTGCAGCTCGATGGTCGGACGATATCGTTGTGGCGGCAGAGGGTCCATGGATGCGGATGGCGAGGGACCGCAAGAGGTGGCGCGAGGGGAAAAAGGCCTGTACCCAACATTGGGCAGCGGTGGGCTGATGATGATGATGATGATGATGAGGGTTTTTTCTTCTTTCGGTACCATTTCCTATCGGAGGTAGGCTTTCGTTATGGCCACTTTGGCCCGTGACGTTGGCAAGTTATGGGGTAAGCTGCGGGGCATTACCTTGACCTGGAATGAAGGCTCTTTTTTCTATATTTTAATCTGCCATGTCAATCCATGGCCAAGTCACGGTAACCATATCCATTTATCCGATTTTAGCACATAATGTTTCCGTAAATTTCGTATTTTTTTTTTGTTTTGTAGCTTTTAGGGTGGTATTTAAACTATACGCTACTTAAACTCAGTTTAAACAGAGTTCAGACTGTCGATAAAGCAGTGCATGTTTGATATGAAGGGAGGGATCAGGAGGGATATTCAAATCAAAACATGCACTGTTTTATCGACATGCACTGTTTTATCGACACTACTAAACTCTACTTAAACTTTTAAACAGAGTTCAAGGAGCTTTCTAGTTTGAACTGAGTTTAAACAGAGTTTAAGTAGCGTTCTAGTTTGAACTGAGTTTAAGTAGCGTTCTAGAATACCACCCTTAGGTCCACTTGCATCAACCAGGGTTAGCCAGTTAACTCTGAGTTAACGTCAAAATTTGTATGGAAATGTCAAGTTAACTCGGAGTTAGTTTGCTAACCCTGAGTGACGCAAGTCCGCCTTAATGGTCTAATCTCGTTCAACGAGTTTGATATTTGGCACCCAAAAAGCAACTGGCGAAAGTTAACAGCAGCGGTCTTCTTATAAGAAACCGGGAAGTAAGTTAATGCCTTCTCTGGACTCTTTTGCTTAATCCAACTAGAGTAACAGTGAATAAACTAATGATCTACTTTTTAAAATAAATGCAATTTTGCACTTGCCTGTACCAGAATTTTCGGCCAGCCACGATTACTGAGTGGCCGATACAACGCGTAAACTAGCTATGACAATTGCTAACGCCAGGAAGCAGTAGTCTGATGGCCAATTGGTCCTATTAGGTAGCTCGTGTTGGGCACGTTCTTTAAAAATTACACAACAGATAGGACTACAATTTATCTGTCTCTATATCTTTTATTATTATTATTATTTATTTAGATTCTCCAACAGTTTTTCACATTACATTCATTAAAAATAGGTCTTAAATTATTATTCCGTGTGAAACACCTTTACAGGAAAATACAACATTTTATGTTTACAGACTGCATTAAAGTGAGTTAAATCTATACATTAAATCCGATTCATTACAATATTATTATTATTATGGTAGGCTTAGATCTATTTGAATAAGCTTCAAATCAGAACTAATGAAATTAATTTCTATGTTTTATTTAGTTTAAATTATGTAAATTACGTTAAATTATTTTTTTTCGTTAGAACATTAAAAATATTTTTATTATTATTATTCATTATTAATTAATAACATTCAATTAAGTTCAGTGAACTTTAAATGGTGTCAATAATATTTAAAAATTTGAAAATTTTATTAGTTAACTTAGTTTATAAAAATTACGTACTAAGTTCATAAACTTTTTTCTTAAATAGGTTGAATGGTATCCCAAAAATGTCGATGTCAATTTATCAATTCGAAGAAGACAGTGCAACAGCGCAAACTTTGCTTTCGACTGACGAGGGGGCTGCTAGCTTAGAATGAGAATGGGTTAGACCGTATCTGTGGGTTTCAACCTCTTGCATACCATAGAGGCGTTCTACCAATTGAGCCACCGAGCCAAGTAACTCTTCTATACTTCCTAACCCTTTCGTATCCTAAGCTTGCAGGAGAAAATGTGGGAAGCAAGAGGACCGATGCGTCACTTCTTCATGTGCCGCTTTAGCACAAAATATTTGAACCTGAGGAGAGTAGTCCGTCATGCTTACGCTTGCCCTCTTCAAGTTCCCATCTAGATTATATCCCATATAGATTATGTCTAAATGGCACTGGTATTTATTATGAGGGTGAGGAAAGACCCCTTCCTTAATACAGGATAAGACTGTATATTGAAATAATTAAAAAAAAAACGTTAAAGTTGAAACAAAGTTGGAACCAAACGGTCGGCTTACGATAATTTATAAACAAACAATCGTAAGATTGCAAGCACCTTTTGAACAGAATGTAAAGTTATAAAAGCTCGGTTTCGAGTCGATTTACTGTCACTAAATAAATACAATAAATAAAATCTATGTCTCGTGTTTATAGAATGACACATGGAATAAACACATTTGAAGAGGAAAACTATTGTATTCGATAGCGTTTTGCATCTGTATTAAATAATTTAAATACGCGTCCAGTCGTACCTACTTCAGGGCTGGCTGGAAGAAATTTCTTTAGAAATGAGTCCACCCTTGTACACTTTTTCTTACTATCATGTTATTTTAGTCTTTTTTTGTGTGAAATAAAGTGTAACAAACACTTACTTCCCCCCAATATAGGTGGGTGAAGTAACTCGGATTCTGCATGATGACTTCAGATGGAATAGGCTTCAAAATAAAATCTGTGGTGTAAAATTAAGGAATTAGGGAAAAGGAAAAGGTATGTATATTAGATTGTCCACCAGTGGTGAATCCAGTACTGCCTGTGTTGTCCTTTTGTGGTTCCTACTGCCTTTGCCTGTAACAAACGGAAAATAAATGTCCGATTAACATTGAAATCGGCTTAGTCAATTAATAAAAGTCAACTTAATGTGTGTTACTACACTCTGACTGAATCGGTATCGTTGTAGGGCAATCGATACGAGAGTCGTATTAGCATAATCGAATACACCTGTCTCGATTTTATTTATTGGCTTTTATCTGTTATCGGGTGAAGTTAAAGTGTGTGATCGAATAAATCGTAGTTTGACAAGGTGGTTCTCTTGACTTGTTGTTGTTTTAGGCTAAAGACCTAGTGATGATGGCCGAACATGATAAATATCTTTGGACTGTGGTACCTTGTGCGGCATTAATAGTCGTCGACTCAAGATCGAACTCAAGTAGGTGATCTCAGAAAAGTGAAATGCTATTGTCAAGCCTTGGCTTATGTCAATGTCAACCTCAAGATAGTGTCTATTAATATGCTGACAGATATTCAAGTTTGACATTAGCCAAGGCTTGACATTAGCATTTGACTTTTCTGAGTTCCCCTACTTAAGATCGAACTCAAGTAAGTGATCTCAGACGACTATTAATATCTACCACCCGACCATTCCTATGCTATAGAAACATTTCGACGCGAGTTAACGGCATATTGTCGATGATAGCGCAAGTAATATTATAGTTTTAAGCGTACATAAGCGCAGCGTAAGCGAGCAGAAGGGAGTTGTTGGGCTACTGAAGTTTTAGATTTGTTTGAGCTGTTTCAGCGTTTGAAGCATTTCTTTGCACGCTCAATGCAACGATTGAATGCTCAGCTACACGCGCCATCGTTCCAACTTCTCATACTCATACTCACTCATACTCATACTCATCTCATACTCATACATTTATTTCAATATCATGGGTTTTATCTGGGGGTCTACCGGCTAAAACGAAGCCAATTACCATTGGCGAAAATCGAAGTTCGATTTATGAAAAATTAAATGGCAGTACATTTTTCAAAAATCGTACTTCGATTTTCGCCAATGGTAATCGGCTTCGTCTTAGCTGGTAGACCCCCTGGCATGGAGGTCAAAAACTAAAATGGCTGGGCTTTCATAGGAATGTCATCGAATCTACATAATGAAAGGGTATAAATTCGAGTGGAAGGTTCTACATTTCATGGCGTTTTTCATGTCAACACATTGCGAAGTCAAAATAGCATGCGCAAAACATAGTTTATATCAATTACCTGTTAAGGGCAGTACATAACCGTGTGCGCTTCCGGGAAGTATGAAATTCGCGAGTGTTTTTTGTCGAAGCTCGATAATTAGGCGCGTCAACTTCAATTAAGCTGCGGCCTCCCTTTATTGAACGACGAATGGTTGACGAAATGTAGAGTTAAATAGTTTTAGAGAGAGGCACGCACAACCACACTCACATTTATATTTATTTAATGTGACTACTCGAGAAACAAATTATGACGGGAACGGTGGAGGGAAAGAGAGCTCGAAGCAGACCACCCGCTAGAATCTAGTCTAGGCTTTGGTTATAATATCCGTCCATCTAGCGGCTAGATGGACGGATATTATAACCAAAGCCACGCAAAAACACCTACACGAACTGATCCACATCGCGAGTGATAGAGCGCAATGGAGAACTCTACTCTCTGCCACCTTCAATGATGGTCACGATCCTCAGCATTGAGGGAACGACTGAATGGATGGACTCGAGAGACTACACGAGAGATACAGCCTCCTGCGACTTATAGTGACGGGAAAAGTCGCTGGCAAGAGACGCTTCGGCCGAAGGAGAAAATCCTGGCTAAGAAACCTACGGGAGTGGACTGGGATCGCGAGTGCTGCCCAGCTATTTTGCCTCGCGAGAAATAAAGAGAGATATGCGGAACTGACTGCCAACCTTCACTGAGTCGGAGAGGCACCCTGAGAAGAAGAATAACGTGACTACTAGCAATATCGACGTAGTCCGGAAGTCTTAGTCATGGAAGTGGATACGAAGCTCGCGCCGTCGCTATCAGCATCTGACTGCGAGCCTGTGAACGCCCGCGTAAAAATAAATTATGAAATTGAAGTAAAAGTTTATTCATCACACAAAAAAACACGTAATAAGGTACTTACAATCATTCAATTATCTTATAAAGAGTTGTTTAGTGATAAATGGCTGGCTCAGCTAAATGCTGTGAGTGCATGCATCTGCTCAGCGCTGATTTTCAGCCAGGCCCTTTTCTCACTGGCTTATATCCAAAGTTAGGAGCGGTCTTACAGTAATTTAAATTAAAAAAAAACAAAATTATTTATTGGAAACAAAAAATACATGAACAAGTTGTTAAAAAGATAAAAGATTAAGCGATACTGTTAAATCAATGTTGAACACAATCATGTTGTGTAAAATTGCAAGATTTAAAGAAGAAGATAGCCAATTCTTAGCCATGTGACCATCAACTAGAAAGAAAACCATTCGGGATGCTAGTAATACGATGCCAAACATTTTTTTTGCCCTTGTCTCAAAGAAAAGCCGCCTCTAACCACCACCAAGCTCTGCCCCCCAAAACAATTAGCGATTGAAATAAATGTATATGTCGCATGCGCTTCCTCCAGTACAGTTAAGTAAGGGATAATGTTGGTTAAGCATTCGGCAGTGGGCCGTCGGCCGTCACCTGCCCCGTTTGACGGCAGCTTTGCGAGGAAGCCGAGCCAATGAAAGTCGGCTGTGGATGCGACTGGGGTTAGGTAGATAAACTTTAAGTTGATAAGCTAAAATTAGGCCATGTTATACCTATATGTATACCGAAAATCTTTATAGATTATCATCATATTCTTTGGGGGCTAATTTATTTATTTATTTATTTTTGGAAGGCTAACAGCTTTAGAAACACATTGTAGATACGAAGTTTAGAAACAGAGAGCCAATTAGAAGCCTTCACAAGTAGATACAGACTTGTTAAATGTGGAATACAGTCAAAAACACAAATACCTATAAGTGTAGTAAATTACAAAATATATACATATAAATGCAAGATCTTACTTAACATACATTATTGTTGGCTGCTACACTCGCATCTTAAAAAAGAAATAAACAATATTTTAAGCATTAAAAAACAACTTACTTAACGCGTCTCTCGCTTCTGCCTGTTTGGTATTAAATAGGTCTAAGTCTAAGCTAAGGTTAGAATCACCACAGAGTGCATTAAATCTATCGCACGCACGCAACATATATGTGTTTCTCCAATAATTAGTTGAGACAACCGGTACATATATGATGTCATTATTTCGCAGGATTTCTCTATGGGATTCTCGGGTATGTCGCATTCGAGATTCTACGAAGAAAACCTTAGTAACAAGTCACATTCGAGATTACCGAGAATTAGCCCCCTGGTGTCGAAAGTGTCACATTTGATTAACTTGATTGCGCTGGGGGCTTCAGGGGTTTTAGATGTTTCAGGGGATTCAGACCTTCGTAACTGCCCCAATGCACCAGTGACGATCTGACTTCATTTACTCAAGTTATTGTAGAACGAACATACATACATACAAAAGTCGGATTGTTCCAGTAGACTCGGAGAACTTCGCTCGCTTCGCTCGCTCGTTCAAATATTTTGCAATATTAAAAGCGAGTCTTTTTTTTGCAATCCTTGCTAAGACATACTATGTACATAAGTTTTGTTTTACAAGAAGATAAGTTACCTTGTATTTAGGTACCTACTAGTTGTTAGCGACTTCTTCAAGTGGTTATGATAATCAAGATCGAGAGGATACGCCTCTTTTTGGTAAAATAAGAAAGTCGTGGCCGAGAAACATCAGAAATTGGGCAGAGGTAGCCAGCATTGAAGACCTATTTGCCCGCGTGACAAGAAATAAAAAAGAATCGACCTTTGATGTTGCCGGTGGCGTATCCACACCGTTCTAAAAATATCAAAATCAAACCAATTACAGTGTAAAAGGTAGGTAATATGCGCGGATGTCAACTCCAATCGAAAGATCCTCCCATGCCAATGCCATTCCGTCAACTCTACGGACATCCTTTATTGGGTGTCGTTATTATATTACCCTTATATTATGTACTTTAACATTGTAAGGAAACCTGCATAAAAATGACGTATTTTAACTATGCCTGGGCTCAATGAAATACATAGTAAACCCCTTTGACTTCGGGATATTTATTTGCAGTTTTTCTTTCTTGTAATTTATGAACTTATGACCTATATCTGGAAAAACCTTTTTCATCTCCCACGCTCGGAAAGTTTGCTGTTACTAGTAACTTATGATCGTGTAAAGGCCGGATTTAAACTATCTGAACTTTAGTGCGCTTCGAAATTTGAACGCGACGCCGGGACAGTCTTTCCCGCGCCCTATGGTTTTGAAAAAGAAAAAAACACTGGCCGTTTAAGTAGATGCCAGATCCCGATGGAAAATAAAACCTCATTCATAGTTCGTTTAAACGCGTATTTCAGCGAAAGCGATTGTTCGTGCCCATTCACTATACAAAACTGTGAATGTAAATGGTGCATAAGCATCTTTTAAAAAGGTAAAGTCACGGAATAGAACATTCAGAAACGCGGTTTTTTCTTATAGTCTTTTCAATATTTTGTACATATATTTATTTTTAAATACCAGTAAATAAAAAAAATGCTGCGCTTCTGTTTTATCAAATAGATAATTATGTTTTGGTTTGTTAAATACATTTTTTCAAACGATATTACTAATTTCATTTTTTATCTCCTACAAATTTTTAATTTATATGGTATAAGTTCAGAATGCACCCGGAAAAAAAAACATTCTTTTATTTACATTATTTTTGTGTCTGGATAAATAAACTTCAGGAAATTATTAATAAAACGAATGGTTTTAATACCAACGAAGCTCAAAACTTTAGTGCGGCAGCCGTAACTACAGTAAAATATGCTTTTAAAAGGAACTTATTTGACTCACCTGTTTTGCCTGTAAGTAGTTGTCTATAGAGTTTGTCCCGCTTGGCTAACAAAGTCATTTCCTCGCTTCTGTGAGATGAAAAGTTTTGTGTTTCGCACGAATGCAATATTATTTGCGTCTCGTGCTTCTGAATACCTCGCTACGCTCAGGTTTCTTTTTTTGAACCACTCGCTACGCTCGTGGCTCAATTTTAGAAACCTTCGCTAGCTCGGTTTTCAATACAAGCACTCGCCGCAAACAATAATTTTGCATTCTTGCATAACAAATAACTATTGTTTTCTTCTGCTCGCCGCCTTTTGATCATTGCTAACTTGAAATATGTCATGGAGGCCGCGTACAGGAACGAGAAGTGTGGGTAGACCAGCTACACGATGGTCCGACGACATCAAGGCCGCAGCAGGCTCAACCTGGACCACAATAGCTGCAGACCGGCTAAAATGGAAGAAACATAAAGAGGCATACGTACAGCAGTGGACAAAAAAATACTGAAGAAGAAGAAGAATAACTTGAAATAACTAGCTGTGAGGTTTTGACAGCTGTCATTGGACCTTTGGCACACAAAAAAGCAACTGACAACCGTTAACAACTGATTAACTGCTTGTTATTGTGTGAGAAACTAGGGGTTTGATAAAATTAATTTAAGCGTTAACAAAACTATTTACTACTAGTGGTTCGCCCCGAACTGTGAACTCGCGACCCCATATAAACTTAACAACCCCATATCTCGGCAACCCCTCGACCGATTTGGCTCATGTTCGAACTTAAAAAATCTTTTAATTTTATTTACCCGCCTACCAAATTTCATAACGATCCGACTAAATTTACTCAAGTTTGACATCAACTCGAACGAACATTCATACATACATACATACGTACATACATACAAACGCCGGATTGTTCTAGTAGACACGGAGAACTTCGCTCGCTTCGCTCGCTCGTTCAAATATGCGTAGAGGCACTAATTCGAGTACCTATATTGCGCTACTTTGGCACATCTTTATTGCAATAAGGAAAATTCCGTCAATACTGTTAGTCTGCGCTTCTTTCACGATTTATACGCTCCTTACCACACTGACAACAGGGCCTTAAGTTCCACGCGTCATCCCTCAGTACAATCAATTGCCGAAGCGACGCAGCGTCGGCAAAGCGCTTCAAAGGTGGAATTTGAAAATCTATAATTATACTTTTTAAGCATAATTCTGCTGCGTTCGGAATCCACTGAGGCCACTCAGGATGCCTCGGTCGTCCTTCGCGGAGTGAAATTCTTAAATCGGGACGTTTGAACTCTCTTAATTAGAATGTAAGGCTCTATTTAGCGATGGGTGCCGCGGAAAAGTTGGAAAAAGTTAATAAGTGACACTTTGGCGTGAGTTTTTTCGATACTTGCACCTGCGTCTTGGAGGAAGGTTTCATTACATTGCTTACGTTTATTATACTGGTGCTAGAAATAGGTCTTTAAATAAAACAGAGCCTAACTACATAAGACGTCTGAAAAGGCGTGACACTATGGACCTCAGTAGCTATAAACTACTCAAACTGAAGAGGGATCCTCAAAGGAGGATCAAACTATGCTCAACTGAAGACGCCCGCAAATCTACTTATAGTCTACGGACTGATTTCAAATCAAAGAAGAACAAAAAAAAAACAGAGAATTTTCAATATATTTTGAATAATTCGGAAGGCAAAGTTTTTTGTTCGAAAGTCCGTTATTGGCTTAATCTTATCTTTAGACAATATTGAGAAACTAATTTCAATATTTTTTATTTTGCTTCAGTAGTTTTGTTTTTATGCGCTAAAATGTTTTGTTCCTATGACCGCCAAACAGCGCCAACAGTATGCAGACCGTCGCGTGAAGGTCATAAAACCGTATCTTTGAAACGTTGTAAAATCCAAACTACTGAACCAAAATAAAAAATATTGAAATTAGTTTCTCAATATTGTCTAAATATAAGATTAAGCCAATAACGGACTTTCGAACAAAAAACTTTGCGTACCGAATTATTGAAATTATTTTTTATACCAATACAGCAACCAAACAGTCTTACGGACAGATCATTGAACTTTGACAACAAAAAATTAATCCAAATCTAACTATACATCAGCGGAAGAAAATCTGGTGAACCTCAGATCCGTACTAAATGTTAGACTTTGCAACCAACCAGACAGGTGGGAGTGTTGGATGGATTACAATAAGCACGAATCACAAGTGATTCGATTCGATAGCCGATGGGAACCAACGATTCATCGAGGCACTTTTAATAGAAAATGAAATCATCTATAGATGATACCCGTCGACAGTGTAATGTATTAAAGAGTTACAGTCCTTTATGTCCTTTAATCCTTTAAGGTCCAATGATAGAAGCGTGGCGGAAAATTAAATAGCTAAACTGAGCTATTTTTGTTCATCGATTATTCGTTCACGGCAACAAAATTGTATTCTTTTCATTATTGTAAACAAGAGAAAAACAACAATTCAGCCGATTATGTGTTCCGAACTGTGAAAAAAATTAATCTCCCGCCAGGCTGCTATCGTTGGACCTTAAAATGACTTTTATACAAGGTGTTACAAAAGTACCTAACTCTTTTTACAGGGTGTAACCTACTGGTCAACAGGATGTCAAATCTGTAAAAAAATGTTGAAAAAAACTATTTTTATTTTATAACCTCAAAATTGAAAAAAAATCATAACTTTTTTGTTTTTGTTATTAGCTCAAATTTAAAAATATGTTTGTAAGTGTAGGTGCATTTACATAGCTTTGAGTTGTTAAAACATTGTTTAAGTCAATGAAAACAATATTTAAAAAATACTTTTCTCCCGCCACATCGTTCCCATTTTATTAATTTAAAAATCAACGGAACGTCATTGAGCAAAAAAAAATTTAGGTTATGATCCCTATGTGATCCCGGGTGCCCTACCCTGTAAAAAGAGTTAGGTACTTTTGTAACACTTTGTATAATGTCAAAAACGCTCAGCGTAGGCAATGCTAGGACTGTAGCACCTCTACACTGTGACAATAAATAAAGAATCGATTGTGTGGCATTGGCGCCTCGAAATTGATTTCAATCATTTCAATCAAATCAGTCCACAGGTGGCCACCGAGTTACTTACCAGCTGATGTTCATAGTCTTGGGATTGAGAGTAACATTTTTTTATTTATCTTCATGAACTTTTTGTTTTAGCAGTTGTAGCAGGACAATTTGTAGCATTAAAAGAATAGCTTTATTTATTCACACACAAATTCACAACTGATTCAATACAAATTCACACAAAGTTTCGTCAAAACAAGGAGGGGTAAGTCAGACTTAAATATAAAAATAAAATTAAAAAAAACACAAAAGGGTATATTATATTGATTTAACCACTTACTAACACAAAAGATCGGAATTACGATTGTGAAAAAACAAAGGATTGTAAACGGACGAAAATGTGTATTTGTCACCTTGGATAATGTCATGAAAACCATAAACGAAATCAACCCTCATTTCATTACCTACCAACTAAAAAGTTCCGATACCGAGAATACTTTGAACGCCCCTCATATAATAAAAACACACTTAATAAATAGCTATCAAAGAAAAACAACCAAAAAGGGCAAAAATCCACTTCAACTTGAGTAACTACGTGAAATTTCCTTAGTTTTCAATAAGTGATAATAACAAAAAGTAAAACAGAAGTCTCATCCAGAAACAAAATTAATTCACCATTTGAGGTGCGCTACAAACCCTTTACCACACCCATACTAATTTATTCAACGCCCAGTGGTACCTTCACTCACACTAGCTGGGTGAAGAGACCACTCGGCGCTGCAGTGCCTGGGACATTGTTTTAGATGGAGTAGGCTTGCCCAGCACCTTTACCACCCTGACAGCTTAGTCAGCCTGATTTTGATTCCCAGTTCTGGCATGTACTTCTGGCAAGTAACTTTGAAAAGAAACAATGTCATAGGTACTTTTCAAAGTTACTTTTTTTTTTTTTTTTTGGTTAGCCTGGATAGTGTCCCACTGCTGGGCAAAGGCCTCCTCTCTTGTCTTCCACGCATCTTTATCCTGTGCCACCTCTGGCCATCTGGGCAAGAACTTATTTAGGTCATCCCGCCATCGTCGCCTAGGCCTGCCGCGCCTTCGTTGTCCGTCATAGTTACTTATTTTGTTAATTTGAAGTAGCAAAACCACTCGCTAACGGTGAAGGAAAAACATCGTGAGGAAACCCGCAACTTAGTTGGCTCGACAGGTATTATATTATAAATACGGCGTTAAGATTTCGAACATTGAAAACAATAATTACTATCAATCAATAGAGCCAATCAGAAAGTGGCAACTAGATGGCGCTGTTATAGTCCTACATCGCGCTATGGTTGTGTCTAAACTCTTGGTATTTATTATGTTGTGATAGTATTTATATTCTGACAGTTCAATCGGCCGGTCGTCAACAAAGTTACCGCACAGTCGGTACACATTTTTGAGGGTCTGCATGTTTTTAAATGTAGGCCTTTTTAGTTATTATCATATTACTAGTGGTTCGCCCCGAACTGTGAACTCGCGACCCCACCCCATATCTCAGCGGCACCATATCTCAGCAACGATTTGGCTCATGTCTCATGTTCGAACTTAAAAATTCTCTTTGCCTCATTTACCTGCCTACCAAAATTTGGTAGGCAGGTAAAGGAGACTACATACATACATACTATCTTATCTTATTTAATAAGATAAGATAGTATGTATGTATGTAGTCTAGTGTAGTACACACGACGGCAAGTCACCCTTACACGCTAGCACTCTACTCGGTTACGTTACGGGCGACTTTACAACAAAAGTGTACACTCTGACGTGCTGTTGTGTGTACATGTCCCACAGTCCTCACAGTGCCCCCTGCAGGGTTCGCGTTGAGGGTATAATGCCTCCGATGCTCAGGTTTCCTCACGATGCTTTCCTTCACGGTTGCTCATACCAGAAGGAAAACTGATTAAGAGGCCCCTTCAGGACCGTGGGAACTCAGTGACGGCCAAGCGCGTGAAACACTGTTTTCTATAGCTGTTTCACCCAGAGCGAGATGGAGCGCGGGAAAAGTAAGAAGCAATGCGGCTGTATGAGTCTACGTGTGTTCGTGTCCTTTCGCGAGTATCTAGTTGTAGTTGTAATGTAATAGATTTATTTTCCCATTTTTTTTCATAGTTCAGCTGCCATTTTTACATTTTATTAGGTATTTCAAAAATCTTTTTTTTTTCTGACAAGTAAAACACATTATTGATGTTCCCAAGGTAGTTAGACTTCAATAGACAGTGTTATAATGTAAGTAAATCACAGCTGAAAGTAACCCCTTTTTCGGCGCGAAAAACGCATCGCTCTAATTTCTTTCAGGCTATTTTTTTTTATAATAAAAACTATTTGCGAACCTCCATATTGGTCATCTACTGATATAAACCAAGTTTCAGCAAAATCCAGCCTGTAGTTTGGAAATTAAACCGGAACTACGTTTGTATGGGAAAATGGTGCTCTAACGCCCTCTTAACTTCTGTACCTGACTGATTTGCGGCAGCACTGACCGCCGCGGCAAATATCAAAGGGCTACCGGCGAGATCTTCCGTCCCACTCGCTCCCAATTGCTGCCACAAGTTAGAAAAAGAGGGGCAAATGATGTTTGTGATAAAAAAGATCTCTTTGAGTTAGTATGGGACGACGCCGCCACTCGATCAAGTGGGATGCGGTGGTATTGTCAAAATGTACAGGCATGCTGTGCCAACTGTCACTATCACAGTTTAGTTACCAAGGCCCGTAATATAATTTACAGTTGAAACCAAAAAGACTAGTTTAAATATAATTAGTGATAATAAATAAGAGAATACCCTAATAATTTAGTTGTGTGAAGAATTAAAATTATTAATAATTTTAATTCAACGACACCTCATTTGTTGAAATCGGCCGAGTAGTTTAGGCTCTGCGAGGGAACAAATGAACACACAAACATACATACCCACAACCACACATACATACATTATGCTGCTAAAAATAACCCTCCTTTTTGCTTCGCGTAGTCGGGTAAAAATGCCGTGTCATGATCTGGGGGCACGGCAGTGCCCCCGCCAGGTCGAGCGCGAAGCAAACACTGCCGTACCATCCTTTACTGGAACCATTTCGCCGCATTTTCAGGCCCCTATTTGAGAACCTCTGGATAAGACCAGAACGCAGAAATTTTCGTCATCTAGTAAGCTATAATCACATACTTAAAATCCAAAATTTCAAGTCTGTAGGTCATTTAGTTCCGAAGTTAAGCGAAAGCAAAGTTTCGCATTTATGACACACACTCACTCACTCACTCACTCATGATCATCATAATAGAACTAGTACTTCCCATAAACTCAGAGAGCTGAAATTTGGTACAAAGTTAGGGTTTAATGGCCACATAAAGGGAAAACTATAAAAACTAGGATAATCGAAGATCTGGAGTACCTGGTGACCCTGATGAGAAAACACAAGAGCCCTAATAGGACTAGTACTTGCCATAAACTCAGAGAGCTGAAATTTGGTACAGAGTTAGGGTTTAATGGCCACATAAAGGGAAAACTATAAAAACTAGGATAATCGAAGATCTGGAGTACCTGGTGACCCTGATGAGAAAACACAAGAGCCTTAATAGGACTGGTACTTCCCATAAACTCAGAGAGCTGAAATTTGGTACAGAGTTAGGGTTTAATGGCCACATAAAGGGAAAACTATAAAATCTAGGATAATCGAAGATCTGGAGAACCTGGTGACCCTGATTTGAAAACACAAGAGCCCTAATGGAACTAGTACTTCCCATAAACTCAGAGAGCTGAAATTTGGTACAAAGTTAGGGTTTAATGGTCACATAAACGGAAAACTATAAAAAATAGGATAATCGAAGATCTGGAGTACCTGGTGACCCTGATTAGAAAACACAAGAGCCCTAATAGAACTAGTACTTCCCATAAATTCAGAGAGCTCAAATTTGGTACAGAGTTAGGGTTTAATGGCCACATAAAGGAAAAACTATAAAAACTAGGATAATCGAAGATCTGGAGTACCTGGTGACCCTGATTATAAAACACAAGAGCCCAACCAAACTATTATAGATCGACATATACCGCCCTTACAAAAAATATTAAACTTGGTGGGCCGCTTCATTTGATGTCAAAAATCGAAGGTCTGAAGTATCTGATGAAGAACCCTCAGCTGGTCTCAGCTGTATAAGAGATTATGGTAATGCCCCCTTCTACTCTTGGTACATAAAAATATCGACTGTCATTGCAGAAATCCAGCGTAGTGGGACACATCTTCTAATTTAATCTAGCCTATAGCGTCCTACTGCTGGGCGAATGCCTCCCCTTCTGCTTTTAATACGCATATAAATAAAATTAAAAGAAATCTCTGGATAAGACTAGACTGGCTTTTATACTTATACTTACAATTTAACAAGAAGAAATAGTCGAACGATTAACTTTATTCAACTCAAACATTACACAAATAAAAAAACTTATTCCAATAAGAAAATCTAATGAAATAAATCAATATGCCCACGTTTCTACAAAAAGAAGTGAAATCCCACCAAAAACATTCTGTAAAAAACTAGCCAGGTCTCGATGGAGCTGCTTGTTTATCTCTAAAAAGTAATGAAATCTAGACATAGTCTTGCCAAGTCTAAGGTTCCTTACTGCGATTTCTTTAGTATTATAGTTAATGTTGTGTGACTTGGCCGTTGAAGGGTATACAAGGGTACAAAACCAGGTGCTCCATGACACCATTGCACCAATCTGACGCCAGAACCGCTTATGTACCCTTCAACGGCCAAGTCACACAACATTAACTATAATACTAAAGAAATCGCAGTAAGGAACCTTAGACTTGGCAAGACTATGTCTAGATTTCATTACTTTTTAGAGATAAACAAGCAGCTCCATCGAGACCTGGCTAGTTTTTTACAGAATGTTTTTGGTGGGTTATTTATTACAGAATACAGCAACTTGTCGTACCGTTGGCAACACTGGTGAAATTTCAAATGACTGCCGTAAAGTGACGTTTTATGAGCGCCATCAGTGGAGGAAAAAAGAACTACGTTTTTTTTTCTGAAAACGGGCCATTGATATAACGGCACTTAGAGATTTTGAGGTTTGAATGAATTTATAAAAAAGCCATGTATTTAGATGTTTTAGATGAAGTAGTAAGACGTGCGGTAAACAAACCCTTTTATAATAATAATAATTCAATTTATTTCGATCAACTACGAGGATCATCATAAGACACAGTACAAGATGTTAGTAATAAATAATTAAACCTAAGTGTAACCTACTGTTAGTAATATTGATTTACACTATTTACATATCTTTGTTTTTGAGTACATGAACCATAGAGCAATGGTTCATGTGCTCAAAATCAAATCGGCCTGCAAACATGCGCAGGATACTGTGTATTAGATGTTTTCTTTGCTCAAGTAGGTGATCTCAGAAAACAAAATAAATCGAGCTTGAGTAGCTGTCAGCATATTAATAGACACTAGCTTGAGCTTGCCAATCGAAGCAAAAGGGGTATTCTAGCGTGTGGCCGACTGTACTTACGCACGATTAAATAAGAGGCTGGCTGGCTACCGTACTCAAGCCCATATAAACGAAGAAAACCTTTTGCTACCATGTATATGGCAATGCGACGATTTTTACATAAGTTATGGTCTAGAAAATTAACTGATCGCTCACTAAGGGTGGCATTAATAGTCGTCATCTCAAGCTTGAGCTCAAGTAGGTGAACTAAGAAATCAAACTCACCGACCTGAGACCTTGGTTAATGTTAATGTCAAGCTCAAGCTAGTGTCTATTAATATGCTGACAGCTACTCAAGCTTGACATTAGCCAAGGCTTGACATTAGCCAATTTTGTTTTCTGAGATCAACTACTTGAGCTCGAGTTTGAGCTGACGACTATTAAGGCTCGGTATAAGGCTAACTAGCGCCACCAATGTTAAAAAAATAATATCTTCCTTTAGAAGAAGTTTCTGAAAAAATCCTAAGATGAGCCTATGCGCCATGCTTTTGTAGATTTTTAAGTGTAGATACCCTCTTCGAAATTTACTTTTAAGCTAAAAAAATTTCGATAACCGCCAAAAGCGGCCGTTTTTGGCGGTTATCGAAAAATTTTTAGCTTAAGACTAGGAATTGAGTTGGGTACCTACACTTAAAAATCTAGAAAAGCATGGCGCATGAGCTCATCTTAGCATTTTGTCAGAAACTTCTTCTGAAGGGACATATGATTTTTTCAACATTGGTGGCGCTAGTTAGCCTTATACCGAGCCTTAATGCCACCTTTAAAATGTAAACGAACCTTGTGTCTTAACACAACTTGCAGCTATGTATCAAAAATGATTCACGTTCGCACCGTCCCGTCTGCGAATATAACAAGGTTTTACTGCGAAACTTTTAATCAGGACCCCATAATCTTATATACCCGAGCTAACCCTCTAAAGAGAGGACATTGGGCTTAAAAATGAAAGCATAAATCACGATCTTCGGCTCTAATTAATTCCTCCCTGAGTTCGTAGCTCAAGGCCATGAACACAGGCTGATAGCGGGGTGACTGTAAGTCTAAATGCACAGATTTTAAGACAAGTAATCCATGAATGTATATTTTTAATGTAGGAAACAATGAGATAGAATTGACGCTGTTCATTATCATTAACATCATTAATATAAGAGTCAGACTCTTATCGGTGCTGCGCTCTCAAAACAGTTTGCTAACAGGAGACTTTTTTCATAGAAAACAGAATCCCGGTTCGTCATGAAGACGGACGGGATGCGGTTCGTCACTCGTCGATTTGTAGTAAACAAGGACATCCACTTTAATTTGGTCGAAATGGCTTTTACGTTTTCCTTTCTTCTCTTTTTTTCAATTGAAACATTCCTATTTATCGATCTTCTGAATCTTCCAGGGTTCTGTTTCCGGTTCACTCCTTTATATTAGTTACTGACTGAATTTTCCTTTTACAAGGCCATTTTGAAGCGTAAGTATGTATGAATAGTCTTCAAATGTAACCTTTCGCTGCTTGATGGTGCTTACTAGTCCTATTTATTGAAGCATTCATCTGGGAGCTTCGACATCGATTTCATTAATGGCCTAGCTGATCAAGTTGATTTCGCTAAATAACGCTTTGTTCTCCGCTGCGATCTCCGCTTATGCGGTTCCGTGGCATGCACATTAGAGCTAACTCCACCGAAGGGGTTGAGTTATTCGAAAAAGTTTCCACCTCCGCCTGGGTTTCTTTCATTATATTTTTTTTTCGTCGTCACCTGTGACGTTTTATTAGCGTTGCCGATTTGTTAGCTTAGTTTTAATATATTTCAGACGGGTTTTTTTACGTGGGGTTTTATAGGTGGAAATTTTGTTTTAGTGGTTTTAATTAGAGATATTTACGAGTATCTTTTTGTACCTGGACAGACACCCAGAGATGTGCTATTTCCGAAAAACAATCCACGGGAAAAATACATAATTGTCGTAGGAAATTGTACCTTGTCTTCAAAAAGACATCAACACGTTCTATTAAAATTTCAAATTACTTTTTCGAAAGGCAAGTCAGCATACAAAAACCAAGATCCTTCAAAAACGCAAGACAAAACCAAAAACAACAACAAATAAAAGCATTGACAAAGACTACGCTCCTCAATCAAAAACATCACTCGGAATCATTCGAATCAACTTCAAACTGTCGCGAAAACCTCGACGAAATCAAACAGACTTCTTACAACGCCACTTCGTATAACAAACCGTGCCTTTACCTCCTTCCTTTCATACGATAAACACGGACTAAAAGAGGAATGTGAAGGGTGAGATACGGAGTTGGGATGTTGAGACGAAGCCCTCGAGAACATTCGAGAGCGCTCGAAGTAAAATCCGTTGGAAAATGACAAGTGAAAAACAAACGCACAAGTAGACACGATCGGGCCGGCTCGAGAGCCAATCGGGAGATTGGACTATTGTGGGGTCATTCGGGTTGAATCAGTGGTAGTTTCACCGCCACCGAACTAAATCCTATAGAATCCGCATTACGTATAAAATCACAATAAAAACTTGTCCCCACAGAAACAAAAGATATCAGCAATAGAACAACACGAAACATCATTTCAACCATACGTCTAATATTCGAATGTCAACCTTATTGCATTAGTGTACAGTTTTACTTTAATTGCATAGACTACGAGCAAATAAGCTCCCAAAGGCAATTTGGGCATCTACTTTTCCAGACACATTTCAGAGTTCTATGTTGTATCTAGTTTTATCCTTGATCGAAGTTCACCGCTTCGAGATAAGTAATTAAATCCTCGGGAAGACGTCGAACGAAACGAAAAGGTTTGACAAGTTTTAAAACTTAAACTTTCGTAAGCACTGTACATTTTTTTATATCGATTTAACAGTTTCACTTACTTTATTTTGACAAGTTCAATCGTCGATTCTGAAGCGATGAAATTCCCTGTCTCTTTTTAAACATTGTGTATTCTTCATAGTAATTGCGATAAATATAATGAGTATTTTGTTTATATTATTACCAATAGGGTTTTTCCAGGGTTAGTTTGCTCCCTACGCCATGCTTGCAGGATATTTTCGCGGTATGTGTACTTTTTCAATTAGTTTAGTGTATCTGATACACCGTGGAATTTTAGTGGTTTTAAAGCCGAAGGTAGTTAATTGCACTCGTGATTCTGAGCCAAATTCCAAAATTTTACTTCAAAACGAGCGAAAAAAAAAACACTTCCCAATACAAACGGCTATCGCCAATCGACACCATTTGTATGGAGAAGTGATTTTTTTTTCGCGCTTTTTGGAATGAAATTTTATAATTTGGCACAGAATCACCAGTGCAACAAAATTCCTTCGGCTTTAAAACCACTAAAATTCCACGGTGTATATGAATTTTTCTTTGCGCGGGGGCTGTCACTATGCACGGCGTTAGGGCACTTCAACAACGGACTACTTATAGACAGTTTCACCATTTTGATAAAGTATCTATATTTAAAGAGTTCTCCATCAATTTCTATCTATAAATTTCATAGCCTAGCTATGGCAGCAGACACTTTCATAGAGTGGCCTAAGGCTATTATTTTTCTATTAGAATTTTTAATTGGGTTGACTGTACTCAGTAACTATTATCATCCACAATTCCTGTTTTTTTATTTTAATTATTATGTATTTTTTATTATTATTCAAAAAAATATTGTGAGCAATGATACATTCCTACTATTATAACCGTACATAACGGGAATAACCCAGTAGATACGGCGACAATTCGAAAATTTGGAGAGGTCGCTCGGCCTGTTAAAGTTGACTCTAACAATCCTTTCAGAGGCTGAAGGACCTCGAGGGCCCTTGCCCCTTTCGATGTTTAGCCCTCAATCGTCGAGGAAATCAATTTGTATTTACGACTTTTTATTATGAGGTTTTGTTCCGTATTGAATTGTCTTTCCTGTGGGCCGACTAAGCTGTCAGGATGGTATAGGTGCTGGGCAAGCCTACTCCATCTAAAAACAATGTCCCAGGCACTGCAGCGCCGAGTGGTCTCTTCACCCATCTTGTGTGAGTGACGGTGCCACTGGACGCTGTATAAATCATCTAATTACGTAAATTCAAAGGCCTTAGTATTCTTCCTTGTGTGACGGTATTGATAAATTTTCTTCCACTCATAAACGACATAGATTCTACAGGGTGTTAAAAGACCACCAACAAAACGGGAAACCACGTATGGTCCTCATCATGCCAAACATGTTTGCCCCACGAACTGTGCCTGGAAAATCAACGGTTTCCGATATAACGAGGTTCAAAGTCGAACTTTTAAAAAATGACTTTTATGTGAATAAACCCATATTAAAAATACTTCACTCAAGCATCGAACTCTGTCCAAAATCATAACTAGTAATCCACAATGTAAAGAAACCACTAAAACGCTTAAGGTAGTGAAGTGATTGCCCTGAAACAAAAAGGAAATTTTCTTCTAATAAATGATTACAAGAAAACGTTATTAACATCATCAGAACGACAGCCGGACCGTTTGTAATCCTAATGGATTTTTTGAATTACTAATTTTCTGCGAAATAAGTACTCATAGAAAATATAAAAACGTTTTTTGTTCCGCTTGAATATTGGTTCCTAATAGCAGGCGTAGAGTCAGCAAAATAATAACGATTCAGTACGGAGATCGTTTACATTGGGTTGTATTTAATCGAACAAAAAAAATACTGAATTGCACAATAAAAAATTAGGGGTTCCAATCCAACCTATTGACTTGCAACCATTTTTTTTTGTATGCATTTATGCATTTAGTATTTTTTTGTTGCGCCATTCCCGTTTACATTTTCATAATAGTTTTTTTTTGTCCTTTGAAATTAAGGTTTTCTCACGATATTTTGTACTACAAATCTCTCTCTCTCGCTCTCTCTATCTCTCTCTCTCTCTCTCTCTCTCCCTCTATCTAAGATACGACTCGCTGCAAGCGAGCGTAGCATCAGGCTGGGTTAGAGCGGTTAGTGCGGGTTGGTCCATACAGATATTTATTGGTTTATAACTATAATTTTATTATCAATGAAGGAAGGGAAAAACTTCCTTGTTTACTGTTATTTCAACTTTATTCGCTTTTTCTGGTCTTTACATCTTCAACTTCACTACTCCACCATCTGACTTTTCCACCTTCTCTTTTTTCCTACATTCTAAATTGAAATCCATCTTCTTTCTCCCTCTCGCCCACACTTCATTTCACGCATCATCTTATATTCCGACAACGTTCCTTTCACATCCCTATCGTTCATACTCCTTTCTTCCAATCCCACATGTATCTCACTCTTTTGTTTGACGTAGAGCGGGATAGACAGAGTTATAAGCCCATAGATACGCTCTAACCCAGCCTTATGCTACGCTTGCTGCTCAACTAGTGGACTACATCTTAATTACTCTTTCCACTTCGATCACTAAAGCCTCGTGAATAACACTAGATTACTGGAATCCAGTAATAAGATGATGATTTTTAAATTCCGACTGGTCCAAAAAATTAAAGTAAACTTGAGTTTTTATATCATTATCTAAAAAGCTTTTATTTTACCATGATATCTATCGACTTAGAGTGCACCCTGTAGTTTTAAACAACCGCTGCTTCTGCTAACCGTAACCTAGATTAGTAATTGCGCAAAATATTTTCTTCGCATTTTTTCAAACGCCAAATATTCTCCCGGGACCGCCTTAACGTGCCGCCTTCGAAGCAATAAGGTAATGCCGCGTAATCCGAATAAATTCCCCCACTTATCAGTTTTCCGTTTTTGTGGGCAACACCGGTGGCTTATTTTTTTAGTGCTCGTTGTACAGCCTGACAAAAATATCATAATGAACGCGGATAGAGTCGTGCAAAGCTAAGTTTGCAGTGGAGCATCCGAAATAGTAATTTCCGTACATTGCTTTTGTATGTTTTCACCATATTTTCAATATTTATTTATTTTCCATATTTTCACGTAACATGTACCACTTGTAGAACTTGTAACATGTACCACTGCAACGTACGGAAATTACTATTCCGGATGCTCTACTGCAAAGTTAGCTTTGTACGACTCTAAAAATGTTTTCAATCAAATCACATTTGTTGTTGCAAGCAATAAAAAACATACTGTAGGTCCAAAATATTATTAGCTTCCGTTCCATACATTTGGTGCAGTACCTACTGCCTATCGGTATGAAACTGTTGTTTTTTTTGCTCCATTTTTATAAGGCATATAGTAAAAGTCCTGCAGCGTCCGAGCGGTCCCTTCACCCATCTAATGTGAGTGAAGGTACCATAAGTACAGTAAAATTGGTTTGTATTATTATGATAAAGTTGTGCTAATGCTAATGTCACGCTGTAGTGTGACTTGTCAGATTACAATATCAGATTGATAAATATTAATCCACCAAAATATCGCAGAATAACAAAACCATTTTAACCACGAGAAGAAATTAAACGTTACACGAAAGAATTAAGAAAAAATGCTTTTACCGATCAAAGGCTTCCAAACTCATAAGTATTTAAAAACAAAAAGAGAAACGGGAGTAAAAAATTGCTACACAGAAACGGAGAGCTTCCCCCACCACACATTTCCACTGAAGTTTAAAAAAATCTTAAAGGGGGGGTGCGGGCCCCGCAACCCTTTTTGTTTGTGAAAGTAAGACAAAGCCGAAACAATACATAGGTTTTTCAAAGTCCAGCTTTACCAGTCCGGGAGCTGTCACCCAAAAATACAGTCAGTAAGTTTATACAGCAAGGAGGGTAAAAAACAAGGATTTATCTATTCCTACTAGGTATGTGTAAGAAAACAGTACCGTGAGTCAATGATTGACAAAGAAGACCACTGGAGATAAACAAAACGCATTTTTTTCCTTTCGACGTAAAATAAAGGATTATCCGGTGTTTGCAAGTTTGTATGAGCAAAAACTTCAGTGGTTTTGGCTGCACTTTGTCGATGCTTTTTTGGGCATAATATGCGATCACCACTTCATTCTCTGGAAAAACATAATTTTGGGCCAGATGGAAAGCAGACGGGTGAGAAGCAGGACACCAATACGCTGGACCATTCCATTTTGCCCCACCAGAGTTGCCCCACTGGTATAGAAAAAAAAAATGAAATCACACATACAATAATTCCATTTTACCCTACCAGTGGGGCAACTCTGGTGGGGCAAAATGGAATGGTCCAATACGCTGGTCTGATGGCTTAGAGAGGGCAGCAGGTGGATCCATCCAGCACGAATCCTATCAGCACGAATCCTATTGCGCCCATGACCGTGATGAGTGGATAACCATTGTTTATAGTCACGATCCTCAGAATTGAGGGACCGATCTAGAAGAAGATATCAGAACTGATTTCATCATCATCATCATCAGCCCAACCTCTGCCTGCTGCTGGGTGTAGGCCTTTTCCCCCTCACGCCATCTCTCACGGTCCCTCACCAACCGCATCCATGGACCCTCCTCCGACACAACGATGTCGTCCGACCATCGGGCTGCTGGTCTGCCCCCTAACTGCCCGTCGTTTTTTTTTATGTAGGCTGTATAGTGTCCCACTGCAGGGCAAAGGCCTCCCCCCTCTCAGCCCAGATTTTACGGTCTTGAGCAACCTCCGACCACACCGGCAAGTATTTGTTTAGATCATCTCGCCATCTTCGTCTTGGCCGGCCTCGACTGCGGTGTCCGCCGCTTGGCACCCACTAGGTGGCGAGTCTCACCCACCTATCCGGGTCCATCGTTAGTACTGTTTTATTGACATTGATATCACATCACATTATTATCTATGGAGGTAGAGATAGGCATGATTGGTGCAAGCTCTCGGCCTACCTTTGTTTGGGCAGCCCCGAGACACTGCCGTGTGTTAATTGTTTGTTTTTAATTATTTCGCCTTCAATTGCCCCATTGTCTCCGCCATTCTTTTCACATTTTCGCATTATAGCGGAGGCTTTCTCGAAACTACGGGCGGTTTTACATGGGGGCGGTACGACACCGATATTAAGTATCGGTACGACACTGGCACGCAGGAAACCCCTTTTGGTTCGATTGACGCGATTCGACACTTATGCCGCGTGCAATAAGGGCTACTTTGGGGTATTCTAGCGTAAACCAGGCTCAGTTAAGCCACTAGACATGGCCACCACTGCAATTGGACGCCTCGCACTCGGCCACTAGTGCTAGGCGAGCGAGAAACTGTAACCACTAAAATGTATCCAAATTCTAGTCCGCAGGTTGTGGCGGTCACAAGATTAACTTCTTATTAAATTAATTTTAACTAACGAACTTTGACTTTTTTTCTTGGATGTGTAGGGGCATCGGGTCGTCGAATGTGAAATAACTCCGCCCCGACTTCGTTCATTTTTCAGCCATTTCAATAGCGTCCCGAATTTATTTCCTCCGTCATCATTAACTTGGTGAATTTTTTTGTTTCTCTTTTATGTCTCGTTATTGTTTTTGGGGAGGAAAAAGGCCAGTTTTCCTTCTGGCCCGTATGTTGAATGGCGTGACATTTCCATTGTGTTTAGTGGTGAATGGGTAACTTTGCGAATCACGTTTCACGTAGCTGTTGTTAACTTCATAACTCTTACAAGAGGTAGGTAGGTACGTAATGGAAAAATTTCCAAAGAAAGGCGAAAAAAAAGTTTTGGCTTATGAAGCCAAAACTATTTTATCCCCGTAGGAATTGTTTTACAATAGAAGAGACTATGAGGCAGACCCAAAAAGCTTTGCATTGACTCCATCTCAGAAATATGGGCAAATATACCAACTGGCGAAAAGACGCAAGGGCCAGAGACAAATGGAAATCTACTGTGGAGGAGGCCAAAACCCACCAAGGGTTGTAACGCCAAAGAAAGTAAGAAGTAGGAATTATTTCCCGAATTAGGTGAATTTACCCTTCTTTCTTTGAAATCAGTTGGTACCTCTTTTTCCACCAACTGAGCGTGAGCGTGATTCAAAGCGCCGAAAGAAATCTGGTAAACCGTCCGACATCAAGCAGTTTGTTGTCAAATAGGTGGTTTTTAATTTTTTTATTTGTCTAGTTTTCAAAAAGGAACGCGGGGAACAAGAATCCTCGAATTTTTAGATTTTCTTCAGGTGGTCCCTTTCGCTCAGTATTTGCGCACACGAGACAGCAACAGATTTTTTTACAGATTTGTCTGGTACTGCTATAACGCTCTTAACTTTCACTCATATAGGGCTTGGTTAGGCTCAAATAACCCTGTTCAACTGCCGCAACATTGCGTCCCATAAAAATCTACACTGCCGAAAACGTGTTAACTTTAAAAATTACCTCTTTAATCTCATAAAAATGGAAAAAATACAGGTCATCATCACACACGTGACTCACCACTTCGATATCATCGTCGACATCACTTAACGGCCTGATCTCGGTGCGATAAAAAACAATACGATTTTTGGAAATGCCGCTCCCGGCCCATAAATGGCCTAAGAACACAAAAACATAGAGGCGCAACAGAAGCTTTGTTGACCTTATTAGAAATAAATAAGTATCATCATCAGCCCACCTCTTTTTTAAGTACCCACCTGCATTACAAAATGTATTATTTTTTAAGCACGAGATCCTTGGAGTTTCTTCTCCAAGAACGATCAGAGCTAGTGAAGCTGGAGAAAAAAAAAGTAGCTAGATACTTAGTATTAGATAGTAATAAGTATCTGATTTATATACTTTTTTTACTTTAGATAATATTTTGACGTTCAATGTAAATAATTTATTTATGGCATATTGAATAAAAACAATTGATTCTGATTCTGCGCACTGTACTTTTTTGAACAATGTTCTTTTTACATTTAAAAACTGAAATATTTACGGTGATTTTTTCTAGAGAACAGGGGCAGATCTGCATATTATGTATTTTCGTCGAAATAAATACGAAATCTCCTTGTAAACTGGAAGCCACTTCGTCTACTAGTAGGTATCTTCTGTAATGCACCTTCACGTAGCTAGTTTTTAGGTTCCGTACCCAAAGGGTAAAGGACCCTATTACTAAGACCCCGCTGTCCGTCCGTCTGTCCGTCCGCCTGTCAGACTCGCACTTGGCCGGTTTTTTAATATGAAAATATTGATTTTGCATGGACACGAACTGGTACTTCTACCTTAAACTGCGTTGTGTCCTAAGACTGAATTTCGAAGAAGTTATGGCCATTTCGGTCACGGTAGCCCAGATGCGTGTACTCTGACTTGTTTTATGTTGATTTATACGTTCAACCGATGCTACAGTGTGCCCGAGACCTTACGTGGAGTCGGTAATATGATATTTTAAATGCAAACGTAATATTTTTCTTGAAAGACGGTGAGAAATCATTTAAAAAAGGTTAGTTTATGGTCTGTTAACTACGCAGGCTCTACTGGGTTACACTAACTGGTTGGTTTTATTGCTTATTATCTGTTGGTGCTGACCAAATTGTTGATGACATTATAGGGGGTCAAGTCAGCAACGTTGGAGAGCAAATTAAGGCGCCGCACACACCACCCAGAGTTTCGCGTTCAGAGTTCTGCGTCCGCGTTCTTTCTAATGTATGGGGTTGCTTGAAACTGTTCACACTGAAGCTGTCAGAGCGCGGAGTTCTCGTGAAGCAAATCAGAACTCTGAACTGATCGCAGAACCCGGAACTCCGGGGCAGTGTGTCCGGTGCCTAAAGGCTGATCGGCCATGTTCCTTTACTAACAAAATGTCGCTTAGGTTGTCAGAAGTACCTAATATTTATTGCAAATATATTTTGATATAGTAATATGACTAATGATGAGTAAAAAACTGATGCGATTATCACTAAGTGACCCAATGAACTTGCCAAAAATGAACTTGTCTTAGGACTTGTTTGCCCAATAATCGAGAGGCACGAAGTTATATTAGGTACACCCAACTTAATCCCATAGAATCCGCATTACGTATAAAATCACAAGAAACAAAAGATATCATCAATAGACCAAATACGAAACATCATTTTCGACCATACGTCTAATATTCGAATGTCAACCTTATTGCATTAGTGTACAGTTTTACTTTAATTGCATGGACTACTCCAAATAAGCTCCCAAAGGCAATTGGGCATCTATTTTTCCAGACACATTTCAGAGTTCTATGTTGTATCTAGTTTTATCCTTGATCGAAGATTAGGTACGTCAAAAACATGCAATTAAGGCTCATTAGCAGTTGTTTCAGAAACAGATGCATTTTTAGAGCGTCTGTTCTAAAATTCACAACGCGTCGTATGAAAGTTGTATATTTTAATCTAATAAAGCAAGAAAGACATGCTGTATTTAATCCACTGTATCCCTAGCAGCTGATTTGCATGTAGCGCGTCATACGCATAAAGTGTGCGCACTTTTCTTTGCCAGTTTACCGACGTTCGTATATCAGGGGAATACGAAGAACTGGAGGTTTACTATGCCCGCCGAAACCTATCTAAGGGTGATATTAATAGTCGTCTGAGATCACCTACTTGAGATCGATCTCAAGTAAGTGAACTCAGAAAAGTCAAGCCTTGGCTAATGTCAAACTTGAAAAGCTGTCAGCGTATTAATAGACACTATCTTGAGATTGACATTGACATTGACCTACTTGATCACCTATTTGAGTTCGATCTTGAGTCGACGACTATTAATGCCACCCTAAGACGACAGGCATAAGATACCTACACAATCATATAAATTCAAATTTAATAATGTATATCAGAAACAAATCCATTATGTATTTCATTACGCCTTGCCGAAACACGCTTCACCTAGTTACACTGATAAAATTATGATTTATCTACTTATACTTACTAGTATTACTAGAGATCATAGTATGATCATAAACATGTCATCTTCAACTTCAAGTCAGCTTTATGCACGCTCTCTAGTTTCGCATCCTTGTCTTTTGTCCAAAGAAATATCATAACAGCAATACCAAAAGAAGGTGATATATTTGATTGGTTTAAAATTCAATTTAAAATTGTCCGATCCTCGGAAACACAGTGGATTAAAGAAGGAATAACGCTTGATATTGGAAAGTGTAGTAACTCTATACGGTGCGTAAATATCATAAACCAAGTGGGCTCCCTGTCGCCTCCCGATGTTTTAATTTGTACAATCTTGTAAATAATATAAAAACAATGAGAGAGTTTGTTCGTATCGTACAATATGATATTGTTGGGCCTGTGACAGTGGGAGAGCTTGGTTTATTTAGAAGAGACACTACAATAAATAACAATCTGATTAAACAAATATGAAATGTTCAAAAGAGTGGAAGAGTCGTATTTTATCGATGTACAGACGCGCTCATGCCGCCTTAAAAAAAAACTAAGGCCTTTGCATCCACGTAATGAGATGATTTATACAGCGTTCAGTGGTACCTTCACTCACACTAGATGGGTGAAGAGACCAATCAGCGCTGCAGTGCATGGGACATTGTTTTAGATGGAGTAGGCTTGCCCAAACACCTAAAGCACCAGGCACTCATAAGAGACATGGGACGAAGACTTGGCATGGACATTGATCAAAAGCAATGTCCGATTAGCCACTTTAACCTTCTAGTGCGACTGAAGTGGCCTCAGGACCCCGCAAAATTCATCTAACAATCCTCTGTCCTACAAGTAAAAGATTTTAGTTATCAGGGGCTTAATTGTCTAAATTTTGAATCTATCGCGATCCCCTTCAATTTGACGTTTGAAGGGTGCTGACGAACTTCACACTGTATTTATTTGACACGAACTGTCATTGAAAGCGATTGGGGTAGGGATAGGGATTGCGACTTGATTTTGAAGGATATTAGTGAAGAAAATTGCAAAGGCATTAACTCAATATCATTCAATTTGTATGGCGTTTTGACTCATTCGCTCTGTTAGTGATTGTGGTTTATAACTTAGACAATTCCATTCTAATGTCGCAATCACGATCATGATCCCGATACCATTGAAAGGGATGGCGATAGATTCAAAAGTTAGAAAATTAACCCCCAGGTCAGTTCTATAACCTTCCGAGCTCTACAATTCCTGCGCATACGAACGCAGCGGCGACTTTGACATTTACAGAATAATCTAAAATCATAAAACACTGACTTTGACTCGTCCGTATCGGATTGCCCGCGCTGCCTGCATGCTAATACAGCCTTTTGTGTTTTGTCTCTCTCATACGAGTACAAGGGAATGGAAAGCAGAAAAGAATTGGTAAGTAAACATGACTTTGATTCAGCTACACATTGACGATCAAACATTTAAAAATACTGTCAAAAGATGATTGTTTAATAAAAAAAACAGGAAAATAATTTGTTACAGTTGAAAATTTAAGTCGGCTTTTGACGAATAGGTTGGTTGCACCTAATAAAATTGTTACTCAAATGTAAAAGTTATTTCAATTCTCTATTAAATCATGCACTTACAGGACTAGAATAGCAAGCAGCTAACAGTGTAAAAGCAGTTAAGCTTCTTTACATTCTAGCCCAGTGTCAGATCATATTTCCTTTCCTCTCTCTAACTATTACCTTTATAAACCCTTTTAAGGACTTCGCGTATCATGAGGAAATGACCTGAGCATAAAGTGCGTATGGTTGCTGAATTCCAATAAGTTGGAGTAAATGCAAATAATAAAGCCTCACAAATAGAAGTGTTACTGAAAGATCCTGTTATAGGGGTTCGTTGAACTCACAAATACACTGAAACTTCGAAAAAATATCGGTCTGTTTATACTTCCACGCTTTGGTTGCAATGTCATAGAGTGTTTTGCACCGTTGGATTTTCAGTAAAATGACTTTTCGATGATATTATTTGATTATGGCCCATCAGCCAAAAACTCAAAAATGAACTTTCGGTTACTTGGCATCAAAAAATCAACTTTCACGAAGTCATGACGTGAACCAATATTGTAGACGAATAGCCAATATTATCTCCTTTGAGATTATAGTGCGTTCCCGTAGTTTTGATTAAATGAAAAAGAATTTATTCAGTGATACCTTCCTACAAACAAACTACGAGTATTACGATAAACTGTAAAAACGGTTTGTTGGTCACATTGGTAACGAGCCGAGCAAAGAAAACGTGTGTTTCGTTTTGATAGCAGAAAGAAGTTTGACCTGAACTATTTGTAATACATCGCACGGTCCAAACTAGACTCTAAATCCATAATCAGATTGATGTCCTTGCATATTTCACATCAAAAGAGCTTAAAAGTTTTGCCGAAATCCAAAGCACGCTTCATTTCGGTTTCCAAATTCGATTCTGACCGATTACCACGCCCATTTCTCACTAGCAACCTCAGAAAACGACAAAATCTGGGGTCCTACTCTAAAAACACGAAGAAACCCAATACAAGACAATCAATGAGTTGCTTGTACGCAAAACGATGTGTTAGTAGCTGGAGAGCTCTGCTGGTGACCATTCGACTTATTTTATCATACAAGGCTGGGATGAAATGGGTCTAAATAAGCAGCCTAGAAACTCCCAGCCTTTTACTACAAAAAAAAACTCAACCCATACATTCACACTTTCAAAAGACTACGCAACTGATCTTGTTGCGGTTTTCACGGACAGTTAGATATTTTTTTACGAAAGATTTATGTACAGCGCACTGATTTTCTAAATCCCGTGTGGTTGCTAGTTTGAAGTTAAATAAATAGCTCCGTACACTCGTGTATTCAGATGTGTTCATGGAAAAAGTCGCTGGCAAGAGACGCGTCGGCCGAAGGAGAAAATCCTGTTAGGCTGGTATTAATAGTCCTCTGAGAAAACCTACGGGAGTGGACTGAGATCGCAAGTGCAGCCCAACTACTCGTATTTTGCCTCGTGAGAAATAAAGAGAGATATTATGCAAAACTGATCGCCAACCTTCGCTGAATCGGGGAGGCACCCTAAAAAGAAGAAGAAGATACATTCGTGACTTTAGCGGATTTTTTTCCGGAGTAGACCCAAAGATATGGTGTCGTCTCAATAAGGTGTGGCGTCCATCAAACTTGACAATCGATCCGTAGAGGACACAAAAAGGCCCGATCTTGAGCGCTCAATCAAAATAATGACTTTATTCCACATTGACACTGAGATATTGCGCCGGCCATTGTGTATGGAAAGCTCGCTTATAAATAAGTAAATGAAAAAATAAACGTTTTAGGGTCGGTGGTGCTATTTTGGACCCTTCGGAATCAGGAGACTGGTGCCTAAATGAAAATTGTACGGAGCTTGATGATAGCGGGCTATGAGAAAGAGACCTTGTTTGCTCAATCACCCGACTTCATTTAAATTAAACATTTCGTATTTCCCGCCACGCTATTTTGGTTGAACCTTAAGTTCAACTGTAACAACAATGTCATTTTAACTATGTAGGTAGATAAGCTCTAAATTAAAGAGTTTATTATTGTTTAGCTATAGCCACAACATTACTTTGCGACGATGATAACTTTTTTTTCCACAACTTTATTGTGGGTTCTAGTCATGTCCTGAGCAGAAAAATGTGTTTTTCTTCAATACTCATATAATCATCAGACGTTAATGATATTTGACCATGGTCAATAACCAGCTCACCGACCCTATCCAAACTTACCACAAAGCCGTCCGTGTCCAGATGGAGTCTAAGCTGACAATACTGATTGACTCCAATAAGTTTCGTATTGAACGTCACATCAATGATCCACACAATAGGGTACAAGGTTCGATGGATGAGTAAAAAACCGTGATGTATCGCCCTATTAGTGGTCCGATTTTGGAAGAACAAAAGCGCATCACCCGCCGTCGGCGTTCTTCAGAAATTTTAACTTTTAATAGACCAAATTGAGAAATTAATAAGAACTCAAATTTCTATGGTTTCAACTTTCTAGG
This sequence comes from Zelleria hepariella, assembly GCA_949319315.1. Taxonomy (NCBI): domain Eukaryota; kingdom Metazoa; phylum Arthropoda; class Insecta; order Lepidoptera; family Yponomeutidae; genus Zelleria; species Zelleria hepariella. The sequence goes on along the minus strand of OX439396.1, from coordinate 3,134,927 downwards.
CTAAGGGTACAGTTAAACATTCCAGTTGAAAATTTCACTCTTTCTCTTCAGTATCAAAATATGCATATTATTTACTTCGGTCTATACAGGGCGTTAAAAGACCGCCAACAAAGCGGGAAACCACGTATTGTCCTCATCATAACGAACATTTTTGAGCAAGGAAGTAAAGTTATAGTTCTATGCCCGGTAAATCCACGATTTCCGAGATGATGAGTTTCAGAAAAGGATATTTTTTTAAGAAATGTTTTCTGTATCTAGTACTTACCATTTATTCTCAAGAAGCCATGACAAAATTTTGAATATTTATTTCAAAAGACGCAGTTAAAATTGCAACCTGCAATATATTCTAAGCATCGGCTGAGTAGCATAAACTTATGCCAACGCTTGCGCACTATGACTTCTGAGCGTGACATGTTCATTGCGTAACATTTTTTCTTTCAAACATTACCATTACCATCATCAGTCCACCTCTGCCCACTGCTGGGTACCTATAGGCCTTTTTCCCCTCGAGCCGCCTCTCGCGCAAAAATACAAAATGAGTAGGTATACATACTCCGATCTGTTATTTTAACTCTTCAGTAGCTTACCTTCGGAGTAGCGTTGTTCGAAATAATGTTCTTCGGAGTAACGTGGCAGACCAAGTCCCAGTCTGTTTTTTTTTTTATTTTTGAAGTAGTTTCCGTTCGATGGCGAACGCCTATGGTGTTCGATCCTGGAGATTATCTATCAAAGAGACAGTATCGAGACATCGAGATCTTGCGCTACGGGTGCGGTCACCTACAGGGTGTCGAAGAGTCGGCTGTTGGTTGACAGTAGCTACTACTACTAACTAAGGCCTTTGCATCTACGCATGAGATGATTTATACAGCGTCCAGTGGCACCTTCACTCACATGAGATGGGTGAAGAGACCACTCGGCGCTGCAGTGCCTGGGACATTGTTTTAGATGGAGTAGGCTTGCCCAGCACCTATACCATCCTGACAGCTTAGTCGGCCTAGCCCACAGGAAAGACAAGTATAGTAGGTACTGGGACAAGTGACAGTAGCTAAGATATGATTAAACTTAGGCCTTGGCACCTAAGGAGATAATAAAATTTAATGAGCGGGCGAAGCGAGAGAAGTTCTCCGAGTCTACTGGAACAATCCGGCGTTTTTATGTTTGTGAGTATGAATGTTCGTTCGACGATAACTTGAGTAAATTTGGTCGAATCCTAATAAAATTTCGTATGCGGGTAAATAAAATTAAAATAATTTTTAAATTCAAACATGAGCCAAATCGGTCGAGGGGTTGCCGAGATATCAGGTTGTAAAGTTTATATGCAACGCGCGCGCGCCTGCGCGAATGGTGTAAGCAAAAAGTTACACTCACGAGTTCATAGTCCTGGGCGAACCACTAGTTTATTAAAATCGTAAAACGACACAACATACATATTTTTTTACTGATATTATGGTAATCGATTGGAAGCTTTGTATTACTACTGACTTTATATTTTTTCTAAAGCACTAACCCGTGCTAGGGAATAATTTAAACATTTATAATAAGTTGAAAAAATTCACTCGGGACAGGACTTGAACCCGCAACCTTCCGCATACCGTGCAGGCGCTCTATCAATTGAGCTACCGAGTCAAGTAACTGTCGACGCGAATTTCTTCAACTAGTCTCCGTCTACTGGACGGGGGGCGCCACCTGGTGTGATTAGTTTTGCACTAATCTACACCACCCAATGCGTTCATCTTTGCAGATGAAATGCTCATTGGGTTCAAGTCCTGTCCCGAGTGAATTTTTTCAACTTATTATAAATGTTTAAACTACTGACTTTAATTTTTTGGGTCGATTCGTGGAAACAAAGTAACAGCTTTGTTTGTGAGCACCCTCTACAAAAGCAGTAGTGGCAAGTATCGATCAAGATCATTTGATCTCTGCCTATCGCCTCAATAATGTGGCGATTATCTTGATCTTAGAGGCGTGACTAATTATTTTTATCTCCCTAGATAAGGTAGGAAGTACAACATTGATTGATAGCTTATTGGTGGTTAATATTTGTCTCCACTATTGGTTCTGTCGTTCATATTCTTTTACCTTCAAGCGGTCGCGTGCGGTCGAATAGAAGGCACTTTATACATTTTTGTTCATAATTTCGTTTATTTTCGTCACAAGTATTTTTTATCCCCAGTAGCATCTTATTATTTCACTAGAACCACGAAGTAGTTAGTTCCTTTCTGGTTCCACCAGTTCATTGTTTGGAGGATTGAGGATGAGCTCAACCATTTCAATGGTGTTACTTTGGGGATTTCGGATTGCGAATGGGAAACCCTAAGACTGAAAAGCATGGCGTGTATTGGAATGTATCTATACTCAGCATTTTAGAGGTTAGGATAGATTGATCGTGAATATGGCAATTCTATGACTATACCACCACCGATTGTAAACCAACTTGAAAAGTTGCTTTGCAACGAAACCCTTTCAATCGAAAAGGTAACCTTGACGGCAAAGTTACGAGATTAAAAAAATAATCTTCCCATTCATGCAGAGCACAATCTATTCGATATTTGGAAAAAAATCAAATCGAACAACTAATGAAAGATTTTGATAAATGGATCGAACACAATAGAAGACTGGCCGGCAGACCGGACATCGAGAAAAAAGGAATAATATAATTCCAAAAAAGAAAACAAAAAACGAAGTTGCTACTGGCAGTCGAAACGATTAATCAAAATCTTATAGTTTGAATGACACAAATCATTATTCAGGTGACTTGCAACTTATTTTGAAGGAAATAGAAATCAAAATGGCTTGATTAAAGGCAAAATAGGTTTTTTGTAATTTGGTTGCTAACTCATTGATAAAATATTAAATTTATTTTACAAGGGCGAGTTTAATGTCTGTAAAATATTTCTTATGGGTTACCTAGTAAAGTTTTGGAGCAGCCAATATATTGCCATTAGCTTACTTAGTAAAACCTAGCAGATACATTTCTTCATCTTCAAATATTAGAAACCATGAAACGGGGCATTAGTGACTTTTAAACATATCCATTCTAAAACCGATTGTTGATAGTATTGATACCACATTGATACGTAATGAATGGTAGAGCCAATAATCAAACTAAAGACGTAAAAAAAGCATCCCGCAAATACCAACCTCCTCGCAAACCGATACGCGCGATGCGACAACATTCGAAACGGCATTCGATTATTTTAAGCCGAATACAATATTTTGACATCGATGAGTAATCGAGCCACGCTCCCGGCCGGATGTCCAAGATTCATGGAGCGACATGAAAGAGGGACGGAATCCGCTCCAAGGTGCTTACTAAGATGAGAAAAGATCTAGTCTGTCTGTCTGTCCTGGCCATTTCCCAGAGGAAATTCCTACGTATCACACAGTAGGAACGTAATTTTTTTGGAGGGGATATCATGTAGAACTTTAATTTTTAAAAATTATAACCGAGACAATGAAGATGTCTATAAGCGAGTGACATACATGGATACATGTCTGGATAGAATAGTATTTTTTTATTGTTACCAATGTCCGATTGCAAAGTATTTGATCTACTTAGTTAATTTAAATGTCATATTTTCTTCAGTTTATTATTTTTTACATACGACTCTACCTTTACCTTAAGTTTGCCATTGGCTATGAATGACGCATATTCCTTCTACCGTCATTAGGTATATCAAAATCTCTACTCAAATTCAAATTCATATCAAAAACTCCAGCATTAAGGCGCCGTATCTTTGCGCCGTAGCCTGCGCGCAAAGAAAAATGTACAAAATCGATTCCATTAAACGAATCGAAAAAGTACACACATTCAAAACTAGAATTAGATGAGAGCTATCTAACACATCTAGTTGAGTGTTAACATTCATAAACGTTTTGAAGATAATTATTATGTTCGCTGTAAAAAAATAGGCGGCGCGTTTTTTTTCAGCGAAAGTATCTTGCAAGCTGTTGTGGTTATTATGGGCTAATTCGTTATGCACTGCGGCGCCTTAATTTTCACCTCAACTCGAGTTCATGGGCGGAGTCGCGAGTAGGCCACTAGTCAGCAATATGATGTCTTATAATAATAAATAAGTGCATATGCTGTAAATCAATTGATGGACGACGTGTCGCTATAATTGCACTGAAATCAACATCAGAAATAAATTAGCCGACTCCTTGAGGATGTGCCTAGAAGAACTAGGAAGTGAGATATCGTTTCGTAATGTCTATTTGTTGGTTCAAACTCTTGTGGATTGAGGTGAGGATAGAAATATCTTCTATCTATCCAGCCCATAAATAAGCCTCTTCCTTTTCACGCCAACCCCCTCGGTCTAATCCCAATCTTATCCATTGTCTTTCCGCTGTTTTGACAATGTCAACGATCCATCGAGCTTTCGGTCTACCCACTGACCGACCATCGACCCATTCTAGGCCAACATTCCGTGACTGCCTTAGTCCACCATCCGTCCTCCCGCCTAGCCAGATGCCCTGCCCATCTCCACTTTAATCTTAAGATTCGCGCGCCCTCATCTTCGACTTTGGTCTTCTTCATATCTTCATAATATACCAAAAATTCGGATATTTGCATCTTCTTGTGGTGTACAATAAAGTGTTCTCTCTCTCTCTCTCTCTCTCTCCTTTTTATTTTATTTTTATTTTATCCTTAGCGTGCCTCTCCAACTAATAGAGCTTGGCCGTCAGCTCATAATATTTTCTTTTCTTTGCCAAGCCTTGATCAACGCTGGATACCTTTATCCATTCGCTGATGTGTCTGAGGCACGGTGTTTTTTCTTCTACCAGCTCGCTTCTTGACCTGAATCTTGCCCATCATCATCACTTAAAGAAGTCAGTCTATGATCGATAATCCATTCACAATAATTGGGTGAAGTTTCCACTAGGAGGCTTCAGTGCTCGGGACAAGTTTGATGCAGTTGGTTTACCCAATGCCCAGCCTTTGTATCTTACCATTATCTCGGCTTATTCGGCCTAGTCGAGACCAACATAAGGCGCGAGTTTTCCCATTATCAGTCAGTCACTCAGTCTTTCCAATATTTCAATCTCTACTTACAATAAATTTTTCTTTCAGTTTGCCCGTGAATGATATATTATTGGAGAGTTCTCTAAAAAATAAACGTGATTCGACCCGTTTTGAAGCAAATTAGTGGTGAAACAGACCAAGTTATCCTCCATACGCTTTTAACGGTAAGGAGCTGGTTGAACAATTTGTTTATGACAGGAAAAAAAACGTAGAATGGCCAACAAAAAGGAATGCACACAAAAGTGTTAAAACCTCCTTTCCGCGCGCATTCCAAATTCAAAAAGTCGAGTTTCACCTCCACAGTTGTTGAATACTTTTTTTTTGTATGTCATCGTTGCCATCGATGAATTATGTCTTCCGATGGTCTCGCCTGTATGAATGACGTTCCATTCTTCCTCAGGATGGTACCATAGTAGGATGAGTATTTCTCTTCCACTAAGAACTGATTGACACTACGAAGCTCGTCTTGACAACTACTGATGATATACACGATTATTATGAGGAAGTCTGTGATGAGGATCTATGATAGAAGTACTTTTTTCGTATGTTTTGTGTACAAGGTAATTTCAAGTAAGAGGTTGTGAATTTTTTTATTCACTTAGCGCTGAAACATTAATAATTGACGTGTTTCAGTTTTTTTGTAAATTAAATACACAACTACTTTCGCCTTTCCAAATTGCATTTTTATAATTATGTTTTTTTTATTACCATGCATACGAAATGCTTTTGTTTACTTCACATTTTAATTTTTTTGAAATTTTGAACTTACTTGACCAATCGGAAAACAAAAGTACAGTTTTTTTTAAATGGGTGTTGAGCGAACTCTGAAATTAGGAAATAATAACCAGATTATTGTTTAATTTTGTACGCATCCAATAATTGTAAATTCAGTTATTTCAAACCACTGTAAGTAAAAATTTTGTTAAAACGAAAAGTGACGTAGCCAAGTGTCACCGATTAAAGGCAGCACCCCAAACTTTGGGTAGCATGAATGAGGCTCCATTCTTAGCGGGATTACGTCGACCGATCGGCAGTCGTTGAAAGGTTAGATCGGCTCTAATTATGATTTATTATGGCCTCCGTGGTCTGGTGGTGGTACAAGTCGACGGAAATGTAAAGGGACCTCACTGGTAACGGATTGTATGAATCGAGGTCTATATTGGGATCCGGCGGGCCGTATGCTGCCCGTGCTTGGGGATTTTGTGCGTGGTTGTGCTGTTTATTTGTTTTCGGTACCGTGCAGAAAACAGTTGATTATATTAAGACTATGCCCAAAATGGTGTTCGCTTTCATAGTCTGCTTTTTTATGTGTTTTTTTTTTTTTAATAAGTCTTGTCAAACATATTACTTTATTCGCTAGGTAATTTGCTGACAAAAAAGTTAAAAATGTCACTTTGAAGCAATACTAGCGGAAGATATCACAAGATCATGTCCAAAATATACTTTTCCCACGCGACACTTTTGCGCATGAGTGTACTTGAATACTGTTGCCAAATCACGTGGGCGATTGTGTCGATCGCACTCGATATATGTCCCATTGAATTGTCTGTGACCATTGAAATCAGCTGATCGTTTAGTCACACGCGGCTCTCGATAGTTATTTTTAACTTACAATATCACCCGGTCTAATGTGCTAGATGCAGACATCTCAGACGAGCTAAATAATTCAAGTATCATCATCACAAGACCACAAGAAGGAGATAATTTACGTTCGACATTATACTTGGTGTTGTTTTGGTCAGTAACACCCGAGTCAGGGACGATAGTTTGAGCAACGCTTAAAACTAAAAACAAGTTCTTTTTTTTTCCAAAAAAAAATTTGATGCATAAATGACCTTGTTCAAGTTGTTCTATAATAACCGCGACGTGCGGACACCCCCGCTTTCTCAAAGCGCGCACGCGATGTTGCGCCCGACTCGCCGCTAGCGTTAGTGTAATAGTACGGGCGGCACAATTTAATTATTTTTGGGTATTTTTCACTGACATATTTTTATTTTTTTAAATATTTTTTCTGGCTTCAGTGTCGTGTAAATAATCACCCCTGAGCCGGGTGTAACTTTACAAAACAACACCCTGTATATGCTATGTGCTATGTGCTATAACTTCTTCAAGTTAATATAATAGGCAAGTTTGGGGGAAATACGTGTTAGCGGGAGAAGAAAGTTTTGGAATGGACGGCCAGATGTTGCGGCTTCAAGTCCTGTCCCAAACAATTAGTTTAAAATTATAATAAAAAAATTAATGGACGGAAGTATTGCACTTTAAAGACTACTACTACTATTTCGTTTGGAAAAAAAATAGAAGAATAGGGAAAACTGGCAACCGAACTAAATATGTACGTGAAGAGGAAGGTATAGACTACGACGGTCAATTATTTATTGAGAAGGCTAGAATAACGACTTATCTATAAGAAAGTATAATGGAAGTGAATAATGGCAACAATAAACAGAAGTGCAATACACTACATTTTCCTTTTTCCTTAAAATGTATCAGAAACATGAATGAATCATCTGAACACGGTACAAGGTTATTGGAGACCAGCCAAGAGTGAGATTTCGGATGATACATTTAAACACAATCGCTCTGAGACTGTATGATGCGTCGCCAATTAGTTGATTGGCTGAGAATGTGCACCAAAACGATTTCGTATTTCTTCGTACACATTTTCAATATACAGACATTTTGTATACAGGAAGCAAACAGTCTTGGGACGAGCATATCCGAGCTTGAAATAAAGACGCAACATCGGCCAGGGGGTAGACCCCCTGGTATGGTAATCGGGGGGTCTACCCCCTGGCCGATGTTGCGGTAGACCGGCTAAGACGAAGCCGATTACCATTGGCGAAAATCAAAGTTCGATTTTTGAAAAATTTACTGCCACCCAGTTCATTTTACTGCCACCCAGTTAATTTTTACCCGACTACGCGAAGCAAAAAGGAGGGTTATGATTTTAGCAGCGTATGTATGTATGTATGTATGTATGTATGTGGGTATGTATGTTTGTGTGTTCATCTGTTCCCTCGCAGAGCCTAACCTACTCGGCCGATTTCAACAAATGAGGTGTCGTTGGATTTGTCTTAATCACCCAAGTAACATAGGATAGTTTTATTTTGAAAAAAACCAAGATGTCGGCTGTGCTGCGCCCTAAAGTGGTGGACCTAAAAATAAAAATTATCGGATACCATTGTCATGGGTATCAAATGAAAGGGCTTTAAAAGACCTTTTCAAAAATGTATAACACATGTAGCGTCAACACAATAAGTAGAACAAAAAAATCCAAAATGTGTTTTTTTGCCCTTCTTGGTTTTATTCTAGGTGATCATCCAAAATGACTTACTAAAAAGCTAAAAAAAAATAGAAGTTAAAAACTAAAACCCGACTACTAAAAGGCTTAAAACAAGACCTGCTTATCCTTAAAATAGACTCATAGATAATTAATCGTAGTCGGAGGACACCACATTCGCATTTGATAAACCGATGGCCTCCGACTACGATTAATTATCTATGAGTCTATTTTAAGGATAAGCAGGTCTTGTTTTAAGCCTTTTAGTAGTCGGGTTTTAGTTTTTAACTTCTATTTTTTCATAAATCGAACTTCGATTTTCGTCTTAGCCGGTAGACCCCCTGAATGGAAAACTGTTTTAAGAGCCCTTTGTCCTGATTTTGGATACCAGGAATTGATGATGATATTGGTTTAGTCGTGCGTGCCTGAGAGTTAAATCTGCGAGTTAAATCTGAGAGTTAAAACGCAGTGGGCATTGAAGAGCCCAGTTAGTGGGACTTGAATACTTTGAATAGGCCACTTTTATTTACCCTAAAATGCATACATTATAAAATAGTATTTGAATACCCAATTAACCATTACTCTGTGGTAGTCGAGATAGTAAGTTAATTGACATTGTCCATCCTACATAGCCTTACAAGGTGTTACAAAAGTACCTAACTCTTTTTACAGGGTGTAACCTACTGGTCTACAGGATGTCAAATCTGTAAAAAAAAATTTTTCATAACTTTTTTGTTTTTGTTATTAGCTCAAATTTAAAAATATGTTTGTGTGTGTAGGTGCATTTACATAGCTTTGAGTTGTTAAAACATTGTGAAAGTCAATGAAAACAATATTTAAAAAATACTTTTCTCTTGCCACATCGTTAACATTTTATTAATTTAAAAATCAACGGAATGTCATTGAGCAAAAAAAATATTTAGGTTGTGATCCCTATCACCAAGTGCTATTACCCTGTAAAAAGAGTTAGGTACTTTTGTAACACCTTGTAGTGCAAAATACTATCTCAGCCACGAGTTGCCATAATAACATTAAGTCAAATCCGCAGTAAGTTACGAGTATTACAAGAAGAAAACCGAAACCGCGAATAGATTAACGGAACGTGTGATTCCAACAAACGCAGCATCTTGTGTAAAACAAGCATAAACATCACAAATCAAGCAAGACGCGTTCATTCACAAATTATGACAGCTCGCCGCGAATTGTGACAGTAAATACTGCTCAACCACTTTTATAATTCCTGTAGCAGCATCTCTGAGTATAAACGAAATTAAACCTTATGTCAAAGTATTTAAACTATATTTTAAAAGTCTGGTTAGTGGATTTTGTGATCTGTTTAGTGTATGGTTCTATTTCTTGCCACTTAATTAGCCGCTTAAATCTCAATTTTAAGCCGGAATTACACTTCACTTTAATCTTTTGTGTTGTTTTGTCACTTTCTAGTAAGGGTGATTGTATATTAAACCGTCACTATGTAATCGAAGAAAAGCCTGCAGAAAACTGCAAATATGAAAAGGAGCCCACTTTCTAGCTAGAAAATGGAATATGTGGAGATTCTTACCAGAAGATATTCAGCAATATTACAGTGGGTTGAAACAAATCTGTCATCATGGATTTGTTTAAGAGCTGGTCTAAGTTGATTTCACAAATCTTGAAGGTATAAATAACCACAACTGCTACAACAACCGCTCATGCTGTCGCCACCCTTAGGGTCGTTCTAATAAACGCCGAGTCTGTAACGTCCCTTGATTATGATGATGATCACGTTGTTAATAATTTCACTTTGATCTGAGTGCCACCCACTGGCCAACAATGATCGTTTGGCAAAAATATCCCGAGAATTTCTTGGTTGGTAATTAATTCTGGCACAAATTACAACGTTAGTTACTGTTGTCGTTAGCTAGCAGAAATGTGACAACTTTGGGTGCGTTTGGACCACCAGTGAATGAAGATACTTCTAATATTGGACTGTGCTGCTGTATCTAATAGTGATTCTGTTTTATTTTTCAAAGTTTGCAAGGTTGTTGAAAGACCCTCTAAAAGGTCACCTTATTTTTTGTTTTATTATATTCATTCAGATAAAGTAAAGTAACTCCACTTAGTGCACAAAAAAGTTTTATTAGGTTTTTTTTTTTTTTTACGTAGCATTTTGGGTGTCCCACAGTCACTGCTGGGCAAAGGCCTCCCCCTTTCAGACTAGGTTACGGTCATAAAAAAAATCTTTAAAAAAATCGACCTTTATGGATGTATTGTTAGATTTTTATATCTATCGTAGGAACTCTAAAATCAGTTTTTCGTCGTTTCTAAAAAATAACGTTTTTTTTGAGTTATCGGAGTTTTATTAGGGGTATGATATCAAAAGTGCAACCTCTACCAAACTCTACCGCGCTCATCCATATTTTCGCTCCGAAGCATACGACATACATACATCTCTCCGTCTATCGGGATCTTTTGCATAGCGGAGTAGACGAGCCCATTAATGTAAGTGACTCCCGGGTTCGATGCTCAGGCGGGTTTTGTTCGTCAACGTGATTGATAAAGAACCTGTTTGGATACGACACTCCACCCTCTATGCTTGACGGATTTAGGAGTCCGTTGGATGGGTTTCAATAACAAGAAAGGGGACATTGTTTAAGAAATAAAAGACAAACATTATAACGATCCATCTACTGTGCATGGGCATCTGTGAAAACCTAGGCACGACTAACGCGGCCAATGGAAAATGATCATAATTATTTTCTTTTTGGATGCTTTTTTTGCTAAAAACGAAACGTCAGATACTCAACGCAAGGCTTAACAATTTTTAGGACCTAAGGTTTAGATTCCAGATCCTTCCAGATCCGAATAAAATCTTTTACCACTTTTGGCGATAAAAGATTTTATTCGTCAAATCAAATCAAATCAAATCAAATATATTTATTTCAACAAACGATAAGAAAAACATACATTAAGCTTAAAACTAGTAAATTAAGTTAATTACAGACTTAAAATCTAAAGGTGGGTAGTTTTTCTTTTACGCCGGATTGAACTGTGATCCCACACTAGGCGAACCTGTATCGTGGCGATCTTAGTGCTTGATTGCCATGTACACAGCGTTTCGTCATAAGCGGCAGCGTTTTACATTTACAAATTATTATTAGATTGTATTAGTGTATAGGTAATACTGTAAGAATTTATTTTAAAGAAATATGTGTTGTTGTGTAAGATTGTGAGTGAGTATAGTGTGAGTGTGGAATAGAATAAATAAATACGTAGTTATAGATTATTGTAATATAAATAACGAAATAGTAGGTACATATCTTTTGTTTATAAATATATTTTATTTATTACAATACATACAAAATATAGTGTGTTGTGTAGTGTCAGAATATGTAAATATATAAATTTTATAATATCATGATAAAAATAGGTGATAATAATTATAGGAGGGTTCATAGTTACATACATAATGTCAATGGTTTCATTTCAGTTTCTTTTTTTTCTTCTTTTTCTTTTTAGTTTTAGTTTTTTCGCACATGATTAGAGATTCGGCGTCTTCGTATCTAAGGTCTAGTAAATAATTATGGGTTTTCTTTTTGGCTTCGAATAGGGTAGTGTTTCTTAGTTCACATGTTTTAGCTATTTTGTTATAGACATGAGTGTGTAAGAAATGGCTGTGTCTCTGTGCAAAGCCTGTATTGACATGGTAGGTAGGTGCCTTAAAAACTCTTTTGCTAGCAGCTGCAATATATTCAGGTGTGTTTATGAAAGTCTTATGGACGGAGAGTGTTGCGAGTTTTATAAAGAGTTTGCGCACGCTAAGCACCTTGCAGTCTTGGTAGAGGGACTCGGTGGGGTATCTATATGGTTTTCTTAACATAACTTTGAGTATAGACCTTTGAGCAATTTCGACTTCTTTTATAGTGGTTTTTGCAGCACCTCCCCAAACAGGCAGGCAGTAGCAAATAATGGACTGGCATATTGCCAAGTATATTTGAATTAGGAGATCTTTATCTGCGCTGTGCCTGAGAAGCTTCATTACGTATACCAGTTTACCGATTTTGCCAGCTAGGTTGTGGATGTGGTTACAGAATTTCATTTTTTGATCTAGTATGACCCCAAGGTATTTAATTGAATCGGTTTTGTGAATTTGGGGACATGAACAAGTAAAGGGGAGACGAGGGTTTTCTGTGTTTAAAAAACCGTCACAGGTATGTACCTTAATACTTGGATAGTTGTCTGGTGCGGATGCAGCTGTTTTATGGAAGGCAATATACTTTGTTTTGTCTGAATTTAATGTCAAAAGGTTTGCGCTGAGCCAGTTTCCCAGTTGGGTCATTCCAAATTCGGCAGTTCTATATGCATCGTTCCAGGTTTTGCCCCTAAAAATTACTGCAGTGTCGTCCGCATAGCAATATAGTTCTGCGTTATCAAGACCGAGAGAGTTTATTTCGTTCAGGTATACCAAGAAGAGTGTCGGGCCCAGAATACTTCCCTGAGGGACTCCGAAGTTTATTGCTCTTTTGGAACTTATGTGCTCCCCGACCTTTACGCATTGGCGTCTGTTAGTTAGGTATGAGCGGAACCAGTCGAGCGCGGTGCCTCTGACTCCTAGTCGTTCAAGCTTTCGCAGAAGTATTGCAGTTGACACCGTGTCGAAGGCTTTCGCGAGGTCCAAGAAGACACCGATACAGGACTCTTTGTTGTCAAGGAGTTTTATGACGTGGTTTGTTAGGTCCTTCACAGCATCCTCTGTAGACCTGGATCGTCTGAAACCATACTGCCTTTCATTAAGTAGATGAAGTTGTTCTAAAAACTTGACAAGCCTTTTGTTAACAATCTTCTCCAATATTTTGGAGAAGCAGCATAAGAGGGAGATTGGCCTGTAGTTTTCCGGACTGGTTTTGTTTCCACTTTTATGTATGGGGCAGACAGCAGCTGTTTTCCATTGTTCCGGGAACTCTCCACTGGATATGCTTAGGTTACATATATGTGTGAGCGGGATGAGTAGGTACTGTACATAAATAATTCATAGTAGTGTAGTGTGCTAAGTGTCAGTGTGGTACAATAACGTGCTAATTTAAATATGAAAACCGATATAAGCAGCATGCGTTCGTGAGTATTATACTCATATGGATTCGGAGTTACATGAGATCGACTATACTCGATTATTGTTGTGCCCTGTCCCGGTGGAGGTGGGAGCCGATTGACTGCAACCGGGTTGTTCTTCTTCAGCGGCTGTTGATGCAACGTATCCGGTGAGCCTCGCGAGGTCCTCTTGTGACTGAATGTGAATGGCTGGTTTTTTGTCTGCTTTTCTGATGTAGATGCGACCATTTCGCACCCAGCAGTATTTGTGGCCCTTATTTGCAGCCGCAGTCCTAGCGTCACGAAATAAACTGCGGTTTTCCTTGGTTAGGCGTTCATTAAAGAAGATCGTACGCGGGGCCCCAGTCACTATATCAGCAGATGTTAGTCCGCGTCTGTTCTTTGCCCCTTTAAGCAGGCTATCTCGCACTGCACGGCGAGTAAGTCTGGCCACTATCGGTCGCGGTCTTTTCTCACCGCTCTCGGGGTCTCCTGCGGTGGTGTTCAGGCGAGGGCCAACTCTGGCAATCCAGTCAATGTCAGTATCGGTTATATCGACACCAATCTTCTTGGCCGTTACCAAGAGTACGTGATGCAGGTTTTCGCCATGTTCCTCTGTGATACCTGAGATTTCTACCTCGTTTGTGAGTAGATTTTGAGCTTGGTGGGAGTTATCTTGTTGCAGCTGAGTTACTGTTGCTCTCAGGCATGTGATTTCCTGGTCCCGGGCTCGGATCTCTCTGTCGCGTTCGTTGAGCTGTGTGATTCCTTTGTTTAAGGACTCTTGAAGGTCAGTTAGATTCTTTTTATCTTCTTCTACTGCCTTCAAACGAGCTTCGGTCTGATCCAATCTTTTCAAGAGGGAATCCATACTTGACTGTTGTTCGTCCATCTTATTCAAAGCAGTGGTTACTCGTAGGTTCAGTGCGCTTATTTCCTTCGTAAGGGTACTCAAATCGAGCCTGATGTCGCTAAGGTCTTGATAACTTGTGTCGTCTTGAGCTTGTTTTAGCAGACGGTTTCTTATTGTTACGTTCATTGAGTCGACGTTTGGACGAGATGGTGTGGATGTGTTATCACCACCCTTTTTTGCAGCGCAGGTGCAGCCAGGGCAAATCCATTTCGTTTTATCTGCTTCGGGTAGGGTATTAAATATGCCTACGCATTCCAGGTGGAAAGGCCGGCCGCAGCCCACAATAGTGCATTGCATAAAATTCGAACCTTCGATATCCTCTGGGCATGCTGCGCACTTCATTTTAGTCGAAGCCGATAATTATTATTTATCTGTTAGTCGAGGTGTGTATGCGTAGCACTCGTAGCGGTCGTGGCGGTGTCGGGTGCTCGTAGCTGCGTGCGTAGCGTCCGTAGCTGCGTAGCGGTGTCAGTGACCCCACTGAGTTCGGCCGTTGATCGTGCGCGGCGACTGTTGCACTGTTTAAGATTTTTATTTGCGGTAGGTCAGGGACGCGCTATTTTAACGTTCACTTTTTGAGAAAAAAAGACTGTATCTCAGCAACCGTTGATCGGAATTGAAAGCTGTTTTCACCACCGTGAGGGATACGAGTTCGGCTGCGGAATCCACTGACTCTAATCACTCTGTCGGAACTTTTTACTATTAATTTGGAATAAAATATGTGGAGCTCGGGTAAACGATGCTGCCGATACGACGCGCGCGAGCGAGCTTTATTCGTAGGTTCTAGGATCTGGAATCTAAACCTGAGGTCCTTAAAATAGTAAAGCCTCGTGTTGAGCCGAATATGTTTGGCGCGATCAATACCACGGTTAAATTGGTGGCTTTTTGGCGATGGAATTACCTTTAACTATCATGGTAATTTTGTAAAGCTTTCCAGCTGGGCGTCTATGAGAGAAGGTAGTGGAAAGTGAACAGATGCATCCACGAGCCACTCGCAGAGTACCGAAGCACAAGCTAAGGCGGCAAGACCTACCGGCACTCGGTTTCGATCGTTTGTTGGACTTAGTGTGCCCTTTTCATGACCTAGGCTGTCGGTAAAAGGGCCACTATAATAAAAAAGAGGTAGTCTGGAGAGGGAAGTGGGCGTCCTTGTTGTCTCGATTTCAGTATATTCTCATTATTGAACAAAAATTATGTACGGAACCACCAAGATCTAAACGACAATGGCGCTTGGTAGAGTTTTAAAAATCACTCCCGGCTTTGTGCTGAATTGCTTGCTTCGAGCCACGGCGTTTAATCTGAAACAGATAAGAGGGGACCACCACAATGTGGTACTGAAAAATCATCCGTTTAATAGATGTTTTATTTCCCTTTGCCACAATGGAGATTGAAGTGGCTCGTTTGGTGGATTTTTTCCGATTGTTTTTACAATGTAAAAAAAAAAATATAAGTCATGGCTGTTTATTGTTAGTTCAACGAAAACTAGATGGGTGAAGTGACCACTCAAGAGACGCACGTGATACTTAATTGTGGTTTTAGCTAAATACCTGATACACTATCATCAAAATAAAAAAATCTCATCTTAATCAGCTTAGCTACATGGTCAAAATCTTGCAAGTTATAAGTGCCGAGTACTTTTTGTTTGAAAACAAACGTTATTTGCTGAGCTAGAACGCAGAGCAAGTACAAGTAAACTTGTTTAGCTTTTTACCGTTCAAAACTTCTCAAATGTTTGATTCAACTTCAAAGAAAGGAATAGCATTTTTTCTTTGATCACCAAAGCCATAAGTCACGCTTGTATCGATCCAACTCCCACGCCAATATTCTCGATTCAAAACCTTTTTTTCTTCCGCTAACCCCGGTATCAATAGCCAAAGATGTCATCCAGCCAGGACGCTTCAAGTATTATTGTTTGAAAACAGAAAGAAAAAAAAACCTCCTTTGATTTTTTCTTATTGTATTCGGTTCTTTTGTGCCAGCGTTTTTTTCGGTCATGGATTTGTTTAAGAGGATTATAAGCGGGATCGGATCCTTATTGAGAAAATCTTGCTGATAGATACCGTTGTTTGGGTTGAAGCGATAATTCTTTAGACTGTTACAGTCCGATATAAACAAGGCTGTATAGGTGAAGTCCCCAAAAATGTTATGTTACTGAATTCTGCATACCTACTAATTTTGACGATGACTTCAATAAAATCGTAAGTAGTAATCCAAATTATTGATTTGCGCAAATCGAAAATCGAAACAATTCCCTAATCGAAAAACTTCGTTGAACAAGTCCGTTCTCCTCACTGATACATCAAATCGCAATTTGCAAAATTATTCGGAAGCAATCGGCATCAAATCAATGATCCTCGGCCACCCAACGATGATTATTTTACGTGCATCCAGTAGCTGATTGAAATTTGAAATGACTTCGTTTTTATTTTTATCTTGGACTGAGCGGATGATTATGATGATTTGGATTCCGATGGCATTGCCCTGGACGATGAAGGTTGAAGGATCAATGCAAATCGTATTATTTGTAACCCATGTGACTAATAAGTATCAGCTGAGTATACTTAGGCACGTTTTCTGAATTGAGAATTTTGCTAAGCAAATACTTAACTATCGTTCTGTCAAGCTCTTTTGTGAGAAATCTGCAGAGACAGGACGATACTTACCCATTTGCTTAGCGAATTCCTCGAATCAGAAATCGGCAGTTAGTAATTTATTTATGTGCATACTCAAATTATACTGTACAATTGTGCGCCGATGAACCTTGGTAAGTTCGTTTGTACGAGTATTCAATTAGATTTGTTGGGTATTAACTTTTAGGTGTACTGACAACAATGTTTCAAATCAAATCAAATCAAATATTTTTGCGTCAGAAAAAAATAATCTCTATCTACATCTACATAAAGTCCCGATCAATCCGTTTCGATTGCGACCTCTATGACACTATAATTTCGTATTCAATTGCTTGTTATCCTAGTTTGAAGTATAATCAATACCAGGATCTCAGAGAGACAGAGTTCGGGCTTAAGGTGAAATACGTCTCACAACTAGCGCCGCCAATGGAAAAAAAATCATATCTTTTTTTTTGGATGCGTTTTTAGCAAAAAACGCTCCTGCGATTTCTCAACGCGAGGCTTAACTATTTTTAGGACCTAAGGTTTGGATTCCAGATCCTAGAACTTAAGAATGCAATCCTGGAATCCAAACCTTAGGTCCTAAAAATAGTTAAGTCTCGCGTTGAGAAATCGCAGGAGCGTTTTTTAAAAACGCATCCAAAAAAAAGATATGTTTTTTTTTCCATTGGCGGCGCTAGTTGTGAGACGTATGGCGTCTTAACACCACGCGTGCACACTGTGTACATATGGCACACATTTTCGCATAGAAAGTATTGTACCTCAGACGCTAAGGTTTCGTCACGACAGTTTAATGGTATCGATATCTTCCCGTCATCAAACAAATAATAACGAGTCTTCCGTATCACAAACCGCCGCTGATTCCAAGTAAATTATCAAAAGTAAACTTGAGGCGATAAATTTATCGATGCCCACTTGCCGAGGGTATAAATCACGCGCATGCGTTCGGTAAATCGTTTGTGACGCCAATAAAACATTTAAGGGACACTGTTTTTTTATAATAACGCGTCGTCGTTACCCTGGTGTGAGACAGTCGATTAATTTGCCATGCGGGTGCTCATTTTAAGGCACTTTTATTGGTTGGTTATGGTCACTGCAGAATTTTGAAGAAACTGACTGAGGTCATCATCATCATCAGTCCACCTGTGCCCACTGCCGTATCCCCTTCGCGCCACCTCTAACGGACCCTCATCATCCGCCAACACTACGATGTCGTCCGACAATAGGGCTGCTGGTCTGTCCACCGAACTGACTTCGTAGTAACAATTAATAGGAACAAAGTGGTGGGCTACTTACTATAGTAATAGAAAAAAGAAGAAACATAGTAAGGCTCTCTGCTTGTCTTATTGCCAACCAAAAATTGTGGTTCAAAGTTTTAGATATTCTTCCTACAAAATCATCCCTACATCCATCTATCGATCTTTTCTCAAATTCTCATTAATAGACCATCTTTCCTACAATATATTATTATTCAATTCCTTTTATTCCGGTCCTTCTCTGCGGTGGGTAGCTTGCGTGTCCTCTCTAATTTGTAAATGGGCCGACATAACCATTTTATGAGGTCTCTCTGATCTTCCACGTTGTACGAACCCAAAGACCATGGTCTGGAGAGGATCCTCTATAGCGCCATCTATTAGAGTCATTGACCACAAGCTGTGTGCAGTGATCTCGCGGCTACTTGTGTTTTGATGGGTTTTGTTCTTGTTTGTTGTCTAAAGAAGGGTTAGTGTTGTGGTTTGGCCGGTCTCCTTGCATGGGGATTGCTTTTTAAGTTTCTGTATACCTTATTAATACTCTCTAAATTGTAGCCACCAGACTCGGTCTACGTTAGTAGAAAGTTTGTTCATGATGATCTGCTTAAATAGGTAGTAACTTGACTATAAATTCCTTATTTCATATCGGAATCTGATAAAAGGCGTAATATCCTAACTTTAAATCGCTCTGACCCTTAGTAGTAAATTATATCCTCGCTAATAAATGCGTCAGGTCCGTTATAAAAATTAAGCCCTAAAACCACAAGACCCCCAATGCCCTTTAACGCAACAATCGATTCCCACCTCTCTAACGCAATACAACAAACAATCCTACCACTTCACCTGCTCCTATAATAAACAAACAAACGTACAGACGTCCATTTTATTGCGATGCCAACGAACCGAGAATTGAAAATCGAATAAAATAAACGGCCACCGCAGAACAACATAATTACGTCGATAGTCAGGCAAATCGACTTGGCGTCAAATCAAGCATCGATGCTGTCGGCCCCTTTGATGACGAGACGCAAAGGCATCATCCGAACGAAGTCTTTCTTCAAGATCGAATCGCATATCTTGCCACCACCGTCAAAACTACACCCCAAACTTCGATCAATAATCCAACCTAAGGTGAAGATGAAAGAGCAGCTTCTCGTAAAGCAAGAGATGCAATTTGAGACGTCTTGGGCGAAGCAGAAAAAACACAAGAGCAAGATAAAGAAAGAGACGCGGATAGTGAAGTAAATGAGAACGAAAGTGATGGCAACGACGCCAAGATAGGATTGGATGCTGTGTAACACCGGTGGCAGAAGATGCGTTCAGACGGACTATTAGGGTGATTTTGATCTCAAGGCAATTTGCCCTGCGAACGTTTTCCAACTCTATCCGAGGCCTTAATTAGTACTTATGGTTTGAGTAATCGAAATGTGTGCGGTGACCCTTAGTTGTGTCATTATTTTGATTATTGTTGCGGATGAGGCAGGCTAATTAGGTAATGCAAAGAAAGTAAACGATCTCCACTGTGAGAACCTCGGGGCTTGAAGACGGCGGTGAGATGCAAAATTAACAGATAGGTGCCTCCTTTTGTCTGTTTCGCAATTGTTGTAGAAAGGCCATTTTATCTTTTGTGGGTGTAGTGCAGGGGCACCATATTTGTAACACCTTAGAATATGTCGATGAATATGAGACATCATACCGCAATCGTTATATCAATCATACGTCCTAATAGCTTCATTCATACGAATTTTGCAGGATCTAGTAGCAATTTTAAACATACGATAGGTAGTGGCAGCTTAGAAATTGAACCTAGTGCCTAGGACATGCGTTGCTTAGCTCTTGTCCATAAGATACACAATGTCAATAATTATAGTATAATCCATTAGCTACGCATAATGGATTATACTGTTTTTACTACTCATCCACAAATCGTACGAAGGTACGTTGATTAAGTGAAGTCCCAAGTACATTTTATCACTGAAACTCGAATCTAAAACCTGTCACTTGCAAGTCAACTGGGCTGCCACTGCATATAAAAATACTACAACAGATATATTTTTACTGTCACAATCAAAACTGTCGACGATAATGGTCATTTTGTCTATTGTGTCTAAAGTTGAATCCCAAACTATGTGAATGAAGTGACCACTCAAAAGAGGCTTCAGCGTACACGTATAGGTCGTTTGATATAATATAATGATTCACCAGCCTTCCGTAGGGCATTGGCCTTGTTTAGATGATGCAAAACGATAGTGTTGGGAATACGTGCTTATTAAGACACTGCTGATAGCAAGCACGTTTAGTTATTTGACAATTTCGGCTATAATGTTATTAAACTGTAGAGTAGTGGCTATCTTCAGAACATAAATCTTTCCAATCCTGCGACACGGTCTCGTTTTAATGCGGTTTCCGTGTAAACAAAGCCCAATTTAAGAGTCACAACTTAGATATTACCCGTTTTTTTCCACAGGGCAGAAGCTGCACGTTTCCAAGCAAAGAGCAATCTGGAAATCTATAATGACATTAAAACAATACAGCGCGCACGAATCACCATGCCCGTCCAGCCACTTTAGATAACAACAAAGATTAAACTGTATGGGGATATTTTATTAAAATTTATGTCTTATTCCAACTTCTTGGAATTTATTAATCGACTAATATGAATTCCGAGGGTGTTTTACAAAGTCTTAAAACAAATCTGATATGAGTGTATAAATCTTGGGTGCGGAACTAGTGGAGACTTTTTCGAGTTGGTACCATCCTTTCAATTGTGTCGATTCGTCCACAAATATTTTGTAAACTTCTCATCCGTTCCCGAACTAAGTAGGTATGATCTTGCTGAATTGAACTCACTTTTTTTAGGTAATCCTTCCCACTTCTTCTTCTTCATAGGGTGCCTCTCCGATTCAGCGAAGGTTGGCGGTCAGCTCCACATATCTCTCTTTGTTTCTAAATCCTGACCAATGTAACTGGCCACATGTTTAAATAAATAAATACAAATACAAATCACTTTATTGATGCCAACTTAAAAATAGAGCTTAATATTAAAGTAATATTTAATACTTAAACAATAAGTAATATTACAATGTAAAGTATGCTTTGGCATCAAAGGGAGCAGGCTCAGCATTAAGCTAAGCATGTAGACACATGTAAAGCGCTGTTTTTCAGCAAGCCCCTATTTTAATCTTGTAGATACTTGTTGCTTGCCTGTTGAGGTAACAATATTATTCTAAACTAAATTAGAGATACTTATTTAAACTTTAAACTTATTCTAATACTTAAAAGAAGCAAAGATATTGACAGCTGAAACAAATTTGCACCACAGTAATTAATAGCATTTACAGCAATAAGCAGCAAAAGCAATGGAATAATATTATTTATAATTATGATATAAAAAAGGAATTTAAAGGTTAAGACTTTTGCTCGGAAAAAAAAGTGGTTACAAACTTTACTATTTGCAGATAAAAGTAAGTTAAAAATTAAATGAACGACCACAAGTCGACCGCATGTAAGCATGTAAGGTAAGATACTCAATAATATCTACAGAGCAGTTTCAAATATGTACCACCGATTCGAAATCGACTCTAAAGTCGTTAGTACCCCGACGCCGGTGTCAGAGGTACCGCCTACCATAAAGGCAGTGTTCGGTCATTTGTCAAAGTATGTGGATATTTATTTATTGCGGACCCTCCACGTGTAACCAATACCACCGATGCCTTTAGAGAAAAAAGAGAAATTTAAAAATCTACACACGATGGAGGCCACTGTTCTTTTGGGTGTTAATGGCTCGAAGGACCTTTTTGGTCGTTAACTTTTTTTATAATCGAAGAAAAAGTTGGATTTATTTATTCTTCGATTCGCTTTTGTTTGAATCGAACGTTTTTCGGATTGACAGCTAAGTATCTTGGAAATATTTGAAAATGGAACAGATTCTGTTTTGTGTTTTCTACTTTATGAGCTATTTGCAACCTATTGAAAAATGGTGAAGGAGCTTACTAATATAAAAAAAATAAATCTAAAAAAGGTGAAAAAAATATTGTTGTTCCAAAGCGACTTATTATGAAGGTTTTTTTTTTATTTTAATTAATATACCTTTTCATCTTTATTGAAATGAAACTCTTCCATTCACCGTCACGTAACTTCGCGTTTTGCATTGAATTCACCGACTGGTTTTATTTTACCTTCTTTTAAACCTTTTCATCCTCTGTCCTTAGATCCAGTTTGTCAAGATATTTCTTAAGCTATGCTTTATGGTACCAATTGTTCACTTCTTGGAACTCCTCCTACGCAACCTACGTGCTCTCGAGCTAAGTAAACAGGTATTGAAAGAGAGCTTACTGCAAAATATTAGCCAGTTTGTTGGTACAGTATGAAAATGACACTCCACGCGTATATTTTTATTTGGAGTTAAAAACCTGGCTAGTAAGTACGGTTTTTTTGGAAGTTCTATCCAAGTCTATCTTGGAAGTATATATTAATAACTACTAAATTAAAATACCCCTTACATTTTAGCTTCAAATAAGCATAGCCTTATAAATAAGCGTTTCACCCGTTTAAGAGCTTTGGCGGTGCCACAGACAGACACAAAACAAAAAGACAGGCAGACAGACACACAGACAGACACACACCCTCATAGCGGTCAAACTTATAACATCGCTATTTTTGGGTCGGGGGTTAAAAATATCAGTCCGCGCCAATTTGTTTTATCTACAGGGTGCACTCTAAGTCGATAGCGGAACTTTAAGCAGGCTGTCTGCTGATCACTCGACTTAGAGTGCACCCTGTAGAGTATAAACATGGCCTGTCTTTCCTGTGGGCTAGGCCCCGGCCGGCTAAGCTGTCAGGATGGTATAGGTGCTGGGCAAGCCTACTCCATCTAAAAATAATGTCCCAGGCACTGCAGCGCCGAGTGGTCTCTTCACCCATCTAGTGTGAGTGAAGGTGCCACTGGACGCTGTATAAATCATCTCACTACGCAGATGCAAAGACCGTTATTTAAACATGGCCTGTCTTTAAGTACGTTTTTTTCGGAAGTTCCTTCCAGATTCTCTATCGGTCGATACATTTTATTATTATACAAAATGCGAGGTTTTTTTCTTTTGTCGTAGTTTGATATTACGTTCTGAAAGTGACAACGCAAAGTAAGCTTATACACTACTTGGATGAAAACATTTGTATCCCAATCAAAGTCACGGTATGAGATTGAAATAGAAATAAACAGAAGTTACAAATAAAATAGGGAACCGAAGTGAAATAAATGATACGTGTAACGAATATGAGACTTTTTGATCATCAACATTACTTCAAAACATTTGTTCACCTCTGGACCGTATACAGGGTATTTCAGAAAGGTCCTGCGACACTGAAAGGGGTCGCTTTACTGTGGTAACTGCTGTGCTACTGGTATGGAGGAGTTAATATTTTTTTCGAGATTTCGCACAAGACTCCCTAGTAAAAGTTGCTTGTATTTATGAAGGTACATTGAAGGTACATTTATGAAGGTACATTTTGATGAGTTAAGTGACCCATTACGCAACTACCTTGGTACCCTAGGTGTTTTTGCTAATCAATAAGAAGAGCAGGTAATGATTGTAGAGAAGCCTCTTTTCCGAACAAGCTGATTTATTGAACGAGCGAGCGAAGCGAGCGAAGTTCTCCGAGTCTACTGGAACAATCCGACGTTTGTATGTATGTATGTATGTATGTTTGTATGTATGAATGTTCGTTCGACGATAACTTGAGTAAATTTGGTCGGATCGTTATGAAATTTGGTAGGCGGGTAAATGAAATTAAAAGAATTTTTAAGTTCGAACATGAGCCAAATCGGTCGAGGGGTTGCCGAGATATCGGGTTGTTAAGTTTATATGGGGTCGCGAGTTCACAGTTCGGGGCGAACCACTAGTGTAAATTTTTATTTTGGACATTTTTATTTTTCTTGACGAATCGTTTACGTTGTTTCCTGTCTTATACAAGATTCCTTCCTTCGGCCGAAGCGCCTCTTGTCAGCAAGAGTTTTTTTTTTTTTAATATACGCTCTGAATACGGCCTAGATTATGAAACCTGCCTCCTTTGAAATTGAAGTAGAACCAAGCTTTCTGTTGCTTCCCAGTAGGTGTCACAGGTCAGAATATAGCCTTTCATAGAAAGGTCACCCTTCTGGGAAGCGAACAACCTCTCTGCTCAGCTCCTTTGATGCTTAGCGTGATAGGAGAATGTATCTCGATGCTAGCGTCACGTACGCAAACGTACGAGGGAGTATGGTAGATTTGTTTTACTGTAGAATTGTTGGTTTTGTTCGCTCCGTTGTTGTTCTTTTATTGCTGTTCTAAGGACGGCATTCACAGTCGTCGACTCAAGATCGCACTCAAGTAGGTGATCTCAGCAAAGTCAAATGCTAATGTCAAGCCTTGGCTAATGTCAAACTTGAGTAGCTGTCAGCATACAAGGTGTTACAAAAGTACCTAAGTCATTTTACAGGATGTGACCTACTGGTCAACAGGATGTCTAATCTGTAAAAAAAAGTTGAAAAAAACAATTTTTATTTTATAACCTCAAAATTGAAAAATTATGAAAAATGAAACTTTTTTGTTTTTGTTATTAGCTCAAATTTAAAAATATGTTTCTGCGTGTAGGTGCATTTACATACCTTTGACACCTTGTAATAGATATACACTATCTTGAGATTGACATTGACATTAGCCAAGACTTAACATTAGCATTTGACTTTGCTGAGATCACCTACTTGAGTTCGATATTGAGTCGGCGACTATTAATGCCACCCTTAAACAAGCATTTGTTTATCCAAAGAATGATACTAAAAGTTTTTTTGGTTATAGGAAAGCGGAAAATGGACTCTGCTGAAGATCGAAAACTTTTGAAAATGCGCGAAAACAAAAGACTTGGAAAAAAAAAGACGGCACAATTTTTCGCCAAAAGTGGGCACTTTTTGCGATAAAAATTTTATTCGTATGAAAATACGATTTCGGTTCATACCTAAAACTTTCTTACATTTTTGGTTAGGAAATATTGTTTTACGATGCTTTCTTTATTGTTTAGGTAATTGTTCTACGTTGGGTTTGTGATTAAACAACAATCTTTATGAAAATAAGATCAAAAATATTAAAACGTAGTAAATAATACAAACCTCAACAAATAACAACACTTAACGTAAACTACAATATTTAAATAACTCGACAAACATTTAAAAAATCAATAAGAGGCGAACGTATTTTGGCGTGTTTTATTAGCCAAGCGTAGGTGACTAATCGAGGGCACTAGAACTCGGGGAAAACCACCGATGCGATGGACTGACCAAATCAAGACCACTGTGGGCAAAACACTGTGTGAATGCACCCGAGAAACCTCTGACCGAGGCATCGTAAGGCGCGCAACATCAGCCACTGATGATGATACTACATGTCGACCACGACCGCTCTGACAAGAGTGCAACGACGAAGAAGAAGGTGACTAATCAGGACTGCCTAAAATGACTTTGCTAACGTTACGTGTGAGTATAGACGGAGATATGATTAAAGCGAGAGGGCGCGAGAGTGTCCGCCATTTATATATCGTTTCTTTAATGGCACGGGTTATATTGACCAGTTTGTTGTTAGCGATGATGATATTTGCGTAGACAATTCCATAAGTTGAATGACGATATACTACATATTTGAAAGGAATCTTATCATAATTTAATGTCATCGACACGCTAGCTAGGATAACAATGTAATAAAATGGTGTATGCTAGCGTGTCGCTTACTGTACCACAATACTACCAGAAATAAAAAAAACAGCCTTACAAAGCAAACATCAACATTGTACACAAAAATCAATAATATTCGATATAAAAGTTTTAAACGCCGCGTTAGCACCTGCTTTGTACTTTTTAATGCTCATTTCGGACAATTTGTTCACAAAGTGCATTTTATTGATAAGCAGTAATGATACAAAACAAGGAGTCACAAAAGTGCCAATGAGATTGACCTATACAACGTGTTACAAAAGATCCTAACTCTTTTTGCAGGATGTAGGTACTTAGTGTGTAAATATGTTTTTAAGTTTCTTTAACAGAAATTAAAGTCATTCTTTTGACCAGTGGGTTACACACTGTAAAAAGAGTTAGGATGTTTTGTAACACCTTATATTTTTACCCGTTGAACCTGCACAGATGAAGTCGCGGGCAAAAGCTAGCACATTTGAAATCACCAGTCAAAATCGACCTTCTACCCAGATCTTCCCTCTTCGCTGCAAATACCCGGAGAATATTTTATTAGCGCACAGTAACGGCGAGTTGACGCAAACAAGGCCCACTTGATTATCGTCGCGGTAAACTTTGGGTTAAATTGCTCACTTAATCGACCCTTAGTGGACTTAAGCTTAGCGGAATGTGATCGGAGCCTGCATAGCTACCACGAGTGCTTATATTGTCTGCCGGATGTCTGCCGGACGTCTGCTCAAAATTTGGTATTGTAAAGTTGGTTAAACTGCCTCACTAATTGATGTAGAATGCATCCTAATTCTTTAGTAGTAAGGTTGTTTATCCAACTTGTCACTTTCAGTGACGTGTTTCCTTGATTAACTAGTTTGATTTAGTAACCTTAATGTAAGCTAATAGGTATTATTTTCCTTTGAATAGGGCTTTTGGATTTAAGTCACAGACTTACAGTGAACAATTTGGACAAGCTATTTGCTAGTACTTATAGTCAATCTGACAGCTCCTGAATTTATTAATCTTGGTAGTCGGTAGCGATTAAAATGAATTCTATAACATTACTGTTGTATATTGCACTTTTGAAAGAAGCACTTTTGTATTTTTAGCACGTTTCAATTAAATTGAAAGTTATTAGCAGCACGTTTTTTATACATTTGAAATGACACGTAAGCATATCCAATTAAAATCGATATAATAATATTTGGTTTAAAGGATTCTGAAACGAACTGTATAATCATAGTATCAATACTTCAATCCATTAACTTGTGTTCTTCAATTACGGAGAAATCAACAAAGTAACATGCCATCATCCCTCATCCTGTCCAATGGTTATTTGTAAAATTAGTCAATGATTTTGCAACTTCCGGTGAGCGGCGTACATACGACATGTTATGATTCCGCTACACATAGGTCCGGCATAGTATGCGAGCCAAACACTCACGCTTTTCCTGATACCAAGGAGGTATGGTATGTTATAATACTCTTTATCAAAAACTTTATATCAATCTGTGGTCAGCGGAGGTCGGATATATTTAGTTACGCCTTCTTAAACCTTATAGAAAAAAACTTTTGTCATGGTCGAGTATGACATTCATTCAATGAAAGATCGTGAATGCGAGTGTGTTTACCGTATTATATTTTATGTTACGTTTATATTAAATAACTTAAAATTTTATTTCTTGTTACCTTAGCAAGAAATCATAGTTTCAGTAAAAGCTAATTACAGTCTAGTGACTTCATCCATCCATACATCTCTGCATCAAGCAAGCCTCTGCATCAAGCAGCGTCCAACAAGCTCTCCGTTTAGCTGCTATGTGAAAAGAAAGAACTTTATACAATAGAACATTATACTCGTAATACCATGTTCTGACAAAATAAAGTCCATTGTATGCTCTGTTTGTCTGCTTTTTCTTTAGATGTATATAAAACCGAGTGATATCATACACATAGGATACTCACTGTACATAAGTTAATATTCATACTGCCGGTTTCTGAATTGAGAAATTAGCTAAGCAAAATTAAAGCACATACTTACGTATCGCTCTGTCACGCTCTTTTGTGAGAAATCTGCAGAGACAGGACGATACTTACCCATTTGCTTAGCAAAATTCTCAACTTAGAAACCGGGCCATAGTCTCGCATACGTTTTTGTCCACAAAACAAGATTATTATAGTAGGATATTCTTCAAACCATTCCAATACACTGACGTTTACATTGTTGTGACTTTAGAATGGTAAGAAAGACGTCATAGAATTTTAATTTTTTTCCCGACTACGTGAAGCAAAAGAGTAGGGTTATGATTTTAGCAGCGTAGGTATGTATTTTTGGTTGTTTGTGTTTTCATCTGTTTCATCGCAGAGCCTAAAATAATCCGTTGATTTTTGATAGTTTTCGAAAACTCTAAGCTGGCGGTTGTGGTGCGCCGTAAAGTGATAGACCCAACAATTAAAATGATCGGACACTTTTGTCATGGACATAAGGGCTTTAAAATACATTTTCACAAATGCGTAACACACGTAGCGTCAACATAACAAGTAGATAAAAAAACGGCCAAGTGCGAGTTGGACTCGTCAAATGGGACCCTACTACTCACCTACACTGTCTGTCTGAACTAACTTTAAAGGGCTGTATCTTTGGAACCGTAATGGAACCGTTGAAATTGTGTTACTATGGCGGATTTACCAACAAATAATAAATAAAAATATATACAATAAACGTGTTTTTTATGCTTTTTACTCTATCGCAAAAAGGTAAAACATACAAGCATCAAACTTGGTATGATTGGTTTACTTTATGGTGTAACAAAAAATAAAAAAAACGGTCAAGTGCAAGTCGAACTCACGCACCGAGGGTCCGTACAGTCAGATTTTTTTAAATTTTATTGTGGTACGGAACACTCAGTTCGCAAGTCCCACTCACACTTGGCCAGTTTTATTTATTATTTATTTTGTTGTTTTATTATAAAATAAGGCCAAAGGAAAAATGCTATAATCATATTACTCGTAGGTAAGTTTGATGCTTGTATGTATTATAGTATATATTTGCGATAGAGCAAAAGGCATAAAAACTCGTTTATCTATTTATTTTATCTATTATCTATATATATGTTACCGGCCAAACCCGATTTAAGGATAAACTAGTTTCGCCTAGGCCAAACCAGTTTATCCGAACGTCGTATGGATAAACCGGTATAGCCTAGGCCAAACTAGTTTATCCGAACGTCGTATGGATAAACCAGTTTAGCGTAGGCCAATCTAGTCTGGCCTAGCACGAAAATATAAGCTTCAGGATAAACTAGTACGGCCTAGCCCGAACTGATATTGGCGAATGATTAGGTATGAATGTTACCATATCTCGTAAACTAAGAGGTTTAGCGCAAAAATAACGAAATTTTCGAACCCCTTAATATCCCTAGAACCAAGCCTTTTACTTCTCTACGTGTTCTAAAAACCGACATACAGGGTGTTAAACATACAGGGTATTCCTGAAAGTGTGACAGACAGTCGAAAAAATTTTAAAACAAAGGTTAGGTCAGTAGGTTTGGTTGGCGACAGGTCCTTTAAACCGGACAAAACCGGATATACCGTAGACTTTTTGACTGTAGACTTTTTCAAATTCGGCCTCTAAATGCGTTCAGATAATTACGGTGGGTTTGTTAATTTTAAGAAAAAGTACTAGGCTAGCATAAATAAGTAGAATCTGTATTACCCCTACTTAAATAGGGCTAGACTAGTTCGGCCTAGGCTAAGCTAGTCTAGCCCTATGCTCGTATGGAGAAACCAGTTTAGCCAAACTAGTCTAGTCTAGTCTATTTGAGTAGGAGTAATACAGATTCTACTTATTTATGCTAGCCTAGTACTTTTTCTTAAAATTAACAAACCCAACGTAATTATCTGAACAGTAGGGGACACACTTAGAGGTCGAATTTGAAAAAGTCTACATTCAAAGGTCTACGGTATGTCCGGTTTAAAGGACCATTCGTAAACAAAAAGAGGTATGTCAGTGTGTCGCCAACCAAACCTACTGACCTAACCTTTGTTTTAAATCTTTTTCGACTGTCTTTCACACTTTCAGGAATACCCTGTATATTTAACACCCTGTATGTCGGTTTTTAGAATACGTATAGAAGTAAAAGGCTTGGTTCTGGGGATATTAAGGGGTTCGAAAATTTCGTTATTTTTGCGCTAAACCTCTTAGTTTACGAGATATTGTAACATTCATACCTAATCATTCGTCAATATCAGCTTGGCCTAGGCCATACTAGTTTATCCTGAAGCTTACATATTCTTGCTAGGCCAGACTAGATTGGCCTAGGCTAAACTGGTTTATCCATACGACGTTCGGATAAACTAGTTTGGCCTAGGCTATACCGGTTTATCCATACGACGTTCGGATAAACTAGTTTGGCCTAGGCGAAACTAGTTTATCCTTAAATCGGGTTTGGCCGGTAACATATATAAAAATGAATCGCCGTGCATTAGTCTCGCTAAAACTAAGAAACGGCTTGACCGATTTGCATATTTACTGTTTTGTTTGGTTCACCATAGTTCAGGCTAGGTTTAAAAGCAAAGAAATATGTGAAAAGTTAAAGGATTACCTGAAAGACGGAAGAAATAAAAATTGGTCTATTTGTATTGGAATCGCCATTTTTGACGCGGAGAGTCAAACTATTTCAGGTGATACGAAGTTCACCGGGTCAGCTAGTTGATAATAATAAAATAATTTTAATAAACTATATTATATTTTAAACATTTATAATAAGTTGAAAAAATTCACTCGGGACAAGACTTGAACCCGCAACATCTCGCATACCGTGCAGGCGCTCTACCAATTTTATTATGTAACTGTCGATGCGAATTTCTTCAATTAGAAATAAATAAATGTTTAAAATATTTCCTAGCACCTTCCGTGCCTTAGAAAAAACAAAAAGTTATTATATATTTTTTTATTCAGTCAATCGTAGTCGGAGGACCCTACATTAGCATTAACTAAATCGATGGCCTCCGAATACGCAATACGAATACAGATCTGGTTTCAAGCTTGTTGGTAGTCGGGTTTTAGTTTTTAATTAGTTTATAAAATTTATTCAATAAAAAGTAACGTTATCAAGAAAAGTGTTATCCCACAAAAAACATTTTCATGTTTAATTTTGCCAAGACGAGACCCCGCACTGTCCAAACGTTATCAGATCTCATGTAGAGCCAACTTGAGCCAAGCTTCTAGCTCTGAACGCCCTGTTTATGAAGTTAGGGTATGTAGAGTTAGGACTCAACTCAATTCAACTCAACTCAACTCGCATTTCATTTTTTTATTTTTTTATTTTCTATATTTTATTTTGTTTTATTATTTTTTGTTATCGGATAATACCAAGTTTATTTTAATATAATCATACCAGTAACGCCATCTCTCGGGCATTAGGAGAGGAGGACTAAAGTTTCTTATTTTCTTCATAACGGTTGCGCGTAGAGGTTTTCGTAGAGGTGCGTAGAAGCGTAGAGGAGTTCGTAGAGGTTTTGATGATCATCAGTGAGTCAGTGACGAAATCGGGGGTTTTTGGACATCAATAAAATCTAAAGTATAACAGCTATGCAATTGAAACTTTTTATATGTCCTAGACATCATTTCCCGAAAATTTTGTTAATGTGTACAGGGTGTTAAAAGACCGCCAACAGACCCGAAAGCCACGCATACTAGACACCAAAACAAAGTACTTTTTCGATAAATTATTGCTGGGAAATGATTTTGGTTTTTTAGGTTATAATTTTGAAAAATATTTTATTACGCAATGGACGTGTAACGCACAGAAGTCATATTGCGCAAGCGTAGGTATCAGTTTATGTTACTTAAGCTTGAAGTGCCGATGTTTAGAATACATTGCGGGTTGCAATTTTAACGTTGATTTTTGCAAGAAATATTCATAATTTTGATATGGCTTCTTTAGAAGGTATGTTAAGAACTAGATACTGAATGCATTTCTGCAAAAAAAAAGTTTTGAAAAGTCCGACTTTGAACCTAATTATCTCGGAAACCGTTGATTTCCCAGGCATAGTTCCTTGGGCAAAAATGTTCCTTATGATTAGGACAATACGTGGTTTTCCGCTTTGTTGGCGGTCTTTTAACACCCTGTATAATCCAAACCCAAGATGAGGGTTCAAAAAAACGACGAAGCGCTTCGAGAAAATATAGTAGTGCCACCTTGAGCTTCGCTACTCGTCTTGGCGGGGCCACTAGCTTGGCCCCAGATGCTAACGAAAATATATTTTGTTTGGAGTCTGGCTTAGCCGGTGCCTCCATTTTATTTTTTTCTTAAATTCACTCTGCACATTTTATATTTGGATAGAGGATATGTAGCTACCGACACAAATAAAAATATCCTATTATGTCCCATTTATCATATTGTATGTTTTGAAGATCCTTCTCCTGAAACCTCCATGACATAATAAGCTTCCTTCTTTTTCTTCTCATTATGATATTGGTAATACTGATTACTTCACATGAGTGAAAAAGATAGAATGTGTTTGAGCCACTACAAACGTGTAAACTGAGTGTAAGCGGTCCAGCCGGTAAAATAAAAGGGAAACTCGGGTTCGGCGGCAAAATGTGGTTGGGAACGCGAGAAATTTACGCACATCGGCGAGTGGCTCGAGTTGGACTGAATTGACATAAGGTTCCCCCGCCCGCATTCCCTTACCCCTGTGTCGCCTTTGCGACCATTGCTCGCGCCCACTACCACTGCCATGTATTGTGCAGTAGAAGAATTAAAAATATACCTAATGAATTCAAATACAGTTTTACAGTAGTTTAAACTAGTGGTTAGCCCCGAACTGTGAACTCGCGACCCCATATAAACTTAACAACCCCTTATCTCGGCATCTCTCTCAACCGATTTGGCTCATGTTCGAACTTAAAAATTATTTTAATTTCATTTACCCGCCTACCAAATTTCATAACGATCCGACCAAATTTACTCAAGTTATTGTCGAACGAACATACATACATAGAAACATACATACATACATACAAACGCCGGCTTGTTCCAGTAGACTCGGAAAACTTCGCTCGCTCGTTCAATAAGACTGAAACAGTCTCTTAATGTAAGTGAAGAAATATTTTGATCAATAAAAGTTCTATTTCATAAATGTATGAATACTGTCTGTCTTTAAAATGTTTTCTAGTACAATAAATATTCTATTCTGTTCGATCCTTCTGTCATAAGATGCCAGAAAATTAGTGATGTTTCGAAGGCGTGCTAGAAACTAATAACTAGTGGTTCGCCCCGAACTATGAACTCGCGACCCCATAACTCAGCAACCCTTCGACCGATTTGGCTCATGTTCGAACGTAAAAATTATTTTTGCCTCATTTACTTGTCTACCAAATTTCATGACGATCCGACTTTTACTCAAGTTATCGTCGAACGAACATTCATACATACATACAAACATACATACATACATACAAACGCCGGATTGTTCCAGTAGACTCGGAGAACTTCGCTCGCTTCGCTCGCTTGTTCAATAAAGACTAGTCTTTATTAGCCGCCATAAGGTCCTCTAGTGTGCAGGTGCTAAGTGATAACGTTTTGGCGGAGAAACAGATTTGTCTTTGTCGCGAGCCAGGTGGCTTAAGGGTCGACGATAGCAACGTGGCGGGAAATTCAAAATTTTCACAGTTTATTACATTTTGTAGCTAAACTGAGCTATTTTTGTTCAGCGATTTTTCGTTCGCGGCAATAACAAAGCATTATTTTCATTATTGTAAACAACAAAACAACAATAATTCAGCCGATTATGTGTTCTGGTCTACGACAAGTTTTTTGGGCAATACCACTGCTTCGTAGACCAGAACACATAATCGGCTGAATTATTGTTGTTCTGTTGTTTACAATAATGAAAAGAATACGGTTTTATTCTCGCGAACGAAAACTCGCTGAACAAAAATAGTTCAGTTTAGCTACAAAATGTAAAAGTCTGTGAAAATTTTGAATTTCCCGCCACCTTGCTATCGTCTACCCTTAAGACTTGTTTAAGTCTAGGTAGAAATTCTAACAATAGGATCTTTAGAACTTTGTTATTGAATATATCGAACTAAATTCTAATTCTACTAGGCACTAGCGCCCCTTACATGAATTTACTTTGAAGCACTTTTCGTGTTAACGGTACACAAGGAAACGGCATTTTTTTTATAGATGATAAGTATAAGAATCTGACGCTCGAGGTATGGATTCTTAAGAAATTAGTGCCAAGAAATTAGTGCCAAGAAATTAGATAAAGATTTAGTTATAGACGTTCTGTATAAGCATAATATTTTAATCATATTATAATAATGAATAATACAACATAATATAAGTTTATTTGCCATCCGTCTCGCTTTGCGGTAGTCGAATACCACTCGGTTTGGTCAGAGGTTCTCCTAAACCCTGAAAAGACCACCAGAAGCTAGATGGCTGTCCCTGTATTTTTTTAACCTTTGCGTTGAAAGTCTCACTGATGAAGGCCCTTGCTCTTTTCTTGTTAGATATGGTACCGGTGAGCATCATCATCATCAGGGGTCGTCTGCTGCTGCCCGTACGACCGTACAGCAGTAAGTGCTGGTTCTGAGTTGGCACTCTTGTCTTATGTGTCTTCTCCAGAGGCATCAGTCCCCGGGTCTTAGGTGTGCATTCTTGGCGATGGTCTATCAGGCTCCCAGCTGCTGGAGTCTTGCAGCTCGAGGAGCTGCAGCGGGTATGGACGTAATTTTTCTGACCGGTCGTATTTGGGGACGATGTGGTGGAGGTATTGATGCGGTCCGTCGTCGGCGCAGTTGAAAATACGGCGCGACAGATGGACCGCAAACTCCTCCACACTCTCCACACTCTGGCTTGGCGGAAAACGTTCTCCACCTGCCCCCCCATGCATTCGATGGTGCACCACAGACATTTTACTGACGAGCTGAAAAAAATAACGGCGTACAATATGGTGATATTTCTTATTATTTTCCTGGGAGAAGTAGATGGATTTCAATGGTGCTGTACTATGCAGCCTTCAGAGTTCATATCGGCCAGGACAATCGTTTTGGATGATTACAGCTGTCTTTGGCGGGCTTAGGGTGCGGGAGCGCGACCTTGACGGACCAATTTCAGGAAGCAGTATTTAGTTGCAGGTCGCAGCGGCATCCAGTCGTTTGGTTTCCTCATTGGAGTCTCCATTGAGTTCTGTCACTGCGGTATCTCTTTAGGTGCAAAACGTCAACTTCCCAAAAAGTCCACCACATCACGGCACTAACAAGCCATCGGAGGGTCGTGCGGCTCATGTAGGTGCTTTTGGATATGTTTATTTATTTGGTCATTTAAGCTACCTACCTATAAAACATCTTTGACTTGCTTGGTATTATTTGTAAGAGCCGGAGTAGATTATGCTTGCTATTTTAGCCTCGCTTCTTGGCAGGGTTAGGTTTCCTTGTCTTCTCCTTCTATATTCAGCTGGATTTGTGCCATAAATTATGCCCACAGCATTGCACTAAAGGCGCATTGTATGATCGACTCGATGGATTTGTTTGAGGTTGGATAATTATCTGCGTTAACTTGAACCTGAGTAACCATCTGCCGAGAAGTACTACGGCTGTAAATACATAATTTAGTTTGGTTTCATTTCCAAAAGATTTTCCAGGTTTTTCTCTTGAGTGAAAGTGGGTGACGCATGACATATGTCAATTCTGGCAAGTATGGCAAGTATGGTCAAGTTGGCAGCACACTTTCATTTGTTTTCACGTCGCGTCTTGCATCCCGGACGTCTGCCGGACATCTGTCCAAACGCACTCCTGGTAGACCCTCTGGCTGGGAGAATCGGTCGCATGGATCGGCTTGCGGCTGGATAAGCCAATGTACTCACCCAGACGCACTGGCCAGCGTGGTGTTTTATGGCTAACAGGTACCTTTCCCAGGAGTTCTTATCCTCACTCCCATGATAGACGGCCGAGGAGGATGGCGTGAAGGGAAAAGGCTTATACCCAGCAGTGGGTAAGAATGGGCTGAGAAAATAAAAGCCAATGTAATGGGGTCTCGATAAACGTTTGTATCCGTTATCGATAAGTACTATCACGCTTTATTGTATTACGTAAAGCAAGATGGAGCAACAGGATCATCATAAGTAAGGAACACTTGTCTTAATATTTTCTTAGGTTTGCATGAGCACTACAGGGTAATGAGTCGTTTTCAGCACAAATTCAAGAAGCATTTCATAGATGGGGTTCATAGACAGGCGTGGCCATAGAAGAACCGGAATACGGCTGTCAAAAATAATCTGTGCTAAGCGAAATTTGACAGCTGTATTCTGGTTCTTCTATGGCCATGCCTTTAGGCGCCATCTGTGAAATGCTTTGTGAATTTGTGCTAAAAATGGCAAATTTTTAAATAGCTTTAGTGTCGTTTTCATTTAGCGAAAAACAGCTTCTTCTTCTTGAAGTGCCTCTTCATCACTGGAGGTTGGCAGTCAGCTGCACCGCTCTCTGTTCATGGCTGTTCTGAATAATTGTTCCATGGTTTTGATGCCGGTCCATTCCTTTATATTATACAGCCATGTCATTTTTCTCCTTCCTGGCCTTCTTTTCCCCTCTATTTTGCCCATCACTAAGGTGTGTAGCAGCTGGTAACGTTTATTTCTTAAAACGTGTCCTAAGTAGGCAACCTTTCGCTGCTTGATGGTGTGCACTAGTTCTACTTTTTTGAAAAACAGCTAGGATGGAGCAAAAACTCTACAACTCCAAACCAACGCAACATACCAAACCTGTCAAAATATTGTCTAAAAACACTGAAGCACATTTCGAGTTAATTCTTATCCAGTGAACTTATTTAAAATCCATGTTAGTTATAAGACCTGGTTGACAGCGTCATAAAATCGCTATCTCGATTGATGATCGATCGAAAATCGATAAATCGAATTTTATACTCCTTTGGTGCCGAAGTAAGATAAGTTGTCTCTTAGAATCTGGCTTTATATTATTATCTGCATTTGCTTTGCTTGTTTAGTTAATTTGGTTAAACCATATTGTGAAAATACTTAGGTACTTACATTAACTACTTGCATTACAGATGTTATAGATTATAACGTCAAAATTCGATAGATCCTTAGAAGTTTAATTATGTGGTTTAATTGTGCATGAAAACCTAAGAAAACATAACGAGTTACTAAATTTTACTTGCACGGTTTCCTGACTGAAGCAAAAAAATATACCTAAAAAAAAAACCTAGATGACATCGGCATTCAAATAATGCTTGCATCATACATACAAACATTCATACAACCTGTTGTTTGATTGGAATGCGATGTTAGATCTCTGATCTTTTCGATTGGTCGCACACCGCTACCGAACTTACAAGCAATGACCCCTCTGGCCGATCCTCCTTTTAAGAAACCAATACCAAATCCGGAGTCGCCAGATCTTAATTCATGTTATAATAATATTTCGGCATGTCAATCTTTCCGTCGAACCTTTTTTTTTCAGAGATAATTTTGTTTTTAATTTTTCCGATCGAACACGCACGCAGTAGCCCCTCTCCAACCAGTCATGCATGATTCGATGGCGTCAATGGAATTCCAAATTCAAATTCAAAAGTGACACTTGGATGTGTTTTTTATTCTTTTGTTTTACATAACATTGTGAGTTGCCAGCATAGATGATTTTAATTTAAACTCTGGACTGTGTAAATAGCTATGAAACATTGGTTTTCAAGGGTCAACCAACGCGTGTCGTGTACCTACCTATTCTAAATGATTTGTGCTCCACAGTATAATAATTCTAATTGTTCTACCTAATTCGAAATAATAATTGTGGCATAGTCATAAAATCAGACCAAAAGTATTAAGAAATTGACAAGTGTAGACACTGTGGAGTCCTAATAATAAAAAGGTATTAAAATAAAATACAGTTTGCACAAATCCCTATTGACACAAGCTTCGTACCTGCAGTCAACCCCTTACACTTTCGTTGCAAAGTCACTCGTAACGTATCTGAATAGAGTGCACGTATGTAAGCGTCTACGTGCTGTCTTGTGCACAAGTTGTACATCCGTGTTCCAAACACCTGTCAATAAAAAGAACACAATCGAAAATCGCAAACAGAGAGTTTTTTTTCCACCTCATATTGAGGACGGCAGGGTGCCTTGTGAACCCCGCCTTGAGAGATTGTAAATATAACAGAAGAACATCGCAACAACTTCATTCATCAGAAGATCAAAGTCAAAACTAAGGCCTTTGCATTCGCAAAGAGATGACTTATACAGCGTCCAGTAGCACCTTTACTCACATTAGATGGGTGAAGTGACCACTCGACGCTGCAGTGCCTGGGACATTTTTTTAAGATAGAGTGTGCTTGCCCAGCACCTATATATTCTTTCCTGTGGACTAGGCCGACTAAGCTGTCAGGATGGCAAAGTAAAAGGTGCACGAATAAATAAACCAAAGTGGGGATGCAAGAGAAATTTGCTGAGCGTGTCTAGTGTCCAAAAAATCCACTCACGCGTCAACCATAGAAACCGTTTTATTTCCGGGAAAATTGCTCTTAAGGGACAATGAAAGTAGCGTGGGGTAAATGCACAATTTTTACAGTGTTTTCTATTTTGTAGTCAGTAGTCAAAGCCACGGACCGTCAAACGGCGTCGAATGATTTACCCAGGGGGTCTACCGGCTAAAACGAAGCCGATTACCATTGGCGAAAATCTAAGTTCGATTTATGAAAAATTAACTGGGTGGCAGTAAAATGAACTGGGTGGCAGTACATTTTTCAAAAATCGCCCTAAATAAAGACCGAAACGGTTCTTCTACCGTTATTGTTCTGCAGGCACCCCGCGACAATAAAGAATAAGGACACCCAAAATTCGATCCGAAGAAGACATACGTTAAAACGGCTATAATTATAATTCAACTTGGACATTCTCTTTAAAAAAGGGAATACCAATTGACGATTATTGCTTGGGAGCGATACTTGGGCGATATGTAACTTAAAGCCAGGTACAGACGGGCGTTGTAAAAATGTAAGGGCTATAAACATCGTAACATATTTTTTTCTGCTCTACAAAGAGTTCTCTATTTTTGCCACAAGTGTATTGCAATTCAAATTGAACCTTCATGTCCACGTCAAAAATAATTTTAATCTAAGCGTATCGATGTCAAAACGTATCTTATTGCCAATAATTCTTGTGTTATGCCAAAATTCTACCTCATTAGCCGGCATAAATTGAACTTAAAATGGTTTATTTATCTCAAAAATAACATAAACATTTTTACAGTTTGCACTTATTTGTGATAAAAGGAATAGGCTCAGCTTAATGGGCATTGATCAGTGAGGCATCGATTGTCGTAAATTGAAAACCATTTCAAGGAATAGGGATACTGATTACTATTAGGGGTTTAAATAAGTAAAATTAAAACGGATTATTAATATTTATCGCCAAAAATGTTTAGTTCATTTTTCTTTCGATGACGTCATCATAGCCTCTAATGCGGTAGTTCCATTGCCTACAAATATTTAAAAAAATACATTCGTCAACAACAACTGTCAAAGGTGTCAAATAACTGAGAAAATAACCTTCTTATTGACTTGACACTGACATCTGTCAAACGTCAACATATTTTTATTTTTTAAAAGCATGAATGAATGCAATCAACTTAGTACATAATGCCAGTGGTGACGTCATACACAAAACTTTTAGAAATTTTAAATAATGAATAAAA
This sequence comes from Zelleria hepariella, assembly GCA_949319315.1. NCBI lineage: Eukaryota > Metazoa > Arthropoda > Insecta > Lepidoptera > Yponomeutidae > Zelleria > Zelleria hepariella. The sequence continues at coordinate 3,095,337 of OX439396.1, read as the reverse complement.
AAATATTTACATAAAAAAATATGAAAATATTCAAATTAGTTTCTTATATTTGTCTGTATTTTCGATTTACAGAATAAGAACGGATTTGACGATGCCCATTCTGTGGCGCTGGTATTCATCCCTTCAGCCCATCCATGATAAGACCTTCTTCTGTGCAGGTGTTAGGGCACGCAGGGTATGATGAAAGGTGGATCATGATTTTAGCATAATTATACTTCATACACTTCGATCAAGGATAAAACTAGATACAACATAGAACTCAGAAATGTGTCTGGAAAAATAGATGCCCAAATTGCCTTTGGGAGCTTATTTGCTCGTAGTCTATGCAATCAAAGTAAAACTGTACACTAATGCAATAAGGTTGACATTCGAATATTAGACGTATGGTCGAAATGATATTTCGTATTGTTCTATTGCTGATATAGTTTGTTTCTGTGGGGACAAGTTTTTATTGTGATTTGATACGTAATGCGGATTCTATGGGATTTAGTTCGGTGGTCATATAGTTCAAATTGCTACCATCCATGAACATATCCTGGATATATTCTCCTTGCATCGGACGACTTGGGTCCTCAGAAGATTCACGCCGATTGTTTAACGTCATAGCAAGCTGAAGTAATATTTTTGCTTGTCGCTTTAATAAAGCCCGTGTGAACCAAGCTTACTCCTGGTTAAGGGAAAAGTTAAGGTAGTGGTTGGTTACTTTTGGTGTCCAGATCAGGTTATTTGTGTACTTAATTTAACTTAATGTTGTTGTTGGATTGGAAACGAATAAGGAGTGAGCATTTTAGCAAGTTTACTAATTATTTAATTGTGTCTTTATAAAACTTTCTTGGCCGTGATAATAGCAATGGACATGACTTAAAAGTATACCTGTATGTATTTGTATAGTGAAGTACACACGACAGCACATCAGACTGTACACTTTTGTTGTAAAATGGCCCGTAGCATAACCGAGTGGAATGCTAGGGTGTAAAGGTCGACGTGCTTGTGTACTTAACATATTCAAAAACCTCCTGAAACAGTATTTAACAGTATGTTGACTGACTACTTATCGTATCTTGTTTCGCACGCTGATTTGAAGAAATCACAGAATAGTGAAATTTCCAATTAGACAGCTGGAGGATAAGCTAAGTCAGTCAGCAATTCATCTCTTCAAAAATGTCTAGACTCAAAAATGCTCTCAGTAAAAATCTCGTTAACAATGTTCGACGCTAAATTATGTTGAAAACTGTAACGGTGCTGGCACATTGAAGAAAAAGTAAACTAGAACAAGAAAATATGAAAAAAATTAAGACTTTACTTCATCACTGGAACAAAATTATGGAACCTCAAATGAACAAAACTCTCGATCAAGTCATCTTTCAAACAAATTATAAAACGGTATGCGCGTTGAAAGATACGGTGGCACTGCATGGCCATAGATGAATCGAAATACGGCTGTCAAAATAAATCTGTGCTAAGCTAAATTTGACAGCCGTATTCCGGTTCTTCTACGGCCACGCCTGTAGGCGTCATCTATGAAATGCTTTGTAAATTTGTGCTGAAAACTGCTCATTTACTCCATCTTTACATACCCGTATATCAGACAGTACAGCATCAAAGGAATTTGCATTTTTATTAAAAAAAAAACATTATTTATCTCAGTGAGCACACGCCCTTACATTTCGTTCATATTTTTACGACATATCTTTCAGACAAAAGTCGTCATTCGATGTCACCCAATCTAACTTTGCGAGACAGTGAAGTAAACTCCACATAACAAACGAAATACACAATTTTAGTACACACGACAGCACGTCGAGGCTTACACGCAAGCACTCTACTCGGTTACGTTACGGGCGACTTTATAACAAAAGTGGACAGTCTCACGTGCTGTCGTGTGTACGGTCGGCCACAGTCACAGATACACCATGGCAGCTCTTACTGCGCGTGGCATAAGGGCGCTAATCGAACAAAAAGGGGTATCCTAGCGTGTGGCCCACTGTACGAACCTTCACAATAAATAAGAAAGGCATGTCACAACATCATATAAAATAAAATCATACGAACCACATGAATTTACTCGAACGTTGTGAAAATACCTATCTCTTAATAAGGTCACGTCGCCAAACAAATAAAATAACAATACTTTTATCGCGAAAAATCTCATAAAAATAACAAATTGCAAAATAACAACGTTTGGGACATTACACCCATTTTTAAGCCACCTTCTAACCGAGGAAAATGTACGGAAAGTGCATTGATTGAAGACGGAGTCAAGAACGATGTCGAGAGAGTGGGTGCTGATGGGAAAAAACTGGCCAAGTATGAGTCGAACTCGCGCACTGAGGGTTCCGTACCACCATTGTGTGCCTTTATGTGGAAAAACAATCTGGTTGTACGGACCTCAAGTGCACGAGTCTGAACTAAATTATTATAAGCCCTGTTAATACACCAAGTTTGAAGCCTGTTCTTCTACCGTTATTACGATAGAGCAAAAACAAAAAAACTGCGAAAAAAAAAAACAATTTCTTGCATTTTGGTAATCTGCTATAAAACACAGTCATATTCTGTGAAACTTTCAACTGTATCTATTACGGTTTCAAAAATCCAGCAGTGCCTTAAAGGTCGGATAGACTGATAGACAGCGTAAGCAGAGTATCTTTGAGTATGGAACCCTAAAAGTAACAGGAGCAATATTTGGGGGCCAAATATGACAAACGTGGAGGGAAACCGGGGCGGAATGGGACAGCATTTAAAAAAGTTTGATTGAGAATCCTCCCGCTCGAACTGAAACTTTTGATTGTATCCAAAGATTCGCGACATAAAACTGTATAAATAACGTCGAAGCGAAAAAACAAGGGAATCGTGAAAAAAAGGGAAAAATATAGACGAAAATACACCCTAATCTTATTGTCGAAGAATTCAATCTTTTTTTATTGCGAATATTTGAGTAGGTAGCATAACATTGGCATTTATATCTTTGAGTTATTGCTGAGTTTCTTTATCTTTATTTAGATATTTCGTGTTATAATATCTGGAAATAATATGAATCACATCTGAGACGGCGTATTTCAAACTTCTGTCAAGTATGCCCAGGGTAATTAACTAGGAAGTTCACATAAATCAATTAATATTTAGGGTTTTAGGCGCAATGATATCAAGGCGTTTTGATATTCAGTCGTTACTGACAGGGTGTATGTAAAGCTATTTTGAATTTTGAGGCATTTTGGGACTAAGGCTTATTGAGACTAAAACAAATTTAAATGAAATCATTACGGATTTCAGGCATTTTCGGACTAAGGCAAATAGAAATTTAGGAAAAATGATATCAAGGCATTTTATTAAGTCGTTATGGACCGGAGGATGTTTAATATACAACAACTTTTGTTTTACGGTACGGTAGGTACCAACCTTATTTCGAGGAAAAGTGGACACTAAAAGGCACAAGTCGGCTATTACTTCACTGCAGTATTTACCCTCTTTATCTTTTAAGATTAATATTGAAATAATTAATGCAATTTTAAACCCATCAAACAGCATCTGCTAAGTTTCAATAAATTCCTGCACCTGCCGCGAACTTTGTTAATCCTCTATCGATTAACACTCTATCTCCTTCCAACCCATCAATCCTCACATAAGTCGGTCTCTGTCGGGCAGCTGTCTCATAGTCTCGACCTGTCAAAATGTCAAATATCAAAATGATGTTAAATCGAGGCGACGGTTGTTGATCGAAGGATTGACTTCGCTTAATTAAAAAGGGTTAAGGAATTTTAATCAAGTTTCGTGTTTCGAGTTCGCGAATTTGGCTGCAGGGTTCGGGTGGACTCGTACAGTTCTTCTTTCTGAGATAGTGAGGATGAAAACACAAACTCTCATTTTCGACAAGTACACATGACAGCACGTCGACCCTTACACGCTAGCACTCTACTCGGTTACGTTACGGGCGACTTTACAACAACAGTGTACAATCTGACGTGCTGTCGTGTGTACTTACTTACATAACCCAACTCATATCTTAGGTTTATTGTTGCTAAAATTGTTAACGACATTAGCACAGAGTGAAGCAACCATGTGGAACCGAACCTGGGTCATCTCGATTGAATGACCCAGTAGGCAACCTGTTCATAACTAAACTTTCTAAACGCTTCAAAAATAAGATATAGCCCAATACTCTATCCGCTACTAGGCACAGGCCTTTTATCTCAGAGAGAGAGAGAGAGATCTTATTAATAATCACTGACTCGTGCTTTTTATGAATTGGTGATTTTTGTGTTGAATGTAAAACCTACTTGGAAAGACGCTTAGGTTTCCTAACGATGTTCGCAAAACTTCCAATCTCGTGAAATTCTAACGAACGCCACTTCAATGTACCTATTAGGCCTCAATAATGTCGTTGACACCATGCGTGCGCTGCGACGGATGTCAAACTTATTTAACAATTAACAGCTCTGTCAAACTCATAAAACAAACATCGCAACTCCCAACTTCACGCCCATTCGACTATCAACCTTATTGGTGAAGTTTTATGGTCGAAAACGGGAGACAGGGGCAGGAGGTTTTAAAGTATTGATGATTGGAGTCATCCGAATAGAGGATCATCTGCCACAGGAGCCAATTAGTGAGATCAGTGATGATGATCACGCAATTAATATTAATCGTCGTTTTTGTTATTGTGTGTGTACGTGGAGTCAGTGCTTAGTTAAAGTGATATCGAAATGAGGTCAGAGGCTACTTACTACACTATGTACTTTGAAAAAAAAAACAAGTTCGAGTATTTACGTATAATTAAAATCTTACTGCGTGTTCAGTAAATGCATACCTACGCATCTATCTGTGCTTTCGTATTATTCAACTCGCTTTTAGAGCTCAAGAATTTAAATATCGAATGCGTATTGTAGAATAGATAGAGTACGATCAGTTTTGTTTTATTTTTTATTCTTTTACAGCTTTTGTGTATCAACAGCCAGTCTTGCTAATAGTGTCACTATTAACTATAGTGATGAATATTAATTAATTCCCTTTCACAGTAATAAAATTTGTATAATAGGTCTTAAGCTCCCCACAAAAGAAGCCTAGTATCTAAAGATTAAAATTCTAATTCGGTCTTTATAAATTTATGTCATAAATCAAGTGGCGTGTCATATCCTCTCTACTCGCCACAAAGGTTTGTAACACAGCCTTTTGTTGCTTGAGAAAAAAGACTTAAAAAACAAACGTCAATATAATAATTGCCTCTTTCTATCGTGTATTTTTTTTCGCCTTATACCAGATTTGTGGTTAATTTTTTAAATACTGAAAAGCTCAAACACGTAATTTCGTATTTTTCATGTTTTTTTAATACATAAAAAATAACTCCTACGGCAATTTATATACATGTAAGTAGAGTTTTTTTTTCACAGTACATAGTAAGTGTCTACACTTACTATGTACTGTGAACAAAAATCTGACAGCCTCTGACAGTTTTACTTTAAAACTTGATTGGCTTGATAATTTTTCAGTATTTAAAATATACCCTGCATATGCTTCCATTTTCTAGTATTCTTTACCATTCAACCACACCATTCAGCCACCAAAGCCATCGCTGCGAGTGGCTGCGACTAATCACCGGCCGCCGTGTTCTCGCCTACGCGCTGCGCCTGCGCCGGTGGGAGGGGTTGCCAACTGATGGAAGAACTAAGCGGTTTTTGTAAGTAAGCTCCATTCAGTCGTCCCCTCAATGCTGAGGATAGTGACCACCATTGAACGTGGCGGAGAGAAGAGTTCTTCATTGCGCTCTATCACTCGCGATGTAGATCAGTACATGCAGGTGCTTTTGCGTGGCTTTGGTCATAATATCCGTCTATCTAGTGGGTGGTCCGCCTCGAGCTCTCTTGCCCTCCAGCTTTCTCGTCTTGTAAGTAAGTAAGTAAGGCTTTATCAATGCGCGGCTCTCTACCATGGCTAAAAAACTGTTGCCATTTCTTGCTGCACCGACAAAACTCTTAATTGTTAGTTCTATAAAGATCATCTGTCCTTCTAGTTTCCACTTTAAACGTAAATTTTTGACACTAGTTTTATTCACCAAGGTCAAATAGAATTCCATATTATGTCAAGTTATACTCGTATGAACTCCAAATATAAGCTATGATTTCTGAGAGGGAAACTCCATTTTACACCACTAAGTGCTATCAAATAATTTATTTTTATTTTTTACAGCATAAAGAATATAGCAATTCAACGCTGAGTGCAGGGTTCTTAAAATGCAAGCCATTGTTTTTCGTTCTTGGGCTTTATTCAATTTTGTACAAAATCTTCAAATTAAAATGTACTCTTTCTCAGTTTATCCTTGCGATGAGCTCTATGATCCTTTTTGGTTGGCGACTCCTGGCTTTCTTCCGAACATTACACACAGATATATCATGTATGTCTCGGCCGCACTCCGCGATATTTTTAACCCCCAACTATACGGTTTGATTCAGAGTGCCATTGTGGCCGCAACAATGCAATATCATACAAATACATGCGAGAGTTTAAATGCAAATATTCTTTATGAGGGCACTTTTGACACCTACTCTCGATTTAGGGTTAACTGGGCTTACAAATCAAGAATTAATAAGACCGGGTCTTCTTACTGTTGTTGCTCATGCATGATTTTTGTTTTGGAGTTGTATTGGTCGTTTCACTCATTTTCTGCAGTGGAATGATGGTTTCTTATGAAAAAGAGTTTGAAATTGAGTTGATTCTGGGCATCAGCCCAGAATATCTACTTTATTGACGGTGTCTTCTAAATGTTTTGTGGATAGTATAGAGTTTGATATCAGTAACACAAAAGTAATTTGTTAACACTACAATTGAATAAGTGTGAAGTGAAAAATAATATTAAGACCAGGCATAGATTAATGAACATTACTATGGGACAATTTCTATAGTGACACATAAATGAATACGACACAAGTGATTATCACTTCTATCACGATTAGTGAAGCGACGCACTTATTAATACCTAAGAGACGTTTTTATTAATGCCATTTATCAAAATACAAACTTGAATTGTATGACAAATGGGATTCGTGATCTTTTGTAATGCCTTGATGATGGAACTTATTAATCGGGCACTAATTTGTTTATTAGAAACTGTAAGTATTTAATAATAAGACAGGTGAAGTGTCAAAAGAAACGTAAGCCTTTGTAACTCGTTTTTGAAAAATATTCAGTGAATGAAATCACAGAAATTGCAGATTCATTCGCTCTCTATATTTTTTTATTATGTCAAAGTCAAATATCTTTATTCAGTTTTCAATAAATGAAAAAAAACATATATTATCTCCTTTTTGGATTCTTTTTTTGCAAAAAATTAACCCTTAAAGTGGCTCTTTTTTCTTGTGCGGGATTTATTCGTAGGCTCTAGGATCTGGATCTGGCCGTATTACATACACTGAATATATTATATTAAAATATCTTCTTTTGGATGCGATTTTTGTTAAAAACGGCCCGTCAATTAATGATAATCCCTAGGCTTAAATATTTTTTTATGAACTAAGGCCAGATCCAGGTCGTAGAGCCTACGAATAAATCCCGCACAAGAAAAAAGGGCCACTTTTGAGGGTTGATTTTTTGCAAAAAAAGAATGCAAAAAGGAGATAATATATGTATTTTTTTCATAGTGTGCCTTGGGCATTGACCGTCGCCTTTGTATCGAAACTCCATCTGAAAACAGGGTCTGCAGCGCCGAGTGGTCTCTTCACCCATCTAGTGTGAGTGAAGATGCCACTGGTCGCTTTGTAAATCATCTCATTACGTAGATGCAAAGGCCTTACTTATGTGCATCGAGCAGTAAATCTCGATATGGCCGGTCATGTTAAGCCAGCTGGATCCAAACGTGGATCCAAATCCAAATGAAAGGCTTACGGAAAGGAATCGACAGTGAATCTCGTGTCATCGTAACTTCATCATATGAATGACGATGACGAATCGTGCGGTGGTTTTATATCATCAACATCAACAAATGCTGGCTTGGATGCATGGTTCCTTACTTAAGGACATAGAGTATTGAAATAGTTGTAGAGGCAAGTTAAGGAGACAGTGAAATTGCGAATATGATACTAAACAGTCGTAAAAAAGTAAGTAAGATGTAGCCTGTATGTAGCCTGTACATATCCCACCTATCTGGGCAAAGGCCTAATAATTAACAGTCATATTTTGCAATAAGTCAATTTAGTTTTATTTTAAGCGTTAGTTTTTAAAAATAATCTGTCGTTTTGTTTTTGAAACTACTGGGATTTGGGGGATTCATTCAGGGCAAGCCTTTTGTCAAGTAGAAATGTCGCCGATTGAGGAACCGTGGGTTTGACGGAGTTGTATCTACCGATCCCGGGATCAGATGAATGCGTCTTCCCTTGGATCCCAGGCGAGTCTTATCCACCTATCCCGGGATCGGTGGATACAACTCCGGTTTGACTACCGCTCCGGGGCATATCTGATGCAGAGGATCTCCCTGGCGGTTCAGCGTGGAAACGCTGCTAGTCTTGGGGACCCTTGGATCGGATGTGGCCCGGGGTGGTTTATTGGAGTAGGTATTTGCTTATTGTTTTTTAAAAATCTTTGACATGGTATTTTGTGTTTTATTGTTATTGACATATTATTATACATATTTTTTTATTATTTGAATGAAGATATGTTTTTTGTATTTTTGACATTTGGATGCATGAAATGTTAAATCAGAAGACCGAAATGACATATTGTATAAAAAAAATAGGTTCACTTTCCCTCTGACATTTCCACACTCTACACAACACGGAGTAATAAGAATACTCTTAAAGGATTAGACTCGACGACATATTTTGTTTTCACAATGAAGGTGATGCCACTAAGAGCTTTGGTTCGGATTGATTTATTATTTTCCACGCGAATAATACTGCCGTCATAAGCAAAAAAGGCACAACTAAACTTTCTTTCAAAAGAGTTGTTAAATACTGATTTGGAATGAGGAAAAAAAGGCTCATTTACCTATATTTTTTCTATCTTCTAGCTTAAGAAAAAGAGGCGGAACCAACACGTAATTTTTTTTTTTAAACACATTTTTTCGTGCTGGGTTGATAGGGCACAAAAGGCATTGCCTTTTTATCTCCAATTTTTATTAATAAGTACTTCTTTTCTAGGTTGTTTTTTTGTGGTAGAGTGAGAGTACGTGAGGTCAAGGAAGGAAATCATCGCACACGTGAATCAGAAAAAAATATATAACCTAGCTTTTCTCAAAATTAGATTTTTATAAGTTGTGCCCTTTTTGCTTATGACGAAAGAATACTCCCCGAGTGCTATAGCGTAAAGGTAAGGAAGGTTTTTGATACGTCCTTTGTTGGTTTGTGAATAAGAGGAAGGAACTATAATATAATGTGAGAGGATTGCATCGGACGTATAAGTTGGGAATGAGTAATGGTGTTCAGTTTTAGTAAAAGCCTCACTCGATGCAGTCTTTTGCTTTGCTTTATTAGTAGCATTACTATTACAGGGTAATTTTTGAATAGCTTTATTTCTGAAACACTGTCAACTTCTAATGTGATTTCCAATAACTTTTGTTCTGCGTCTGCGACTGATGAAAGCACAATTTTATTTTTCCAATGTAGTATTATTGCAACTAAAAAGTTTCCTCGAAAAAGGACTGTTGAGTTTCTGCAAAACTCCAGCACCCCGGAGCCCCACTGACCACATAGCCAGGAGACTCTACACCCAAGACCCGGGGGCTGATGCCTCCGGAGAAGACGCACGGGACAAGAGTGCCAACTCAAACCCGGGGGTCTACCGGCTATAAGACGAGGCCGATTAGCATTGGCGAAAATCGAAGTTCGATTTATGAAAAATTAACTGGTTGGCAGTAAAATGAACTGGGTGGCAGTTCACTTTTCAAAAATCGAACTTCGATTTTCGCCAATGGTAATCGGCTTCGTCTTAGCCGGTAGACCCCCCGCACCTACTACTGCGGGGCCAAGTGGCAGTAGCAGACGACCACGGAATATGACAAAATATTTTTTTTTGCGCCTAATAGTATTGCAACTACAAAGTTTCCTCGAAAAAGCACCGTTGAGTTTCTTATGGATATATAGAGTTTTCGTAAGTGTTACAAAAACTAAGGCCTTTGCATCTACGTAATGAGATGATTTATACAGCGTCCAGTGGCACCTTCACCTAGATGGGTGAAGATACCACTCGGCGCTGCAGTGCCTGCGACATTGTTTTTAGATGGAGTAGGCTTGCCCAGCACCTAAACCATCCTGACAGCTTAGTCGGCCTAGCCCACAGGAAAGACAAAGTCAATACGTGTGGAGCCAACTAAGTCGCGGGTTTCCTCACGATGTTTTCCTTCACCGTAGGTGTTAATGACACAACTTAAATCGGTAAATCTACAACCACGTTCGTAATCGATTCATCCAAAAAAGTCATTACCATCAAGGAGCCCACATCCCGAATGAATTATCATCGAACAATTAAGAATGGGAGTGGTGACAGAAAGGATACGTGCACTCCAATTTCCTCTTCTTCAAAACCCTTTGTCACCTTAACGGCCTCAGATTTACCATACAATGAGGCACCAAATTGATCTGACAGTGGTTATCTTTGCTTCGGTGTATGTACAGTCGGCTACACGCTAGGATACCCCTTTTTGTTCGATTGGCGCCCTTATGCCGCGCGCGGTAAGAGCTGCCATGGGGTATCTGAGACTGTGGCCGACCGTACCGCGACAGCACGTCGACCATTACATGCTAGCACTCTACTCGGTTACGTTACGGGTGACTTTACAACAAAAGTGCACACTCTGACGTGCTGCCGTGCGTACAGGGGCTCACCTCCGATTTCTGAATTGAGAATTTCACTAATCAAATACTTAATCGTTCTGTTTCTACAGACGTCACATAAAAGAACGTGACAGAACGATATTTAAGTATTTTATTATGTGCATTTCTCAATTCAGAAACCGGCCCTGAATTGTCTAACTTTTGAATCTATCGCGATCCCTTTTAAAGGTATTGGGATTATAATCGTGATTGCGAATTTAGAATGGAATTGCCTAAGCTTTAAATCACAATCTTTAATAGAACGGAAGAGTCAATACGCCATGCAAATTGAATGATATTGCGTGAACGATTTTCTCAATATCCTTCAAAATCGAGTTGCAATCTCTATCCCTATCTCAATCGCTTTCAATAACAGTTTGTGTCAAATAAATGCAGTGTGAAGTTCGTCAGCACCCTTCAAACGTCAAATTGAAAAGGATCACGATGGATTAAGGCTGGAAGACAGCAACGTGGCGGGAAATTCAAAATTTTCACAGTCTTTTACATTTTGTAGCTAAACTGAGCTATTTTGTTTGAGCGATTTTTCGTTCGCGGCAATAAATCAGTATTCTTTTCATTATTGTAAACAACAGAACAACAATAACTTAGCCGATTATGTGTTCTGGTCTACGACAAGTTTTTTGGGCAGTACCACTGCTTCGTTTGATAGCAATGTGGCGTGAATTTTGAATTTCCCGCCACATTGCTATCGTCCACCCTTAAAGGGGCTATCGTATCGCTTTAGCCGATTGGTTCAGCGATTTTCTATTGGTTAGATCGGCGATGTTCGTTTTGAGGGTCAACGATAAAGGTCCCACTAATGAGCACCTACCTCAAATAATAATGTAAATACCTCTTTCTAAAAGATAACTATTACAAAACAACAGGCAAACGTAAACCCAGTTATGCAAAGAATAGTCATCGCAACCCAGATGAGTCAACCTGCAACACAATTTTTAACGACAACCTCATAGAGTCCGAGACATAAAATAAAATGAAAAACCGACTTCACTGGTAAAAAGGTACACTGTTATTAAGCTATAGCCCTGATTCCTAGTGATCTGTTGCCGGCTGTTGAGGAGTTCCATTCTCGATCTCCGAAGCTCTTCTTCAGATCTTCTCCATTTTTATGGGACCACATGGGAAATATGGGTATATTTCCCGTGTAGTCCCATAGAAATATGGAAATATTTTAAACAAAAAAAATATCGTCAAAATCGTTTCACTTAGAAAAAAATCCGAGGTGAAAACACACATGAAAAAAAAAGAGATACTCGTATGTAGCTTGTCTGGGCAAAGGCCTTCTCTCAGAGAGAGAGTTCGAGCTTAACCACCGCGCGTGCGATTATCGTGTTGAGAGTATAATGCCTCATTCGCTCAGGTTTCCTCTCGATGTTTTCCTTGTCCGTTAGCGAGTGGTATTGCTACATACTTTAAATTCACAAATGTGCGTAACTTTGAAAATAAACTAAAATCTTTGCATGACCGCACCGGAAAGCGAACACAAAAATAATATTAAAAAAAAACATACGGACTGAATTGAGTTCATTTTTATTTTGATTTAACGGTTTCACTTACTTTTATTATAGCCGACATGTTTCGACCTCGTCCGGAAGTCTTAGTCATGGATGAGCGACGCCCGTAGTGAGCGGATGAATGCCGCGACGAACGCGTCGTCCGTCCCTCCTCCATGACTAAGACTTCCGGACTAGGTCAAAACATGTGAAAAATAATAAAAGTAACTGAAACCGTTAAATGAATTTGAATTTTATTGAATTGAATTGAAATTGTTTATTTATCACAAATATAACATTATAAAATTACATTTTACAGAAAAAATTGCACATCATAAATATATTTGTGATAAAAGGAATGAGCTCAGCTTAAGGTGGGATGATAGCAACGTGGCGGGAAATTCCGAAAAATCGCTGAACAAAAATAGCGCAGTTTAGCTACAAAATGTAAAAAACTGTGAAAATTTTGAATTTCCCGCCACGTTGCTATCGTCCACCCTTAATGCTGTGACCACATGCGCTGGTTTTCAGGCCATTTCTGTTTTCAATTTAAAAATGAGTACCTCCTCCTGTTCGAAGTCGGTTAAAAAATTACGGTCTACGACCTCCGGCCTATTAAACGTCTTCCTCCGACCGATACTCCGTGTTATCATGCATCTGACTCACTAATTATTTACATCGACGCCTCACTTGTCCCACAGCCATTAGAGCCAATCTAATCTTGTTAATTTAATCCGATGCCATATCAGCCCACGCTAGAGGAAGAGGATGATCAATGTTGTTTTTGTGACGCGCTCTTAGGTTATTGGATTCGGCCGGCTTCCAGGAGCTTAAGGCCTTATGAGACCCTGCTCTTGGCCTTTTTGAGGGGGTGTGAGACGCGCGCGGCGGGAGCAGCTGCGGGGCAACCGCACCCTACCGCCGCTCTCGCCCGTGCACGTTCTTAAAAGTTTATGTTTAGTTTTAGTAGTATGTCTATGAGTTTTAGGGTCAACGCATACTAAAAATATTTTGTGCTGAAATAATACTGGCAGAATGCGAGAAATGAGATGATTTTTTTGGGCAAAGTTGATTGTAAGAAAAATATAGTAAAATAATAATCTTTGAAAAAAAATCTTACATATCAATTCGCATGTATGACGGAGCATAACTTTAAAACGGCTCGAATGATTTGACTGTTTTTTTTTACGATTGATACGTTTTCTTGGAAAATGTAAGAGTTATCGAAAAAAAATTGTATGAATAAAATTTAGGGAAGTATCAATATACCGCCATTCTGTGAATTCGATTTTTGTATATCAAATTTGGAACCTCAGCCGCCATTTTCAACTTTTTTGTTTACCGGCGGATTTGGCTCAAATTTGAAACGAACATGACTTATTGCTTCTATTTTATTATTAAAAACAGACATATTCGAAATTTGAAATTTCTCCATTCAACATTTAACATTTTTCCTTTTGTATGGGAAAATGCCTTTCAGAGAAATTAATGCCGCCCCCGAGTGGGAAAGAGATAGCGCTACCAAGATAGCAGCAATAAGAAGATAAGATACCGATGTATCGATAATAAAAAGCAGACCATAATTTTTCAAAATGGCGGCCGAGATATAACTGACAAAAGTTGACCAATTTCGAATGAAATTCCGCTCCTATACAAAATGTATAGGAATGACGCTTTTTAGTAGGAACCGCATAGGAAATGAGGATCATTCAGACATTGGCATATTGGACTTCCAAGTCCAGCCAGGATAGAGAACCACATTTCAAGCATATTTATTTAACCACTTTTTGTTTTTTCTAAAGCACTAACCCGTGCTAGGAAATATTTTAAACATAATAAGTTGAAAAAATTCACTCGGGACAGGACTTGAACCCGCAACCTCTCGTATACCGTGAAAGCGCTTTACCATTAAGGATTATTCGCGTTTTGAACCAAGTATACAGTTTTATAGAGACATCAAAAACATACTTTTCTGTGAAAAAAAAATTTCTATCGGATAAGAAATGACGAAGTTATGGCCGTTTTAGTGCACAGGTTCTAAAAACGCGCCCGGCTGGCTTGAATTTTATTGTGACGTAATTTTTCCCTACCTTCATACAGTTTAGAGGTAGGTTACAAGGGCAGCACCATTAACCCTTATAGCTAACGAAAAAACGGTCAGAAAAGAAAGTCATTGGATTGCGAAAATATTAAGAGTTGCATTTACAGATTTTGAAAAATATACAGGGTGGCCCAAACATAGACGTCAAGCGAAAAAATATAGGTAGCTGACACCGAGGGCTACCCGAATCACCCCCATGTATGTTCAGCCATTTTTAGTCGTTTAGAAGGCTTTTAAGGTTTTTTGAAAAGAAAATACCTACCATTGGATTTTATTTTCTAACTTCTTTTTCTTTCGACTTTTCAGAGATATTTTTTATTCTTTAGAGTTTCAAATAACTTATCTATTGGTACCAAAAAAAATATGATGATATATGGATTTCTAGAAGTTACCGCAATTTTGATCCAAAGTCCAAAAATGTTGTTTTCGAGAAATCATCACTGAAATAGGTAGGTAGTATGGAGAAAAAAATCAGTAGAGGTCTGAAAGACTTTTTTTTAAATTTCAAAAACTTTCCCAAAGGCTTAGTGCTCGTGCGGCTAGTGAACAAAAAACTTGTCACTTTATGGGACTTTTATTCAAGTAATTCGCAATCAAAGTCGAAAAACTGGAGTTTGAAGAAATTTTATTTCAATAGATTTTAATTTATTTTAGGTAGTTTATTTGGACAAAAATCACAGCAGGTAGACTTAATATCGCCTGTCAACGTGGCCTGCATTCGAAATTCACGGTAAATAAAAAATAATACTCATTTAATTTTCGGACTTATTTTATTTAATTTTTTTCTTTTTTATAATGTTTTGTAAGTTAATTCGGTAATAAAATTACTTGAAATTCAAATAAAGAAAAAAAAAGCACAAAAAAAAAAGTTTTATGGTTATTTTTTTATTTTTCCGTGTATTTCTTATGCAGGCCATGTTGACAGGCGATATTAAGTCTATCTGCAGTGATTTTTGTCCAAATAAACTAAAATAAATTAAAATCTATTGAAATAAAATTTCTACAAACTCCAATTTTTCGACTTTGATCGCGAATTACTTGAATAAAAATCCCATTAAGTGACAGGTTTTTTGTACTATTCTGAAGCCTTTGGGAAAGTTTTTGAAATTAAAAGAAAAACCTTCAGACCTCTACTTAATTTTTTCTCCATACTAACTATTTCAGTGATGATTTCTCGAAAACAATATTGTTGAACTTTGGATCAAAATTGCGGGAACTTCTAGAAGTCCATATCTGATCATTATTTTTGTGGTAATAGATAAGTTATCTGAGACCCTAAATAATAAAAAATATATCTCTGAAAATACGACAGAAAAAAAAGTTAGAAAATAAAATCCAATTCTAGGTTTTTTTTTCTTCAAAAAAAACCTTAAAACTCTCATAACTTCTAAACGACAAAAAATGGCTGAACAAACATCCCCCATGTTTGTTCAGCCATTTTTTGTTTTTTGATTCGAGTAGCCCTCGGTGTCAGCTATCTAGATTTTCTCGCTTGACGTCTATGTTTGGGCCACCCGGTATACATGGATGCCCGATAATTACCGATTTCGACAAAACATTTTTTTTCGTGCCGTTCGATTTTTCTTGTAAGGATCAAAAGTCATCATCAAAACACTAGAAATGATAAAAAAATAAAAAAATCAACCATCCATTATACAGGCTGGTGCATTGAGGTAGCACTATTAACTGTTATAGCTACAGAAAAACTGTCAGAAAAGAAAGTAATTGGATTGCAAAAATATTACGAGTGGCGCTAACAGATTTTGATTTTGGTGCTGCCTCAACGGGCCACCCTTTATAATAGAAATGGTTTATTTTCAATATTTTACATTTCTAGTGTGTTGACTTGTTGGTTAATAGTGCTACCTCAATGCACCAGCCTGTATAATGGATGGTTGATTTTTTTATTTTTTTATCATTTCTAGTGTTTTGATGATGACTTTTGATCCTTACAAGAAACAAAATCTAACGGCACGAAAAAAAATGTCTTGTCAAAATCGCAAATTTTCCGGCACCTTGTATACATTTTTCAAAATCCGTAAATAATAATAGTCATATTTTTGCAATTCGATGACTTTCTTTTCTTTTTTTTCTGATTTTGTTCTCCATCCACCTCAATAAGTACTTGGAACTCTTGGAAGTCCAATATTCCAATATTTCCAATGTCTGAATGATCCTCAATATCGAAAATCGTCTGTGATACAGTTCATACTAGTAAAGGAACTAATGACCATCCAATACGATGTAAATCTTCTTTAAAACTGTGAGCAAAGTAAATGTACCATTATTTTTAAATCAAAAAAAATTTTTTACAGCATAATATTGTTATTTCATAATGTCATACATCATCTTCGCGTAGGTTGCTAAGATATCGTATATCTTTAAGTCGCTGTACATAGTGAATAGCCCGCGCGCCAAGAAAAATGCATAAAATCGAGTCCTGTATCAAATACACTAAAAAAATAGAAAATTTTCACATATCAAACCCTAGAATTAGGTGAGACCTATCTAAAACAGCCAGTTTCGTGTTGACATTCATAAACGTTTTGAAGATATTTTTGATGAAAAAAAATAGGCGGCGCACTTTTTTTCAAACAAAATATCTTGCAATCTGTTACGGGTATCAACACAAAACTGGCTGTTTTAGATAGCTCTCACCTAATTCTAGGGTTTGATATGTGAACATTTTCGATTTTTTTTGTGTATTTGATACAGGAATCGTTTTTGTGCATTTTTTTTGCGCGCGGGCTAATTCACTATGCCCAGCGCCTTAATGAGTAGGCAAGTCACCACTGGATTGTGCTAGAAGTTGTTCAGTGTACGTTGAGGCTATATACCTTCATGTACGCGAGCGGTCGCCATGACAACGATTTCCTATGGCGAGTTTGTTATCGGCGAGCGCCGGTTTTGATAATGCACAGGTTCAGATTCTGAATAATTATTTCTCGTGATTTCTGACTAGAAGTGGTGTTCATTTTATAATTTTTCAGATTTACCAGCTCACAGCATAAAAGGTAGGAAAAGATTGTCTTGAAACAATAACGTAATCGATCTTGGAAAACCGCAAAAAAAAGTGATACACGTCTGCTTTTAATGAGGCCACGCGGGCGTCTGAGTTCATACAATGGCTGACGGCTTGCTAGAAATTTCAATGTTTTGATTCAAAATTATATTTTTAAATGCGTTTTTGATAATGTTTTCCCTGGAAAACTTAGATATGGGTTAAATTCTATGAACAAAAAATGTGCCATTGATATTACTTCTATATTTACGGAGAACTAGCGAAAAAAGGTGAAAAAATGTCGTATTTCGTAAATTTTCAAGATTTTTTTTTATCGAGCAAAGTTTACCCAATTGTGTTTTGGCTTCCTGGGATACCTTTACCGTTTCCTGGACTAAAGCCAAAGCTAAAAAATACTGTCCTGTTTTGAAAATTTCATGCAGTAAATCAGGATCTTCCGGACGTCCTCGCAAATTTTTTGTACCTCTGAGGCTTGTATGTCGTCTTAAGGTTGGACGATAGCAGCGTGGCGGAAAATTCAAAATTATCTCATGTTTAAATTTTTTTTTGTTTAGCGATTTTTTGTTTACGGCAGTAAAACAGTATTCTTTTCAAAACCTAAACCTTCGTAAGCACTGCACATTTTTATATCGATTTAACGGTGAGCGGATGAACGCCAAGACGAACGCGTCGCCCATCCCTCCTCCATGACTAAGACAAAATAAAAGTAAGTGAAACCGTTAAATCTATATAAAAAGTATTTTTTTCATTTTTGTAAACAGCAGAACAACAATAATTTAGCCGACTATCTGCCGGTTTCCGAATTGAGAAATGCACTAAGCAAATACGTAAGTATCGTCCTGTCTCTGCAGATTTCTCACAAAAGAGCGTTACAGAACGATATTTAAGTATTTGCTTAGTAAAATTCTCAATTCAGAAACCGGACCTATGTGTTCTGGTCATCAACAAGTTTTTTGGGCAGTGCCACTGCTTTGTCGACCAGAACACATATTCGGCTGAATTATTGTTGTTCTGTTGTTTTTAACAATGAAAAGAATACAATTTTGTTGCCGTGAATGAAAATTTATTTTATCAGCCATCCATAGTAACATCTACCTATCTACTTAACACAAAGTACTCCGTAAGCTCCCAAAACCAATAATGTCAAATCTCCCAAAAAAAAAAAAAAACAAAAGATCTCACGGGCGATCGAAAATTATATTAATTGAAAATGAATCAATAAGAAGTTGGGACTTTAAGTAGTGCCACTGTGTGAACCAGCCAAATCAAATAATAACCTCAAAATTAATATGGATGCCTCAAGGATTAGGTGGTAATGGCGAAAGAAAGTACTGCCTTTGTTAAAAAGGAATTTAGGTACGTATTTGGTACAAAGTCAGCGAGGCTCTGAAAGATTTTGACAAATTTTGGTTTTTAGAGAATAGATCTATTTGTAATTTTCCACTTACAAAATTTAAACCACAATATAAAATCTAGAAACTGTGCCAAGCTAGCATAAGTGACCAAATAAAAAACTGAAAATATGAGTGAACTTGCATTAAGTTGACACTCCAAAAATTTTATCTATCATCACAATCTTTTAGCCACCACTTTCCACCACCTGTACAGCCAAAAGACAACCGGTAGCCGTCAAACCACTCAGGAGTAGCCGTTGATTTGACTCGAGTAAAATTAATCTTTTATTGATCCAAATGACAGGTCCATCGGACCTTCGGTCGATGGCGTTTTACTCTTTTTTTTTAGTATTCGCTGTGTCATGCATGACTGAGCTATGGTAGAGAGAAACAGCTGGTGTCCTAGTAAGTTTGACACAATATGTGTCTCTAGTATTTGTTTTTTTTTATACATTTTTTAACCCGCGAGTAAATTTCTGTTCTACTCAGGTGATGGTCAAGACATAGTAATGAAAAAGGAAAATAAAAAAATACATACATATAGGTATCTTCTTCTCGGATGCGTTTTTATTGCTAAAAACGAGCCGTCAAATGAGAATCCGTAGGATTAACTATTTTTATAGAATAGAATAGAATACCTACAATATATTTTTTTCTTGTGCGGGATACCCCAGCTAGAACCCCCCCCCAAACTTGAGTAGCTGTCAGCATATTAATAGGCACTATCTTGAGATTTGCATTGACATTAGCAAAGGCTTGACATCATCATTAGTTTTTTCTGAGATCACCTACTTGAGTTCGATCTTGAGTCAACGACTATTAATGCCACTCTTAGATAGAGTGAAATAAAAATTAGAGACCAGCTTTCGATCTAAATAACAATGACAAATCCAGGGTCAATGACGGCGATTTTTAGTAGATGACCATGTTTGTTAAGACCAAAAGCTGAGCCTTATGACCGACTGTATTTGGTTATATTGATTCTGACTTTTACGACCATTGGCTGCCTCAATTTTTTGGCAGTAAAGGTTTTACTGTTGACTTTATTATCCTGCAGCTACTTTGGATCGAATAAAGATCGGTTCAATCACTATTAAGGCTGGAAGATAGCAACGTGGCGGGAAATTCAAAATTTTCACAGTTTTTTACATTTTGTAGCTAAACTGAGCTATTTTTGTTCAGCGATTTTTCTTTCGCGGAAATAACAAAGTATTATTTTCATTATTGTAAATAATTCAGCCGATTATGTGTTCTGGTCTAAGACAATTTTTTTGGGCAGTGCCACTGCTTCGTAGACCAGAACACATAATTGGCTGAATTATTGTTGTTCTGTTGTTTACAATAATGAAAAGAATACTATGTTATTGCCGCGAACGCGAAATAGCTCAGTTTAGCTACAAAATGTATAAAACTGTGAAAATTTTGAATTTCCCGCCACGTTGCTATCGTCCACCCTTAACCTTAATATAGGTCCATCTTCATCGTCAGTGGTCGTCTGGTACTGGGGGTCTACCGGTTAAAACGAAGCCGATCACCATTGGCGAAAATCAAAGTTCGATTTATCAAAAATTTACTGGATGGCAGTAAAATGAACTGGGTGGCAGTACATTTTTCAAAAATCGAACTTCGATTTTCGCCAATGGTAATCGGCTTCGTCTTAGCCGGTAGACCCTCTGCTCGCGTGAGAATCTCAGTTGGCACTCTTGTCCCGTACATTCGGAGGCAAAAGCCCGGTTTCTGAAATGAGAATTTTCCTCAGTAAATACTTAAGTATCGTTCTGTCACGTGAACTCACGTGTGAGAAATCTGCAGAGTCAGAACGGTACCTAAGTGCGTGCTTAGCGAACTTCTCAATTCAGAAATCGGCAGTTAATTGTCTAACTTTTGAATCTACGCGGCCCCTTTTTCAATATGACGGGTGCTGAGGAACTTCACACTGCAGTTATTTGACGCAAATTGTCATTGAAAGCGATTGATATAGGTACAGGGATTGTGACTCGATTTTGAAGGATATTGAGTGAAGAAAATAGCAAAATCGTTCACTCAATTTCATTTAAATTTCTATGGCGTATTGACTCATTCGTTCTGTTAGCGATTGTGATTTAAAACTTAGACGATTCCATTCTAAATTCGCAATCACGATCATGATCCCGATGCCATTGGAAGGAAGCGCGATAGATTCAAAAGTTAGACAATTAAGCCCCGGGTCTTGGGTGTGCCTTCTTGGCGGTGTGGTCAGTGGAGCTACGAGTTGCTGGAGTCATGTAGCTCGAGGAGCTCCCGCGAGTACGGACGTCCTTTTTCTGGCAGGTCGTAGTTGGGAGCGATGTGGTGGAGGTTCCAATGTGGTACATTGTCGGCGCAGTATACGTACGGCATGACTGAAGGACCATAAACAAGCCACGAGCCACTCGCACAGTACCAAAGCGCAAGCGGAAGCGGCAAGGCCTACCGCACATTTGGTCCTGGCACTCGGTTTCGATCGTTTGCTGGATTTAGTGTGCCCTGTCCTTTTCATGACCTAGGCTGTCGGTAAAAGGGCCACTATAATAAAAATAGTATAAGTCTTGGAGAGGGAGATAGATGGATAGATAGAATATTCACAAGAACGAATTATTTACAGAGAATTTTCTTAAAACTGATTAGTATACAATGGGCGGTCTTATTGCTAAAAGCAATCTCTGCCAGACAACCTTTGGATGGAGATCGAGGATATAATAAAATACATGGAAGGTAAGTGTACATAAATAGCATAGGAACATACAATAATTAAATATAGTAAATTTACAAAGTAGATGTTGTGAGTTGTGACTAACATTACATAGTTAAAATATACCCATTTAATTGAACGAGCGAGCGAAGCGAGCGAAGTTCTCCGAGTCTACTGGAACAATCCGGCGTTTATATGTATGTATGTATGTATGTATGTATGTATGTATGTTTGTATGTTTGTATGTTTGTATGTTTGTATGTATGAATGTTCGTTCGACGATAACTTGAGTAATTTTTGTCGGATCGTCATGAAATTTGGTAGGCAGATAAATGAAATTAAAAGAATTTTTAAGTTCGAACATGAGCCAAATCGGTCGAGGGGTTGCCGAGATATGGGGTTGTTAAGTTTATATGGGATGAGAGAGGGCGCCACTGCTGCCTCTCAGTAACAATAAAATAGTGCTAAACAGTGATTTTAAAAGTGATAAAAACGTAAATCTAATCAGTACACAGTGAAAGCAGTGATAAAAACTAACAAAAGTGAACTATAAATACAAATTCTGTTTGGAAACAATATTGTGGATATCGGACGTAAAACTCAGTGGAAACAATAAAAATAAACTTTTACGGGTCGCGAAATAATCCGTAACAAGAACTCTATTTTAATCCAATAAATCCAAAAAAGTTGCTAATTGCTAAGGTCCAAAGTACACCAGATTAGAAAATACAAAACAGCGCCATCTATTTAAAAAAAAAATGTTATTCTACTTCCTAACAGAGGGCGTGACAAAACATTTTTTATCAGAGCCATCTAGTGTTCAAAATTATAAACCAAAAAGTCCTTAAGCTCAACAATAGAGGTCACTTTACTTCAAAACTACAAGAGAGTCCTATACAAAACTTAAAATGGAAGAAATACTAGATAAACTACAAAAAATCCAAAATGATCTAGAGGCACAAAAACTTGAAATAAGAAAAAGCGGCGAACAAGTTACAGAAAACATTCAAAGAATTTTTGGCGAAAAACTAAAAATGCTAGAATAAAAATCTGAAAATCTTGAAAAACAAGTGGAAAATCAAGAGCAAAGACTGTAGGGGTTGGTCCAATTACCACACGGGGGTTATTATTATTATTAGGTTTATATGGGGTCGCGAGTTCATAGTTCGGGGCGAACCACTAGTAATACTATAAACCTACATATACGTGACGGACCACAAACTCCTCCACACTCTCAAGCCCTACTATCATATCGAAGTTATATGGAGTCACAGACAAAATCAAGTACTCCAAAATGAGCAGCATCCTGATTCCCAATTCTAATCCCATAACGTCAATTCTACGGTTCAAAAACTGTGTCAAAACACAAGACAACACTTTTGATTTAGTGCATTTTTTGTCCTGGCCCAGCTAATGTGGGACTGTTACGCCCATAATTTCTCCCTTTCGATTGATGAGGCGAGAGTAGCAAAAAATATGGCCTTTGAGGTTTGATTTTGAGTTATTTATGTTTCCTTTTTAAGAATTGAAATAGACGATTTAGTTATTATGTAATTATTGAAGCAGACGGAGCGCAACAGTAAAATAAAGTGCAAATCGGACTCTACATCGAGTGTTCCGCCCTTTCTATCTTAGTTATCACCGAACTAAATCCCATAGAATCCGCATTACGCATAAAATCACAATAAAAACTTGTCCCGACAGAAATAAATGATATCAGCAATAGAACAATACGAAACATCATTTCGACCATACGTATTATATTCGAATGTCAACCTTATTGCATTAGTGTACAGTTTTACTTTAATTGCATGGACTACGAGCAAATAAGCTCCCAAAGGCAGTTTGGATATCTATTTTTCCAGACACATTTCAGAGTCCTATGTTGTATTTAGTTTTATCCTTGATCGAAGTTAGTTATAAACTTACAATAGGTGCAAGGTGAGCTTTGCAAATATTCATCAGTCAAACGATATTCGGCTAAGAGTTTTTCGCTGTCACGTATGAAATCCTTACAAGGATAGTCCAAGTAACTATACCTATAAGTAGGCCATTTGTTGTTTTACATTGTGGATTATTTGTATTTTCAAACATTGTGCCAAACACTACAGCGTCAGAGTGGTCTCTTCACCCATCTAGTGTGAGTGAAGGTGCCACTGGACGCTGCATAAATCATCTCATTATGGCCTTAGATTTTTTTTGTTGTTGAACTATAATATCACACCGCTTTTGACGTTTGTACGTAGATAGGTAGATAGAGAACACTTTATTGTATCCTACCAGAAATTAATTATTTACAAGATATTCTTAACCTCATAGTACAGAGAGACGATCATTATTATATTGAACTGTATTAGATTTTTCACGATAAAACAAAATACAACAAAAAAAAATAGATTTTTTATTTAACAGGCCAATTGCTAGCAGTAAATTAATGTCAGCGAGTGCGAGTACTCACGTATATTAAATTTAAATTAACTGAGAGGCATGCGTGCAAAGGCAGAGTAGGTAATCTTCATAATCAAATGATCTGATCGCCCAAACTCCTCAGCCTTCAAAGGCACTTTACTAGGAACTCAAAACAGTGCTCCATTGATATCGATTATGAAGATTACAACAAAATTACAC
The DNA here is from genome assembly GCA_949319315.1 of Zelleria hepariella. NCBI lineage: Eukaryota > Metazoa > Arthropoda > Insecta > Lepidoptera > Yponomeutidae > Zelleria > Zelleria hepariella. Next base: position 3,071,175 of record OX439396.1, on the reverse strand, counting down.
GCTATAATGTGGCCAATTTATTCATCTAATTCCAGTCTCGTTATGTGATCAACTTGCGCCCCGATTCGGATACTTTCGACTTTCGGACAGACAAGGAATAGTTTTTTTATTGTTAATAGGTTGGAGCTTCAATTCACTTCTTCTGGGATAAAGACGTAAGGTTACGCAAACATTTTATGTGATTAATCTTGATTTTTTTGCGTTATTGGCTCTATGTCTTGACAGTCGCAGCTTGTATAGGTACCACACTTTTGCCGTCGGGCAATTTTAGTGGTTTTAAAGCCGAAGGTATTTTGTTGCACTGGTGATTCTGAGCCAAATTACAAAATTTCATTCCAAAACGCGCAAAAAAAAATTTCACCTGTCCATACAAATGGTGTCGATTGGCGATAGCCGTCTGTATTGAGAAGTGTTTTTTTTTTCGCTCGTTTTGAAGTATAATTTTGGAATTTGGCTCAGAATCATGAGTGCAACTAAATAGCTTCGGCTTTAAAACCACTAAAATTCCACGGTGTATAATAATATGTCTTTAGTTTTCTTTTATTTTTCAAAGTGATAGAGGACCGTTTTAAATTAAAGAAGTATCTATTGGTAAAAACAAAGGTCAGATTACTGATAATAACAATTCTATAACGGTCGAAAACTCATAATATAAACAAACTTACAGTTACAAAGTAACAGGTAGGTACACACGACAACACGTCGACCCTTACATGCTAGCACTCTACTCGGTTGCGTTACGGGCGACTTTACAACAAAAGTGTACACTCTGACGTGCTGTCGTGTTAACGTACATAGACGTTTCCGTATTTTGTCTCTACCAGTCGCCACCGTCGCAGTTTCGAGCGCACTGAATCGGGGCGATAATTCTGATCGCCACAAATATGGTGAATTTCTCGAGAACTCGATACTTTATGAGCGCATCACGAATCGATTTGTGCCCGAACGTGTTCGTACGAGTGAAGGTGCGTTTAAAAACGTATTTGTGCGTGAGAGATCTTTAGTATTAATGCTTTGACTAATAGAGGGATTATGGGGATGCTGGGTGTGTAATGTCTTCGATTTATAGCAAAAGAAAAGTGTTTATGATTACGACGCGACGGATTAGATGGATCATGCAGAGTAGGTACAGTCAGCCATTCGATAGGATACCCCTTTTTTCGATTGGCGGCCTTATGCCGCGCGCGGTAAGAGCTGCCATGGGATATCTGTGACTGTAGCCGACCGTACTTAATGGTAACCCACCCCCAGTAAAACTTGAAGTAAAGTGTGAAATAAATGGCTATTACAAGGCTTTTTCATTGCGTAAAAGTAGCACTTTACGCCCTCATAACTATAATAATTAATAATTACACGTCACTGCTCTCAACGAATGAAAATGCCTCGGTTTTTGAGAAGGTACACACGACAGCACGCCAGAGTGTACACACAACAGCACGTCAGAGTTGTATACTTTTGTTGTAAAGTTGCCCGTAACGTAACCGAGTAGAGTGCTAGCGTGTAAGAGTCGACGTGCTGTCGTGTGTAACCTACGAGGTGCAATGGAAACAACAGTTTCCATTAAAAAAATATTTAATTATAAAAATAAAAAACTAATCTTGAGACACTGTTTAGATTCTGTAGTAGAGCTCCAAAACGACGTAAACAAATGAGTTCTATTAAAAACATCAAAATAAGATCAATATATTTTTACATTATTAAATGTATGAGCTATGCCGCCTACTACATTTTTTTTTCTTTTTGCGGAATTTATAATATCTCGTTCTCATTACTTATTTTTTAGTTTGATCGAACACTTTTTTCCAGTTCCTGCCCGTTGCGATTATGAGATGCGCTGCGCCTGCGTCGATGCTTGAACAGGGTAAGTAGCGCCATCTATGGACGGGTAGCCGAAGTTCTTGCAGTTATCAAAATGTAGAGTGTTGCATTGGGTTGGGAATGGGATACACTATTTCACATTATTACTATCGCAGTCTTAGTTCCTACACCATTTTAGTAAGAAATTACTTTACATTACTTTGAGATTGGACAATTTGCATCGATAGTTACTTGACTCGGTAGCTCAATTGGTAGAGCGCCTGCACGGTACGCAAAAGTTTGCGGGTTCAAGTCCTATCCCGAGCGAATTGTTTAACCTTATAAAAAATCTTTATAGTGTTCCCTAGCACGGGTTAGTGCTTCAGAAAATACAAAAAGTACATTTAGGTTCCTTATCGTTGAATCTCGTTTATGTACCAAAATAAGCTCAACGCTCAATATGTCACCACTTTGTTAATCCGACCAACTCGATGACTCATCCAAACAAGAAAGCCATAAAAAACCGACTCCCACGAAAAAGGCAATAAAGTTATTCAAAACGCACGTCCAGAAGTAGGTACAATCACTAACATGAAGTCATGACGAGATCAAAATCAGGCTGTGCGCGAGCGCAAACAAGTAACACGACTTTTCATTATCTGATCGATAGAGTAGGCGTGGCTTCACGGGGACGTCCATCTGTCTCCCTCCCACTCGGCCGGTGCGACGTTTGAATGCCGAAGGTGGAAAGGGATAGAGATGTCACGCTTGATTGGTTTTCGTACGAGACTAGTGTGAATTTACTGGCTCTTGAGCTTTAGAACCTTTTTAGAACTTTCAGATGATCTGGCTTTGTTGATTTTTACCTCGTTGTGGTTTTGACGATGTTTTTGTTGCATTGGACTTTTGTATAAAAATATCATTAAATAAATGAGAATGTATTTTTGTATTTTCTAAAGCTCTATAACCCTTGCTAGGGAACATTAGGTATAAAGATTTTTTGTAAGGTTAAAAATTCGCTCGGGTCAGGACTTGAACCCGCAACCTCTTGAATACCGTGCAGGCGCTCTACCAATTGAGCTACCGAGTCAAGTGACTTTCGATGCAAATTTCCCTCGATGCAAATCTCATTGATACTCGTCTTCCAGACGATGTGGGTGCCATAAAAAAAAATCTTTATAATGAAAATGTGTTTTGTTTATAGGCCCGTCATATCGTGCAAATACTTAGTGCAAAATCGGTGACTAATGCCCGATTTCACCAACAATACTTAATTTTTAAGAACTTCTTAACTTTTTTAAGAAGTCCTTAGCGTAATTTTTGGGAACAAACTTACGCTAAGGACTTCTTAAAAAAGTTAAAGAAGTTCTTAAAAATTAAGTAGGTATAGTTGGTGAAATCGGGTATAAGGCCCGGTTTTTGAGTTGAGAAATTCGCTAAGCAAATGGGTAAGTATCGTCCTGTTTCTGCAGATTTCTCACAAAAGAGCGCGACAGAGCGATACGTAAGTATTTGCTTAGTAAAATTCTCAACTCAGAAACCGGGCCTTATTTCATAAAATCTCTACCATGGAAAATGGTGACTTATTATCAAATCAATAATCTTAGTCACCTTTGTGAATAACTTATGTTCAACCATTTTCACGAAAAGTATCTAAACAACGCTCGCCCACTTCATTAACTAAAACCGAAGCCAGTAAAAAGCGTCTCTAATTCAGCAAAAAACCACCCGAAAAGACTAAAAAAGCCCCCGTAGCATCGCGTTACAAATCCGATAATGTCGCCGGTACAAAGTTGCCGTCGTTCCCGCTGTTTGCCGCTTGCCGCGAAAAACCCATTTTGCCGCTCGATATACCAGCCGTATCAAGATGAGAGCAATTAAAGGTTGAAAGTTGCCGATGTGGGAATGTGTTGCGGTGGGGTCTTGGATGCGGCAAAGAGACTTTATTGCACACATGAAAAAAAATAACATAAATTACATAAAATAAAGTGGTAGTGTACTTATTTCAGTAGAAATATCTTCCAGTCAACCCTTGGTGTGGTGTAATGGCATAAGATGGCAGGAGGGGAAACAGCAATCTCAGATCGAGCTCAAGTAGGTGATCTCAGACGGCTTTTAATACCACCCCTAAAGCGATGCCACACGGGCGTTGTGTGTGCGTTGCGTTAGCGCTGCGTCAACTGAGCGGTGACGCTCCGTCGTTCTACATATTATAAATCTGAACGACATGCCACACGGGCGTTGTCGCAACGCACGCGCAACGCACAAGGATAGGAGGGAGACGAGGTGGGGAAGGGATCTGCGTTGAAACGACGGAGCGGCCGCAGTATTTAATAGCATATCTGTTTAGAATAAGAATAAGAATAGAATAAAAAAGGTTTATTACCAAAAATACTTAACTAAACTTAAAAGCTAATATACAATTAAATTTTGACATTTTTGGTAAAGGGAGCACGCTCAGCTGTGCCGCCATCGTCGTAGAGACGTTGGTGGCGCTGTTTTTCAGCATGCCCCTGGAGTTATATTTAAAATAACGTTATATGCTTAGAAGGCGCGTGATCAGTGGAGACATACAATTAAAGAATAAGAAAATTACAATAAAAAAATAAATAAAAAGACCTTATTACGTTGGTAGTTAAAATAGTAATACTAATATAATAATAGTATGTATGTGTGTGTGTGTGTGTGTAGAAAAATATATATATATATACCTGTACATATAGATATTGTGTATGTACGTGTTATAAACTGTTTTATGTGTATTTTATACAATTGTTGCATGAAAGAGTATGAACCTATATGTATAACTTTATTATATTTGATAATATGAATCCTGCCTCATAGGTTTGCGATCAGTCTCGCTCGGGCAGTTTATAGAGATGTGTTCTTACTTTGATAGCTCTTAACAGGGCTACTCTGCTTCCGTAAACTTCTTTTTTTTTCTTTTTCTTTTTCCGTTGTGTTTTATATTGGCAACTAGATAGAGCAATTTGTTTGTTGAATAAAATAATTTTTAATTTAATTTTTTATGTAGAGTTTACGCCGACGCAGCGCTCGCGTGGCATTCACTGCGTTGCGACGACGCAGCGCAGCCACAACGCCCGTGTGGCATCGCTCTTAGAATTAAATGCCGCATCCAAGCCCACTATACCACCCCACAGGGCGCGACCAAAACAGAATTGCGCATAACGTTTTTACGGTATTCGGCAGCACCGTATGACTAGACGCTGCGGATCATTAATCCGCGTGTTTGGGAGCGAGCAGAGCGATAAAAATTACTGTAGTGAGATGGGAGATTGTCAGGCTATGGGAGGTTTGCGGGAGTTAAATGTGATTAGTAAACTTGCGGTTTGGATTCGTTGCTTGCAACTTTGTCGTAGGCTTCAATGCAGCATCCAGTATCCAGTATGGATAAATAAAAATAAAAATAAATAACTACCTATACATACGTATGACTTATTAATCTATCTATATGTCCAAGCGAGGAAGAGCTTCCTGATACTGGTATTTTCATACTTAAAAGGAAGTTCTGGCCTATCTTAAAATTGTAATGAAAATTTGAAGACCCTAAATAAACACCGCTAAACTGCTATCTTCATTTGTGGACCAGCGCGTCCACCTTTTGTAACACGTTGTATGCATTTCCTTCACATCCTGAAGAAACCCGCGGTTTAGTTGGCTCAACTTGGCTCCACACGTATTGACATCGCTCGTAGGATGGTATAGGTGCTAGGCAAGTCTACTCCATCTAAAACAATGTCCCAGGCCCAGCAGCGTCGGAGTGGTAACTTCACCCATCTGGTGTGAAGGTGCCACTGGACGCTGTATAAATCATCTCATTACGATGCAAATGCCTCAGTTTTTTATCTGTAATTTATTTCAAAGAAATACCTTTCGAAACACGAAGAAGGAAACAGCTCAAAAATCGAAACCCCTCATTAATTCATTAGTACAAATCGTTCGGTGTAGTAAATCACTAATATTACCAGTAGTATGTCAATTTTACATGAACCGAACAAATTGTACGTTTGTTGTGGCCTTTGCTACAAAGAAAATAAGAGTGAAAGCTCTACAAAACAAGGTAAAATGAATTTTGTAAAATCATTAATGCACTGTTAATATAATGGATGTTACAGTCACTGGAGTCTGTACAATTATAATTTACTGCTTTAAGGTAAGGTATGTTTGCTGAGGCTCGTACACAAGATTTCTTTGCCATTATACGCAACAGAAATGCCTCACTGATGCCCAGGGTGCGCGGCAGCGTCAACAGTCTCCTCAGCGTCATCGCCAACAGGACTAATATACAAACCTAAAGTACCGAAATGTAAAATGTATATAAATTTTATTAATACTAACACTAGAATAAGTTACCATTATAACTAACACTATGGATTCGTCCGAAATAAAAACTTTTGAATTGAATTGAATTAAGATTCCGTTCTTGGCCGTTCCTATTGATGAAAAAATGATTAAACTTTGGGAACTTTGAAAAAAAAAAACTAAAACTTACCTCTATTTCGACACCCCTCGCCTTCTCAAAGCGCGCGCGCGATGTGGCGCCCGATAATGTGAGTGTGGCTGCAAGCGTTAGTGTAATAGCAAGGGAGACGAAAAATGAATGATTTTTGGGTATTTTTCAGTTTTTTTTTATTTGTCTTTAGTATCGTGCAAATAATCACCCCTGAGTCGGGTGTCCCTTTACAAAACAACACCTTGTTTGTATCTCACTCTTTTGTTTGACGTAGAGCGGGATAGATGTAGTTATAAATCCATAGATACGCTCTAACCCCCTCCCATGCTACGCTTGCTGGTAATACCACCTCGAAGGAGTCACACGACTATCTGCTCGATTCGACTCCGTTAAGTATTGAGTCGAGTGTCGAGTGAAGTCTCTAAAAAATCCACTCAACCATTGACCGTAAAAACAACTCGAAAATAGCCCTTACTGAAATGAATAATCTTTTTTTTTACATTTAAAAACGGTTTTTTTTTTCGGGGGATATAGTTAGGGAATAAACTGGAATATGGATGTAGGTAATTCTTTGAGCGATAGGCATAACACTACTGTACCTTCTAAAACATATTGGTATAATGAAGCGACAGCAGCGCAATCTAATGAGCATTTAATAACAGATGCTGGGTTTTTTTCGCTTTACCCGATAGATGGTCCAGATAGCCTGTAACTCGACGATTCATATACCGGGACGCTTCAGGCCATCTCTTATTTTACATTGTAGAGTCACGAACGAATAGAGGATACAAATCCGCATCAAGTAGATAAGACAATCAACGTTGGTATTGTTTTTAGACTGAAAATGTATCTCTAGTATGATAATGAACAAAAAATTGTGTAGGAGTACCCGAATCACCCCCATGTATGGTAAGCGATTTTTTGACGTTTAGAAATTATGAGGCTTTAAAGGTTTTTTTGGAAAGAATTACTTAGCATTGGTTTTAATTTTTAACTTTATTTTACTTGCATTTTTTATTTCTTTATTGTCTCATAACTTCTAAACTTTAAAAAATACCTGAACATACATGGGCGTGATTCGGGTACTCCTAGGGGTGCTCTATCTCTGGACTTTCGCTTGACACTATTTTCTGGGACACCCTGTATAAATCGATAGCATGTGATAATGTATTTTCTAACACTAGACCTAGACCAAGTCACCGCTCTTAGAGAGAATTAGAGACTATTTCATATTTATTTGACGGTTTCACTAATAAAAATTAAAGTTCAATTTTTCTTCAACTATGTTTTAAATTATATTCTGTAAATTGTTTGCAATGGGTATGGGTAAATATAGGCAGGTGATGGAAGACTAATTTATTGTATGTATCATTGTTCATTTGTAAGCATTACAGTAAAGTTGTAAATTAACCTTATAAACATAATTTCGAAAATATTGATGCTACCGTAGAGATATGGGTTTGAGAAAATGTTTTGTTCTACGGGTTATGTTGGGGCATCGCCCATGTCTACCAGTTCACTAGCTCTACCGTCCAATGTGAAGACCTTTCAATCATTATTCGTTTACGCCGTATAATTATTTCGATATGCCCCTGCCGAAGACAAATTCCCCATGATGAGCCCGCTGGCGACTGCAGGTCGTTTTTATAGAAGAAAAAAGTTACTTTTAATTGCTGAACAAGATTTATTAATTTGCGTTTGAAGGGCGTGCGATGGCGGCCTGTTTTTTGACGTTTGATGTGTGTTGTTTGATGCGCGTTAAAAATATGAATCATCTACGATAGATATAAAAAGGCAATCTAAGGGTGGTATTCTAGAACGCTACTTAAACTCAGTTTAAACAGAGTTCAGACTGTCGATAAAACAGTGCATGTTTTGATATGAAGGGAGGGATGTTCAAATCAAAACATGCACTGTTTTACCGACAGTCGACACTACTAAATTCTACTTAAACTGAGTTTAAACAGAGTTCAAGGAGCCTTCTAGTTTGAACTGAGTTTAAACAGAGTTTCAGCAGCGTTCTAGTTTGAACTGACTTTAAGTAGCGTTCTAGAATACCACCCTAAGTGGATAGAACAGTGGACTCTGAAGCGAAAGGTCCTAGGTTCGATTCCCGGTGCGGGCATGTGTCTATGACTTTGTTTAATTTCAAAGTTACGTACATTTGTGAATTTGTAGTAGCAATACCACTCGCTGACGGTAAAGGAAAACATCGTAAGGAAACCTGAGCGCATGAGGCATTATACCCTCATGCGTGGTGATTAAGAACTCTCTCTCTCTCTGAGAGAAGGCCTTTGCCCAGCTAGTGGGACATTTACAATTGTACAGAGTACATCATCCTTTTTTAAGTGTTATCCAAAAGCCATGCAACGTGGTGAAGACGACTTCGACTCCGATTTCAATCCAAGAGATCCCCAAGAGACATTCCCAAGCTCCACACCGATTATTGTTTAACTACAGTTCTAGTGACAAGTAGTTAAGGCTCCAACAGGTGTGAGTATAAGTTGTACAAAGTCTGATGTTGCAGTAAAAGTGTGAGTTAGAATTTTTCAATAGCCGGCTATCCGCTTTACATCAGACAAAAATTGAAAATAGAACGGAGTTTTTTTTATTAAGAGACTAGCAACCCGCCCCGGCTTCACACGGGTCCTAAAAAGTTATTGTAATTGACGGTGAAAACCGCATCAAAATCCGTTGCGTAGTGTAGGAGTTAGCGGATAAACATACAGACAGACAGACAGACGGGATATTTAGAGATCACTTTGATTGAATCTATTCAACTGAGTTTATGCTTGGTCTCTTGCTTGCTCTACCACTCTAAAAACGGTGTGAAAATGTCTCTTAAAAAAATATATCCATCCTACATGCTACAGATTTATTTTCTTTCAGCGAAGATTAACAAAACACTTTTTCCAACAACTCCAATCTGAAGCGACCTTTTTGAACCGGCACCTACCTAATTTCGTTAAGTACCCCGTTTATACTAAACACAATGTCTGTGAAAAAAGTACAACCTCAGTTGAGGCTTGCAAAAATTTCCTCTCGCCGAAAAAAAACCAAACTCCGCTGGTCAGAATAAAAAACTCGTCAGCGGAGGGACGCGAAATATTTCAGATATTTAACAAATGCTAACCGCTAACGATGTCCCTTAATATTTTTGGAAAATATAAAAATGAGAAAAAAAATAACGCCCTTTTGTTCACAGAGAGAGAAAGCAGAGAAAGTGTCGGTAACTTTTTTTTTTGTTGCGGTCCGTTTGAGCAAAAGGAAAAGGGGAAAAATGCCCGCTTGCCCTGACGAAAAACTTTTTTTTTGCGGTTAAGAAAGATTGCTTTGTGCACGAGGTATGTCTGTTAGAACTGATATTTTTAACGAGTCTCATTTTTGCGTATTTATGCTCGCCAAATGAATAATTAGGAGGGAATTCATTTGTTTGTTTGTTAAAGTGGTACAGTCAGCTATAGCTACGGCTCCCTCCAGGGTAGTTCTTATCGCACGCCATATAAATAAATAAATAAATAAATAAAAAGAACTTTATTCAAAAGCAAAATAATCAAAAAAAATTACATATAAGTGCGTTAATCAAACAAAAAGAGTTATTTCGGTGTGTCGCTGACCATACATATTATAGAGATTATGGCTGGATCATCAGAACTAAAATGCATGCCACAGGCGTGGCATGTAACTAAAAGCCATAAGTTTTATAAACTAACCTCGTTAATCTACTCGATTATAATTTTCTCATGGATAAATGTCCATTCTAAGCACAGATATTCGCTTACGTATAATAATGACTTAGAATAAAATATGCGTTCGCAAATAGAGCTATCTTCAAAAGATACATTGCCTAATAGGATAATTATTCAAACTGATCTAAGGGTCTGTTTACATAAGGCGTGGAATTCATCAAAGTGGAGAAGAGACGAGCGGAGATGTGTTTTCAACTTTTCATACATTTGACACATTACCAGACAAAAACTTAGTTCTTTGCATCTACGTAATGAGCTGATTTAAACAGCGTCCAGTGCAATTTCTAATCACACTTAATGGGTGAAGTGACCACTCGGAGACTACCCTGGAATAGATTGTTTAGATGGAATAGGCCTGATAATTACCTACCTTCATTTGTAATGTAGTAATGTAGACAATTTTGTAGTAAGCGACCTACTGAGATACCCCGTTTTGTTTGATTGACGCACTTATGCCGCGGTACCCTCGGGTATCAAAGGATGTTGCTGATCAAAAGTAGGTATCTAGGAATAAAATTTTATTTTGGATCGAAAACTTCTTTTTATGAAAAAATAACTCTAGATAGGAGACGATGAGATACCATACTTTACTAGAAAATAAGGACATTGTGACATTTCATTACGAGGGCCGAAATATACAAGGTGTTACAAAAGTACCTAACTCTTTTTACAGGGTAATAAATAGCACCCGGTGATAGGGATCACAACCTTAATTTTTTTTTTGCTCCATGATGTTCCGTTAATTTTAAATTAATAAAATGTGAACGCTGTGGCGGGAGAAAAGTATTTTTTAAATATTATTTTCATTGACTTTCACAATGTTTTAACAACTCAAAGCTATGCAAATGCACACGCACAAACATATTTTTAAATTTGAAAAATAACAAAAACAAAAAAGTTGTTTTTTTTTTCAAATTTGAGGTTATAAAATAAAAATTGTTTTTTTAACTTTTTTTTACAATTTTGACGTCCTGTTGACCAGTAAGTTACACCCTGTAAAAATAGTTAGGTACTTTTGTAACACCTTGTATACGTAGATGACAACAAAAAAATTGTTTTTAGTAACTACGAGTAACAGTAACATGCTTCATCCCTTATAATGTGTATAAAAGTAACTTCGTTTTCCGCCCAATGTGCTCGCAGCTTAGCCGCCAAGTATTACGTCGTACAGCCGAAGAATATTTACATGGAGCCCGGACAATGGGCCGCGGCCCTAATTTGAATATCATGCTTATGGGACTATATCTGTGGAGCAAAAAATATCAACAATAAACATAGCTACGTCAAACAGTAGCCAGGGTTGGTGAAAATATGGCTTAGGGACTTAGATGAAAACAAAAAAGGGAAGATACGGCACATTCTTACTAGCAGCCGTGAAAAAATGGGCTCGAACGCACTCATGCACATAAACTCACACAGCTTTAACTCGGTGAATAAGCGATACGCTAAACCAACAAGCCCGAGCGAGACAAAAACAGTGTCTAACCGGCGGCGACCGAATGAAAGTGAGTCCATGGACTCAGTTTTGCAGGACCACGCGTAATGGGTGAGTGCCGTATCTTCCCTTTTTTGTTTTCATCTAAGCTTAGGGATAATTTTCTATGCTTTCAGGTATGCTTTTTGGGCAGGACTCGTATGTCGCTGAGATGATGGAAGATGGAGCCAAAATGTCCTGACATGGAGCCCCGTACAGGAACGCAAAGAGTGGGCAGACCAGCTGCACGACGGCCTGACCATATCAAAGTATCTGTAGACTAGAACTACTCAGCTGAAAAAAAAAACATTAAAACGCAGCATACGAATTATATGCTGAAGAAGAAGAAGTTAGACATCACCAATGGGTTTTGAACTCGTACTCATGTCTTAGTCATAGAGGAGAGACGGAGCTCGCGCCGCCTCTGCCAGTCTCTCATTGCAGGCTAGCAGTCGTTGCGCCCGCGTGGATGCTTATTCTTTAGTCGAAAAAAGGATCTTTTTCAACTCGTAACCACACGAACATTGCTCAGTATGGGTCTGATATTATGTAGTTCCGAAGGATGTTTGTGTGATATAACGTATCTTCCATTGCATGCCATTAGTCTTAATCCCGGATTTTTCTCCCACTTCGATCATTTTCCACGCTACGAGTCGGGCAATCTCGCCATGGAAGAGCAGTTTTTTCACGAGATAATTTCAATATTAGAATAGAAAGCAAAGCGCTTATGAGGGACTAGTGAACTAGTTTTTGGCCTTTCAGACTACTTTTATCGATGATCCTAATTCAATTATTTCAATTCACCCACCAAATACCCTGGTGTTACCTTTGAATAGATCCAAATTCAAAAAAGGTACCAAGATACATCAAAATATTCATTCCGTGGCGGCGTGATTTCGTTTTTGCAGGTGACTTTGCTTAGTTATGAATAAACATAATTTTACATTGAAAACAATATTTTAGAAAATAAGATTTCAGTTGACGTTCGAATTGGTATTTTCAAGAATTAAAGATTCCTCCTTGAAGCACAAGGAAATTCCCAACAAGTGCCAGCCCTACCAAATCGAAGTTAATAAACAATAAATGCGCAAGACAAATATGAAAATAAGTCCGCCATACATGTATCGGCAGCCGGTGTGGTAGCACAACTCATTTGCCTACCGTCGCCCGCCACAAGAGCGAACAAGACTGTTCCAGAGAAAAGTGCTTCGATACTTCTCAGTTGCTGAGATTCTGAGGCTGACTGATTCATTCTTCTTCTCTGGTGTCTTATTCTCCCAAAAGCGCGCCAGCTTGATTGCGCTGGAGGTCGCCTGGATAGATTAGCGATACTTGGCTGGCGGGAGATCTTCTTCTATTACGTTGAATGCGTCGCATTTTGCGCTCCCAAAAGCGCGCCAATTTGATCGTGCGGGGAGTCGTCTCCAGGAGATTTCCACGTCGGCACGAAATAGCATTTAGGAGAAACATTGCCAATGGCCCGTTTTCAGAAAAAAAAACGTAGTTCTTTTTTTCTCCACTGATGGCGCTCATAATACGGCAATATAACGGCAGTCAGTTGAAATTTCATCAGTGTTGCTAACGGTACGACAAATTACAGTAAACTGCAATAATCATAACCAAACACAATTCATTGCTTGCAAATTCTAGCGCATCACGTAGTTGATGTCTGTATCCTACCTACTTATTCTATATTTATCCACAACAATTTATATTTTTGCTTTCAAGAATTAAAATTGCAAATATATGACACGGCATTTTTACCGATTGAACATGCCCAGCCTGATTCTTATCTGTGGTGTTTGTGTATCTTTAATATTAGTACTGTCTAATCTGTGAATCTGTGGGGAAAAGCGTTATTTGACTGCCGTTATGCAGCCGTATTTTCTGCGCCATCTAGAGAGCATTTTAAAATCAGCTTTTAACTGTCAGTTGAAAACGGCTCATTGCCATGTAGGAGGCAGTAAAGCAATCCAAGAGCCCCTCGCAGAGTATAACAATGCCCAAGCAAAGGTGGTACGATCTATCGTAACTGGCGGCCAATTTCAATTCCTTAGTCGGAAAAAGTGTATCTCTTTCATGACCTGATTTGTCGGTAAAGAGGGCCACTATAAAAAAGCCAAAGTTTAATGGAAAAGGGGGAAAATGCATTTTCAATAAGGTCTAGAAGGAAATTTTAGGATTACATAGGCGCTAAAATGGCAGCCAGTAACTCGGCTCTTGTTTAGGTACTGTGCGAATATATTGCACGAAAATATACACAAACGTTGAGACAGATGCCGAATCTACGACTGACATTATGGCGCGGTGATCCCAAAAGATCAGAACCAATAAGCATGCTGGTCTATGATAATTGCGGTGCCATTGTGGTTATTCAGTTAAAAAAATCCTGGAGGCGTTTTCCCCGCGACTGTCCCTATTGGATGTTTCAATACAATAAACAATCAGTGCAGACCTTTTACTCTCATTGCTCTTTGGCCGGCTTTATTGGATGACAAAAAGGCTTTCTGAATTCACTATTCAAAATTGGCTGCATTCATTTTATATTACTGGCTGATTAACATAACCTTACTTTGTGTATCGATTATTCATCGAGAAATTTTGCCTGACAGAGAATCGGTATCTGCTGTTTATTTCCTAACTGTTTATTTTATTTGTGAATTGAGTATTTACTGTGGCGCGTGGGGAATAAGGTCTAATACTCAGCAGTGAGCAAAGAGTGGACGATGATGATGATGATAATGATGATGAATATCGCTCTCTTACTGTGAAGGAAGACATGGTGAAGGAACCCGAAGATTTGTTGGCTCCGCACGTGTTTATTAACCATGCGTTTCTTCTGAAGTGGAGCCAACTGAGCCGCGGGTTTCCTCACGATGTTTTCCTTCACAGTTAGCGAGTGGTATTGCTACTACAAATTCACAAATGTACGTAACTTTGAAATTAAACAAAGTCATAGATACACGCCCGCACTGGGAATCGGACTGGGTACCTCTTGCTTCAGAGTCTACTATTCTACCCACTAGACCACCACCGCTCTTTATTGACCTCTATTCTGTATTGACCTGTCTTTCCTGTGGGCTAGGTCGACTAAGCTGTCAGGATGGTATAGGTGCTGGGCAAGCCTACTCCATCTAAAACAATGTCCCAGGCACTGCGGCGCCGAGTGGTCTCTTCACCCATCTAGTGTGAGTGAAGGTGCCACTGGACGCTGTATAAATCATCTCATTACGTAGATGCAAAGGCCTTAGTTTTCTTCTGAAGTAAGATCCTGTGAACAAGCACCGGGTGGTAATTTCATTCATCTAGTGTGACTTCTATCATCATCATCATCATCGTCATCATCATCATTTTCAGCCCACATTTGCCCACTGTTGGGTATAGGCCAACAGGGTGAATTCTATCATCAGACGCTAAAGCTTAATTTTGTTCATTTCCCAAAAATAACAGTAATCGTGTAAGGCAACAGTAAAGTTCTACCCAAGTACCCACTTTCACTTTGGTTTGTCTAATCAACAGGAAAAACAACTCCAGTCACAGAATAAGGCACCCGATGCATGGGGCAAAAATAAAACTGCACTTTTAATTATAAGCCAAGCATCAGATCGGAGCACCTCACAAAACGATTGAAAATCAAAATCTAAAACGTGTTTAATATCAGAGAGCCATCACCTTTTAATTGGCCTTCCCTCCTGCCTGCCAAACTGAAATACACTTCGGAATTATCGAGACTGCATAGTCTTTGACTTATTAAATATCATCAAGAAGAACCTACCCAAAACTGGTGGGTATAAAGTTGGGTTTTCAATAAAGAAATTCTGAAGATAAGGGTTACGTTGCACTTGGAAATAATGTAGCGTATCAAAAGCGAAAGGGCCGTCAAAGCGATGACGTTTGACATGAGTTCTGACATCCCTTTAAGATTATCATGAGGGCAAATAAAATACGTGAACGATCTTCCACATTTCGATCTGTGAGATAGGTGGTATTAATATTATTTATAGATTGGTTGGATTGCAAAGTCTGCACTGCATTGTTGGTATCAAGTTAATTTGTTTTTTTCTTAAAGTTATTGAAAAGTAATGCAGTTCTAACTTTACTGATAATGGCTCTTAAAAACTCCTTCATGTTTGGCAAAGTTTTTGCCACTACACTTACCGCAATAGCACTGCATATCTACTCCGTGCAATTTTAGTGGTTTCAAAGCCTAAGGTATTTTGTTGCACTGGTGATTCTGAGCCAAATTACAAATTTCATCCCAAAACGAGCGAAAAAAAAAACATTTCTCCATACAAATGGTGTCGATTGGCTATAGCCGTTTGTATTGGGAAGTGTTTTTTTTTGCGCTCGTTTTGAGGTAAAATTTTGGCATTTGGCTCAGAATCACGAGTGCAACCATAAAATTCTACGGTGTATGGAAGCTAAAATTTGTACACTATTGGAAAAAAGTTGGTTACGATTTAAGTGAAAAAAAAATTAAATGTATATAGGTAGGAAGGGTGAAGAGTTCAGGTGACAAAAAAAAAACCCAGTATTAACGTGGGATATAGAATATCCCAAAATATTGTAGGTATTATGTAGAGAAAGTAAATAGGTTGATAAAACACATCACAATACAAGTATACACGCATGACCACTGCGTAGAGAGCCTACCTCAATACACGCACTAAATGGTTATCTCTTATGGATAAGCCTCTTTTAAATCCTACACGGTACAATCTAATTCTTTAGCGGATCTTTTAGTAGGCTGTCTACTGATCACAACAAACAAATTGTAATAGGTGGCAAAAAAAATTAAGCTAAAAAATATCAGCAGTTCCATACATTTGGTGCAGTACTGAGTCTTTCAGTTTTAACTATTCAGTTTTAAAAATAAAACATTGGAATATGTTTTAAGAGTCCCCTTCAGGACCGTGTGAACTCAGTGACGGCCAAGCGCGTGAAACGCTGTTTTCTATAGCTGTTTCACCCAGAGCGAGACCGGGCGCGGGAAAAGTGAGAGGCAATGCGGCTGTATGAGTCTACGTGTATTCGTGTCCTTTCGCGTGTAACTAGTTGTAGTTGAAATGTAATAGATCTATTTTGCTAAATTTTTTCGTAGTTCAGCTGCTTTTCTACATTTTATTAGGTATTTCAAAAATATATTTTTCCTGACAAGTACAACACATTATTGATGTTCCCAAGGTAGTTAGACTCCAATAGACAGTGTAATAATGTAAGTAAATAACAGCTGAAAGTAACCCCTTTTTCGGCGCGAAAAACGCATCGCTCTAATTTCTTTCAGGCTATTTTTCTTATCATAAAAACTATTTGCAGACCTCCGTATTGATCATCTACTGATATAAATCAAGTTTCAGCAAAATCCAGCCTGTAGTTTAGAAATTAAACCGGAAATACGTTTGTATGGGAAAATGGTGCTCTAGCACCCTCTTAAGTAACATAGGTATTTCTAGAATGAAAAAGAATATTTCATCAAAAATCAAGTTGGGATTTTTAGAATAACCAATGACATGTCCATAACATGTTCCAGTATCCATCGGGTATCCCGTGTCATTCACACATCGCCGCATTTCTTGCTGTTAACTCTTCAATGCTATTGTAAAAAAAACGTTACGGATTAAATAAGGATAACCCGCAGAGATAAACCCATATCAATCGATGTCGTTCCACCGTCGAATCGTGAGCAAGTGTACGAATTTTAAAAACTACAACTAAAAAAGAAATAAATCGTACAAAAAATAATATGGCGGCTGAATTGAAAAAGGTTCTCGATTCGAAAATCGATTTCGTGCTGCGACAGTCACCTCTGATCCGATTTGAGGTTTTTGATGTTCGCGGATACGTGAATTTGTGAATTTTGGTCCTTTTGAATTCGTATTTTTTAGCTTTGAAAAATACTTTTGTGTCGGAGTATCGAAATCATTGACAGACCTCTTGATATTCTCTTCACGAAAACAACAAACATGTCAAAGCATATCGTCTGTTTTTTTAAGGTTCTATCAGGCAAGAGAAGATTACGGTTTCGCGTCACTTTTGACGTAACCTTCAATTTATATGATTCCTAAATTAATATTTTTAGAACATTCCATAGCCTGACTGCAATTTTGTTTTGATTGATGATTTCTTCATCTGTAATTATCTCAAATCGTAGGCAATTTTAATTTAAACGCCTGTCAAGACCATTGCCATGACAATATTCTCACACCTAATAGGTATCTAAAGGGTGAATAAAATGCACTACTTTATTGATTTGAACTACTTAATGATTTTCTGGTTATTGTCCTTACATCATACAGGGTGTTAAAAGACCGTCAACAAAGCGGGAAACCACGTAAGGAACATTTTTGCCGCAGGAACTATGCCTGGGAAATCAACGGTTTCCGAGATAATGAGGTTCAAAGTCGGACTTATCAAAACTTTTTTTTTGCAGAAATGTATTCAGTATCTAGTTCTTAACATACCTTCTCAAGAGGCCATATCAAAATTATGAATATTTCTTACAAAAAACGACGTTAAAATTGCAACCCGCAATGTATTCTAAACATCGGCACTTCAAGCTTAAGTAACATAAACTTATACATACACTTGCGCGATATGACTTCTGTGCGTTACACGTCCATTGCGTGATAAAATATTTTTCAAAATTATAACCTAAAAAACCAAAATCCAGCAATAATTTATCGAAAAAGTACTTTGTTTTGGTGTCTAGTATGCGTGGCTTTCGGGTCTGTTGGCGGTCTTTTAACACCCTGTATAATAATTGGCATCTCCAAGCATTTTTTCATTCTAATTATTTTTATGATTATTATTGCTAAAATTATTAGGGTTAGAATTCAGTGCAGCATTCGGAGGTCCTTTGGGCGGCCTAAAAACTCTGACACCAAGGGTGGCCACTACCTACGGCAAGGGTGGCCACTACTTACAGTGCAACATTTACCAAGAGTTGACCGGAGGGTCTACCGGCTAAAACGAAGCCGCCGATTACCATTGGCGAAAATCGAAGTTCGATTTATGAAAAAATAACTGGGCGGCAGTGGGAGTAAATTTTTTCAAAAATCGAACGACGATTTTCGCCAATAGTAATCGGCTTCGTCTTAGCCGGTAGACCCCCAGAATACATACAGATAAAATAAAATCCCTGAAAAACATAACTTTATACACCTAAAGTAATGTTTTTCAGGGGTTTTGTTTTAATATTCTCAACTTTCCGTTTTTTCTAAAGCACTTATTCTTGCGATGAAATATTTTCTGTAAGGTTAAAAAGAGGTATCGGTAAGGTAAACTGGCTACGGGTTCAAATCCTACCCCGAGCGAGTTTTTAAACCTTATAGATTTTTTTTATGTTGCTTTTGTGATGTGATGTCCCACTGCAGGTCATAGGCCTCCCTCTCAGTTCAGATTTTTCTGTCCTGAACCACCTCCGACCACTCCCGCAAATATTTGTCGTGAATTCGTGATCGTCTCGCCATCTTCTTCTCGGTCGGCCCCGTTTGCAATATCCGCC
The DNA here is from genome assembly GCA_949319315.1 of Zelleria hepariella. Classification (NCBI taxonomy): domain Eukaryota; kingdom Metazoa; phylum Arthropoda; class Insecta; order Lepidoptera; family Yponomeutidae; genus Zelleria; species Zelleria hepariella. The sequence goes on along the minus strand of OX439396.1, from coordinate 3,052,177 downwards.
GTTGGGCACCCACTCGGTGTAATAAGTATTTAATATTTCTAATACAATAATTGTATCATGAAACTAATAGCAAAACATACACAGTCGACGAACAAAACAAACAGAGCACAGCAAGTAAAATAATAAATAAAACGAACTCTTCTTAGAGAGGCTGTCAAACCTGGCCAGAAGGCGTGGTGTTCTCCAGTGATTGACAGTGCCCGACAGCGGTTAAACATAGCCTTCGCGAAAGTTATTTTAGAAGTTCCTTTTTCAACTTTTTGAGGTTTTGATTCGGTTATTATAGAGATTGGAAACTGAAGAGTCAGGTGTTTTGTCTATTAATTGTGGTTTAATTTTGTTATTTGATAGTAAAACCCTTCATCTTTGATTGACAGATATTTCAAACATAAAAACGTTAGGCCAACGACACGAGATAATGAATATAAACAAGATTTCAGGGGTTTAAAACATTTTGATTTGAAGAAATTATGTACTATTTTAAATCTTCCTATTCTAATCGTCGTCGTCTGTAATTATAAAGAAGTATTTGAAGTTTGGAAAATCTTAGGATACACGATTCTATGATTGCTTCTGGACGATCAGTAAAATGTGAGGGTTAAATGCTTGCTACAATTTGAAGAATAATTTAAATCGTAATAAATAGCTAAAACCCTAAATATCAGATGCAGCAATCTTTTCTTGGCAGACAAAAGTAAAAGTCGTCGACAAAGTAGATAAGCAATAAAAAAAAATAATGACCACTCAATCTTTCAATACTTCGCAATAACCCTTAAAACGCGCTCGCGCATCAAATCGGCCAACCTAATAAGATTGACAGGAATCCGAACGACCTATAAAAAGAGGGAGATCTGATCCCATAAAACTATAAGCAGGAAATATGCCCCGAAGAATGTTAGCCGGGGCCATTCGCGGAAACCCTCAAATGTCATATCAATGAATTCATGGCGGCCATTTTTTGTACGCTTTATCGCCCTTTTCTTTATTACGGTTGGACATTTCGGCATCCCCGGTATACGGTTTGAGCACAAAACAAAATAACAGAAGGACCGTATTAGTTATGTAGCTACTTAAGGGTCAACGAAAGTAGTGCAGCGGGAAATGCACAATTTTCAGTTTATTTTTTATTTTGTAGCTAAATCGAGATATTTTTGTTTCACGACAATAAAACAGTCTTATTTCTACTATTAAAGTGACGCTTCTATTTCGTGAATTTGTATTAGCAATACTACTCGCTAACGGAGAAGGAAAAGATCGTGAGGAAACCCATGGCTTAGTAAAGTTGGCCCCACACATATTGACTTGTCTTTCTTGGCTAGACCGACTAAGCTGTCAGGATGGTATAGGCAAGCCTATTCCATCTCAAACAATGTCCCAGGCACTGCAGCGCTGAGTCATGGTCTCTTCACCCATCTAGTGTGAGTGAAGGTGCTACTGGACGCTGCATAAAATTAAATCATCTCATCACGTAGATGCAAAGGCCTTAGTTTTTTTTTATTCAAGTGACGCTTCTGTCCCTATATTTTGTTGTGTCCGGGGGTCGAGTATATTTTTATTGCCCGTTCGAGGGTTGATATCGGACAAAATGCGGTTTTCTGAATAATTTGTTTACGACTCAGGGATGGTATATTGGCAGGGCCGTTTCGCGTGTCATATTGGTCGAGTGGTTATTTCTTTTTTACGGACACCCTTTTATTTTATTTTCACATCTTGGCTAATGTTCACCTCCTCATTATGCTTACAAACAACAGGGGATAACATTTATTTTATGTATAAGGGTGGTATTAATAGTAGTCTGAGGTCACCTACTTGAGATCGATCTCAAGTAGGTGAACTCAGAAAAGTCAAATGCTAATGTCAAGCCTTAGCTAATGTCAAACTTGAGTAGCTGTCAGCATATTAATAGACACTATCTTGAGTTTGACATTGACATTAGCCGACGAGAGAAGATGGTATATAAACTCTAATTTTAAATCGAGTCATCGGAATGACAGTTTGACAGTAGCATACTAGTAACTGTCATTCCGTGGACTCGATTAAAAAATTAGAGTTAAGGTACCAATAACTGTTATCCTTAATTTTTTCCCGGAATAATCGTCGTTATGCTTGGCACTTATTTTTACTATAAGAGGAGTTTCCATTAGCGACCAACAAACGACATAACCACTCAGCCATACCATTATGGGATATCAATCCCGCTCCTACCTTCAAATTATGCTATTATGACACTAGAACACAGACAGAGGGTTGGGAGCATCAAGCTCTTCAATGATAATAGGACAAAACTGGGGTCTAATTGTATAACTACAACCTCTATTGTTACACTTCAGTTTTATGTGTGAGTCATGGGGATGTTGAACCCTTAATTGTTTGGTTAAAAACTTAGGGCTTTGCATTTGACTTTTATTTTATAAGTAGGGAGATTTTTTTATACAGCGTCGAGTGGCACCTTCACTCACAATAGTTTGGCCGAAAAGACCACCTGGACGCTGCAGTACTTTATTTTACGAATAGTTCTGAGATTCTTAGTGATAGAGATTTAAAACATAGACAATTTTTTTTCCGAAGTCATTAACGACACACCCGTGAATAAGAAGAACAATAGATAAACAATGGCTGCGACAATAGATCTGTCCAATACTCTGTCCATCTCGCTAGCAAATGGTTTCATAAGTCATTATGATCACGATAGTTTGAAAGCGATCACGTTTGACTGACGACTTGGTCAAAGTGGCAGGAAAAGACTGGATAAGAAAAGCCAAAGACCGAAAGGAATGGAGTGCAATGGAAGTCTCAGCATTATGTAGCGACAGGCTGAAGCAGAGAATCACGATAGATGTTGAAGTTATGCAGTTCAACCCCGAATTTCTTCAGTAGGAGAGAGCGTTAAAAACTGAAGGGTGGTTCAATCGCTTGTTGCTATGTGATGGGCGGATGGAGTAAGCTTGGTATGGTGGCGCCACTAGCTTGGATTGTGGAATCGATCTAGAACAAACCTTCAGGTTTCATTTAGACCCCCTAACCAATGATTTTATGAAACACAAAAACGTAAGGACAGTTTTATTTCATTGTTTTTTTTTTCTTTCGATTTTTTTACCTAATTTAGGGGGCTAGAAGTCCGACTAACTGTAATCTACCTATCGACTTAACGCAGAAAAGTTATTGTAAGTGTTATTTTTTATTTTGCTTTGTTAGGTACCCAAAATTTGCATGATAAATAAAAGTAAAAAAAAAAACTAAACCAGGCTGTTAAGTGTGGCTACGGCGCAATAGCCACTTTTGGCTCTATTTTTGTTATGAAGTTTTTCTCAGATTTTTATTGCAAAATTTCGTCGTAAGAGGCAACAATTAGCCTACGTTGAGAAGTAAATAACAACATGACAAATAACCAAATCAACTTAAAATATCTGAATCAAAGCGCCTACAAACGCTGGTAGGTACACACCACGTTTTCAAGACTCGATCTTCAAGAGACATCCATTAGGTATTATTGAAAATTTTAATATCAAAAATTGCCTCTCAGTAGGAACGCGACCGCTCGCGGAATTCGTTCTTTACCATTTTTTTTAGGGTTCCGTACCTAATGGGTGCACTGAACCCTTCTCACTTCAGTACGTTCGTCAGTGAAAGCGACACGCTGGTATACACAATGGTAGTTGTTATAGCGCGACAGAAGTGCATTAATCATACAAAAAAGGGGTTGTTCCGTATTCATGACACGAGTTTTCATGTTACGAATATTTTTTCCGGATTCATTTTACTTGACTTCCGTATTCATGTTATGGAAATTATTTTATTTATTTGTACATTTCATCTCGCGAGCTTTTCCGGGTTCATGCTACCATACATTATAATAAAAATAATTTGACTTTAAGTACCGTCAACAAAAAATGAAAAATATTGGAAGAAATACGTAATAGGCGAAGAATCTTTTGGAACGGATTTTGTTAAGACATTCACGGACACTTACACGAGGTATATTAATAAACAAAAAATCCGTAATCAATGACTGTATCATTGAAATATCTGCACTGCACCTTAATAAATCCCTCCGAAAGCAAAATTAGGTGAAAATCAAATCACAAATCTCGCTATCTGTATGCGTATTATTAATTTGGGAGTACTGTACATACATACACTCGAAATACATAACCCTCCTTCTGGGTCAGTCGACTAAAAATGGGTCTCTGTACTATTGTACAGAGGCCCATTTTGGGAGCCTGTAAAACGACATAGAAACTAGCGCCCTCTATATTAGTTCCAAACCTCAACTCTAGATGGCGCTGTATGCAGCCTAGAGCCCTCTATATTAGTTCCAAACCTCAACTCTAGGTGGCGCTGTATGCAACCTAGCGTCCTCTATATTAGTTCTAAATCTCAACTCTAGATGGCCCTGTATAAAGCCTATATCGTTTTTATTTTTCTTCCAAATAAATGCATAGAATGGTGGTACAGAACCCTCAGTGCGCGAGTCCCACTCGCAATTGGCCGGTTTTTTTATTACAATAAACAAAAGTGCCTGCGGGTGCGTGTGCAGGTTTGATTCCTTATCGGAGTGACTGAGGTAAGCAGTAGGCACCTAGTACGATTTACCAATCTTAGAATTGAAATTGTCATGCTGACCATACCAAGGTACCAATATTAAATTGTATTTTATTGGTAGCATGAATACGGAACACGTGTAAAATGAAAACGGAAAATTAAATAGAAAATAATCATGAGTAGGAATAATAATACCTCGTACTACGAATCCGGAAAAATATACCTATAGCATGAAAAGTCGAGTCATGAATACGGAACAACCCCAAAAAAGGGTATCATAGCATGTCATTGATTGTACGATTTGTACGAGTAAGAAGTGAAAAATATTTAAAGAATAAATCAATTGAATTTGTGTATGTAGGAATCTTTATTAATGTTACATTGAGCATGAAGAACAAGGTCTTTACATTTTTAGCAAGAAGATAGAGTACACTCATGTGAAAGTTGACTTGCCGTCGTAATTTTGTTTACTTACAATAAGAAAATGTGTGAGGTAAATGCACGAAAAAAAAGGAATGCTTTTTATGATTTTTGATTTGTTGGATTTCTCTTCTCCCCAAATAGCAGAATAACCATTAAAACAACGAAAAACTCACGAGAAAAAAATAAGTCTGCGCGGACGAAGTCGCGGGCAAAAGCTAGTACTTTATATTGGACAGGAAAAAACCAACCAAATGCCTACTGAAGTCGGAACCCTCAGGGGAAGAGTCGCACTCGCACTTGGTCGCCTTTTTTTTGTTGTTTTGTTTTTTCCTTTGTTTCGTCGTTGCGGGATGCCGTGCCAGTCTTATTTCGATTCGGATGTCACTTGGAATTTGGATTTGGGTGAAATGGATTGCCTTTTTATAGATGCTTGGGTTCTCTTTCGCGAGCACTTGGGATATTGGCATAGGATTCATTTGATAGAAATGTAGAGTCACTAAGAATGGCATAGTCGTCCTCTCAAGCTCGAACGATGTCAATTTCAAGATTGTGTCTATTAATATGCTGACAGCTACTCAAGTTTGACATTAGCCAAGCCTTGACATCAGCATTTGACTTTTCAGAGATCACCTACTTCAGATCGAGCTCAAGTAGGTGATCTCAGACGACTATTAATGCTAATAGTCCTAAGGCAAGAAGCAATAAAGTATGCGTTTTTTTAACGTTGACTGTCATTTGTTTTTCGGATTAATTCCTGAAACTGAAACATAATTTGAGTAAAATGGGTTAGAAAATATATTAGTCTGTCAAAGTGGTGTTATGGCGGACCCTGTGAAAGGATACAGTTTATAAACTGTGTGTGAAATTCAGGAAATTATTCAATACAAAAATAATTCCAGAATCATAGCTTTGTCAATACTTGCTCCGGTACTGCCCACTTTGCTCTATTCTAGACTCAGAGAGGAAATTTCAGAATACCCAGAGCCAGAACCGGCCAGTTACTCTAAAATATCAGGCACAGTCACGTCCAAAAAGCAATTACCCGAAACGCATAAGATTATCCCGAACTATTATCGTTCGCGTATAAGGTCGTATTTTGCTGTTGCACAGAATACGTACAGTCACCGGCGAAAATGTTTAGCGTTATTCGTTCACACCACACAGACATTTACTGGCTGAGATTCTATGAATTTGTTGATTTGTTGGCCATTTGTCAACTTCGATTCATAATATATTTAGACTAGCTTTTCGCCCGCGACTTCGTCCGCGAAGACTTATAAGAAGTTGCCTGGGTACATCTTTCACCATTATCAAATTAGCATGAATAGAGTCATGGGTGTGTATTTTTGTAAGCTATCTCTATTCAAAATGTCATCCAAATCCGTCGTGCAGTTTCAGCGTGGAAGTGTATGTGTTGTGTATGTGTGTAACCAAATTGGTAAAGATCAAAATGAATCCAACAAAAAAAAAAACATACTTTGAACCTTTTTGGCCGTTTTAGGTTTATCATTATTATTGTTTTCTTCATGCTTAGTAGATTTGCTATAAAACGCAACTGTAGTTAAATGTTTATTGAATAGTTGTAGTTTTAAAGGTTCCGGCATTGTTATTGATACTACAGCAGGAAAACTCTTTAAATGTTTCCACCCTTTTTGATGCTGAAACATGAGTTTAATTATTATTTCTGAGTTAATACACGACTACTTAGTTTCAAGTTAATCTGACCCAATAAAATGATAATTTCATACAAATTTGAACCCCGTTTTGGCCGTTTTAGAGTTAACATTATTACTTTTTTCTTCATGGTTGGTATTTTTGCTATAAAACGCAACTGTAGTTTTTCAAAGTTGTAACTTAGATGGGTTGGGCCCAGCATTGCTACTACATCAGAGAAAAATATTCAACGTTTCCACCCATTTTAACCCTTCATTCGCTGAAATGAGAAAATTGCTGAAACACGTGTTTGATTATTTCTGATTTAGCATACGAATACTTTAGTTTGAAGTAAATCAGACCAAAAAAAAATTTTATTTCATACAAACTTTGAACCCCGGTTTGGGCATTTCAAGGGTTAACATTATTACTTTTTTCGTCATGGTTGGTAGTTTTGCTATAAAACGCAACCTTAGTTCAAATTTCAAAGTTCTAACTTGAATGGTTTGGACCCAGCATTGTTACTATATCAGGGAAAAATCTTCAACGTTTCCACCCATTTTAACCCTTCATTCGCTGAAATGAGAAAAATGCTGAAACACGTGTTTAATTATTTCTGATTTAGTATACGAATACTTAGTTTTAAGTAAATCGGACCAAAAAAAAATTTTATTTTATACAAACTTTGAACCCCGGTTTGGGCATTTGAAGGGTTAAAATTATATTCTTTTTTCATGGTAGGTAGTTTTGCCACAAAACACTACTGCAGTTTCAATTTCATAGTTGTAGCTTTAATGGTTTAGGCCTGGCATTGATACTACATCAGGAAAAATCTTCAAACTTTTCTACCCCTTTTAACCCTTTTGTGGACAGTAATTTGAAATACGCTGAAACACGTATTTAATGGTTTCTTATTTAATATACAAATACAAAGTTTCAAGTAAAGCGGACCAAAAAATTTTTTTATTTCATCCAAACTTTGAACCCCGGTTTGGGCATTCGAAGGGTTAAAATTATATTTTTTTCTTGATGGTGGGTAGTAATGCTATAAAATGCAACTGCACATTCAATTTCAAAGTTGTAGCTTCAATGGTTTAGGCCCAGTATTGCTACTACATCAGGAAAAAAACTTCAACGTTTCCACCCATTTTAACCCTTTATTGGCTGAAATGAGAAAAACGCTGAAACACGTGTTTGATTTTTTCTGATTTAGTATACTAATACTTAATTTCAAGTAAATCGGACCAAAAAAAAATTTTATTTCATACAAACTTTGAACCCTGGTTTGGGCACTGGAAGGGTTAAAATTATATTTTTTTCTTCATGGTAGGTAGTTTTGCCACAAAACACTACTGCAGTTTCAATTTCATAGTTGTAGCTTTAACGGTTTAGGCCTGGCATTGATACTAAATCAGGAAAAATCTTTAAACTTTTCTACCCCTTTTAACCCTTTGGTGGGCAGAATTTTGAAAAACGCTGAAACACGTATTTAATTGTTTCTTATTAAATATATAAATTCCAAATTTCAAGTAAATCGGACCAAAAAAAAATTTTATTTCATACAAACTTTGAACCCCGCTTTGGGCATTTGACGGGTTAAAATTATATTTTTTTCTTCATGGTAGGTAGTTTTGCTACAAAACGCTACTGCAGTTTCAATTTCATAGTTGTAGCTTAAATGGTTTGGGCCCGACGTTGACACTACATCACGAAAAATATTCATACATTTCAACCTCGTTTAACCCTTAAACGGCAAAAATTAGAAAAAAGCTAAAACAGGTGTTAAATTATTTTTGATTTAGTATACGAATTCTTAGTTGCAAGTAAATCCGGACAAAAAAATTTTTTTTTTCATACTAACTTTGGACCCCATTTTTACCGCCTTAAGGGTTAAACTTGAAGTAAATCTGTCTTAACCCGTAGCGTGTCCACAAATTACAACTATTGTCAAATTTTCACTGTTGTGGCATTAGCGGTTTTGTTCCAGCATCGATCGTAACTGGTGAAAAAAATAGAAAAACTTTGGCACCCATTTCAACCCTTAAGAACATAGAAATGAGAAAAAATCTGAAATAGGTGTCAAGTCATTTTAAAAAAAAAGTACAAAAAATCAAGATTTAAGAACAAAAGACCAAAAAAAAATTTTTTCCCATACACACTTTCAGCCCTATTTTGACCCACTTAAGGGTTAAATAAAAATAAATCGCTTCTTAAATGAACCCTCCACTATATAACGCAACTTTTGTCCAAATTTCATACTTATAGGTTCAGCCGTTTGGGCTGTAGCGTGATGAGTCAGTCAACCTAAGCCTTTTATATATATAGATGGATTATGGAGTTTTGACAGATTGATACACCAGTGTCTGTCCCCCTATAGGTGGTTCGAAAGATTTCACTGTTTATTTGATGTTAGTGTAATGGTAGACACTGCCAGGATGGGCCAGCCTACACAATCAAAACAATGTCCCAGGCATTGCAGCGTCCGAGTGGTCACTTCACCTATCTAGTGTGAGTGAAGGTGCCACTGTACAATGTTTAAATCATCTGATTACGTAGATGCAAAGGCCTATTTATTTCATGGTAGAACGATTGCCTCTTAACTGGGAGGTCTTCGGTTCAGATGGTGCTAAGTAGGTACTTATGCGTGGTAGCCACGTTTTTGCACTGACTGTACAGGTGCTCTAACAAACAACTATTGCACACTGCGTCCATTAGATAGGCGAGAGCGTTACACTCGCCCGCGACATCTAAATTTCGTGTTGCTGCATGCCCGTTGGATCGTGGAGCTGCGAAGGGAAGGGGTAGTTTAGGATGGAGTAGGCCAACTGTGGAGGAGGCTGCTTAGAATACCTTGGACGGCAAAGTGCACCAACGAGTCCATAATTATTAAAGAACTCAAAGTCCAAAAACGCTTATCTAATATACAGGGTGTTAAAAGACCGCCAACAGACCCGAAAGCCACGCATACTAGACACCAAAACAAAGTACTTTTTCGATAAATCATTGCTGGGAAATGATTTTTGTTTTTTAGGTTATAATTTTGTAAAATATTTTATCACGCAATGGACGTGTAACGCACAGAAGTCATATTGCGAAAGCGTAGGTATAAGTTTATTTTACTTAAGCTCGAAGTGCCGATGTTTAAAATACATTGCGGAATGCAATTTTAATGTCGTTTTTGTAAGAAATATTTATAATTTTGATATGGCTTCTTGAGAAGGTATGTTAAGAATTAAATACTGAATACATTTCTGCAAAAAAAAAGTTTTGAAAAGTCCGACTTTGAACCTCATTATCTCGGAAACCGTTGATTTCCCAGGCATAGTTTCTTGGGCAAAAATGTTTCTTATGATGAGGACAATACGTGGCTTCCCGCTTTGTTGGCGGTCTTTTAACACCCTGTATTCCAAGAAAAGACCCTCAGCTTCTATGGACACATAGTGCGGTCGCCCAGGCATAGTCTAGAGAAGCTCATAATATTGGGTCAGTTGAAGGGCAATCAGAGCTATCATAGGGTATCCTAGACTGTGGCCGGCTGTACAGGCTACAACTTAGTTTTCAGGAATGATTATGAAGCAAAACCATAAGGTCGATAATCCACCAAAGCGGAGTTGACAACACAAATCTCCTCTTCGCCCATGTGCCTATGAGCCTAGAAGTAGAACTAATTTTCATTTTGAGTTTGGCTTGATTGTCAGACCATGTCAATCGTAGACCTACTTATCTAGGACATATAGATCCTAAACACTGATTAGAATCAAGTCTGTAATTTGTATTTAAGTTCAATGTGATGAAACTTTTACGAAAAAAGCAATTTTAGCAAAAATCTTTACTATCAAGGAGATACAATAACTCATTTAGGTCTTTAATTCAAGCCTTGCAACTTTTTTGGTCTTCGTACATTTATTTGAGCTTCATACAGAAACATAGTTGTGTCCACAAAAAAAAAATTAGCCTACAAGCACCACCACCCCCTCTTGCTCCAGACAACCTTTGCTTCGTAGCTCCAGAGCTCCGGGCAGAGGGCAGGCTCGCGGTTTGCGAGGCGACTAACATATCGGCCGCGGTTTGCCGTGGACCGTGCGTCTGACGCGGCAGACGTGGGGCGAAAGAGAGCGGTGAAGAATCCGCTTTGAACTGGACTGAGGCAGTTTGGTCCGGAAATAATCGGGTTGACCTAGAATGGTTTCGATACCCCATAGCTTTTTTGACAAATGTAGGTATCGAGTTAAGTTAGGATGTGGGGTGACGGAAAGCAGCGAGAATCCGGTTTGAACTGGACTGAGGCAGTTTGGTCTGGAAATAACGGAAAGGATATCTTTGGGGTTTCTCGAGAACATTAAGTAAAGTTAGTCAACATATTATATAAGTTTAGAGGCTCAGTACTGGTCTTAGAAGTAGAGTAAGAGAGAGCAGGAAAGAATCCGGTTAGAACTGGACAAAGGCAGTTTGACCGGGAACGTTTTGGATATCTTTTGCTTGTTTTTCCATCCAAAATCATACGAGTTAATTTTTTCTGGTTTGTAATGGGTCGAATGGCGGTTATTTAGGAAGGTTGCTAAATTAATAACCTTATTTATCCCGACCGGACTTGACCTGTTTCGAACCAAATGATAAGTGAACATTATCATAATATTATTGTTCAACTTGAACTTTTGTAAGCACTGCACGCACAGTGCAAATTTTGTATTTTGTGAACGTTATCTCTTACTTTTATTCATTTTCAGGATTGCCGACCTTGCCTCACCTCCGAAGCGCAACCAACGTGGCGCACACACGAACATGTTACGTGTATCTTCCACGGTCCGCAACAGACGTGGCCAGACCATACATTACTGGACCTTCTGCTCGCCGAGATATATACCACCGGCAGGCCGAGATGTGGACTGAAATATTCGCCTGCCCTGTGCGTTGTAATTTAGACTGCCGGAGAGATACACCGGACACCTAGTTCAATTTGGGAGCCTTCCCATCTAACCTGGGCTTCATGTCTGTAATGCAGTTGGGTCTAGATAATAGGTTCAGTAAAACCAGGTTTTTGTTCTAACTACTGTGAAACTATCCGATATACATTAGTCGGGTTTGCGGTAAGCCAGTATAATTATCTGAGCATCTATGAGAAACTAATTGAATGTTCCAACATAAATCCCTAGCAGAGTAGAGTCAGATATCATAAGTGAACTGGATGGAAAACTGGTTTTTTTTTTCGACTACGCATTCGATACCTAACCTAAATGTTCAGCTGCATTTTTGAGCTATTTACTTAATCAAACCGTATTTTTTTTATTTAAATAATATTTAATATTATAAAAAGAGTTGCTTAATTACCTCCCAAAATAAATTAAAGAAACCTTTACATACTTTCATTTATACTAGGAGAGCCGACCAGTTTCAGACTTCATAAGAAAGCCTTTCATGGAGGACAGACGGAGGTAATCCTAAACCTAGTTGAAACTAGCAACATGGACGCACAAATCACTTCCCTCATAAACCCTTACACACAAGAACAACAAATCAATCCATAACCGGGCGAATACTAGGGAAGCGTAATGACAAATTCCTATTCTGAACACAGGTCCGGTTTGTCATATGCAATCGCCATACGCTACCATCAACACACCTGAATTTGCAGCCGGTTTCAAGCGGAACTAAGCTCAATCTCTTGGAGAATAAAGGTTGTGAAGTATGGGGTGAAACGCATAGGTGGTTTTGCAAAATTAGTATCGGTTGCAGGCCTTATAAATGACACGGGATCAGACCACACTTGTTATTCAATAACAGGCCGCCCTGACCGATGAGGTAGGAACCCTCCTACATGTCAATGGCAGCATCATTTGTAAGGATATTCGGGGAAATTTTGCTTCATTTTTCATTGATTCTTGGGGGAATTATTGTTTCATACTGTTGGTTTTTTCAGGATGGGATATGGTTGCGAATTAGAGAACTGCAATAAACTCGTGTTCCATATTGACTTCATTAGGTACATCATTTCAGTTATTTATAAATAAAACCAAATATAGCAGTGCAGCTGCAGATTGTTTAAAATATAATATTGAGAAGTATTTATTCCAAATACATAACTATCTTCCGAAATCTGAATATTTATTATTTTTCAGACATATTTTTGTAAAGTGCTATCAATAATTAACTTATTGTGTGTCTTGGCAACAAACAGTCCTATCCCCTTTACAAAACCTCCAAACGACATCCTCGAACGTATCAATTTATCACCAATTCAATGAAGGTGAAACTATATTTCATAGCACTGCAACATGACACTCAGTCTGAATTACTTACTCTAATACCAACTCAAATACATCACATTCTTTGGTACAAAATAGCCTCAAACACCTTGAGATAGATGTGACAATGCTGTAGCAACTTCCACTCCAAAATACCTCTCCGTTCTGGCCGTGAATGTCGCATATATTGACGTCAACCAAAAGGGAGCACGCAGTAGTCGATATGCAAAATGTCTAGCCCATGGATTTGGCATATGTTTGTGAGTAGCCTATATGTCTTGGTCGGTTTCGGGTGCCGTATTTCATATCGGTGTGACTGGGGTAGGGTATGGATTGTAGTTGTACAGTGCTACCGTTCAAATTACTGTTCAAATTGTGGAGATGTGGGTGGTATCTGGTAAGGTTAAACAGACGTTGCATTGTGTCAAAAAACTAAGTGGATGTTGTTGTCATGAATCAACGACATCATAAAAAGCCTTACATCAATCCACTTTAGGTAATTTCATAGGGCATCCAGTGGCACTACCACTGATTGAAGTGGCTCTTTACCATTATTTCAGCTTAGTCGGTCCATCAAGTTCGATATTACTGACCCGTGGGGTTTCTTCTCGAGGTTTTCCTTTACGAAGTGATTAAGGTCAGGCACAAATTAAAATGAATGCTTTTAGTTCACAATACAGCTTACCTATTCATATTTTCAATAGATTTAATTTTGTTGTGATACGCTGACGGTAGCAGTGAAAACGGGCTATAATTGGTGGGGTTTCTGCCGGCAACACTGGTACAGGATTGTGACAATTCTATTTGTCTGGCACTAGGTGTGTTCGTTTCACACTTTAGTCTATCTATAGGTGCAAGGTATTATTGGCCCGATGTAGGCTTTGGGCTTGACAAGCTTATTGCTGCTCTATTGTCAAACCAAGGGGGAATGTTTTCGCCTGCAGTCTGTTTCTAAAGCCAAAATATCTTAGGTACCGTATCGCTCTCCTTAATAGTTACACTTACGCGTACTAAGGTAAGCACTAATCATAAAAGATAAACAAAGGGTATTAGGGTATGAATCTCGAGTAATCACATTTTGCCCGAAGAGGGTCAGAATCCACCAAGATTTTGAACTTCGGTCAAACGGAGTGAATAGAAAACAGAGTATGAATAGAAACAGAACTGCTACCAGTCTCTTATTCTGACTGATTGTCCAATGTATGGGGTCACCAGTGATTTTAAGTTCACTTGTATCTATTCATATTCATACTCCAGTTTCTAATCACCCCGTTTTACAGTAGTGGAATCTGTCCTACCCTTCGATCAAGTGGTCCTACCAAATCGGATTAGTGGTGCAGACTTCACTGCAAAAAAATTGGCATTCCACTTTTGCCTCATCAATTATTATTATTGCGTCACAGCGTGACCAATAGGGCAAAGTGAAATTACTCCTGATATAGATTTCTTTCGAAGCAAAGTTTTCTGCCTTCCCAGCAATAGAATTGAGTTATCCTTGACGATTTTGATTGGAAATATCAAAGCTTTTAAATTACAAAACATCAAAGCTACTACTTACTATGTACGTCCTATCGAATAAGGACTAAGGCCTTTGCATTTACGTAATGAGATGATATATACAGCGTCCAGTGGAACCTTCACTCACACTAGACGGGTGAAGAGACCACTCGGCGCTGCAGTGCCTGGGACATCGTTTTAGACGGATTCCTTTCGAATGCCTCCTCCATAAATAACTAATCAGTAGCATCTAGCATCCCTGCTTCGGAATTGTAGTTAATCTCTTCTGTCACATTGTCTATTCTGTTATTTGTATCGAACGGCTTGTCAGGACTTTGGCTCGATCCCCGGTGGAAATTGCTAATCAATTGTTGGTTAGTTCTCTGTCACCATTGTGAATTGTTAATCTGGTCCGTTTTGTGAATTATTGATGGTGTCTCGTGAAAATGTCAGTTGAGTGACTGATGTAAATGTCTTAGTTACTGATGTTTTTGCAGCGCTTACTGTACACTTTTAATTAATTAATTTAATTAAACTAAATAAACTTACCTAGCACATAAACAAACATTAATATTTTTTTTATTTTCAACCTTCTCAGCTCACTCAGAAATCAGAATACATTAAAAATAGTTATTTTTTTGTGTAAATGCGTAAAACTGAATTTGTAAACATAACAATAACTGGTAGAGTTAGATTTAATTGACCACTGAAATCGAAATGAAACTGAAGGAAACTTTACCATTAACGAAATACAAAATGTGCATTGCTTACGAAAGTTAAGTGTAAAAACTTAAGGAAACTTATTTATTTAGACAGTTCAGAAAAAATAATATTGGTCTTGAAGGTCATGTCTAAGGTCTATTATAGTTTACAAAAATAACAATGCAAGTTCAGGAATTTACACAAAAACCATAAACTGAGTAGCTACCACGAGTGCGAAAAAGCTGTGCCGGACTTCGTCTGTCATGTATCTTAATACTATAGCAGTAAGGTTATTTATCCATCTTATCATTTTCAGTGACAGTGACAGTAAGCACTCGTGGTAGCTGCTCTGAATAAAAAATGAAAAAATAACTAAAGAGCCATTTGATTGTGATATCAAAAAAATACCACGACAGACAAAAATCAACAAAAGCACCACACTGAAACCCTTCACAACAACCCAACGCCTTCGCAAAATCCCGACAACACCCGAACAAGGGCCCAACCCGAACTATCACTATCCTAATTCCTACACGAATACGTCATCCGATTATCCTCCATATTTGTTGGCCGGGCACAGAGTAGATTTATCGCCTCGTATAAATCACAATTTCAATATTAGACGCGGTACAATCGTGCTGTCTGTTCGTCTGCTGGATCTGTGTACGGTTGGGCTGTGTGCTTAGTGCTTGATGAAGCTAGGGACATTGTGTTGAGTGCACAATTTTGTGTCGAAATCCTTGTTCATTTTTCCAACACCGTCTCGCGTGGGATCTGTCTTATTCCTCCATACATATTAGTGACCTTGGTAGTCACTTAATGGTGACCTTGGCAGCCAAAGGATAAAAAGTCAATAAAGTAAGTAAGATGTAGCCACTAGCTGGGTAAAGGCCTTCTCTCAGAGAGAGAGAGACAGCTCAATAGCCACGCTAAATCCGTTAAAACTGTAGTAGTGCTCGTGTAGAATTTAAGAAAATATGATCTGAAGTAATTTGTATATTTGTAACAGATAGTCCACTTTTGATAATTGCTTTAGCACAGTTATTTATTGTTTTTAGACCGTAATAATTTTACACACAGATACCGTTGCGAAAATGTACTCAAAGTGTGCTCTAAACGTTTGCTCGGCGTGCAAGAGGTCCCAGAGTCCCCTTTTTTTCAAGTAAATTAAAATTTCTGTTAAAGTTTCAATTAAAATTTCAAATTAAAGTTCAAGTTTAAATTAAAGTTTCAATCCGGGACGAGAAGTTAAAAGACAGTATCAGAGTCAATCTCAATTTTGAGTACAGGAGAAATTACTGCACCTAACAAGACACCTCATTTGCTTCTCCACCGAGAAGAGAGTCCCATGTGTGAAACAGTGACGATGTCTTACATGGCTTTGCGATCGGGTTAGTGCCTGTCACGTTAAGCCACAACATTGCAGCTACAATTCGGATTTGTAGCTTCGATGTAGTGTGGAGTCTTCGTTATAATTAGGACGCGTGCCTAATGCAACAGCATTAGTTCGTGTTCCGTTCCGCGGTGGTAGCTCAGTGGGTAAAACTGGAGCTTCACAAGCGTGAGGGCCTTGGTTCGATTCTGACTTAAGTTTATTTAGTTTTTCAGTCTTTGTATCGAACTCGTACTCCGGAGGCGGAGAAGCGCTCACAGCCTAGTTGGACTAGTCATTCTTAATCGATTGGCAATGTTAAGGAACATCCGGCGCGGTCAGTCCATGGATGGGTGACCGCTAGTTGCAATAATATCTGAGCGCTTCCGTGCTTCGGAAGGCAGGTTAAACCGATTGCACTGGTTGTTGTTGATTAATAACAATCGTTAAGTCATGTTAGAGGCCCTTTGGGTTGCCTAAAAACTCTACCTCATATTCATTGAACGAGCGAGCGAACGAGCGAAGTTCTCCGAGTCTACTTGAACAATCCGGCGTTTGTATGTATGTATGTTTGTATTTTTGTTTGTATGTATGAATGTTCGTTCGACGATTACTTGAGTAAATTTAGTCGGATCGTCATGAAATTTGGTAGGTGGGTAAACGAGGCAAAGAGAATTTTTAAGTTTGAACATGAGCCAAATTGGTTGAGGGGTTGCTGAGATATGGGGTCACGAGTTCGTAGTTCGGGGCGAACCACTAGTCTATCTATGGCTATGATAGCCAATATAGATTCTGATAGGACGTCGTATAGGACTTCTTAAATCAATTGTTTCAATTCGATTATTGAATGAAATAGGCGCTTCTGCTAATTCCTGTGGGACGTTAAGCGTGAGGAAATGTCATGTTATGACGAGTTATGTCTCAGTACCACACAAAGCTTACCGGATCGATGGTGATGGCTTATTGATTATGTTAAGGCGGATGTAATGTGTGTGATTAATTACCATCGCTACTGGATGATTGTCAAAGGGATAGAGATGCATTAGCCGAGATTGATGCGCGGATGTGCCGGTTGGCTCCTGTGTTTGTTTGGGGTGGCTCTTTCAGTATAAAAGTAGGTTGAAAGTAAAGGAAGTACAGCCTTAGTTAAAACTCTACCAAAAAGTTAAGTAAGAAAGTGCATAGTGCTAGATAATATAACGATAGTTAACATTTTTTGAAGTTGACGTGTTTCAGGAATAAGCTTTTTAAAAATTACTCTACATTAGTAAGTAGCATTAAAATTTAACTCTCGGCTTAGAACTATTACATGCACCGTGTCGATTTAAGACGCTGAACGCAGCAAAAGAAAGGGTTTAATTTCCATGTAGTAAAAAAGGTGAAGACCTGATGAAGAACCAAACGGAACTCATCAACGGGCATCATCAGCAGCAGATCACTCGGAATCACTAAATAACAGTGTACCTTTTCACCACTGTAAGTAAGTAAGATGTAGCCTGTACAATTGTACATGTCCCACTAGCTGGGCAAAGGCCTTCTCTCAGAGAGAGAGTTAGAGCTTAATCACCACGCGTGCTCAATGCGGGTTGGCGATTTTTGCGGTGAGGGTATAATGCCTCATACGCTCAGGTTTCCTCACGATGTTTTCCTTCACAGTCAGCGAGTGGTATTGCTACTACTTACTATATTTTCACCACTGAAGTTAGTTTATATAGAACAAGCCTTAGGTACGCTTTTGACTTGTGCCGATAATACTAGATGGTTTCTTACGTTAATAGAACGTCGGGGGCGTTATCATAATGTTTATGATCCTGTAGTCTACATTGTTACAGTTACTACCCCCAATGGTGGCAACAATCAAATGATCACATCGCTAGCTCTATCACGTAGACAATTATCAATTACCACAAACAATGGGGTAGGAAATAGTGTAAGGAGCAAACCGTCTTGGAGCATATAGAGCTTGGCTGCATGATTGAGTATGGGCAAGTCAATGAGATAGAACTAGTGGTTCGCCCCGAACAAGGGTGGCATTAACAGTTGACAGCTCAAGCCCGTGCTCAAGTAGGTGATCTCAGAAAACAAAATCACAGACTATTAATATGCTGACTGCTACTCAAGCTCGAACTGATCGAGTACCTAGCCGTCAGCATATTAATAACACTAGTGGTTCGCCCCGAACTTTGAACTCGCGACCCCATATCTCAGCAACCCCTAGACCGATTTGGCTCATGTTTGAACTTAAAAATTCTCTTTGCCTCATTTACCTGCCTACAAAATTTTATGACGATCCGACTAAATTTACTCAAGTTATCGTCGAACGAACATTCATACATCCATACATACATACATACGTACAAACATGCAAACGCCGGGTTGTTCCAGTAGACTCGGAGAACTTCGCTCGCTCGTTCAACTAGCTTGAGCTTGACATTGAACTTAGGCAAGATCTCAAGTCGGTGATTTTGTTTTCTGAGATCACCAACTTGAGCTCGAGCTTGACTGACGACTATTAATGCCACCCTTATGAACTCGCGAGTGTAACGTATTAAGGTGCCACGCTGTACGCTGTATCTCATTATGTATTTTGTGGCCTAAGTTTTCCCGAATTTTCATGCATACATCTCACCTTAATTTCTGCTAATAGTGCCCTCCGAAATCAGATATCACCCAGATGATTATTAAGCATGAATTATCGTCGCAATTAGCCCCGACAATGCACAGGACGCCGCACAAAGGCGGACGGACAGCCAGCAGTGGGATAAATCAATCAGCCGGTCAGCTCAACGGGTTACGAGCTAGGTTACCGGGAAGGGGCATGTTCAATGTGCCACAGAAAGATACACTAAACGCTAATTTTTAAATCGAGTCCACGGAATGACAGTTGCTAGTATGCTACTGACAGATAAAGCCTTTGTAACAACTGTCATTCCATGGACTCGATTTAAAAATTAGAGCGGAAAAGATGCGGTAGAGAGAGACCTGTGCGAGCTCCAGGTGGAGGATTGGAGGGAGTTAGCGCAGGACAAGGAGAGCTGGCATCTTTTGGTTGCGGAGGCCAAGATCCACTTTGGGTCGCTGAGCCAGCTAGAATGAATGAATGAATGTTTGTCCCGAAATGTGAACTTGGGATCTTCTTTGCGACACCATATCTCGGCAACGCCTTGACCGATTCGGCTCGTGTTCGAACTACTACATTTGAAATTCGAACAGCCAGCAGTGGGATAAATCAATCAGCCGGTCAGCTCCGCGGGTTACGAGCTAGGTTACCGGGAAGGGGCATGTTCAATGTGCTACAAAAGATACACTAGTTGTTTGTCCCGAAATGTGAACTTGGGATGTTCTTTGCGACACCATATCTCGGCAACGCCTTGACCGATTCGGCTCGTGTTCGAACTATTACATTTGAAATTCGAACAGCCAGCAGTCGGATAAATCAATCCGCCGGTCAGCTCAGCGGGTCACGAGCTAGGTTACCGGGAAGGGGCATGTTCAATGTGCTACAGAAAGATACACTAAACGCTAATTTTTAAATCGAGTCCACGGAATGACAGGTTGCTAGTATGCTTCTGACAGATAAAGCCTTTGTAACCACTGTCATTCCATGGACTCGATTTAAAAATTTGAGTTTAGTTGTTTGTCCCGAAATGTGAACTTGGGATGTTCTTTGCGACACCATATCTCGGCAAACCCTTGACCGATTCGGCTCGTGTTCGAACTACTACATTTGAAATTCGAACAGCCAGCAGTGGGATAAATCAATCAGCCGGTCAGCTCAGCGGGCTACGAGCTAGGTAACCGGGAAGGGGCATGTTCAATGTGCTACTAGTTGTTTGTCCCGAAATGTGAACTTGGGATGTTCTTTGTGACACCATAATTATCTCGGCAACCCCTTGACCGATTCGGCTCGTGTTCGAACTACTACATTTGAAATTCGAACAGCCAGCAGTCGGATAAATCAATCAGCCGGTCAGCTCAGCGGGTTACGAGCTAGGTTACCGGGAAGGGGCATGTTCAATGTGCTACAAAAAGATACACTAGTTGTTTGTCCCGAAATGTGAACCCGAAATGTTCTTTGCGACACCATATCTCGGCAACCCCTTAACCGATTCGGCTCGTGTTCGAACTACTAAATTTGAAATTCGAACAAACATTCATACATACTTACACAAAAACAAACGCGCCGGATTGTTCAAGTATACTCGGAGAACTTCGTTCGTTCAATCGAAATCATAGCTGGACAATCTGTACATCAGAAGCTGTGCCGGATATCTGCTGGACGTCTGTC
This sequence comes from Zelleria hepariella, assembly GCA_949319315.1. Classification (NCBI taxonomy): domain Eukaryota; kingdom Metazoa; phylum Arthropoda; class Insecta; order Lepidoptera; family Yponomeutidae; genus Zelleria; species Zelleria hepariella. Next base: position 3,031,458 of record OX439396.1, on the reverse strand, counting down.
ATATATCCTAATACTATAGTAGTAAGGTTGCTTATCCAACTTATCACTTTCAGTGACAGTGACAGCAAGCACCCGTGGTAGCTGCTCTGACCTTCTCCCAAAATGAGAGAGTGCGTGTGCTTGTATGAAAGAGAGATAAAGAGAGAGAGAGAGAGATAGCGATAGTGTGTGAGAGAGAAATAGAAATGTAGAGTAGAGAGAGATTTTTGCGTTGAGTATACTCCGTGCAATTTTAGTGGTTTTACAACCGAAGGTATTTTGTTGCACTGGTGATTCTGAGCCAAATTACAAAATTTCATTCCAAAACGCGCAAAAAAAAAATCGCTTACCCATACAAATGGTGTCGATTGGCGATAGCCGGTTGTATTGGATTTTTTTTTCGCTCGTTTTGAAGTAAAATTTTGGAATTTGTCTCAGAATCACGAGTGCAACTAAATACCTTCGGCTTTAAAACCACTAAAATTCCACGGTGTATTTACGCTTTGCATTTTCATTTGAGGCAAATGCCTCAGATGCTCGGTATCCTCACTTTCTTTTCTTCCAAACGGACAAAGGCAGAAGGACAGCCATCAGTGGGATAAATCAATCAGACGGTCAGCTCAACGGTTACGAGCTAGGTAACCGGGAAGGGGCATGTTGTATCGGAGCTAGAAAGACACAAACATTTTGGTCTCATTTACCCGCCTACCAAACTTCATGTCGGTCCGATTAACGATACTTGAGTGAAATTCGAAAAAACATGTACGCCGGATTGTTCAAGTGGACTCGGAGAACTTTGCTCGCTCGTTCAATCAAAATGCTAGCTGGTCAGCAACCCTTGATCGATTTGGCTTATCTTCGAACTTAGCTCTGTGACGAGAGAAAAGTATTTGTAAAACATGGTTTTTATTGCTTTTCACAATGTTTTATCAATTTAAAACTATGCTAATGCACCTACGCACACAATTCATGTGTTTCAATTTGAACTAAATAAATCCAAAAAACAATCTAGGTATTTTAAGGTAAGTAAGCACAAAATAAAATAAAATGTTTCACCTTTTTTTTTACAGAAACTTCTTCTAGTTTATCAGTAAAGTAGATTACACCATGAAACAAAAGTAAGGACCTACTGTCAACTCCTAGAAAATGTAGGTTGCAGTATGTTTGTAGGTTAGTAAGGCTCATCTTCCATAGATCAATTAGGCCGGCACAGACAGGCAGACACGACTGTCATTAGCTATTAACGTCTACACCTTGTATTCGCGAGCTAATTGCACAATAACTGTCTGTTACTGATCGTTGTTCATTGCCCTAGTTCAAAGTGTTGCTGAATCTATGTATCTATTTATCTGTCGCCCACTGTTGGACATAGCCCAATGGGCATTGATCAGTGAGGCGTCGATTGTCGTAAATTGAAAACCATTTCGAGGAATAGGGATACTGATTACTATTAGGGGTTTAAATAAGTAAAATTAAAACTGATTATTAATATTTATCGCCAAAAATGTTTGCTTCATTTTTCTTTCGATGACGTCATCATAGCCTCTAATGCGGTAGTTCCATTGCCGACAAACATTTAAAAACAAATATTCGTCAACAACTGTCAAAAGTGTCAAATAACTGAGAAAATAACCTTCTTGTTGACTTTACACTGACATTTGTCAAACGTCAACATATTTTTATTTTTTAAAAGCATGAATGAATGCAATGAACTTAGTACATAATGCCAGTGGTGACGTCATACACAAAACTTTTAGAAATTTTAAATAATCAGGCAGGGCAGGTCTTTTACTTGTAAATATTATTTTTAGTTTAGTTTCTTTTAATTTAGTTTTAGTTTAGCTTATTTTAATTTTAGTTCACATATTTATAGTTTGTATTTAATTACGTTTTAATAAAGTTCATTAGATCAATAATTAATAAAAAAATATTTACATAAAAAAATTAAGAAAATATTCAAATTAGTTTCTTATATTTGTCTATATTTTCGATTTATAGAATAAAAAAATAGGATTTGACGATGCCCATTCTTTGTCACGCCAACCTCCCGAAGCTTAATTGTCTAACTGTTGAATTTATCGCATCCCTTTCAATTTGACGATTGAAGGGTGCTGCATGAAGGATGAACTTCACACATTGCATTGATTCAACAAACTTTCATTGAAAGCGATTGAGCTAGGGATAGGGATTGCGACTCGATTTTGAAGGATATTGAGAGAAGAAAAGTCGGCAAGTCCGACTTTGCTCAAAGAAGGTTGTCAAAGTAATGACCACATTACGAGCGTTTTTGAGTAAAAAAAAACATATTTGTTGAAAATTCCGATAAAATTTTTAGTAAAACAATTATATTTTTTGACATTCGATATCGGAAAACTTGACTCAGACTTTAGCGAATAGGTCAGTGGAAGTGAAAATTTTTGTATTTAGTTTTCTTTGTCCCATTTGTAAGAACCACATAGAATTTTATTTTCCAAGAGCCCCAGTACGTAGGTGGGTCTACTGAGACCCGGCGACACATGTCAGCGCACTATCGGCGCTGTGTGCAAAACCTTCTGCATATTTTACTTGAACCAGGGGTTGGTTAGTGTGGAGATTGTATTTCATTTCATACTCGTACTTTGTCGTAATATCATAGCCGTTCATCATTAAAGAAATCTTATATTCATATCCCTTCGTGGAGCAATGTTATATTGTCCAAAATAATAAAATATACCATAACCTAGGAGAATACATGGCAGTTTTATCACGCGACCATTGCACATAAACTTTACAACCCCATATTATCTCGGTAATCCCTAGACCGATTTGGCCCATGTTAGAACTTCAAAAATATTTTGATTGAATTTACCAGTACAGGCTACCATATTAATTTCATGACGATCCGACCTTTACTCAAGTAATCGTCGAACAAACATTCATTCATACATGCATACAAACATATAAGCCCGGATTGTTCTACTAGACTCGGAGAACTTCGCTCTCTCATTAAATTATCTTACTCCATTCTTACCTAGCCCTACACAAAACTGCACTATTTCCACGCGGCGGACCGACCAATCGCAGCGCGAAGGCGCCCGCGATAGGTGGCAATTTGAATTTGGAATCGTGTTTGATTTATGCATCGGTTCGATGAATTATTCCCTTCATTCGGGCTGTCGACAAGCGCACTCCACTATAACTTAGCTTTACTTGGATTTGCCGCTTGGGTATTTAAATGAGAGCTTGCTTGCAATACTTACCAAGTTATTGCGCGAAGCAAAACTAAGGGTTATAATTACAGCAGCGTATGTATGTAACTATGTTTGTTTGGATGTTCATCTGGTTCCCTCGTGAGACTACTTGACTGATTTCAACAAAATAGATACTGTTTGGTTCCTTTCGTCTCGTTTTTAAAACGACGGTTAATTTAGTTTCAAAACGATAAGATAAAAAGTCCTTCTCCGAATTTTGGGCCAATTTGGGCTGAATTTATGATACTTTATGATATATTTATAGGAAACTAAGGCCAAAGCTATAATTAAATTACAAAAAAATATTTCAGACTTTAAAAAAAAATTAAGTGCATATAGTTAGTATAAAATATACCTTAAGCTAAGTGTTACTATAGTTTTTGTAATGAATTAAAAACAAGCTTAACAATTACATTGTCTCAAACAATAATGTAATGCAATGTAATTCGGAACCCAAAGTTTTTTGTTCGAAAGTCCGTTATTGGCTTAATCTTATCTTTAGACAATATTGAGAAACTAATTTAAATATTTTTTATTTTGGTCCAGTGGTTTTGTTTTTATTCGCTAAAATGTATCTTTGAAACGTTGTAAAATCCAAACTACTGAACCAAAATAAAAAATATTGAAATTAGTTTCTTATAATAGCTAAAAGTTTTGAATAAGCCAATAACGGACTTTCGAACCAAAAACTATGGGTTGCGAATTGCAAAGGTTGCACGAGTGGAAAATCTTCTCTATAGCTCTCTGGAAATTTCTCCTGATTTTATTATCAATTCCATGTATTGTGCTAGCCTTTGTTGTTGACAACAATGTCTTTATGTAGAAAAATTCTACTTTTCATATTATACGTAATATGTAGGTTTTACTTTGCAACTAAACGATGCAAAACAATAAAAAAAATTCACAAATTGGGAGGACATACTTTTAGTTTTTTCTAAAGCACTAACCCGTGCTAGGGAATATTTTAAACAGTAGATGGAGACTAGTTGAAGAAATTCGCATCGACAGTTACTTGACTCGGTAGCTCAATTGGTAGAGCGCCTGTACAGTATGCGAGAGGTTGTGGGTTCAAGTCCTGTCCCGAGTGAATTTTTTCAACTTATTATAAATGTTTGGGAGGACATATTCAGTGGTCATAATCAAAAACTCTAGAAATAACTAACTCGAAAGTGCCTTTATAATCAACATAAGGTGTTACAAAAGATCCTAACTCTTTTTACCGGTGATAGGGATCACAACCTAAATATTTGTCTTGCTCTATGGTGGTTTTCAAATGAATAAAACGTGGAAGCTGTGGCGGGAGAAAAGTAATTTTTAAATATTGTTTTCATTGACTTTCACAATGTGTTAGCAACTCAAAGCTATGCAAATGCACCTACACACATAAACATATTTTTAAATTTTAGCTAATATTCGTACAAAAAACATAAAAGTTAAAAAAATATCAATTTTGAGGTTATTGACTGTGGACCAGTAGGTTACACCCTGTAAAAAGAGTTAGGATGTTTACTTAGTAACACCTTATATATTAAACACTTTTCAGTTTCCGGCTTTTAAAAATAATCGGTTCTTTCCAAACACCAAAAGGAAGACCTTAAAACTTTCCACTTCGGGAACGCCATTTTATATTCGCGCCAAACATTATATTGACAATGCATCCCGCGGTCTTTATGAACCTCTTTATTGCTTTTTATGGCACTTGTCATATTTTCCTTTATTTCCCTTTCCTTGGGGGGGCTGACGGGAAGCAAAAGGCATTTAAATCTCCCTCGATTTATATTGTAATCGATCCTCTCTGATGGGGTTATGTGAAATGAAAATTTTTAGGAAAACTTGTTATTGTTTTGTTTCCTTAGGAAACCTGCGGAACCTACCACCCTATAGCTGGAGAGCTGGTTACAATTCGACTTATTTTACCTTACAAGGCTGGAAGTTGGTAGGCCGATAGAATAGACTTCACGGAGTCTGGGAAAAAATGTCTTGCAGGTCTGCGGCCGTTGAAACTTATAGTTTTGATGTTATTTCGCACAACTCATGTAGGCCTAGTATCGGTTAAAATTTTGGTGTTGAAGCGTGCTCCAACTCTAACTATGCAATTAGAGCTTATAAATTTATGTTAGTTTCATGACATAACTTTAAAGATGAGCTTCGGTTAGCCCATCTCAGTGGGTAGAACATTGGACTCACAAGTAAAGGTCCCAGATGCAAATCCTGGTGCGGACATGAACCTATACAACACGTCCATTGCGGAATGATGGCGACCTCGAGAGGGAAGATACTGGTTGGCAGACCCCTAGCTAGATTTAAAAGAAGACCATGGTTAGTTCCCATTAGTAGTGAAAGATATTTACTTTGTAAATATGTATCAACCTGGGAGTCTACCGGCTAAAACGAAGCCAAAATTGCCATTGGCAAAAATTGAAGTTCGATTTATGAAAAATTTACTGGGTGGCAGTAAAATGAACTGGGTAGCCGTACATTTTTCAAAAATCGAACTTCGATTTTCGCCAATGGTAATCGGCTTCGTCTTAACCGGCAGACCCCCTGAAAATGGAAAATCAATACACTAAAAAATAACAGAAGAGAAAAGGGGAACTGTAACTGGCAGCAAGAGATTCCTTTATATTACTCCAAACATTGAAATATATCAGGAATGAATATAAATGATACCAAATACGGCGTAACGCCCGCCTTATCGAGTAAAATATGTTAACAATAAAAACAGTCAGTCGCGGGCATAACGGATATAACGGCGCGCTAACGGAATAAAGGGGTTCAAAATGTTCGATGTTTGAGTGAAAATACGCTTTCTTTCAGCGTTTGTAAGATATCAATTTCTATTCAAGGTGTTACAAAAGATGCTAACTCTATTTACAGGGTCACGGTACCTGATGATAGGGATCACAACCAAAATATTTTTTTTAACTCCATGACGTTCCGTTGATTTTTAAATAATTAAAATGTAAGCGCTGTGACGGGAGAAAAGTATTTTTAAATACTGTTGACTTTCACTATGTTTTAACAGCCTGAAGCTATTAAAATACGGCTAAGCAAACAACCATATTTTTTTATTGGAGCTAAATCCAAAGTCAAAAAAGTTTTGAAAATTATACAATGTTGACAAATAAAGTACCTATTTGATTTGATTTGATTTGATTTGATTTGAGGTTATAAAAAAAAAGTTGTGTTTTTCAACTTTTTTTTTGCAGATTTGTCAATATGTTGACCAGCAGGTTACACCCTGTAAAAAGAGTTAGTATCTTTTGTAACACGTTGTATAAACTAGCTTTTGCTCGCGACTTCGTCCACGCAGACGTTACTTATTATCTTCCCTGAGTCAGGTGTCACTAACCAAAACAACACCCTGTATTAATGGACCCTTCAGATTTACTGAGGTCACTAAAAAGTATACGTTTATTTAGTACACCGTTGGTGGTCTTATCGCTAAGAACATTGTCTTCCAGACAACTATTCTTACCATCATCATCATCATCATCATCATCAGCCCACCTCTGCCCACTGCTGGGTATAGGCCTTTTCCCCCACACGCCACCTCTCACGGTCCCTCGCCATCCGCATCCATGGACCCTCCGCCGACACAACGATGTCGTCCGACCATCGGGCTGCTGGTCTGCCCACCGACCGTCGTCCAGTTCTTGGGCGCCACTCTGTTGCTGCCCTTGTCCACCGGCCATCTTCCCGCCTCGCCAGATGTCCTGCCCATTTCCACTTAAGACTCGAGATCCTATCACCTATATCGTCTACCTTCGTCCGACGTCGGATGACGACATTAGGTACCCGATCCACGAGTCTGAGGCCTAGCATGGCTCGCTCCATAGCCCTTTGCGCTACTTTCATACGGTGCATGTTGTTTTTAGTGAGCGTCCATGTTTCGGCCCCGTATGTGAGGATAGGCAGAACACACTGGTTGAATGTCTTGGTCTTCAGACATTGTGGGATTCTCGATTTTAAGACATCTGCTAGTTTTCCAAAGGCTGCCCATCCCAACCCAATCCGCCGCTTGATCTCTTTTACCTGGGATTCTTGGCCGAAAGATAAACATTGTCCAAGGTAGACATACTCATCTACCACCTCTATAGGGCAGTTACCAACGATAACGTTTGGTACAGATAGAGTATGGTTCGTCATTATCTTGGTCTTGGACATGTTCATCTTAAGGCCAACCCTCAGGGATGCTTCATGCAGTTCTGCGAGCATGCACTGTAGATCTGCGGCGTCTTCAGCCAGAATGATGATGTCATCGGCGAAACGTAGATGTGACATGTAAGTGCCGTCGACTTTGACACCATTTTCGCTCCAGTCTAGAGTCTTCATTAAGTCTTCCAAGACGTTAGTGAAGAGCTTCGGCGAAATGGTGTCACCCTGACGGACTCCCCTGTTGATGTTCACAGGGTTTGTCAATTCGTGTAGTCGCACCTGAAGAGTAGCTGATCGGTACAGCTCCTTGAGGATGTCCACATACCTCTTGTTGATGTTACAGCGATGAAGAGAATGAAACACTGCCCAGTGCTCGACACTGTCGAAAGCCTTCTCATAATCGACGAAAGCGAAGCATAAGGGCAGGTTGTACTCTCGACATTTCTCCATCAGCTGTTTAATCGAGTGTATGTGGTCCATCGTAGAGTATCCACTCCGGAAGCCGGCTTGTTCTACGGGTTGGTAGCCATCGAACTGGCGAGTCAGTCGGTTACATAAGACTTTGGCAAATAGCTTATACACTTGAGAGAGAAGGCTGATGGGGCGGTAATTTGCAATATTTGACTTATCGCCTTTCTTATGCAAGATGGTAACTATTGCGTTATTCCAGGCCTTCGGTGTAGTGTTATAAGCGAGGACTTTGTTGAAAAGTTTCACCAATATTTGCTGCACTGGGAGACCTCCTCGCTGTAGCATCTCTACGTACACCCCGTCTTCCCCGGATGCTTTTCCGCGCTTCATTTTTCTCAGCGCAGCACCTATTTCGTCCTCTATTATTGGCGGCAGGTCTTCATCCGCGAGGCGTTCTATAGGTGCTGCTCTGGCGTCGGCTGCCTCTGGTGACGTTGGAGCGCAACATTTCGATGAGTACAGCTCACTGTAAAACTCTTCAACAATATGCAATATTAGCTTACGATCGGTGATAATTTGCCCATCCCTGTTTTTAAGTTTATTTATTTCGGGCTTTCCGGAATTTAATTTTCGTCTGAACACTTTCGGGCCTCTATTTTCTTGAATGGTTTCCTTGATAATTTTTGTGTTGTGTGCTCTCATATCATGTCTAATTGCCCTTTTAATTAATTTATTTATTGTTTGCAGCTCTCTCTGATCGACCTCGGTATGGTTTCCCATAGATCTTCTTTTTTCTATCAGTGAAAGCGTGCTGGGTGTCAGTTTTCTTTCTCTGAGTTTGTTTTTTCCGCCAATGTGCTCTTTTGTTGTCGTCACTAAAACATCACAGAGCCTCTCGTTAAGTGCGTGCACATCAAGGTTCTCTTCTTCAAGCCCATCAAACTTGTTTTTCAGCTCAAGCTGGTACTCCTTGTGCAGGAACATGTATCCCTCCCTTTCGTACCTCTCATGTTGCGCTTTTACCAGCTTGGCACGTTCTTTGGGTAGGTTGTACCTGAAAGTGCTCCGCACCAATCGGTGGTCACTCGATGTCTTAAAGTGATTCAGCACGGTGACGTCAGTGATGCAGGATCTGGAGCTTGAAATGATATAGTCTATTTCGTTTCGCGTTCGACCTCCGGGGCTTACCCAGGTCCACTTCCTTGCTGCTCGTTTTTCGAAGAACGTATTCATCGCGTACAGCTGGTTCTTCTCGAGGAAGTCGACGAGAGTTTGCCCTCGCTTGTTGCGACATCCAAGTCCGTGTTGCCCAATAGATGTTTCGTGTTGCAGTGGGGCTCCGACTTTGGCGTTAAAATCGCCCATGATCACTGTGAAGTGACAGGGATTTTCAGCGCACGCTTTCTCTATATCCTCATAGAAGGATTCCACTTCTTCGTCTGGACTTTTTGAGGTGGGCGCGTAGGCTTGAACCACCTTGAGCGCGTATCGGGCGTTCAGCGATAAGTTGACGTAACAAACACGCGTCGAAACACTTGTTACGTTCTGAACTGCCTGCGATAATCTCTTGTGGATAAGGAGACCTACTCCTCCATATGTTATGTCCTCGCTTCCTCTGAAGAACAGTAGTTCTCCAGAGGGGAGTCTCAAGAGATCCTCGCCCCTACGCTTCACCTCAGAAAGTCCAATTACATCCCATTTGATCTTATTTGCTTCCTCTAGTAGTTCTGCAAGATGTTCGTCGAGTCTCAAAGTCCGAGTATTAAAAGTCGCTAGGGTCATTGTTTGGCAGCCCGATCTCTTCCGGGGATTCTTAGCACCCTCTGCCCCGCCGGAACCGGAACCGCTGCCGGAGTTCGGAATAGCGGGGCTGCCGGGGACTGAGGGCCGAGGCTTATTGGCGTTATTCATGGTGTTTTTCCTTGGGGGAAAGTTTCTAGCCATAAAACACCACGCTGGCCAGTGCGTCTTGGTGAGTCTTCCTGCCACGTTGGCCTGTAGTGAGCTTTGCAGCTCACCACAGTTACCAGGAGGGACCGCGTGGAGGTGTGGTCAGGAACTGGAGATTCCAATCGCCATCGGCGGAAATACCGATGCAAGCATTAATATTCCTACCCATCGCAGATTAGTTCTCCCATTACCCCCCCTTACCATACCTGTCAGTAACTATAGATATTAAGCTTAATTGTTTATTTAAATACAAACAAAGCGGCGAGCACTCGAGTCTCGTTCGCTAATTCCTAAATAAGAATCCGGGAATCGGGCATGTCGCAGTTTCAGTCAGAATTCAGACTTTGTGATGTGTAGCTTGGAGTTGGCGTAAAAAGGAAGAGCATTGTGCCCAGCAGTGGGCTTTGCTTATGGGCTGGATAGAATCAGATAGGTAGATTTACATTGAGATGAAATTACACGTAGCCAACCAAGCAGGTCCAATGCTACCCAAGGGCAAACGTCGTCTCTAATGACGTGCCTGACCTGTCTTTTTTTTTGTTACAAATAAATAACTTTGATTTTTTTTATTTAAATTTGAATTTATTGACCGTTCTTTGAGCCCTTTGTGATACGTCCCTCCTGAGGAATAACAGGATTGACATCAAGTCAAATTAACAAATGTATTTTTTTAATAATTTGAAAAGAAAGTAAGTCATAGGCACATGCCAGCACCGGGAATCGAACCTGGGTCTCTCGCTTCAGAGTTCAATGTTCTTACCACTAGGCCACCGCACAAAAATAATAATAACAGAAAAAACAAAGTCCCGAATGATCGCAGCATATTCGTATCCACTACCGATTGTACTTTAAATGTGTGAATGTATGAGTGCAGGGGGAGGGGGCACTTCACCCACAGGGGGAGGAAGACACCCTTCAGAGAGCTCCACGGGAGGAATTTTCACTAGATGGATGTTCTAATATTCAAATGGGATACGGAACTATTATTGTTGGAGCCACTGTCGATATGGACCGCGATGGAACTGACTTGATACTTGAGCAGTGGGTGGAACATTAGCTGTCAAATTAGTTTAATTGTCTTGGGTTGGTACGATTAAACGTCAGATTTGAGTATTACAATCTGTGCCAATCGAGACTTTTAATAAATACTGGAAGAAAGTTGCGGAGTATAGCTAATGGTAGGTAGGTATGCATTGATAGGTAATTGTGCATTACATACACAGCTCAGTTAATTCTGGCTCAGATAACTAGCCGACAAACGTTTGAACTCCGCAAATCTAGCATGATCCTGTATTTTGATCTCCATAACATACGATGGAGTGTTTTCAAAGTCTAGAGATAGTTGACAGCTGTAAAACTATAATTCTTTAATATTATACCGATCAATGTCATAAGCATATTTATGAATAATCTATCTGGGTTGGCTATTAACATAGAATTATAACACTAATCAAACCAATATCCCGGAAACATGCATCGTCATCGTCACTTTATTCATTTAGTGTAAGTAAAGGTGCAATAAATTGGGCGCTGTATGAATCATCTCATTGCGTAGATGGAAAAGCTTAAGTATAATCGAACCAAACACACACAACAAACAAATCAGCCTAACCCCTTACCCCTCACACGAGACAAGCGCGTCTCAAAATGAGCTGTCAAAAACTCAAACGCCTCAGGCTGGCTTGACGCACACGGCACAAAGCTTCCAAAGTATCAAGACAGTACGGTCGCAGTATGCAGGGAACTTCTTTGCATACTTCCCGCGAATGTCTGGGTGTCAGCGTGTGATACGTCACTGATATTATATCGTCTGCCTACACATATTGCTGCGCGTAGGGATGGGGCCTTTGCTTATCGAGATAGTGTGAGAGACAGGCCCGGTTTCTGAATTGAGAATTTTACTAAGCAAATACTTAAGGATCGTTCTGTCACGCTCTTTAGCGAGAAATCTGCAGAGACAGGACGATACTTACGTATTTGCTTAGTGAATTTCTCAATTCAGAAACCGGGCCATAGTGTTTTGTTCTAGTGTAGGTTATTTTAAATAAGATTTATATTAAAAGATTTTTTTTTACGTTTTATTTTGCTCAGAATTAATATTGGGTCACAATTAAAGTTGAGCAAATTATGGTGGACATCACAGTGAACTTTACTTCGGAATACACCGGTACTCTACCTGGGTCTACGGGCTAAAACGAAGCCGATTACCATTGGTGAAAATCGAAGTTCGATTTATGAAAAATTTACTGGGTGGCAGTAAAATGAACTGGGTGGCAGTACATTTTTCAAAACTCGAACTTCGAATTTCGCCAATGGTAATCGGCTTCGTCTTAGCCGGTAGACCCCCGATTACTTATACAACAAAACTAAAAGAACAGCTGATTCATTTCAAGTTTCATACATGTTAAAATGGCCTACTGATGATGGCACAATTGTTTTTTAAATCATTAGTGTTGTTGCTGTATACACTAAAATTACTATCACAGCATTTTAGACTGTCGTCAAATTAATAAAGTTACTTATAAAAAAATGTCTTCGAGCCCTATTCCTGAGGCATAACAGGATTTACGTGAAATTATTTAATTTTTTAATAATGTTTAATTAAGTTAAATTTAGTTTAGAATAGGTGTCAGCTGAAAATCAGCGTCTTGGTTGGATTCCACTGACCAAGGCATAATGCTGAGCGGAGGCCATTTTGGTGCCAAGACTATATGTTATTTTAATTTTAGCTTGTAAGAACTATAATTTGGTACCAAATAAACATTTTACTTACTTACTACTTACTTACTAAGTGTGTGACTTACTGTCCCAGGCACTGCAGCGCCGAGTGGTCTCTTCACCCATTTAGTGTGAGTGAAGGTGCCACTGAACACTGTATAAATCATCTCATTACATAAATGCTTGCGTTAAAAAAAAATGCCTTTTCAATCTTATTTCATCGACAACTATTTCCATCCCTGTCAAGCCGCGAGATATATCAGTACACTTCATTTATTCGTACGTTCCATCTATTGTTTGTTATATTTTTGACAAGTACAAAGCGAATCTCGCCTTGTACGTTTGACAGGGCGAGGGTGGTAGGTTCGCTCGGGGTGTGGGTGCGCGAGTTGTGTTTTTGATTGTTTGTTTAATAATAGATTAGGGCTTGATACCTCGCGTGATTAGGTTTAACTTGGTTCTCGATATTTACCTTAAGCTCTAGATTAGCTACCAGAAATGACCAAATGTATGTAACTTTCAAATAAAGAAAGAAGAAAAGAAGAAAGAAAAGACATTTATTAACGACATTAAACTAAAGTCGATCTCGAGTGGAAGGTGCCATGGACCCTGAATGTATTATGTACAATTGTACACACGACAGCACGTAGACGCTTACATTTTCGTTGCAAAGTCGCCCGTAACGTAAATTAATAGAGTGCAGGTAGTACACGCGTGATAGCGTCTACGTGCTGTCGTGTATACCAATACAGATAATATAAATGTAAAACAATAATGTTTCAGCTGAAGAATTTGTAGCGACCACTGTAAGGCGTTTTTTTTGGACTACTAAAACTTGACCACCCTGTATAAATATAATCAGTATTACAGTAGCTATTCAAGAGCTTTACTGTTTTAACGATTTATATAAGGTCAACAAATTCGCACGGGGCCGCAACCTCTTGAACCCGCAACCTCTTGAACCCGCAACCTCTTGCATACCGTGGGCGCTCTACCAATGGGCATCGTCACATCCTATTTTTTATTCTATAAATCGAAAATATAGACAAATATAAGAAACTAATTTGAATAATTTCTTATTTTTTTATGTAATTTTTTTTTATTAATTATTTAAACTCTCTAAAAGTTTTGTGTATGACGTCACCAATGGCATTATGTACTAAGTTCATTGCATTCATTCATGCTTTTAAAAAATAAAAATATGTTGACGTTTGACAAACGTCGATGTCAAGTCACCAAGAAGGTTATTTTCTCAGTTATTTGACACTTTTGACAGTTGTTGTTGACGAATTTATTTTTTGAAATACCTATTTGTAGGCAATGGAACTACCGCATTAGAGGCTATGATGACGTAATGGAAAGAAAAATGAAGTAAACATTTTTGGCGATAAATATTAATAATCCGTTTTAATTTTACTTATTTAAACCCCTAATAGTAATCAGTATCCCTATTCCTCGAAATGGTTTACAATTTACGACAATCTATGCCTCACTGATCAATGCCCATTGAGCTACCGAGTCAAGTAACTGTCGATGCGAATTACCCAACAAAAAAAAAATCTTTATAATATTCCCTATTACGGGTTAGTGATTTAGACAATACAAAAAAAAGTGCAGTAGTCAAATACAAAAAAAAAAGACTCTCAAATATCGGAATCTCGTTTACCTAATTTACAGTTTCATATGAATGCGGTAGTGGGACATGGCAGCACGTTTAATAATAATTTTGATACAGTAAGTAGATAGCTATTTATCGCACCACACCACTTTCGTCAAATACAATATTCGTACGCTTTGTTCTTCGCATCTATGAGGGATGGTTTTATGCGGAACGTATCTTGGCTTCAATTTTAGATAAATTAGGGTAGTCTTCTGTGTTCCGATAATTCAAATCATACATATTTAAACAAATAATACCTACGCCATTATTGAAAAAAAAAAACACATTCGACATAATTACCGAGGCCAAGTACAAAAAATGTGGAGTTGGCAATAATACGAAATTAAATCTGCAATTAAAATCAATTGAAAAGCGATCGGAGTTTCAAGTTTCAACGAAAGTAGCATTGCGGGAAAAGCACATGGGTTTTTTAAATTTTGTAGCTAAATTGAGCTATTTTAGTTCAGAAAAATATCTCAGTTTAGCTACAATTTTGAAAAAAAAAACTGAAAATGTTGGCTCTTCCATCACACTACTTTCATTGACCCTTAACATTTATCTCGCAGGGGCATGCTCTACTAATAAATACAAGCTTTTTTTAAAATAGAAATTGTAAAGAAACTAGCTGTTTCATCATTATAATAATAATTATGTACCAGTTAATATAAAAAATCCGTTATTTGCCCCTTAAAAAAAATCTTGTTCAGCATTTATTCAGGAATTCAGGAACGTTACATAGGTATGGAAAGCTGATTGTATGTATTGTATGATTGATCGTAAGTATATTAAAAATTCTGTGTTCTTCTTTTATCGTGTAGTGAAGTGAAGAATAGTTCACTCCAGCACAATCTCCTCCAAGGCGTCAGCAGTCAACACGCCCCGAATTACCTCCGTAATTTGATTAATTTTCGACTTGTACAAAATGCGCGCTCTAATTAAAACTAGTGTAAGTGGCGTCTGCGATAAGAGCTGAAGTTCCAAAGTGGTTGCCTTCAGGGCGATGGTTTGACGGGGCCGCGTATCGACTTTCGCACTATTGCTGTGCGTTCACCAAATCAGGGTGCGTTTCAATGGTGTAAAATTACGTATCTATCGCGCTGTTAGCCCATCAAACGTAACGCAATGGCGTGTCGATAGGTTCGCAATAGAACGACCAAACCGGGTTTTCCCCGTTTTTCTCCTGCAACCAACGAACTAATCATCTACAGGGTGCACTTTAAGTCGATAGCGGAACTTTAAGTGGGCTATCTACTGATCAATACAAACAACTTGTACTAGGTGGCGAAAAAAAAGGAGTGAAAAAAATATCTGCTGTTCCATACAAAAGGTCGACTCAGTACTGCGCCAAATGTATGAAACAGCTGATATTTTTTTCGCTCCGTTTTTGTCGCCACCTAGTACAAGTTGCTTGTAGTGATCAGTAGACAGCCTACTTAAAGTTCCGCTATCGACTTAGAGTGCACCCTGTAGTATCAGAATCAGAATATTCTTTGCTGTACTATAAAAATATTAAAAGGACAGAGAGCATTAAAAATGAAGAATACCATCAACTTTTGATTTTTACCTTAACATACACTCTATTAAAAATGGAAACATTGGGTGAAAATTTTTTTTTGATACGTCTTATAGTTCTCGAGATATTTAATTTTAAACTAGCTGTGCGACGGGCGCGCGGTCGTCAGCTGTTGTGACGTCACAACTCAACACGCACCCGACACATACACCGTAACACTCATTCAAAGGGCTGTATCTTTGGAACCGTACTAGGTAGCCAGTTGAAATTTTCAGAGATTATGTTTTATTATGGTTGATTACCAAAGACATAATAAAAATTAGAAAATATTAAAAAATAAGAGGGGTCCCCATACAAAAAACGTTGTTTTATACTTTTTGCTCTATAGAAAAAACGGTAAGACATACAAGCAAAAAACTTGGTATGATTATAGGGCTTACTCCATAGTATAACAAAATAATATAAAAACCGGCCAAGTGCGAGTCGGACTCGCGCACGAAGGGTTCCGTAAGAACGGCAAAAAAATCACGTTTGTTGTATGGGAGCCCCCTTAAATGTTTATTTTTTTCTGTTTTTTAGTATTTGTTTTTATAGCGGCAATAGAAATACAACATCTGTGAAAATTTCAACTGTCTAACTATCACGGTTCATGAGATACAGCCGTGACAGATGGACGGACAGACACACGGACAGACAGACGGACGGACAGACGGACAGACGGACGGACAGCGGAGTCTTAGTAATAGGGTCCCGTGTGGAACCCTTCGGGTATGAAACCCTAAAATCGGTCAAGCGCGACTCGGACTCACGCGCCGAGGGTCCGTATAACCAGTTTTATTTTATTGTATGGCGGTAGGGAACTCTCAGTGCGCGAGTTCTACTCGCACTTGGCCAGTTTTTTTGTATGTCTAGTCAGGCCATTTTTCATTTTTCAAAGCCGTCATCCATAGCTAAGTAAGAATATATTATTTTAAGTACAAACCCGTGCTAGGGAATATTTTAAACAGAGCTTGCGACTTTAAAACCTGTCCCTAACGAATTTTTAACGTTATAAATAAGTAATATTATATTAAAACACTACTGTAACACTGACTAAACACACAAAAAAACTGGCCAAGTGCAAGTCGAGCTCGCGCACTGAGAGTTCCGTACCACCATATAATAAAAAAAACTGGTTATACGGACCCTCGGCGCGTGAGTCCGAGTTGCGCTTGACCGTTTTTTATATTTTTTTGTTATACTATGGAGTAAGTCCTATAATCATACCAAGTTTGATGCTTGTATGTCTTACCCTTTTTTCTATAGAACAAAAAGTATAAAACAACGTTTTTTGTATGGGGACCCCTCTTATTTTTTAATATTTTTTTGTTTTTATTATTTCTTGGGTAATCCACCATAATAAAACATAATCTCTGAAAATTTCAACTGGCTACCTAGTACGGTTCCAAAGATACAGCCGTTTGAATGAGTGTTACGGTGTATGTGTCGGGTGCGTGTTGAGTTGTGACGTCACGCGAGTTTGCCGCGCTCGCGCGAAAAACTCCAAAAGGACGGAAACTAAAACCGTCGTAACTTTAAAACTACTGGGTCGATTTGAATGAAACAAAAACAGGTGTATTTCTAAATGTTTAGGCTACACGGTCATAAAGTTTCAAGTGATTTAACAGACCCATGGACATTCTTCATTGTTATTGAAGCCGTCAACTGGGTAGCACAATTGCGTTACAGACTCAGGCTCCTGGACTGTGAGGGCCATTCCTAAGCGTGCTTGCCCCTGCATTGTATGTATTATGTATGTGTGACTGCGGTAACAAATAAATGCTTTTACTACTACTACTACTGTATTCGCTAAAAAAAAACAAACGTAAATCCAATCATGATGAAATGTGAAAAAAAATGTTTGCTTCCACTAAAGGCTATTTTCCAATTAAAAAAACGGATTTTTAGAGAACAGTCGCTCAGCAATCGTAGCAAAATAATGAGTTAAAGCGTATCTATGGGTTTATAATTCTACCTATCCCAACCTACGTCAAACAAAAGAGTGAGATGCATATTGCATAGTAATACTAACCCCCTTATAAATACTGCCTAATCCATCCTTATGCTACGATTGCTAGCGTGATACGTATTTGGCTCTCGTTTGGTTTCATTCCTTGATTTTCACAGAGTATTTTTTAAAACAAGGCAGATTTTCTAACGCTTTGTTTTTTAAACTTTGTTTTCCCAAAATAACACCATTCTAACAAGACTTTTTTTATTACAGGTTTTAGGTATTTAGGTACCTATTTACTTACTAAAATTATTCGAACATTAAGGACGACTGGCACCACTTTCTTAAATGTGGTTTAACTCCTTAATGCATGAATTATGAAGGAGATGGAAAAAAAAATTTTTGGTTGCTTTAAGCTGTTTAATTTACCTTAGATAATTAGACCAAATCGAAAAAAACTATTAATAACTAATATTTAAGAAGTTATTGAATGAAGCCATATATGGCTTCGTATGCATTCTAGTAAAATTGTATGGAGCCATATAATTATGGCTTCGGCGTTCACGTGAATGTATAACTGGTTTTTTTTTTGCTTTTTGGTCTTATTTTTCGATTTTGCTGGAGCAGCAAGTACTGATAAAGGAACATCATCTTCACTACCATCGGATTCCGATTCAGGTATGTTGATATGTTTTCTCGTGGTCGTGAGGTTCGAATTCAGTATCAGAGTCCGAGGCAATATCATCATCACTATCGTAACCATCACCAGGTAAAGCATTTACGTGCTTAGAAATACCATAAAAGAGTGAAGGTCATTTCTGAAACGAAAGCAAAACCAGCCTTAATGCATACGAAGCCATATATGACAGAGAATCTTTTTGACGGGAACGCATACGAAGCCAAATATGGCAATTGCAGAAAAGGGCTCAGAAAAAATAGAAAAACGCAAAACAAGAAAAAAGAAACACATAACCTAGGCTTATGAAGCTGCAAGGAACATAAAAGGATTTTTTTTTATGTCAAAACTTCCTATTTGGTGTTATTTTTTCACTGGTATAAATTGCGATAATTTCGTTGCACTTTTTTGGCCGGACGTGTTGCACATAATCTCAAATAGTTTCGACAGCTTGCGCTGACCACCGACACAAAAAATACGTTCCTTTTTATGAAGAAATGCTAGTTTCGAATTAAGTTCGTTCAAAAATATTGGATGTTTCAGTAAGCTGTAAAATAATAAGAAACTTTAGAAGCCATGAATGGCTTCGTATGCGGTAAGGGGTTAAACAGCATTTAACTAAAATCTTCATACAAAAGTCGATTTAAATGGCGACTTAAGTGGCATTTAAGAAGTGGTGCAAGAGGCCGTCTAGTGTCTAGTGTCTAGTGAATTCCGCACCCTTGTCTAGCGAACAGACTATGCGCGTAGGTGACAGGCGGCACACTTCAAGTTAAGTATATTACAAAGTTGACTTTGACAAGAAATTCGAGTTGTGTGTTTAACTCACATAATTTCGGTTTAAAACGAACTACTAAGCGGTGAGGGGTTATCTTAGGTTAGTAGGAAGTGTGGTAATTCAAAATAATACTCTATATTCTACAGTTACAGTATCTATAAAATGGTTGGCATACGATACACTAAAACAGTCTTTGAGGCTCGGTTTCTACACACGACAGCACGTCGACGTTTACACGCTAGCGGTCATTCGGTTATTCGGTTACGTTACGGGTGACTTTAGAACAAAAGTGTACAGTCTGACGTGCTGTCGTGTGTACCTACAACCGAGAGAGAGAGAAAGAAAGGGAGAGATAGAGAAATACAGAACAATTTATCAGTATTTGAATTTGGTACGCCTTTGCGCATTATTGAGCATTTCTCCCTCATGGATCATAGTTCTCTTACCTATCATTGAAAAACAGGAAAATACATACGGTAACGGAATTCAGGGAAAACACTATTCTTAACTCTAGCTAGACTAACCAAATAAAGCACCCGAGCAATCTCTGATCAAAAGGAATGGAAAGGCATCGTAAGACGAGACATTCTCCATTTTTTTTACATAACCTCGGTTTAGTGTCCCACTGCTGGGCAGAGGCCTCCCCCACTTCAGTCCAGGGGCCTTAGCCTGTAACACAATGGCGTATCAATGGCGTCCCAGGTAGAAGGATAAAAACGGGATTTTTTCGTTGCTCTCCTACAACCAGCGAACTAATCCTCTAGAATTAGACTCATAATATTCTTTGCTTTACTACAAAAACATTAAAAGTACCGACACTGGACCGAGAGCATTAATAAATCGTAATTAAAACCGCCAACCGGGAGCCCATTTTGGCACCATTGTGTTACAGGCTAAGGCCCCTGACCTTTCGGTCTTGGGCCTCCTCAGACCACTCCGGCATGTATTTGACGAGATCGTCCAGCCAGCGTCTTTGCGGCCTACCTCGACTTCTGATGTCCATCTGCTGGCACCCATTCTGTGACCCATTAATGGTACTAATACAAGGTGTTACAAAAGTACCTAACCTAACACCAGAAACAACGTTACAGATAACTTCTTACAACAAAATATAGTGCAAATGGCGGCCTTATCGCTAAAAGCTAAAAGCTAAAATCTCTCCCAGACAACCTTGGGATGGACAGGACTGGATGCGGAAATAAAGCAATGAATCCGGGCAATGTTCTAGCTGAGTGTAGTACCTATGCCTCGTTTGTGACCTCAATCGTCGGTAAAGGGGCAACTATACAAGGTGTTACAAAAGTACCTAACTCTTTTTACAGGGAATACCCTGTAAAAAGAGCACCCGGTAATAGGGATCACAACCAAAATTTTTTTTTGCTCTATGACGTTCCGTTGATTTTTAAATTAATAAAATGTGAACGATGTGGCGGGAGAAAAGTATTTTTTAAATATTGTTTTCATTGACTTTCACAATGTTTTAACAACTCAAAGCTAAGTAAATGCACGCACAACCATATTTTTAAATTTGAACTAATAACAAAAACAAAAAAGTTATGAAAAATTTTCAATTTTGAGGTTATAAAATAAAAATTATTTTTTTCAACTTTGTTCTACAGATTTGAAATCCTGTTGACCAGTAGGTTACACCCTGTAAAAAGAGTTAGGTACTTTTGTAACACCTTGTATAATAAGGACTACGACTGTTCGGTCAAGATTTAAACAATGAAAACGAAGAAAACTTACCAACGAGTATCTGATCTACTATGTTCCTTGTTGCTATAATACAAGTAATTTACTGTCGGCCACATTCACAGATACTCCATGTCAGCTCTTACCGCGCGCGGCATAAGGGCGCCAATCGAACAAAAAGGGATATCCTGGCGTGTGGCCTACTGTACAAGCCCAATTTACTGTTGATATTATCTCTCCATCGGTAGTTGAGACATCACTACGCAAGCCTCACTGTCCGCGGGTTGCATTTGGTAACATAAAACAATAAAGTATTTTTTTTATTAATCTACATACCTCAACCGGCCATTGTTCCACAAACAAACAGACAGATGTCGTTGTGATAAGCATAACCTCTCCTCGTACATGTCGGTAATTGTCTTGTTTTTAATGAGTAATTTTACTGGTTTTAGAAATCACGATATTCTTTTTTACGACGCTTTTGAAACTCGTTTGTTTTATAGGTTTTTTTTATAAGGCGTGTTCACAAGACGGCACGTAGAGGTTAACACGCGTGCACTCTATTCACTTACGTTACGGACGACTTTGCGAAGGAAGTGTAAGGGCCTACGTGCTGTTGACTTTGATGCACTTATTTAGCACACGATGAAGATTATTAATTATAGCGTGTAATGTTGCTGACCATAAATTAACAATTATTTTATTAAAGGCTTTTAACTAAAATTGCGAGATTATTACAAGGTTCTCAAAGTGACACATATTGCATAAAATTTTGTGAATTGGTAGTAAGTACTAATACCTAATACCTCAGCTATTACTTTAATAGTACTAGCTATTATGAGCTGGAAGGATAATGTCTGAAAACCTGAGTCTTTCCAATATAACATCGGCACTCACTTACTTATTTAAAACAAAGCTCCCCAACCAGGGTTGAACAGACTAATCGTCAAAAAAAAGAGAACCTCAAAAAACAGCGACTGATATCCCGATTTTAATTTAAAACTTTGTTAATCTAAGTAGAAGAGGCCAACCACAAAGGCTCCAAGCATCAAAACGATGAAAAATTATTGAAAGGGGGCCCATAAGGGGTCTATATCGGGAGGCAAGCTGGAGGGGGAGGTTCGACGAACGAATTCCTCCAAGGGAGGCTGGTAATAATCGTGATTTTTTAATCAAATTTCATCTGAACAAGGGTAGAGGAGGCTATATTTTTTCATTATTTAATTTCGTTCGGTTGCGGCTGACTTTTTTCATGCAAAGGTCATTTTGCAATAGGTCAGCTTTCTCTCTGCGCGCTTGATCGGTCAATTTTGGTTAGTTTACTTCGATGAAATGGGAATAGGCAAAATGGATATCGACAAGAAGTGGTCAACCCACTTGAAACAGAAAAAATATCTGCCGCTAAAAACCCCATCCAAACAATTTTCAGTTAAAAACCAACTGAAAATTGTTTTTTAGTTCGAAAATTGTACTTACTTATTGGAAACAACAATCTATATATATTTTTATAAGGTTAAAAAATTCACTCGGGACCGGGGTGGCATTAAAATGAACTGGGTGGCAGTACATTTTTCAAAAATCGAACTTCTATTTTCGCCAATGGTAATCGGCTTCGTCTTAGCCGGTAGACACCCAGGACTTGAATCCATATCCTCTTGCATACCGTGCCGTTTATAATGTCCCCTAGCACGTTTATAATGCTTCAGAAAAAACTAAAACAACAATCTTATTTTGACAGTTGATAATCGGTGGATAGATACACTCAGTGGATGGTTAGGCTGATATTAGGTATAAGGGTAATAATTCATGGACAAAGAATTATTTCACTCCACTATTCAATCTACTGCTTTTTCCGCGCAATTAGAATACTGACTCTTTTTAACACTTTGAGAGCACTTTTGTTTTTTTTCTACTATTGATTCTTACGCAAACAAATACAAAGCTCATTTCACCGCAAAAGGCCTATAATACTCTTTCTCTAAGGGACATTCAGCAGTAAGTACTTGTGTTTGAGCGATTTGTTATTTTTTTTTCAATTATATTATTTTTGTAACCGTTCATTTCACGGTTAATATCGCCCGATATCGTTTGTTCGTCCGTCCTCGTTTTGTTTCACGGTTGGGATGAATTTTAATTATTATATTAGGTCTGGGGGTTCCTCCTTATTATTTTTTCTTCAGATTGATTGAGGTCATGAGAGTACCTATTTGATTAAACGCCCCCATTTTGAGTTCGCGTTTCAATGGTCCCTTAATATTTGCGTTTGATGAAATATAAATTGTTATTTTACGAGGGATGGTTTTGTAAGATTTTATAGAAAGCTTACGTTGTTTTACAATTTTTTTTTTATGATCCGAAATTTCGAAAATTTACTTTACGTATTAATTAATTGAAGCCTCGATACTCGTTGATCGCTGTCGTTTGAGGATTCCGAATGAATAAACTTGTTGTCAAAGTTTTCCCGAAAATAAGTTATTGGCAATGCTATTACCGTATTCATAAGGTTAAAGTAAATTTTCCATTTCCACTCATACCACCAGTGTGAAAGGAAACAATTCCAAAAAATCCAATACAACAAAAATGACAAAAAAAAAACAGGTGGCAAACCGCAATCACATTATAACACAAAAAAAAACGAAAAGAAAAACAAAACAAAAATACTAAGCCACTTCCGAACGAAGATCAAAGCTAGACCTAATTGGAAAACAGGAGGGCAACAATGGAATGCACTGACATGAATATGGATCCGGATTGCAGTCGCATCGGGAGGCGATTGAATATGGATGCCGCTGGTTACGTGTGGGACAAATCTGCAAGCTATGGTTTGGGGTAGAAATGCCGTAAGCAGCATTTTATAAATACAAGGTGTTACAAAAGTACCTAAGTCTTTTTACAGGGCGTAACCTACTGTGGTCAACAGAATGTCAAATCTGTAAAAAAAAGTTTATAACCTCAAAATTGAAAAATTTTTTTGATTTTGTTATTAGCTCAAATTTAAAAATATGTGTGTGCGTGTAGGTGCTTTTACATAGCTTTGAGTTGTTAAAACATTGTGAAAGTCAATGAAAACAATATTTAAAAAATACTTTTCTCCCGCCACATCGTTCATATTTTATTAATTTAAAAATTATCGGAACGTCATAGAGCAAAACAAAAATTTTGGTTGTGATCCCTGTCACCGGGTAAAAAGAGTTAGGTACTTTTGTAACACCTTGTATGATTTGAGCCTTTGTAAAACTACTTTAAAAATAGTTTTTTAAATGACAACTATGTAAATGGTTGCTATTGCTGGCAGTAAGTAGCAATATTGAGAATAGAAGAAATTTTGCTGGAGATGATACTCTCAATAATATTGAAGTCCTTATTATTGTAGATTTTCAATATTAAGTTTGGTACGAATTCACTCTTTTCTACAAGTTTGTGTCTTCGTGATAGATAGAATAAAATGCTAAACTGTCATAATAATATCTCATAGAAAGTGTATCCGTAAATGAGACATTTTTAATTTGCTATCATCAGCCTGTAAACATAAATTGCTGGGTAAAGGCTTCTTCGTGCTCACTTCACTTTTCACCTGGTTTAATATAAAAAAAATACAGAAATTCCTGCATACACCACTTTGTGCCTCATCCGCAAAAAAGCAGAATCCGCAGAGCAATACGCGAAAGCGAGACTAGCTAAAGGCAGCCCTTTGATCTGTGCAGTGATTACTAATAACAATCATCGGAGCCCGTCATGCAGTACACTTGACATATCGTCATCGACAAAGAGAGAAAGAGATGTATTCAGAAGATTCACCCTGAGTTATCTTTCGTCTTAAACTCTTAAGGCTCGGTATAAGGCTAACTAGCGCCACCAATGTTAAAAAAATAATATCTTCCTTTAGAAGAAGTTTCTGAAAAAATCCTAAGATGAGCCTATGCGCCATGCTTTTCTAGATTTTTAAGTGTAGATACCCTCTTCGAAATTTGCTTTTAAGCTAAAAAAATTTCGATAACCGCCAAAAGCGGCCGTTTTTGGCGGTTATCGAAAATTTTTTAGCTTAATACTAGGAATTGAGTTGGGTACCTACACTTAAAAATCTAGAAAAGCATGGCGCATGAGCTCATTTTAGCATTTTGTCAGAAACTTTTTCTGAAGGGACATACGATTTTTTCAACATTGGTGGCGCTAGTTAGCCTTATACCGAGCCTTAACTGAACTGACGGTTGCGAAGTTGTAGCCCAGTCGAAGGCACATGAACCTTAGGCCCTATAAGTACTAAATTAATAATATTTGAAATACCCCCAACATTTTAGCTTCAAATTGGCATAATCGTAAACGGCTGAGCCGATTTTGATAAAACATATCTACAGGGTGCACTCTAAGTCGATAGCGGAACTTTAAGTAGGCTGTCTACTGATCAATACAAACCACTTTTCCTAGGTGGCTAATAAAATTGAACGAAAAAAATATCAGCTGTTCCATGCAAAAGGTCGACTCAGTACTGCGCCAAATGTATGAAACAGCTGATATTTTTTTCGCTCAATTTTTTTCGCCGCCTAGTACAAGTTGTTTGTATTGATCAGTAGACAGCCTCTGTAAAGTTCCGCTATCGACTTAGAGTGCACCCTGTAGAAACACTTGCTAGAAAATCTGCTTTCAAATAAACCACATCCCAATTCGTTCATTAATTTAAGAGCTATGGTGCCACAGACAGGCACACATACAGACACACACACACACATAGCGGTCAAACTTACAACACCCCTCGTTTTGGGTCGGGGGTTAAAAATTGCAGCCGTTGCCTTGGATTTTGTCTACGCTTAATGTTGTAGATATTGATGTACCGTTCCCGGGAAAATTGCCAATCGCTGGAAACATTGCCGGCAACATTGCCGGCAATGTTCCCCAACTGGGAATTTACTGGGAACTTTGCTCAAATCTTGAGATATTCCAATATTTGTTTCCTGAATTGTACATGATTTTGGATTCTCTGTACACCAGGTAATGAATTATCAATAAAAACCCCATAACGTTGAAAACTGCCAGCCCATTGGGAATGTTTCCGGCAATGTTTCCAGTTTATTTCCGGCAATGTTTCCCATTGGGAATGTTCCCGGCAATGTTCCTGGCAATGTTTCCAGTTTATTTCCGGCAAAGTTTCCAAGCAATCTTCCTCGGGATATTTGTTGGTAAACTTTACTATTATTTATGCAAATATAGATGAACTTGTATAGTGCTGTGATGAATTTTAGGATAAAGATAATGGAACAGTCGCCCGCAACGTTTTAAACAACTAAAAAGGTTATAGTTTCCCTGTATGATATCGATATGTCATAAAGTCATAAAGTACGCAATTCTGGACAACTAAAACTTAAAATCCTAACCAACCATACACTACCATAACCTGCCAAGGTCGAGTCGGATTCGCGCAGCGATGGTTCCGTAGCATACATGCATAAAATGAACTTAGAAGAAAAAAAGTTTTATTTTTATTTTTCCTCATACCTAAATCGTAAATTATACAGGTGGCATGCGTGTTCAGCCATTTTATTTCGTTTACAAGAAATGAGGGTTTCGGGGTGGTATTACAGAACGCTCATTGATAACACAGTTTAAACTCTTCCCGCACAGTCGGAGTTTAAGCAGTCATGGTTTAAACTCTTCTCACTAACAGTTAAGTAGAGCTTATTCATTAATCTTAGATATTCCTTTATTAGGCTAATCAAATCAGTGAAAGTGATCATAATGCTCTTAAGAAAAAGGCTCAATGAGATCTACCCGATAAAAGTATCAAAACTTTAAGTGCCCATATCTCCTAAACGGCTAATGCTAGACCCCATGTTCATGGTACTCTAAGAAAAGGGCTTGACGAGATCTACCCGATAAAAGTATCAAAACTTTAAGTGCCCATATCTTCTAAACGGCTAATGCTAGACCCATGTTCATGGTACGCTAAGAAAAGGGCTCGACGAGATCTACCCGATAAAAGTAGCAAAACTTTAATTGCCCATATCTCCTAAACGGCTAATGCTAGACCCATGTTCATGGTACTCTAATAAAAGGGCTCGACGAGATATAGCCGATAAAAGTATCAAAACTTTAACAGCCCATATCTCCTAAACGCCTAATACTAGACCCATCTGACCCATGATAATGGTACTCCAAGATAAACGCTCGACGATTGATATGTTGTAGGATCTCGTCGAGATCTTTTCTTACAGTACCATGAACATTGAACATGGGTCTAGCATTAGCCGTTTAGGAGATATGGGCAGTTAAAGTTTTAATACTTTTATTGGGTAGATCTCATCAAGCCCTTTTCTTAGAGTACCATGAACATGGGCCTAGCATTAGCCGTTTGGGAGATATGGGCAATTAAAGTTTTGATACTTTTATCGGGTAGATCTCGTCAAGCCCTTTTCTTAGAGTACCGTGATCATGGGTCTAGCATTAGCCGTTTAGGAGATATGGGCAGTTAAAGTTTTGATACTTTTATCGGGTAGATCTCGTCAAGCCCTTTTCTTAGAGTACCATGATCATGGGTCTAGCATTAGCCGTTTAGGAGATATGGGAAGTTAAAGTTTTGATACTTTTATCGGGTAGATCTCGTCGAGCCCTTTTCTTAGAGTACCATGAACATGGGTCTAACATTAGCCGTTTAGGAGATATGAACAGTTAAAGTTGTGATACTTTTATCGAGTAGATCTCGTTGAGCACTTTTCTTACAGTACCTGAACATGGGTCTAGCATTAGCCGTTTAGGAATAAGAATAAGAATAAGTAGGTTGACTTCACTAATATATGTAAATCATATGAATAATTAACTTTCATTGGCAATAAGTAGGGATTTCATGGAATTTTAAAAGAAAATACCAATTTTATGCAGTTTCTATACAGCAACACTGTAAGGAAAGACGCTTATGCATTTACACGTGATTAACGAACGCGATATTTGAAGAATTAGCATGAATTATAAAGAAAAAAACTACTGGGAATTTATGGGAACATTTCGATTTGGGAACATTCGGAACAACTTTCGGAAACTTTCCGGCAATGTTTCCAGTGGAAACATTGCCGGGAGTGGCAATGTTTCCAAGCGTACATCACTAGTTGTAGAGATACTGTTTGTCAATCATCTGGGCTGGGATGCCGCGAGACTCGACATTTACTCGACTCCTCCTTTCTACAGGAGTAGTTTCCCGAAGTCATATTTGTATCAAGTCTTGCCGCGAAATGCGACTAAACTCTTCAGCGCTTGTCATTAGAGACTTGCTTCTAACATGCCATAATCGCCTTTGATACATCTACAGGACAATTCGATCATCTACAGGAGAGTACAGTGAAGTCTAAAATAAATATCAGTTGCTAAGCCTATCCGCGCGACATCATCCCCATGAATATTTCTTATACAAGCTCCTTTTCACCCAACATGATTTTTTAAGAATGTATGTTCAAATATTCGTGTGTCTATTTACAGTAGGTTTGGCTCTGTGTTGTCTGTCAATCAATATGTCACTATATTGGTATGGATATGGATAACAAAAAAAAATATTTTTACGCCCGAATCTAATATAAGCGCCGCAGCTGATGTCACGTTATACATGCTAGGGGGACAGGCCTTCTATCCTACTCTGTGGTTATTCTGTGTCAATGACGAGTCGACACACGCTTTTGTATTCAAACTAGGAATATGGTAAGGTAAAATTGAAAATTCGTACTTGCACCTACGTTGCGAGGGAGTCGGGTATTTTTTCCATCATAGGCTCCGTTTTGCACACTTGAATTCATTGTTTGAGGGGTGGTTTCACTTTGATATCTCTGTGAGTAGTCATTGATGCAAAGCATTGTGATACTGTATACTCAGGATAATGTATTGGCTTTTGGCTCTATAATGGAATTGGCCCGGAGTTAAAAACAAACATGGTTAACTTTCCTAAATTTTGGAGTAGGTGCTGGCAGATCCATTGTAGTGAAGTGGACAAATATCGACATATTTTACTCGTGGGCGCAGTGATAAAACTAGCCACCGGGGGGGTTAGCCTTGACGCTATTGCGATCACATAGAATTTTTTTTTAAAATAATTTCTCTTTGAATTCACATAGTAATGCTTTGATTTTAAATACTTTGTAATGGTTATTCAAAGTTAAGGCTGTTTTATTCAATAAAAACACAAAATGCGTCTTAATTAGTAAAATATTAAATTTTATGAGTTGCGCCATATTGCGGCCGTATTGGAAAAATGCGTCAAGGGTAGAGGGGCGGGGGTGCGAGCATCGTCTCGCCTTCATTACTAAGACTTCCGGACGATGTCGAAACTAGTCGTCCAATATTAATAAAAGTAAGCGAAACTGTTAAATTATCAAAGGTACTTGAAATATTCATCCACTTCTGGATCAAAGCGAAACAAGCCCAGAATGCGCGAAAAAAAAACCTATTTAAGCCGAAACAGAACTACACTACTACCATAAGTCAAGATTTAACTTCCGCGACTTTGTTCGTAAAGATTTATCATCAACTTTTGAAGGTGCATTATCCGCCATGCGAGGACGGGGAAACTTTTGCACACTGTCTTTAGAACAACACTATAACATGCCCGACATAACTATGAAACTGTCCAAAATTAGGGTTTATTATTTGTTGCTTTACTTAATTTAGATGTTGCTTAACTTAATTTACGAGTGGAGCCAACTGAGCCGCGCCTGTCTTTCCTGTGGGCTAGGTCGACTAAGCTGTCAGGATGGTATAGGTGCTGGGCAAGCCTACTCCATCTAAAACAATGTCCCAGGCACTGCAGCGCCGAGTGGTCTCTTCACCCATCTAGTGTGAGTGAAGGTGCCACTGGACGCTGTATAAATCATCTCATTACGTAGATGCAAAGGCCTTAGTAGTTTTTACTTAATTTAGATGTTGCTTTACTTAATTTAGATGTTTGTTGAAAAAACTTTTAAGTGAGTTATTATGTGGGTAAGTAACATCATGAAAAATTACAATATAACAACGGCCAAGTGCGAGTCGCACCTACTCACTGGACCTTTGCCCAGCTAGTGGGACAGTACACTTTTACGTAAAGGGCACATCTCATTAAGGTACTTAATTACTCTCTTATAACAAATTATTTGTATTGAACCCTCAATGCGCAAGTCCACTCTTTGACGATTTTTATATCGCAAATTAACCGGTTTTGAGGACTAGCAACTGTGCATTTTTTTTTACATAATAGGTAAGTACACAGAACAGTCGGATGACATTGTTGTATCGGCGGAGGTCCATGGATGTGGATGATGAACAGTCAGCAACACTGTAGGGTAACCCTTTTTGTGCGTGATAAGAGCTTCCATGTGACAGCCTACCGTGTTACTGACGGTAGATTTTTGTTTTTAACAGCCAGCTTACAAAACTTCCGCCAAGTTCCCGAATTGCCAAGTCGTCCAACAAGAAGAGAAAGTAAAGAGAATTATTGTTAATGGCCCTCTGGACAGTGTCCAAAAGACATTACAGCCAAGCGCGCCACTCGATAGGGGAACCCCCGTTAGTTACCCCATGCGAGCGTTTTTATAACCACTCTTTCAACAGAAAAAGTTGCCAGGCGCAAATGAGGTGAATTCTGCCGGGTTAAGATGAGGGAAAAGGAGTGAGGCGGCGCGGTAATGAAAAACATAAAATCGGCAATGAAAATTTATAGGGTATAAATTGCAAATACTGTATGTCAACGGATCACTAAGAAAAATTAAACTCAATTTTTTCAATCGAGTCCACTGAATGACAGTAGCATACTAGCAACTGTCATTCCGTGGACTCGATTTAAATATTAGAGTATAGGTGGCTAATTATTGTTTTATTTATAAATTTCGGAAGGCTAACAGCTTAAAAAACCAGGGACACAAAAAGAAGAAAACAAGAAAAAACCTTGAAAGAAAACGCTTGTAAAAATTCCAGAATAAAGATGATAATATTAATAGAGATAGAAGGAGAACTATTTATCTGTGTAGCTACCACTAGTGCTTACTGTCACTGTCACTGAAAGTGATAAGTTGGATAAACAACCTTACTACTATAGTATTAGGATACATGACAGACGTCCGGCATACGTCCGGCACAGCTTTTTCGCACTCGTGGTAGCTACTCTGAACTCAGAAAATAGGTGATAGCTCGCACGCGCACGTTTCCGCTTACGCGAGCGTTTTTCCGGCGATTATTCGTGCAGTTGGTCATTGCGTCGAAACGCGCGTGTGGGGGGAATGTTATTGTTCAGTCTTTGGCGTGTTAATAAATATTCCCTTTATGCAATAAGGTGTATGAATGCCATCCTTGGGCTGTTTATTTATTGGGGTTGGTCGTTATGGTGTTTTTTCCCTCCTATCATTTTCATACCCTCACGCCTTATGGGGTGAACAGAGGCACCATACGCGCAAATTTTCCGTTTTTTAACACGAGATGAGTGAATGAAGCCACAAGTGGTTTAAGGCTCTGGATCCCTAAAAGAACAAGTGACAAAAATACCAAATTTCTAAACAGTCTAATCCAAAAATTACAGTTTGGCAATTTCACTGATTCGCCGCACCATATTTTGGTACCAATGTTAATGGGTGGACTGTATTGTGGCGGACTAGGCGGACACCAGTAGTGCTAGTTGGCTGCAGTAATATACTAGTACAGAGAATAGATACATACTAGACATGCGCGAAACAGTGCACTTCGAAGTCATGATATATTTCATGACATTTCATACCGCGGGATATTACCTTATATCATGGCACCAAACATGACACATGACATCATGGTATTTCTTCATTGCAGACATGAAACATGACATCATGGTATTTCTTCATTGCAGACATGAAACATGACATCGTGGTATTTCTTCATTGCAGACATGAAACATGACATCATGGTATTTCTTCATTGCAGACATGAAACATGACATCATGGTATTTCTTCATTGCAGACATGAAACATGACATCATGGTATTTCTTCATTGCAGACATGAAACATGACATCATGGTATTTAAGCACACTTTCATTGCAGTACGTACAGTGTGCTGAAATGCCATGTGTCATGTTTCATGTCATCTAGTGTAATGAAATGGTATGTGCCATGCTTTATTCTCTCGTGTAATGTGTAATATTTCATGACACCGTTGTGTAATATGTCTTTTGTAATATTACAAGCATTACCTACACGTCATGTCTAATACATACCTGGTTGACAAATCTGTTCTTGTCTCACGTGCGCTCTACCCCTCAAACATTGAGCGAAAGGGTCAACCTGAAGAAAATACAAAATCGAGGTTTCGTATTTAAAATTTTCGGAATCGGAAAAGTGATGAGAAAGGAAAATAGGGATATTTTCCTTTCTCATCACTTTTCCGATTCCGAAAATTTTTTCATCACCGATATTACAAAAAACTATTTCGGATCTCTTGTTTTTTAAATTATTTTAAGTTGTTGAATCAGTTTACTAGACGTTTTTTGTCGCCA
This sequence comes from Zelleria hepariella, assembly GCA_949319315.1. Taxonomy (NCBI): domain Eukaryota; kingdom Metazoa; phylum Arthropoda; class Insecta; order Lepidoptera; family Yponomeutidae; genus Zelleria; species Zelleria hepariella. The sequence goes on along the minus strand of OX439396.1, from coordinate 2,999,239 downwards.
CTTTGAAAATACGCATTTTTTTGTATTTTTGAAAGGTCCTAGCTCCTGCTAATAATAATTTATCGAAAAAATCTAAACGGTCCAACACGCCAGGATTGGGCTTGTCCCAGAATACAAAAAAAAATGCTCTAGGAGGAAATCGGGGACTAAGTTTGTATGGAGAAAACACTACTGTTATATCCTCTTAAGGAATACCAGTATCATTATTTATGAGTATGTCTCAATATCGATGCTCTTTCCTTATTTTAGTAGCGTGAAAAGTCCTGAAAGTAATTTGATACAACGCGCATTCAGGCATCAAACTTGGACCCCCTGATCGCTTGCCCGCCCCGTGACCAAACGATTACTTCACCAATGTTTAACTTGCCTAAAGACCCCGGAGTGTTTTTACCCGCTAAACCAACCGAAAAGGTGATAATAATCCAAATTCAATTAATCAAAAATCACACTCATTAATTCGCCCGCTCGCTGAAAAAAAGGGGTGCGAAAAATCAATCCGCTCTGAAAGAGAATATCATCGCGTCATTTAAAAACCAATTTGCAAATTCATGCAAATCCGAGGTGAAACGCGAAAGCCCGGAGTTCGATAGCGGCCCGTCGGGAAAAAACCGGCCAAGTGCGAGTCGGACTTGTACACTGAGGGATCCGTTGAATATTCAATAACTGTGTTTTATATATTTTTTTAACGAGCTAAACCGACCTAATGCGTAGGTCCGATTTGCACTTTCCGACTATACTATAGATAGATTATACGTATAATAATAATAAAGACAGCGTCTAGTGGTACCTTCACTCACACTAGATGGGTGAAGGGACCACTCAGCGCTGCAGTACCTGGGACATACCTGCCAGTGCCTGGTGTGTTTATTCGTATACACACACCCATTAATTTATAAGATAGAGCAAAAGCAAAAAAAGAAAACGGTGGAAAAACATGTTTGTTATTTGGAGACCCTTAACTTTCTTATTTTTATTGTTTCTTAGAGTATCCACTAATAATACGTATAGATTTTCTATAAAAATTTTAACTGACCTACTTATTTTAGCCTAGGACAAATAGACAGTGTGGGTTTGGCAACCTTTGGCTACGGAACCCTAAAAACGTGGGAAAATTCCAGGGGAAAATTCAGTGCGGACAAGTTGCGCTATTGATAGGTTTCGCGGGTCGCTTTTTAAAAGGCTTTTGGGGCGTTTTTTATGGTCCGTCTACGGGTATTTTACGTGATAGCACGGGCTATCGGTGCGCAGTGAAGTATGCTGCACTTTAAAGTCTGTGTATCAATGGTCGATGATGAGGATGTCCTCACAGATTATACCCCGTTCACGATACCGATGAAAAAAAATCTTCTTTTTGGGTATTTGGGATGAAAAAAAATATATCAATTTTTAGGACCTAAGGCCTAGTTTCCAGATCCTAGAACCTACGAATAAATGCCGCACAAGAAAAGACCGGTCACTTTTGACTTGGGCGGGATTTATTTGTATGTTCTAGGATCTGGAATTTACGTCTTAGGTCCGACAAAAAGTTAAACCTAGGGATTCTCATTTGACACCTCGTTTTTAGCATAAAATGCAACCAAAAAGGAGATATGATTTTTTATTCATTGGCGGCGCTAGTGTGCCCAGGTCACTTTGTTCAAAATTTAAAATAAAGAGGTTTAATTCGAATTTGAATTTTGCTTACTTGAAAGATATCTGATAGCTGATGGTTTTGGGCCAGATGGAAGGCAAACGGGCGAAAGGCAGAATACCAATGTGTCCGATGTCCTAAAGATGGCTGCAAGGGGTTCCATCCAGCACGCATCCCACCACGCCTATGACCGTGATGACTCGAGAACTACCTATTTGTATATGGTCATGATCCTCAGAATTGAGGGACCGATTTGGAAGAAAAAGAAGAAGAAAAATAAGGTCATTAGTTACACTATCGAAGAAATAGAAAGAGTGTCAGATTTGTATGACATTTTTGACGTTTAGGTATGACAAAAACAGATCCTAAGAACTAGGTTAGCCGGTTGAGTGGACCCACAATCTGATGTTTGACATATTTGACAAAATCACAGCCAAGTTGAGCAATATTCACCGCGGTGCACTGTAAAGCAAAGTTCAAACCCTATATTTATAGATTTGCTGAAGCCATTGAAACGTGCCAGCTAAGTGATCCCCTCACACTGGTCTTGTCTCTTTCACCCTCCATCAATGTGGCATAGTGGCCTCCCCCTCTGGTATTCCATTGAGGGACATCGAACGTTCGGTCCAACAGGTGGTATTGGTTTCGATGGCAGGGTTGCCGATTTGGGCGAGCATTTTATTACATGCGTCATCATTATATTTAAGAGTTATCCTCTTGTCGGTGCAGCATTCTCCATGCACTTCGATCACAGGCTAGTTCCTTTGCAGCCTGGTACGTCACGACATCCACCTTCTCTTTAATTTGGTCAAAGTAGCTTCTTTGTGGCCTTCCTCTACTTATTTGGAGAGCATATCTTGGACGGAAAGATTGTCAAATGAGCAAGTCCTGGAAAGAGTAGGGGAGAGGAGAACGTTGATGAAGACAATAGAATGCAGAAGAGGAAAGATGCTAGGCTACTTGCTACGTCACGACAAATTCATAACCAAAATATTACAGGCAAAGAACCGAAAAACAAAAAGAGACGACAAGAAGAAGAATAATTTTATTACTATGACGAAACCCGAAACCCGTGAAATAAAGTAGCACTGTTACAAAACATAAATCTAGGGTTGGCAGGCATACTACACCACGTAAGTCAGACTAAAGCACATAAGTCCTAGGACTTACGTGGTTTAGTCTGCCGACCAAAGATAGTACATGATGACATACTCGTAGAAATGAAATGAATTTATTGTGTTAGAACCTGGGTTACAATAGCTGATGTAATTGCATTGGTATATTTAGGTCGCCACGTTCTACCTTTTCAGGTGTATACACATTTTATATATCTTATATCTACATAATATTATGACTGCTAGATGCCTCCCTGTTTTTTTTTCTGTCGAAAAGACGACAAAGCTGAAAGGATAGGTTTTGGTTGCCCAGTCTTTCATCTAGAAATGTCTGTCTGACCCATGACTGGGACATGCAACGCAATGCATTCGAGTATTCACTTCACTCACCCACTGTGTAAACTCCTCCAAATGGATGCCAAAATGGCCCTAGTTTCTCTCTCTCTCTTCCAAGCTTTAGTCCCCGAGGCGGTGGGGTCAGCGTTCCTAATTTTCTTTCTCCACTTCGCCCTGTCCTTGGTGTCGTCTTCAGAGGCTCCGCATTCTATGAGGTCTTTCTTGACCACTTCCACCCACCTTGTTTTCGGTCTTCCTCTGGATCTCCACCCGGGTACGGAATGGCCATAATAAAATGGCCCTAGTTTATAGGAAAACTAGCTTTTGCCCACGACTTCGTCCGCGTGAACTACAGAAAAAAGATACGTAGTTTACATTTCCCCTAAGTGTAATAGCGTTATAATATCTAGCCTATGTGTTATTCTGATGTCCAAGCTATGTCCATCCCAAATTTCATCCAAATCCGTCAAGCCGTTTCAGCGTGAAAGAGTAACCAACATCCATCCATCCATACTTACAAACTTTCGAGTTTAGGATAATTCCTATAAGTATTTAAATATCATGCTCTAGTGGCAACCCTAGACTCATCGTTTTTCCACTTCGTGCCGAGCTTCGATATCAGAATTGCCTCACCTGTGCGGGACGGCCCGTATGGGAATATTGCCTGTATCCGGATCCGGTTTTGATCGGTTATTCCAATACGCTGTCAGGGACAAAATTATCACACGGCAATTTTTGTAGCAAATCAAACGTGAGTTTCACGATATTGGTTTCAAGGATTGCAGTCTTAAGTTCTAGGATCTGGAATCCAAACCTTAGGTCCTAAAAATTGTTAAGCCTCGCGTTGAGAAATCGCAGGAGCGTTTTTTGCTAAAAACGCATCCAAAAAAAGATATGTTTTTTTTTTCATTATCGGCGCTAGTTGTGAGACGTATTTCATCTTAATAGTTGTCAGTACAATTTTTTTCGAAACCTTACCAAACCATAGGATCCAACAAAATTAAAATCACTGAAACAGAAATCTAGAACGTAACGGAGTTTGGCCAGGCACTAGACGAGATGGACTGACTGGACTGGATCAAAATGGCTGGAAAAGACTTCATGAGGCCTAAAATATGGCTTGAATTTGGAATTGGAAGAGACCTTCAGTCAGCATTGGTTATTGTCATACATACAGTTGAAGAAGAATTTAAAGGAAAATCTATTGGCTTGAAAGCAACTATGTTGCTTTATAACCTACTTGTAGACTAGCCGGGAAGTACGTGGGCAACTAAACCTAATAGTTAACATTCTATGGATAAAACGCACTTTCGAAAGCATCAATTTAACAATATTAGTACCTAACCCCAGCGATCGATACGCCGTGCCAAATCCATGATTGGACTGACGCATCGTAAAAGTAAGTAAGTACTTTAACCATCCACAAGTGAAATGAGTGCCCATCCTTCGATAAAGGATAAAACTAGATAGTACTTAAATATAACTCTGAAATATGTCTGGAAAATTTGATGCCCAAATTCTCTATGGGTACTTATTTGCTCGTAGTCTATGCAATTTAAGTAAAACTGTACACTAATGCAATAAGGTTGACAATGTTGACATTAGAAAGTTAGACGTATGGTCGACATGATGTTTCGTATTTGTCTCTTGCTGCTACCATTTGTTTCCATGGGGACAAGTTTTTATTATGATTTTATACGTAATGCGGATTCTATGGGATTTAGTTCGGTGGTTCCATCTCATCAAAAAGTACAAATAAACCTCCAAAATATGGTCTTGTAAAAAAACTTTATGCCACAGCTGGAAATGAACTCGATTGAAAAGCTACCGTTCGCCGCCTGCTCTGGCTTGGTTCCTGTTTTTCCGATGGTTTTTATAAGTTCAAAAGTTATTACAATAATTTTAAGCACAACTTAAGAAAAAAATAATCCAATCAGTCGAGCGGTTCTCTAATTAATGATGTTCTTACTTAGACGAGAACAAACGTAAATCACAGAGCAGTGCCATTCCATCATTTGCATGTTGTCCTGCATTATGGAACACTTTACATAGCCAAGCGGTAAGACGTTTTACTCGTTTCTCTTTACTTCAACTAAAGCATACCATGTGAGGGTAATGGTAGGGAATGGATATTATAGATTATGGACTTTATGTCCATTGATAATTGAATTAAGGGCTCTCTTTGAGTTTCGCTTTAGGCCATAGATACTAGACCTACATCAATTTCTGATATGGTTGAATCCCGAAGAAAAGAGGGCTAAGATTATTGGAATTATTTAACAGACGAATGATTTTTTTTATTTATGAAAGGCTACTTTCAAATTATTGGATATTTAACAGACGAATGAACTTTTATTTATGAAAGTCATTCAATAAAAATGGGCCAGTTTCGTAATTTTCGTTAGTCCCAGGCGTTCTTTCAGTGAGAAGAAAGCGACGGATAGTCACTTCTTTTTGGATGCGTTTTTTGCTCAAAAACGAGCCGTCAAATGAGAATCTAGATCTCAGATCCCATGAATAAAATTCGCCTGTTTTTTTCAAAATTTTGTTATGGATAGAGATTCTCATTTAGCAAAAACGCATCCAAAAAGAAGAAAATTATATTTTTGCATTGGCTGCGCTAGTGGACTAATAAAATTATGCCCCAGACCTCCAGGATTCCTCGCCATGCTTTCCTTCACAGATAGATAGCTATTAACATTTACAAACCCCTTAGAACCTGTCAAAAAACCACTGCCTACTAAGGGTGGCATTAAAAGTCGTCTGGGATCACCTATTTGAGCTCGATCTCAAGTAGGTGAATTCAGAAAAGTCAAATGCTAATGTCAAAAGTCAAATGCTAATGCTAATACCTTGGCTAATATCAAACTTGAGTAGCTGTCAGCATATTAATAGACACGATCTTGAGATTGACATTGACATTAGCCAAAGCTTGACATTAACATTTGAATTTTCTGAGATCACCTTCGAGCTTGAGAGGACGGCTATTAATGCCACCCTAAATGCCCAGATCACGAGGACACGAGTACCAACCCAAGATAAAGTTGCCAGTAAGGGTGGGCATAGACTGGAGCAATGGACACAGAGGTCACACATCCCAAGTATTCCTTTGCAGGTAGGCCCGCCCCTTTGTCGTAACAACTCCCGCTCCGGGGTAATCGCGAGAGCTATTTGATAACGGGGGCGATGGGGGCATTCTAGGTACATACTTTGATAATAATTGTAAAATATTTGTATTTAAAAAAAAGTGACAGCACGTCAGCACAAAAAAAAAGTGTCTTTTCACGAAAACACTTTCGTTGCAAAGTCGCCCGTAACCTAACTGAAAAGAGGGCATGTGTGTAAGGGTCTATGTGCTGTCGACTTGAGCTATGAGCTTTCTTAACGGTATTAAATAGAATCACAAAATAATAAAGATATAAAATGTAACATTTTTATTCCTCAGTTCTGTCCATAGTGTACCACTATGGACAGAACTGAGGAATATTAATTAATTACTAATTTAATTTTCAGCCGTGTTGGCAATGTCTCTGCTTCGTTGACCCTGCCTGAAGACAGTTGTAGGGCAGTCTGTCTTTGACGACTCTACTCTACAGGGTGCACTCTAAGTCGATAGCGGAACTTTAAGTAGGCTGTCTACTGATCACTACCAACAACTTGTACTAGGTGGCGAAAAAAATGGAGCGAAAAAAATATCAGCTATTTCATACATTTAGCGCAGTACTGAGTCGACCTTTTGTATGGAACAGCTGATATTTTTTTCGCTCAATTTTTTTCGCCACCTGGTACAAGTTGTTTGTAGTGATCAGTAGACAGCCTACTTACAGTTCCGCTATCGACTTAGAGTGCACCCTGTAGTACTCGTAGTATTCAATATCCATTCGAAATCCAGCGAGATTTGTTGTAAAAAGCATTAATTTTGTACTCAGTAGGTTATGTTCTTAGACTGTATAGATGTATTAAAGGACTACTTACACTTCAACCCCACTACGGGGCTTCAGCGTATGTTTTAGAAAAAAACCTAAATTTTACAGAAAGATAAAGCGAGACGAATAACACGTATCTAAAGCGAATCTTCGCTAGACCTAATAGTGTTCATCATCATTATAATTATTTAAGAGTTAGACTCTTGTCGGTGCAGCCCGCTCCATGCACTCCGGTCACAGGCCAGTTCTTTCACCTCCTGGTACGTCCTGACGTCCACCTTCTCTTTAATTTGGTCGAAGTACTCGTAGCTTCTCCGAGGCCTTCCTCTACCTCTCTTTCCTTCAATCTTTCCGTCAAATATATTAATTATAGATTAGTCGTGACGTATCAAGTGGCCGTGTCTAGAAGCGATTAGTCGTGACGTATCAAGAGGACACTAGAAGACAGAAGAGAAAATATATTGATCTTTCCTCTTCTGTCTCCTATCGTCCTAATTATCATTCTACGCTGCTTCAATCTTTCCAGGACAGTAGTGTAATGTTGTCGTAGGGATATTTTACAGGTCAAATGCTTCGTTGACAACGCGAGGGCCCCCTGAGTTATGCGAACTATCGCACCGATGTCCGAAGCACAGTGCTGCGCGGTTTAACAAAGAAGTTAGCCACACGTCACTTAGCATAATAGTGGGATCAAACGCGCCTAGCGTTGCCAATGGGTTGAGAAGAGATAGAGTAGACTCCGTCTAGAATTTGCTAAAGAGTAATATTTTTTGAGAAATTGAAGACAATTAACTTCGAAGGACGAGATAGCCAATGATCACTGATCGCCAACCTCCGATAGGAGACGGCATGCAAGGAAGAAGAAGAAGAAAATTAATTAGATAAATTACTCTTCCAGATGGATGGTGGATGAATTATCAAGCATCGCATTGCGCGTAAAGTCCTTTTTTAGGGTTTCGTACCCAAAGAGTGCCAAACTCTGCCTTTGCGGTCAATCCTAACTTTAATCTGTGAAAATTTCAACTGGCTTCCTACTACGGTTACAAAGATACAGCCCTTTAAAGTTAGGCAGACAGACACTGTAGGTAGGCAGAGTAATAGGGTACCGTTTGACACCCTTCGGATACGGAGTAAAGTGCGAATTGGAATCACTCAACGAGGGGCCAGATTTTTTTTATTGTAAGTATGTCGTCGTTCGGTACAGATCCGTCGGGAAGGACTCTGATTCGCAATTGTCCAGTGTTTTTTAACAGATTTATGACAAAGCCAGGTCTAATCCATTCCTACCTCTGCTGCAGAATCTCGCCCAGGGCTAGAATTCTTGGGCAGGTCTGTTCAAAGGCTCTGATAGTTCAGTGCATTAGTTTACACGCTGCGGCAAGCCCCGCACCCCGAAGTTATCTATTCCAGGGTACTTTGAGCTCGTGGGCCATTTCCTTTTGCTACGCGGTTAGACGACACGCGCTTGACTTCGGCAGGACGTGAGTGAACAATATGTCAAGTTTCTAGGACATAATAATCAAAAGTACTCAACTTATAAGCATCAAGAAGAATTTATTTTCATCAATATGGGATTACATTCAAACTATTACACAATATTTTTACAGACCAAGCCAGGCCTAAGGGATGTGTAAATGCTACTAGCTAACTGTGAAGGAAAGCATCGCAAAGAAACCTGGAGGTCTGAGGCATAATAACCTTCAACGCGAAAATCCACAGAGATTTCTTTCTCTGCTTCTCTCCGAGAAAGAAAACTAGTAATTTATGAAATGCAATAAGTTTGCATGCTACATCCAACTTTTTAATATTGCAAATCCAATATACGTCGCCAACACCGCATCATTTGTCAACAGGAGCTTTCAATAAGGCCCCGATTCACCGAACAACACCATATTTCAAATGTGTAAAGTAAGATATAAATCCAAAAGGTACAGGGTGGTAAAAAGGAAAATAATAGTTATTTGTTATGCGAGGCTGCAAAACAATTTTTAGCAGCGAGTGTTTGTATTGTATACCGAGCTAGTGAAGGTTTCTAAAATTGAGCCAAGAGCGTAGCTAGTGACTCATAAAAAGAAACCTGAGCGTAGCGATGTATTCAAAAGCATGAGACGCAAATAATAATGCATCCGTGCGAAACACACAACTTTTCATCTCACAGAGCGAGTAAATGATTATGTTAGATGCAAGAAAAAATAATAGAGAGTAGGCACCATCTTTTTTATGATTGATTTATTGATAGCCAAGTTACCAAACCAAAAAATATTACTATGACACGATTCTTGCAAAGCATCCTGTACAGGCAGGAAAATGCGCGCAATACCTTTCGGAAGATATTCCAATATTATGATTTATGACATAATACCGAACGCACTCTCTTCAGCCACCCACCAATGTAGTCAGACCTTTAGGTTTCTCCCACCGTCCCTTCTATTTGCCCTTTGTTCTAAAGCAAATTGCGGTGTGTGGAGGGTCTACAAAGTTTGGTCGTCAACTACAATAAATAAAGTGTACTTACTCCCCCGTAATATGCAAAAATAACGTCAAGATATGCCATACTTGGGATTATTCAGAAGGAGATGTCATTTTTGTGTGCGGATAAATCTTCTATAGTCCTCCTAATACACTAGAGTGCTGTTGGATGCAGGAATGAATCAAAATGACTTCGCGTTGAAGATATTGCCAGTTTCTGCTAGAAACAAAATACAATGCAAGTTACATTGGGACATAATCTTTGGTTTTCTTCATTTGAAAATAAATTTACTTGTTTAAACTTCAAGCGGTCGCGTGCGGTCAAATCGACCGCGCTTTACACATTTTTGCTCATAATTCGGTTTAAATTAGTCACAATGATTTCTTATCCCAGGTAACCTCTTCTTAGTTCACTACAATTAAAATAAACTATAGGTCGGATCTTTTAGTTGAAAATTATTGTAAGAAAAACTGGTTTCTTGTAATGTTTTAGTTCTATTAAAGGTACCTACAGTCGACCTTAAGTTGCTAATATAAGTCAACTGTAATTGCACTGCACACAAGATTGACGTGCAGTCGTATCTGCCTCCTTCATTCGATTATAATTACAAATAATACGGTCCTTCCGAATGTTTTGCACAAAAATATAAAAAGAAAGAAGATCGAATCCGGTTCCATACAAGCAAGATTGCACCATCGAGAGCGTTAGCTTAATCTCATCTACCATCTCTTTAAACAATCGTATCTCCAAACGGCTCAACACACACACCTTCCAAAATATTGCCAACTGATATATGAGGTGTAAGATTCCCAGATAAATCGCCGCCTTCCCATTACAAGGGGTGCAGACATGCCCCGAATAGGGGTCCAAATTACCCCGTCCTCTATACGCGTTGGTAATATACGATTTGTTATATTGCATGCGAAGAAAGCGATGGATTGAATTCGGTACGCAAAGTTTTTTGTTCGAAAGTCCGTTATTGGCTTAATCTTATCTTTAGACAATATTGAGAAACTAATTTCAATATTTTTTTTTTTGGTCTTTTTAACAAAAAACTTTGCGTACCGAATTCTGTCAGTGCGTATGATTTTGTTTTTGTTACCAATAAAAGGATGTTTTTTTTTTACCTAAATAAATTTCTTCTACCTAAATCTACCAGCTAAATTTCATTATTTTCTTTCTTTAAAATATTTTATCCGGCACCCACAACACATGCCATGCCTAAGTGTGGGGGCCACCAATATATCTTCAATATACAGGGTGTTGTTTTGGTCAGTAACACCCGAGTCAGGGACGATAGTTTGAATAACGCTTGAAACTAAAAACAAGTTCTTTTTTTTCTAAAAATGTTTTGATGGATGAATCACCTTGTTCAATTTTTTCTATATTAACCGCGACGTGCGGACACCCCCGCTTTCTCAAAGCGCGCGCGCGATGTTGCGCCCGACTCGCCGCTAGCGTTAGTGTAATAGTACGGGTGGCCACAATTGAATAATTTTTGGGTATTTTTCACTGACATATTTTTATTTTTTTTTAATATTTTTTCTGGCTTCAGTGTCATGTAAATAATCACCCCTGAGTCGGGTGTAACTTTACAAAACAACACCCTGTATTACTTCACTATTTTTAAATAAAGACCTTTTTCATTTTCATTTTTTTTTTTCATTTTCACCTGTTTGATGTATGTCCTAATGTTGGGCAGAAGCTTTCCCATTTCAGACCAGATAGTCCGATCCTGAGCAACCTCTAACCTCTCCAGCAGATAAATATTAAGTGAAGAACATGGCCTGGCTATGCGGAGACCTGAAACCATTCCTCCAATACAGCTTTGTAATGGTGTCCATCTGAAAAAAAAAATTGGAAGTGAGGACGCCCTAAGACTACCTGGCATAGAAGCGATAGTCTCGAAATGAGCAAGTATACAACATTAAATTAGAATTGAAAGCGTAAAATCAGCCGGAACGGAAAAAAATTTGGAGAGTCCTATTAGGTATAGGAAAATAATAGTTATTATATATAAAAATGAATCGCCGTGCATTAGTCTCGCTAAAACTAAGAAACGGCTTGACCGATTTGCATATTTACTGTTTTGTTTAGTTCACCATAGTTCAGGGTAGGTTTAAAAGCAAAGAAATATGGGAAAAGTTAAAGGATTAGCTGAAAAACGGAAGGAATGAAAATTGGTCATTTTGTATTGGAATCGCCATTTTCGACGCGGAGAGTCAAACTATTTCAGGTGATACGAAGTTCACCGGGTCAGCTAGTAAAAGATATAATTATTGTAAGAAAACGAGATACAAGAATAGATAATGACTTATTAGTTTTTGCCAAAGCAAAGAATAATCTATTTCAGAATGGCAATCTAGTGAACAGCTCATACAAGGTGTTACAAAAGATGCTAACTCTTTTTACAGGGTAATAGCACCCGGTGATAGAGATCACAACCTAAATATTTTTTTTGCTCTATGACGTTCCGTTGATTTTTAAATTAATAAAATGTGAACGCTGTGGCGGGAGAAAAGTATTTTTTAAATATTGTTTTCATTGACTTTTACAATGTTTTAACAACTCAAAGCTATGCAATTGCACCTACACACACAAACATATTTTTAAATTTGAGCTAATACCAAAAACAAAAAAGTTATGAAAAATTTTAAATTTTGAGGTTATAAAATAAAAATTGTTTTTTCCAACTTTTTTTTACAGAATTGACATCCTGTTGACCAGTAGGTTACACCCTGTAAAAAGAGTTAGGATGTTTTGTAACACGTTGTATTTGTTTTTGTCTTTCTCTAGGTATAGTTTGCGTTGTGTTTTTTCTTGAGAAGTTTGATTTACATTTTTTTTTGCGAATTAACAGACTTATGCCCCTCGTGTACATAATTAGGTAGAAAGAAATGGTATTTTCTACTTCGTTCCAAATACAATACCAGGTCCTTGTCCTAGTCTACTTAACCCTTTCATGAAAGATACCGGGTAGGTAGGTATAATATAAAAGAGAATTCACCATCACAACCGCCAAAAAACTCATTTGCCATCGCAACAATACCGAACATGCCGTCATCAATATAATGAGGAAACATTGAAAACACAACATACAACAACAACAATACATGTATACGGAACTGTTACAACCACCACCCCCCGACTCATAGAGTATCCACAAAAGGATGACTCTCATTGCATTGGCAATGAGTTCAAAGCAATGTATCTTGCCTGTTCTCATCTAGGTATGCCTTCCTGCCAGGTATCGTCACTGACTGAACAGCAAAAGTTTAGGCTCAAGATATTATACTCCGTGCAATTTTAGTGGTTTTGAAGCCGAAGGTATTTTGTTGCACTGGTGATTCTGAGCCGAATCACAAAATATCAATCCAAAATGCGCGAAAAAAAAATTCACTTCTCCATACAAATGGTATCGATTGGCGATAGCCGTTTGTATTGGGAAGTGTTTTTTTTTTTCGCTCGTTTTGAAGTAAAATTTTGGTTTTTGGCTCAGAATCACGAGTGCGACTAAATACCTTCGGCTTTAAAACCACAAAAATTCCACGGTGTATTGTTGTTTTGTTTATTGTTTATTCGATATTTAGATAGTAATAAGCAATAAGTATTTTTTATTGATATACTTTTTTCTGAGCGTACTCAACGCAAAAATCGCCAACCCGCATTGAGCACGCGTGGTGATTAAGCTCGAACTCTCTCTCTGAGAGAAGGCCTTTGCTCAGCTAGTAGGACGTACAAGCTTCATCATACTTTTTTGTTACTTTTGATACTTGTTTGCCGTTGAATGTAAATAATTTATTCATAGCTTATTGAATAAAACCTTTCGACTGACTTTTTGTTGGAATATTGGCTTAACAATATGCAAAAATTAATCTTGTGTTTCTGAACGCAGTGGTTTAATATTATCTATTGGCAACACCGATCTGTTATACAGAGACGTCGCTGTTTTCCCGCCGGCCGCCACGCTCCGCTCTGTTTTGTTTTATTGTATCGCAAGCGCAGGATCAGACATACATCTTCCAAGTTCTAAAAGAAAACTGGAATATATCAATAGTTTATTTTACCAGTTAAATTGACTCTTTCATTCCGGCCATACACCTCTTCCAATACTTTTGACATTAAAAAAAAACTCTTATTGCCCGTTCTTCTATCTCTGTCATGGCGGCACAGCCACCCCCCGCGTATCGGTGACACTCGCGGGTAGCGGGTTTGATGCCGCGCTAAGAATAAATGCCCCACATAAAACGCGGAGTGCTAGAAAATGTACGTGAGCTCTCTTAGTACCCCATATGGGAGGGGTGTCTTTGGAGCTGCTAAACACACCCTTGGAAAAATATATCGTATTTCTCGGGGTAGCTTAGTCGACCAAGCCCACAGGAAAGACAGGTCAATACGTGTGGAGCCAACTGAGCCGCGGGTTTCCTCACGATGTTTTCCTTCAAGCTGTCAGGATGGTATAGGTGCTGGGCAAGCCTACTCCATCTAAAACAATGTCCCAGGCACTGCAGCGCCGAGTGGTCTCTTCACCTATCTAGTGTGAGTGAAGGTGCCACTGGACGCTGTATAAATCATCTCATTACGTAGATGCAAAGGCCTTAGTTTTTTTTTTTTTTCGGGGTAGAGAGGAGAATTATGCATTTTCTTTTTGGTCTATAGCTTCATAGAAAAAAAATCTGAGGCCTATGAGACGATAGTTACGTAATTTTGAGATAATAACGTTCGGTTCCAAAAGTTAACTGTATTAATTGTGTATTAATGGATAGATAGAACCATCGACATTTAACTTTTAAATTTTAAATTTAGATCTGTTGTATTTTATGTCTTATGTGGTAGAGTTTTTGTAATTTTCACACAATTAGGTACACTTGATTTCTCAATCTTTAACAATTACCCTAGCTAAAGTTTTACCCAAACAATAATATCGTGTCTAAATAGCAGCTCTATACAAATTCCAGTTGCGTCTTTACAAAGGCATTTTCCGGCGAAACGTGTACGGTTGTATAGCATTATATCATTTATAAACAAAATGTGTTAAAATAAATCGCGACGTTGGCAACCGCAGATAGGCCTCCAAGAATTCCCCATAAGGGTTAAAACCTATAAACCCAATGATTTGGTCCTTGGAAATTAATCAATTGTCGTATGCTATGCCTTCATAGAGGTCTATGCGCAAGAAGATAGACCATGTTAACGCATGACAAAGTGCTCTAAAAAAATATGCTGGGTACCTTTAAAATATCCTATCCTATCCTACTCCTACTTATATTATAAATACGAAAGTTTGTGAGTGAGTGTGTTTGTTACTCTTTCACAATAAAACGGCTGGACGGATTTGGATGAAATTTGAAATGGAGATAGCTTAGACAGCAGAATAACACATAAACTACATATTATCACGCTATTAACCTTAGAGGCAATGTAACCCACATTTTTTTCTATAGTTTACACGGACGAAGTTGCGGGCAAAAGCTAGTATGGAATAAAATACTATCTACTTATCTGCCCCTGTATTCTCTAAAATATCCAATGTAAAAATTACCGAGTTTTAAATGTCAAAAAAAAAGATTGTGTATTTATAAGGGCTATTTGAGAATGTTTTGACCCTCGAAAACTGCATGGATTTTTGAGAAAATAGAGGCGCTGATGCATGTAAAGTTGAAGAATAGTATAATTTCTACATCTATAGTATGATCTATCATCTATAGTTCACAACATACTTAAAGTTCCGCTATCGACTTAGAGTGCACCCTGTAGTTATTTAATGACAGATTCAACTACATACTTGGAGCGAGTAGATTTTTTATTGTCTGGCATTTAATATCTCATCAGCCAAACGCCCTTTTCCATTACCTAAAAACTCTTGTAAACTTCATAAACTCTTCACAGTTGCTGAGCCTCTAAAATTCTGAACACCAATTTCACTGTCACAAAAATGGTCCCAATACAACAGTTCCAACGAGTCCAATACCAAACATAAGACGCGGAGCAATCAATTCAACATGAAATAAACTCGGTTAATATGTAGATTTATTGTTGTGTGCCAGTGCTTATGTGAAATGTTGTGGGGGGAACGCGTGGGGTGGTACGGGGATGTGTAATCAGTTTTTGCAATGTGCCGGGGAGGTTTAGGCATCGATTTGACTTGCTGGAGAAATACGGACTTCTTCTTCTTATCGTGTCATTAACATTTTTAATTTTTTTCATCTCCAAGGCTCGGAAAATATGCTGTTACTAGTATCATACGATGAGGCAAAAGACATTTTTGCGCACTTCGAAATTTGGGCGAGACGCATTATTACAATATTAACAACGGCGGAGCAAAGCCACCACCAAAAACGGGGCTGCTCAACTGTCAAACTATCAACAGAGCGGTAAACATGGTTACGCCAACCAAACATTAATCTTTTATTTCCTTTTATTTAATGGCTGCTAGGCATTGAGTTGCCTGCATTCACGAAGTTTTAGTTTGGTTGTTGTTAGTAAAATTAGTTACGAATAGGGGCTGCCCAAAGTTAAACAATGCAAAAAACACTTCCCAGCACCCCTATTCCGGATCATTTTTCTCTCTTAGTAATCCTTTCTATCGCTATCGCCAGGACCGGTAATAGCCCGTTGACAAATGAATCGCCAGCGCCGAGGCAAGGGTTATCTTGGCACGACGGTCCAGTCGTCTGAAGGCGAGGATTTGGGCAATGAGACATTGGTTAATAGTTGTTACTGGACCTTTGGTACGTAATCGTTTCAAAGTCGACAACGCCTCTCCTTAAATGCCCCTCTCTGGTCACCGGACTACTAAATAAATGAAATTGTCTCTTCATATTTTGCCTACTACATATTTCTGTATATTGTCAGTAACGTCACTGAAGCTTCTTCTTATACTTACTACGCTGGCTCAGCGACCCGAAGTGGAGGCCAAGGCCTCCGCAACCAAAAGACGCCATCTCTCTCTGTCCTGCGCCACTTCTTTCCGATCTTCCACCTGGAGTTCGCGTAAGTCCTCTAATCTCCATGTATGCCAGCAAAAGGTAGAGGACAAGAGAGCTTGAGGCAGACCACCCGCTAGATGGACGAACTAAAAACTAAGGCCTTTGCATCTACGTAATGAGATGATTTATACAGCGTCCAGTGGCACCTTCACTCACACTAGATGGATGAAGAGACCAGTCGACGCTGCAGTGCCTGGAACATTGTTTTTAGATGGAGTAGGCTTGCCCAGCACCTATACCATCCTGACAGCTTAGTCAGAAAAGACCAAAGTCACGCAAAAATACCTGCATGGACTGATCTACATCGCGAGCGATAGAGTGCAATGGAGAACTCGAATCTACTCTCCGCAAGCTTCAATGGTGGTCATGATCCTCAGCATTGAAGGAACGACTGATGGTCGTAATCTCCAAAGTGTAAAAGCCACCCCGATCCATCGACGCCACAACAAACGCCCGTCCGACCCCCGAAACCCCCAAAATCCCCGAAATCGCAAATGTCACGATCTGAATTTCGCTTCAAACAAACCCCGGGCGGGACTGAACGTCGCATATTTCCGTGTTGCATTAGTCATGTGTGACCCATTACAGTATAGGGCGTTAATACGAGCTGACTTATTGGCCACATTGATCATACGGACCCGGGACGCGTTAAGACCCGAAAGGGTAATTTTGGAAAATTGCCGGATGGATCGGCGCGCTTTTTGCTTCTTGGCGATTTTGATAGTTTGAGAGAGTTGTGTTTAATATTTTATTCCGACCTTCATATTATTAATTAGAATACATCGAGGCAACGTGCTAAAGATTTTTTTCTTACAGGACTGTCAAGCTTCATCGGGCACTCAGACAGAAGACCATTCCCAATGGTCACGAACCTTAGTAATGCATAAGAAATCGTAGAAGAAGAAGAAAGATTTGGTTTTAAAAATTTCATTAAGAAACGCTAAATAAAATAATAATAAAAAACCTCCCACTATCTACGATCACAATAGTCTAAAAAAAAACCCCATCATTGATCCCATAACATTTGCACACATTCAAATGGACGAGACAAATCAGCGAACCACAATTTGGGTGCGCGCGCCAAAAAAACATGTAAGTAACATTATCAATCAAATAGACCGAGACACAAACGCCGGTCTCCCCTGTGCACCATAAACGAGCGTTTTTTAAACCACGCGATAACTGTGTACAAAAACTCACCAGCTATGTAACAAATTGGCATCAAGATCACTTTCATTCATGAAACCGACCGTAATCTCTCTAAATTTATAATATTTTGTTCCTTAAACCTTGTTTATAGATAAGATATTGGATTTTTATCATCTGAATAAATAAATAAATAATAATTATTATAAAAATGCTGTTTCAGGGACGGTAAAATTGGCAAAATGTCTCCGTCCTTAGCCAAAGTCAATTGAAATAATTCAAAGCTGTTTGCCAAGCCTATATAAACGAATGCTATCGTTTTAGTTCTAAAACCCCTTGAAGTTGTCGCGTGGTTCGAAAAAACGCACGTCTGTGGGGGACCCTAATATCGTGACCTAATGGTTCGTCCAGAAAGGTTCGAACGAGGTAGGTATAGTCGGCCACAGTCTCAGATACCCCTTTTTGTTCGATTGGCGCCCTTATGCCGCGCGCGGTAAGAGCTGCCATGGGGTATCTGAGATTGTGGCCGACCGTACGAAGCTACCCCGAGTGCCCAGAAATTACTGTGGGTATTTTAAATGGTTGGTGAAGGATTGAATGAAAAGGGTGTCGAAACAAAGAGGGTTTTTAGCTAATAGAGGAAAAGAGGAATACCAGAGAAAGACCGAAAACCATAGAATATGAAAATTGACACCAAAGACAGGGTGAAGTGTAAAGAAAAGTTAAGGAAAGCGCTGATAGTGGTTATTACTATGAAGTTAATCAATCATGTTGGGAGCCCCCTTAAATATTTATTTTATTCTGTTTTTTAGTAGTTGTTGTTATAGCGGCAACAGAAATACATCATCTGTGACAATTTCAACTGTCTTACTATCACGGTTCATGAGGTACAGCCTGGTGACAGACGGACAGACGGACGGACAGCGGATTCTTAGTAATAGGGTCCTTTACCCTTTGGGTAGGGAACCCTAAAAACTGAGATTTGTTGATGCTTTTACGCTACTTTAATTCATTGAACCTTAAGATGAAATACGTCTCACAACTAGCGCCGCCAATGGAAAAAAAATCACATCTTTTTTTGGATGCGCTTTTAGCAAAAAACGCTCCTGCGATTTCTCAACGCGAGGCTTAACTATTTTTAGGACCTAAGGTTTGGATTCCAGATCCTAGAACTTAAGAATGCAAGTGGCCACTTTTGGCGAGAATCGATTGCATTCGTAGGAAATCCAATCCTGGAATCAAAACCTTAGGTCCTAAAATAGTTAAGCCTCGCGTTGAGAAATCGCAGGAGCGTTTTTTGCTAAAAACGCATCAAAAAAAAAGATATGATTTTTTTCCATTGGCGGCGCTAGTTGTGAGACGTACGGCGTCTTAAGCTACATCTTAATTTTTTACAGCTTTTTACCCACATTGAATATTATCCTATCAGCTTATCTAGCGTCACAGGCGATGACCCCTCTCTCTAAGGAGGTACTAAATGATATCCACGTGCGCGCATCACACAATTCCACATTCATACATCTGCGACAACCCTTCTGTCCATCCGAACGTCATTTATAACTCACAAATCCTCCGACTATCGTACTCTAGCCCGTCCGACTCTTCCCTCACTGATTAAGAAGGTTTAGAAATACAGGGTATCACGGAAAGGTCCTGTCATGCTTCAGGAGGCAGTTAGCCCATGGTAAGGCGGCGGTTAAACGAGACAAACATTTTCGTGCGGCTCTGGTGTTCAGTGGTGGCAAGAGTCTTCTTCTTTGCGTATCGATGGCAGACCGATATCTTAATTTAATTAAATGGTTTTAGCCCAGAATTCCGTAACGCTAACTGCATCGTCATTAGCCGTCATAAGTTCCTCCAATGTGCAGGTGTTAGGGTACGCAGGACATGATGAGTTTTGCGGGGTATCTAACACATAAACAGTTCAAATTGCCGCCATCCGAGAATCTCCACTTGGCCATATTTTCCTTGCTTCGGCCGACCTTGGTCTTTTAGCGGTTTAGAGACTTCCAGGTCGCGAATGGCAACTTATGTCCAGACTCTCAGAAGGCGGCACAAAAGGGGTTGGCAGGAAGACGCTCTCACGCCAAAGGTTACACCTAGCTTGTGGTGGGTGCGTGGCAAGAGTGAACTTTGTTTACAAGGTAGCAACGTCAAACTCGCCCGGAAGTTAGCCATGGAGGAGAATACGGAGCTTTCCGCGCGGGTGCAATGTCTACTGACCTGCAGTGACAGACTGATAGGGACGGCGCGAGCTACATCCTTCACACTTTTCTCTTTAAACGCTCGCCGCCTACATCAGTCCATTATTTGATGTTACTGTGATTTTTGTTTTAGATGGAGTAGGCCTATGCTATGTCGTGACGTACCAGGCTGCAAAGGAACTGGCCTGTGATCGAAGTGCATGGAGAATGCTGCACCGACAAGAGGATAACTCTTAAATATAACGATGATGAGGCTAATGCTGGCGTATGTCCCAGGCACTGCAGCGCCGAGTGGTCTCTTCACCCATCTAGTGTGAGTGCGAAGGTGCCACTGGACGCTGTATAAATCATCTCACTACGTAGATGCAAAGGCCTTAGTTTTTTAGTTTTTGTGATTTTTGTACTTTGACACTACTTTTAATGTTTCTACGTATGTATTTAGTAGACCTTTCACCCTTTACCATTCATTGTTCCCATCCGACTGCTTCCTTAATATCGCAACCGTATTTATTGTCAAAACGCCAACTCGAGATGGGGCGGACGATTTGTCATTGACAAAGCTTTTTGGATATGAGAGGGAATATATCCTTTTCACGAACTAACCCTTGGGGGTATTGGGATGAATATGTTTAGGCTAGTTCGGGTGTCGTGTGTTTGTTTTGGGCTTTTGAGTGGTGGGCCAATTTGGGAGGCTACACGCTGGGCTTGACTCAATAGACCTCTACAAACTCTATATAACCGGAAATTGGTCTTCACGTCTATATAGGCCAACTAAGCTGTCAGGATGGTATAGGTGCTAGGCAAGCCTACTCCATCTAAAAACAATGTCCCAGGCACTGCAGCGCCGTGTGTTCTCTTCACCCATCTAGTGTGAGTGAAGGTGCCACTGGACGCTGTATAATTCATCTCATTACGTAGATGCAAAGGCCTTAGTACTCAAGTATGTCATGCGCAAGTAAATAAAGCTCTATTGTTAGCTCTGTTTCTTTCTTGTGGTTTCTTCTTTATTATTCCGACTTTAGTACTTACTCTTGCATTTAGTAGGCCATCTAAAACAATGTCCCAGGCACTGCAGCGCCGTGTGGTCTCTTCACCCATCTAGTGTGAGTGAAGGTGCCACTGGACGCTGTATAAATCATCTCATTATGTAGATGCAAAGGCCTTAGTTTGCATTTAGTACTGTTGGAAGCATTTTTTTTCGCTTTTGGAAGCTGATACTGGAATTCAAGTGATCACCGGACTACTGGTTGACTTGCTGTTAATGTTGGTCATATTATTATTCCGATGTATTAGCAATTACGATGTTTTGTTATAGTAACTAATTAGAATAGAATAGAATAGAATATTCTTTATTGTGCTAGAAAACATTTTATGGACAGACATTATTAATACATTAATGGTACAAATCGGCGGCCTTATTGCTAACAGCAATCTCTTCCAGGCAACCACTGACGGAGAAATTGCTAAAGAGATAATTAGCTGGTACATAAGCTTATTCCTTCAACAAGTGTGAAGATAATAATAATATCTAAATAATATCTAATATTCAAATGTATTCATTTTATTACAACCCATTCTCCAATTCGAGAAGTTCCCTCGCACCATTTAGAACAATCAATCAATGTCCACATAGGTCCAACCTTTGTCCAAACTACTCGGTCCCAACAAACAGTGTCACATACATTTGTTACGCGTTATCTTCACGTTAAAATATCTGGGGGAGGCAGCGGGATGAAATTGTGTCGCGCCTTTGGCTGATTGAAATTGGAGACGGTTTTACTAAACTTTGATGCTATGCGGAATTGCGGAGTCGTAGAAGCTGGTAGTCGATAGGCCATCAATTTATTGTTTTGGCGGTCAAACGTCATCGATCAAAACGGTTTCGGGTAATAGTGTCTCGCAATCGCGTTTTTTATTTGTCCCAGTTTGACTATTTGACTGATCAGACGTATTGAAAAGAGTTTAAGTTAAATCAGAGAAGGCCTTACTGTGAAACTATTTAAAATTAAGTAGTATAACATACAAGTAAAGTGATTCTAAAGTGAAGTGAACAAACCAAACTTATACCAGTGTGTGTTTGATTTAGCTGCGAAGTGGTACCCCCTTGGAGGACAGTTCTACTATTTACTTTACGCCGAAAGTTTCAGTGACTTTCTGTTCATATTCTCAAGTTAGCAGAATCGCTCTTCGCTAACGGTGCGAAGGGGATATTGGATGTTATGTCGAGGTGGAAATGAGGAGGAATAACAAGACGCTGTCCGGCCTTTGACGATTGTCATTTGCTGATGACCATCTTAGGGTTGCCACTTACTTACATTAATAAATAGATAAATATAAATATTTCTTCTTCTTCGTGGCTCAGCGACCCGAAGTGGATCTTGGCCTCCTCAACCAAAAGAAGCTAGCTCTCCCTGTACTGCGCTACCTCCCTCCATTCTTTCACCTAGAGCTCGCGCAGATCTTTCTCCAATACGTCTTTCCAGCGCTATTTAGGACGTCTGACCCTGCTCTCTTTGGTGCCCCCATTTAGATAAGGTAAAATACCTGTTGCCGAATAAATGAGGGTTACTGGGTGATGCTACAGTGGTATACTTAGGCCCTAATTGTTGGGCATTGGGCAGTGGACACTCAAATTTTGCATTGCTTAGGGTATATTTTGGTTCGAGTAGCCTATAAGGCTTGCCCAGCCTATAAGAACATTAATTATTGAGGTAATTCAGAATAGTCTATAGGAAAATAACGCTTATCTCCGGACCTTAATTATTAAGGTCGATAAGCGTGCTTAGGATAAAATTTTCTAGTGCTTACCATATATTTTGGGTAGAGGAGGCTTGCCCAGCACCTAATGGAACATCTATTCAGCTTAGTCAGCCTAGTATTTAGGAAATCGAAAGTCAATCAGTGCTACATTGGTAATACCTACGGTGCTAAAGTTAAACCACTGGACGCTGCATAAATTATCCATATTAGACGTGGAGATCTAAGTCATATTGGTCACAAACAAGATGAAATTTCACGAAACCCCAAAAATGTACCCAAAAGAATTCCTCCAATAAATATTCGCAAATCCCGAAGTGTGGCAACCCCAAAAATTGTTAGAACGTCATGTCCGGTCAGATCCCTCTTCAAAATGGACATCTGTCAACCGGAAGGGGGTTGGACAAACCATGCTTCGACTGGGCTCTGAGCTGTTGAAGTAAGAGTATGAGAGAAAATGTCACCAGAATATCCGCGTTCAATTGTGAAGTTGGGACGCAAAGCAATAGACAGAGAAAATACTGCAGTGAAATAAATCTGTCATCTACCTGTCCCTATAATCATCTACGTTTTGTCATAATACAGATGACATTACTGATCAATACCAACACCATTCGTTACAAAAACTGCAACATACATTTTACTGTTCCTCAAAACAATCAATTTGGAGGGATGACCGAAGATCTTGAGATGTGCGACATTCCCAGACTGCATAAATATAAAGTACTTACCTGCCAAAAACAATGGTTACTGAATTTTTTGCATTTTCAACTGTCACTGTTTAGAAGGACTTCAGGAACTTTTTTTATTCTATTCTATAGCAATGACATACAGAGATGTTGCATAAATCATCTACAATGCACATAAAATGATTTGATGGAAGAATTCCCTTTAATGATCATGAATTTAACTCTACACAGTACGTGAAGCGTGTTGCGCTATTTCTAAGCAGTTGGCTCCCTGTCTACGTCTGTTATTTGTGCTTAGGGTGAGAGATGGACGAGTAATGGATGATAGTTCCGGTCACTCAACTGCCGAAATAAAAGTAAGAACGTAGAGGTCACCAAACTACGGCTGTTTGACAGTAAGAGGGTTGATAGACCCTTGGTCAGTGGTCACTCCTTCGCAAGACACTTTGTAGCTGTTCTATGAAATTTCTATTTATTATTTTGTTTGATAAAAGGTTTGAATGTTTAGGGTGTTATTGGAAGATGTTACCATGTATCGGCAAATAGCTGCAGTGGCCTAAACCAAAATATTTTTGTTCTAAATTTACAATTTTGTTATATTACTTGTAAATAAACTTTACTCGGCGAAGGAGACTTCACCGAAGCTTAAGATAGCTACAAAAAATCTTCACTAGACAATTATACAGGGTGTCCCAAAAAGTAGTGTCAAGCGGAAGTCCAGAGATAGAGCACTCCTAGGGGTACCCGAATCACCCCCATGTATGTTCAGCGATTTTTTGACGTTTAGAAGTTATGAGGCTTTTAAGGTTTTTTTGGGAAGAATTACCTAGAATTGGTTTTTATTTTTTAACTTTTTTTGTATTTAACTTTTTCAATATTTTTTACTTTATTGGGGTCTTAGATAACTAGTCTACCACCAAAAAAAATATGATCAGCTTTATACTTGTAAAATATACCGCAATAATGATCCAAAGTTCAAAAATGCCGTTTTAGAGAAAACATCATCGAATAAGTTAGTATGGGGAGAAAAAAAGATTTTAAGCTTGTCTCCAATGTTTTTTTTCTGAATCAACAAAAATGAAAGAAAACCAATTCCGGTTTTTCAACTCTGATGGCTAATTACTCGAATAAAAGGCCCATAAAGTGACAGATTTTTTGTGCTATTCTGAAAGTTCAGGTTGTAGGAAAGTTTTTGAAATCAATTAAAAATCCTTCAGACCCCTACTTTTTTTCTCCCCATACTAACTTATTGGATAATGTTTTCTCTAAAACGGCATTTTTGAACTTTGGATCAATATTGCGGTATCTTTTACAAGTATAAAGCTGATCATTATTTTTTTGGTGATATACTAGTTATCTAAGATCCCAATAAAGAAAAAAATATTGAAGAAGTTATATAAAAAAAAGTTAAAAAATAAAAACCAATGCTAGGTAATTCTTTCCAAAAAAATATTTAAAGCCTCATAACTTCTAAACGTCAAAAAAACGCTGAACATACATGGGGGTGATTCGGGTACCCCTAGGGGTACTCTATCTCTGGACTTCCGCTTGACACTATTTTTTGGGACACCCTGTATATGATCGAGCCCAGACTATGAACGAGGAATAAGTAACCAGCAGCTGAAATATTACAAAAAATAATTAAAAAAATATCTATAAATATGTAGAGAATAAGTGTAACGAGGTGCATCAGACCTAAATCGTTGAAATTAATTACTTATGGCGAAGTTAAAGTGTCCAATAACTCTAAGATTGAAACAATTTCAACACACGTTATACAAAATAATGGTCACTCGAAACATCAGAACTAGAAAAAAACACACTGTTGCCAATGATATTGATACAGAACTACATATACAGACATATGCTAGTATTCTACGCAATGTATTCCGATATTCCCACAGGCGCCCATCGAAAATTCGCACCAACAGCTAGCAATCAAAACAGTGCACTAATCCACAAACGCTTGACGCCTCTCAGCCATCAATTATTTATCGACATCACATCAAACACTCACTGGTGATGTACACTTTGGGCCTCTACTCACTCATCTTAACTTCTCACTTATTACTTTCATCTTCTAAATCGATAAATTCTTAGGATCGTGACCATTTCTCCATTATTAACGGTCATAGGCGTGATATGATGCGTTCTGGATGGATATACACTATACAGACCTACTTTAGTGCATCGAATCAGCACATTGGTGTTCTGTTTCTCGTTCGTCTGCCTTCACTGTCTCACTCTCTCTTCGTCTTCTAAATCGGTCCCTCAATACTGAAGATCGTGACCAGAATAAATCTACAATGGTTTTCCAAATCTCTACTCGTCACCGCTATGGGCGCGATGGTATGCGTGCTGCATTTCTCCTGCAGCCTTCTTTAGGAGGGCATCGGACCATCTCATTGGTGTTCTGCCTCTCGCCCGACTGCCTTCACTCTCTCACTCTGCTGATGTCTAAATAGAAAGTTAATTCGTCCATCCTCAATACAATGAAGGAGGATATTAAACGTGATGGTAGCCAAGTTTAAATCCCGAATTTGTATCGACGACCTACGTTTTCAAGGTCACGTAAATAATTTGTGCATATTTGGTAATAGAAAAGTCGCTTGCACGAGCTTATCCGCATTGCAAGTGATAATGCAACACTCATAGTGATACTCAATGGATAATTATGCTCTCCGCCACCTTCAAGTGATGGCCACGATCTCCAACATAGAGAGAACGACTGGAGAAAATCCTAAGTTTATAGAATTCAGAAGGAATTCAGACCTAAAGGTCCAAGGTCTAAAGTAGGGGCCTCAGAGGAAGCGAACATCGATGTTCGGCAAGCGGTCGGGTACGGATCACTGCGCGTTAACTTTGCATTATTAATGATTCATTTAGTTCACACTAACCGACCGACGTACCCGATCCCTTCGGGTTTAGCTTAGTGATGGGATTAGTGTGCTATCGATAAAATAGTACGTGGTTACCGATATCAGTAAACTTAAATGGCAATGGGAAGGATACGTTTTGTCGCCGAGAGGGTGAAAGATGGAACCAATTACTACTAAATTAAAATTACCCCCGAAATTTTAGCTTTAAATTAGCATAAAATATCTGATAAACGTCTGAATCAATTTTAATAAAACATATTATTATCTAAGAACAGTCGCTAAAAAACCTGCTTCCCAATTTTTCTTAATTGCAACTGAATTAGTTCACCCGCTTAAGGGTAGACGGTTTTATTCTCGCGAACGAAAAATCGCTGAACAAAAATAGTTCAGTTTAGCTACAAAATGTAAAAGTCTGTGAAAATTTTGAATTTCCCGCCACCTTGCTATCGTCTACCCTTAAGAGCTACGGTGCCGCAGTCAGACACACACACACACACACACACAATATAAAAAACTTAGGCCTTTGCATCTACGTAATGAGATGATTTATCAGAGTCCAGTGGCTTCTTCATTCGAACAAGATGGATGAAGAGACCACTCGACGCTGCATTGCCTGAGACATTATAGGATGGAGCACACAGAAAATAGTGGTCAAACTTATAACACCTCTCTTTTTAGGTCGGGGGTTAAAAAGTGCTGGCATGGAGGCGTAGTGTGAGCAAACCAGCTGCATAATGGTCTGACGATATCAAGACCGCATCGAATATGTTTGCCTAAAGCAGTGGACAGATAATGCTGAAGAATAAGAAAAGACACGTGAAAGCGGTGGTAGCATAGTTGGAAGAACTATGCTTTACAAGCTAACTAACTAACTTAACTAACTAGAAATTGTGTGCTTGTCTTTAGTAATAGAGCAACCTGTAAAGGTATAATAAGTGGGTTTTAAAATTAATAAAAAAGCAAGAGATCCCAGGTTCCAATCCCGGCGCTGGTCAGTAACTATGACTTTTTCCAAATTTCAAAAGTCCACTCAAAGTCGCACAAATTTTAAACCCCTTCTCCATACAAATGGTGTCGATTAGTGAGAGACATTTGTATGGAGAAGCCGTTTAAAATGTGGCCAACTAAACAGAAAAATTAAATATTATCGATATCGATATTCCCCCTCCCTAACCCATCGCTACCCACTTGCGATGTTCAGTCAGTGCAATCGGCGATCTGATTAATAGTGCTCGGTGTGAAATGTTTAATCTTTGCCTCCGTGATTTGGGCCCTCCGTTCCCTCACAACATGGCAGCATGGGAGGTCCAGAGGTATTGCTTAGGGTACACTGTTTCCAATAACCTATTAGGTCCACTTGCGTCACCCAGAGTTAGCGAGTTAACTCTGAGTTAACGTCAAAATTTGTATGGAAATGTCAAGTTAACTCGGAGTTAGTTTGCTAACCCTGAGTGACGCAAGTCCGCCTTAGACTACCGTCGTTAAAGCTTCGAAATAAAGCTTAAGACTTAAAACCGACAAAATATAACGCTCGTTTTGTGCTTCGCCGCAGTCCGGTAAAAAATGTAGTCAACTCATAGACAAAGAACTTAAACATAGGTACACACGAATGCACGTCAGACTGTACACTTTTGTTGTAAAGTCGTCCCTGACGTAACCGAGTAGAGTGCCAGCTGTAAGCATCGACGTGCTATCGTGTGTACATACAAAAACGCATTCACTAACTTTCGCATTAAAAATGTTAGTTTGACTTATTGATGGCAAGTTGCTATTTACTGCCAACTCAGTAGGTTCCTGCCCCCGTAGCACATCACAGTCGTGGTTGCAGCGCGTGCACTAGAAAACACTACAACGAGTGACAAAAAAATAGAAGTTAAAAACTAAAACCCGACTACTAAAAGGCTTAAAACAATTCCTGCTTATCCTTAAAATAGACTCATAGATAATTAATCGTAGTCGGAGGCCATTGGTACCTATATCAAATTGCGAATGTGGTGTCCTCCGACTACGATTAATTATCTATGATAAGCAGGTCTTGTTTTAAGCCTTTTAGTAGTCGGGTTTTAGTTTTTGACTTCTATTTTTTTTTTTTGAGCTTTTTTAGTAAATTATTTTGGACGATCATCCAGAATAGAACCAAAAACGGCAAAAAAAAAACACATTTTGCTATTTTTTGTCCTATTTGTTATGTTGCCGCTACATGTATGTGTTATACATTTTTGAAAAGGTCTTTTAAAGCCCTTTCATTTGATATCCATGACGATGGTATTCGATAATTTTTATTTTTAGGTCCACCACTTTTGGGCGCAGCACAGCGGCCATCTTGGTTTTTTCAAAATTAAACTATTCTATGTTACCTAGGCAATTGAGACAAATCCAACAACACCTTATTTGTTGAAATCGTCTTAGTAGCTTAGGCTCTGCGAGGGAACAGATGAACACACAAACATACCCACATACATACACACATACATACATACATACATACGCCTACATACATACATTTTTTGCTTCGCGTAGTCGGGTAATGAAAAAAGACGCGTGACTGGGTTGGGCTACGGGGGCTGAGGTAGTGGAACAGTGCGGGAGTGACATATTGTGATGTCTCGCTATACCTACAAGTGACAGCTTCAGTCGGACGTCAGAATCACTATCTTGACTTGTATAGCGAGACGTCACATGTACTTCTCCCACACCGCTGCATTACCGCAGGAATCTACTGAGTTGAGCTACGCCTGTACTTAATAACTCTTGCACACAAAGAAAATCCACCCTAAAGACCCTAAATCTAGCGAAAATATAACCGAAATCCCCGTGCGCATTCCGGGATCGGTCCAAATCTTGTAAGTCAACCGATAGGATCGAGTTATTAGATTTGTTTGCGTCGAGGGGTGTCTTCACCCCTTTGGTTCGAAGACAAGAGAAGACACGTAGATCGCTTGTCCACCACACCGATTCCGTCACTATCACCCATAAAGAGATTCATGTGCTAACTTTGGTATCTTGGAAAAACCATGATTTTTTTACAGAATTTTATCTTTTTGAAAAACCATGTATTGTGATTTTTTTTCTTGGTTTTCCCAAGATGGCGGAGTTAGCACAGGGGTGAGAGTGCCGAAAACTTGGATTTTTCTTAACTCTACTGACCTAATAATACAACCTACCAAAAAACCAGAAATGCCGGACCTTTTGCAGGGTAAAAACGTCTATCGATTGGGCTAACATTACTACAGGGTGCACTCTAAGTCAATAGCGAAACTTTAAGTAGGCTGTCTACTGATCACTACAAACAACTTGTACGAGGTGGCGAAAAAAATGGACCTAAAGTTTCGCTATCGACTTAGAGTGCACCCTGATAGAAAATATTTACAAGGATTAAATACTCGAGCTTAGGTAATCACCACGCGTGCCCAATGTGGATTGACGATTTTTGGGAGGTATAATGCCTCATACGCACAGGTTTCCTCACGCTTTTGGGACATCTGTACAGGCTACATAAATTAGTCACTTTTCAGAAACATAACTTTACCTGCTTATGAAGCAGGTTTACCAAAACATAACAAAATATATCCCCTTTGTATAACAAGAGCTAACCGGAACCGAAATCTTATCAAAACAGCGTGAATCCATAAAACACCTACGTTTCATTAAAACATCTTGTACAAACAAGAATCTTCCAATCTCCTTACTCGCTATTGTTTGTGGGCCGCTAAAATGTTGCTGTTAAAGAAGTCCTTTCAGCTAGCCTATTTGCAAAAAAATCTACTCCCATCGTCAACTTTACTGTTAAAAGGCGCTGTTTTTTGCTGGAAAACAAATCATGAAAGCAACGATTTTTTTAAAACTTTATAGGTGTAGTAACGACGGGGAAACTACACTCAGTAGGTTTTTAGTCAATAGGCTTGCTGTTAGCAGGACAATTTCTGGCTAGAGTCACTACATTTAATTTCCCGTCATCGTCAAGTGACGAGGTGAAAAAAATTCAAGCCGTCTAATGATTTTTTCTTGTGATGACATCGACAATAAAGGACCAAAATTTCGTCTGCAACGATGAATGCATTGCGTGGTGGAGATAAAAATTCTTGCACAAATGATACAAAATTCGCAAAATAAATTCTAGAAAGGACTTGGAAGCCTTTTGGGCTTGTATTTTTGGACTACCATAAATACATAACTACAAAGCGAATTCCGACACAAAACGGCCAAAGTATCGAATTGAATAAAGGTGAATAAACTTTACAACAATCTCCTCCCAGAAACGCAGCGCCATTTTACCGCCCCAAGTTTCCCTAAAAGAGAGGGTGAAAGTAACTCATGTTTTCTTTGTTCAGAACCCTGCGCCAATATTTGGCCTAATTATGCAGTTGATTTCACACTTACTCGGGCTCCGGCTTGTTTGAGTTAGCTTGTTTCTCCCTGGAAGAACAAGGGAGGAATTTGTAGAGCTATTGATTCACGCCTAAATTGTATACTTGCTTCATTTTGCAGCAAAGGCTCTAATTTCTAATGCAGTCGTACTTCAATACGCTTAGCGTTGCACGAGTAAACGGTTTGTGAACTTTTTGTAGTAAGTAATACGGCTGTAGTACGTTGTCTTACATTCTAAGGATCGGGGGTCTACCGGCTAAGACGAAGCCGATTACCATTGGCGAAAATCGAAGATCGTTTTTTGAAAAATGTACGGCCACCCAGTTCATTTTACTGCCACCCAGTAAATTTTTCATAAATCGAACTTCGATTTTTGCCCATGGTAATTGGCTTCGTTTTAGCCGGTAGACCCCCGGATTTCTGAATTGAGAATTTTACCAAGCAAACACTTAAGTATCGTTCTGTCACGTTCTATTGTGAGTAATCTGCAGAGACGGAGCGATATTTAAGTGCTTGCTTAGCGAATTTCTCAATTCAGAAATCAGGGCCTTAGGCCCCGGTTTCTGAATTGAGAAAACTAAGCAAATACTTTAATACGAGCGTCCTGTTACGCTCTTTTGTGAGAAATCTGCAGAGACAGGACGATACTTACGTATTTGCTTAGTGAATTTCTCAATTCAGAAATCGGCAGTAAGACGGCAGCCTTAGAATTTTATTTTGTTTTTGCTTGCACTAGAGATATCAAGATTTAGTTTTGTATTTCGTTTTCAACACCAATTTACAGAAGCGATTCAAGATATAGGTATATTTTTTCATTTCGTTTTCTTTTAAGCCTTCCTTTTTTATAGTTTGAACTTTGGGCAGCCAAAAATAACATAAAAGGCAACTTATTAACTGACTACCAATTACTGCCCGTTATTTTAGTATCTCGTAGCCCCATTTAGAGGAATTCGGCATGCATTCTCGCTTCGGAGCCTGCAGCCTGCAATGCAGCGGACGGACGACCGGAGACGTGCACATTGCGAGTCATACGTTACGAAGACTCGAGGGAATAGTCAAGGGGCTAACTTTTGAATCTATCGAGATCCCTTTCAATGGTATAATACGCGCGCGATGAGAATGGGATGGAACCTTGTCGAAGTCAATCGAAAATATACTTTTTTTTACTTTGACAAGGTTGCTTCGACGCGAGTTTGCTTACCACGCGCGTCTCAGTTCCAAAAGCTCGGATCCCATTTCTCATCCCGCACGGATTATAATTATCGGGTTCATGATCGTGTTTGCGAAGTTTTAAACCATAATCGCTAACAGAACGAATGAGTCGCAACGCCGTACAAATTGACTGATATTGAGTTAACGATTTTGCTATGTTCTTCACTCAATATCCTTCAAAATCGAGTCGCAATCCCTATCCCTATTAGATCTCAATCGCTTTCAATGAGAGTTTGTGTCAAATAAATGCAGTGTGAAGTTCGTCAGCACCCTTTAAACGTCAAATTGAAAGGGATCGGGATAATTTAAAAAGTAAGACAACTAAGCCCAAGGTTGTCGTAGCCCGATGAATGCAAAAATCACTGAGAAGCAAGCACTTTCAGTTTTTCTATAATTTTCGGGGCAAAATTTAGAATACCCTTGACACTTTAGCTTCAAATTAGCACAGCTCATAAACGACTGAACCCATTTTGATAAACCATTTCTAAAAACACTGGTTACAAATCGTGCTTTGAAATTTTAAAAACCGCATCCAAATCGGTTCACTCTTCCTGTTGCCACATCCATATAGAGCCATAAGAGCCCTTTCGTTCGGCTCGCTCGGAATAGAGACACATGTGTCCTTAACGCGATACCAATAAGCTCTAATTTTGTGGGCGATAAAAAGCGAGTGCAACCGATCCGAACAAATTTTCCGAACAAAAATGTGTCCGAAAGAATTAATCCGGATTCCGAGCGAGAAAGTTAAGAGCTATGGACGGTTCCACAGAGAAACACATCCTCACACACACATAGCGGTCGAACTTAAAACACCCCTCTTTTTCGGTCGGGGGTTAAAAAGGGTATCCCAGTGTGTCGCTGACTGTACCTACTGCTCTGGCTTTTATAAAGTTACCGTTGCATTCGACTACCGATATGCC
Source organism: Zelleria hepariella (assembly GCA_949319315.1). Taxonomy (NCBI): domain Eukaryota; kingdom Metazoa; phylum Arthropoda; class Insecta; order Lepidoptera; family Yponomeutidae; genus Zelleria; species Zelleria hepariella. Next base: position 2,966,598 of record OX439396.1, on the reverse strand, counting down.
CTCAGTAGTCGGACTATAGTCGGACTACACGAACAATTAGACCGCCTTTGTCCGATATCCAATAGTCGGCGTGCGGTCTTCTGTAATGGCGCCAGCACTGTTTCGAATTACAAGTAAGCTGCAGATGGATATGACCTGGACAGGACTAAGTAAGTAAGATGTAGCCTGTACAATTGTACATGTCCCACTAGCTGGTCAAAGGCTTTCTCTCAGAGAGAGAGTTCGAGCTTTATCACCACGCGTGCTCAATGCGGGTTGGCGATTTTTGCGTTGAGGGTATAATGCCTCATACGCTCAGGTTTCCTTAAGACGACGTACGTCTCACAACTAGCGCCGCCAATGGAAAAAAAATCATATCTTTTTTTTGGATGCGTTTTTAGCAAAAAACGCTCCTGCGATTCCTCAACGCGAGGCTTAACTATTTTTAGGACCTAAGGTTTGGATTCCAGATCCTAGAACTTAAGAATGCAATCGATTCTCGCCAAAAGTGGCCACTTTTGGCGAGAATCGATTGCATTCGTAGGAAATCTAATCCTGAAATCCAAACCTTAGGTCCTAAAAATAGTTAAGCCTCGCGTTGAGAAATCGCAGGAGCGTTTTTTGCTAAAAAGGCATCCAAAAAAAAGTTATGATTTTTTTTCCATTGGCGGCGCTAGTTGTGAGACGTACGTCGTCTTAAAATGTTTTCCTTCAAGCTGTGGTTTAATTTCAAAGTTACGTACATTTGTGAATTTGTAGTAGCAATACTACTTGCTAACTGTGAAGGAAAATATCGTGAGAAAACCCGCGGATTAGTTGGCTCCACACGTATTGATCTGTCTTTCCTGTGGGCGAAGCCGATAGGTGCTGGGCAAGCCTACTCCATCTAAAGCAATTTCCCAGGCACTGCAGCGCCGAGCGGTCTCTTCACCCATCTAGTGTGAGTGAAAGTGCCACTGGACGCTGTATAAATAATCTCATTACGCAGATGCAAAGGCCTTAGTTAAAGTGTCCCAATGCTGGTCTAAGGCCCTTTTTCACCAACCACCCCTATACGAATTCCACTCACATGCTGTCCTGTTCGCTACAAATTCACAATTCAACATTAAAAGATCGGTCATATCCTTTCTACCCTCTCAACGAAGCCCCAAATCGTCGGGGCTCGCGCCTGCAAATCTGTACGCGTAATTTCCGGATATGACAGGCGCTGTGACCTAGCCTGACCATTCGACACTACATTGCCGAAAAGGCAACTTAAGAGGCACTGTGGAACTAAGATAGATAAAACTAAGTCCTTTGCATCCTACAGCGTCCAGTGGCACCTTCACTCATACTAGAATTTACTAGATGGATGGATTGGTGGGTCAAGTTGGGGGAATGTACGTAAAGTTATAGATAATTTATGCTCGCGCCGGGGGGAGTCGAACCTGGGACCTCACGCTTGTGTGTCCACCGTTCTACCCACTGGACTACCATTGCTTCAACTGTTTGGAACCTTAAATAGATAGAAGAAAGAATATTCTTGACGCAGTCTAACATCCACTGCGCCATCGTCAAATCTGTAACAAACTGCCGAAAGCACTTAATTGGGCATGAAAAAGGGCATAAAATTAACAAAAAAACAATGAAATTAACATAGAAAACATCTGCTATCGCCAAACGAGCGCATTAAGGAGGAAAGAAGCGTTCAAACCGCATTGATTTTGCAGCAGCCTCCGAACAGAAGATAAACAGCCAGAAGCACAATCAAGTCGATTCGGGAGAGCTTCTAAACTGGCAATATTTTTCGGCAATATGTGGCTGCATTGGTAATCATGTCTTGGCTACAGTAAAAACATTTTTAGTGGTCGGCAATGTATTATCTTGGCAATATTGTCTAAAGTTATTTTTGTCAACTTTCTGAAATCTTTATTACATTTGGTTTAATTTATTGATGTTATTGTCCAGCAATTTGACCTTGTCTGGACGTTTTCGTCCATACAAACGGGGAAAATGTTACATTTTAAGGATGTACTCATAGTTATAATCTTCAGAAATTATTGATATCAAAATCAATGAAATCGGATAATATTTTGGGGTAGCTAAGCGAACTCCGTTTGTATGTAGACATGTGTAGGTAATGCTTGTAATATTACAAAAGACATATTACACAACGGTGTCATGAAATATTACACATTACACGAGAGAATAAAGCATGGCACATAGCATTTCATTACACTAGATGACATGAAACATGACACATGGCATTTCAGCACACTGTACGTACTGCAATGAAAGTGTGCTGAAATACCATGATGTCATGTTTTATGTCTGCAATGAAGAAATACCATGATGTCATGTTTCATGTCTGCAATGAAGACATACCATGATGTCATGTTTCATGTCTGCAATGAAGAAATACCATGATGTCATGTTTCATGTCTGCAATGAAGAAATACCATGATGTCATGTTTCATGTCTGCAATGAAGAAATACCATGATGTCATGTGTCATGTTTGGTGCCATGATATAAGGTAATATCACGCGGTATGAAATGTCATGAAATATATCATGACTTCGAAGTGCACTGTTTCGCGCATGTCTATTTGTATGGACATGAGTGCGGTAGCCTGCAGTGAGAGACGTCTAAGGGCCCGCAGTGAGAGACTGGCAGCGACGGCGCGGACTCCATGTTATATTCACCATAATTAAGAGTTCTGATAAATTTTGTAAGTAAATAATAAAAAATAAAACATTAATCTTCTGAGGCTCTACCACGGGTTAAGACCGGCAGACCTACGGCATCGGTAAAGCAAGTTTCACTACGACAAGATCTGGAGCCTTAGCCTGTAACGCAATGGTGCCAAAATGGGCACCCAGTTGACGGCTTCAATTACGATTTATTAATGCTGTCGGTCCTTTTAATGTGTTTGTGGTACAGCAAAGAATATTCTGATTCAAATTCTCTGGTTGTGGGAGAAAAACGAGAACCCCGGTTTTGTCCTTCTGCTGGGACGCCATCGACACGCCATTCCGTTACAGGCTAAGGCCCCTGTGTTCTGGTGCCGTATGTCTGCCGGACGAAACACGTGGTCTTTCTGTCGCCTCTCATTGAACGGCCTCGCTCCCTGGAGGCCCGATTTATCCCGGAAAAGGCAATAAACATTAAAAATAAAATGGCGAGCGATCCCGCCCGCTTCGCTTCCCACTTGACATTCGCACTAGTCTATTGGTGGATTAATGAATGGATTCTCCTTTGTTTTCCTTTCCGTCTAGGCGTCTTTTGTATTTTTTTTTCGACGGGTATTAAAATAAAGCCTGCCAACTTTTTTTTTTGTTTTTTCTAAAGCACTAACCCGTGCTAGGGAATATTAACAGACTAGTTGAAGAAATTCGCATCGACAGTCACTTGACTCGGTAGCCCAATTGGTACCTAGAGCGCCTGCACGGTGTGCAAGAGGTTGTGGGTTCAAGTCCTGTCCCGAGTGAATTTTTTCAACTTATTATATGTGTTTAAATAAGCGACAACAGAATTTTTTCAGGAGAGCCAAATTCCAACGACTTGCTTGGTTTTTTAAATAGTTTTAGCAACATTCAGCAATACGACACTGTAAGCTAATAAGTACTTCACAAAATCCAATTTTTAAGGTCTTTTAAGACCAACGTTCCGATCAACGATTCTCAAGTTAGCGTCGGACAAACACTCATACGTGCAAACATACGTACATGTCAAACATAGTGTTGAAGTGGACACGGAGATATATGCTTGCTTGCTCTTTTAATAAGTTATAGTGAGTGGTCTAGTGTGTAGAACAGTGGACTCTGAAACGAAAGGTCCTAGGTTCGATTCCCGGTGCGGGCATGTATCTATGACTCTGTTTAATTTCAAAGATACGTACATTTGTGAATTTGTAGTAGCAATACCACTCGCTGACCGTGAAGGAAAACATCGTAAGGAAACCTGAGCGTATGAGGCATTATACCCTCAACGCAAAAATCGCCAACCCGCATTGAGCACGCGTGGTGATTAAGCTCGAACTCTCTCTCTGAGAGAAGGCCTTTGCCCAGCTAGTGGGACATGTACAATTGTACAGGCTACATCTTACTTAATGATTACAACGGTAACAATTTCAATTACAAAACAACATCCTCTCTTCTTTGGTCTCTCTACACCTCTACATTAGTGTCTCTAGCAAAATGGCATCAAAAGCCGACGAATCCCTAATCTATATATATAAAAGGCTTAGGTTGACTGACTCATCACGCTACAGCCCAAACGGCTGAACCTATAAGTATGAAATTTGGACAAAAGTTGCGTTATATGGTGGAGGGTTCATTTAAGAAGCGATTTTTTTTTATTTAACCCTTAAGTGGGTCAAAATAGGGCTGAAAGTGTGTATGGGAAAAAATTTTTTTTTGGTCTTTTGTTCTTAAATCTTTATTTTTTGTACTTTTTTTTTAAAATGACTTGACACCTATTTCAGATTTTTTCTCATTTCTATGTTCTTAAGGGTTAAAATGGGTGCCAAAGTTTTTCGATTTTTTTCACCAGTTACGATCGATGCTGGAACAAAACCGCTAATGACAAAACAATGAAAATTTGACAATAGTTGTAATTTGTGGACACGCTACGGGTTAAGACAGATTTACTTCAAGTTTAACCCTTAAGGCGGTAAAAATGGGGTCCAAAGTTTGTATGTAAAAAAAAAAAAATTTGTCCGGATTTACTTGCAACTAAGAATTCGTATATTAAATCAAAAATAATTTAACACCTGTTTTAGCTTTTTTCTAATTTTAGCAGTTTAAGGGTTAAACGAGGTTGAAATGTATGAATATTTTTCGTGATGTAGTGTCAACGTCGGGCCCAAACCGTTTAAGCTACAACTATGAAATTCAAACTGCAGTAGCGTTTTGTAGCAAAACTACCCACCATGAAGAAAAAAATATAATTTTAACCCTTCAAATGCCCAAACCGGGGTTCAAAGTTTGTATGAAATAAAATTTTTTTTTGGTCCGATTAACTTGAAACTTAGTATTTGTATATTAAATAAGAAACAATTAAACACGTGTTTCAGCGTTTTTCAAAATTCTGCCCACTAAAGGGTTAAAAGGGGTAGAAAAGTTTGAAGATTTTTCCTGATTTAGTATCAATGCCAGGCCTAAACCATTAAAGCTACAACTATGAAATTGAAACTGCAGTAGTGTTTTGTGGCAAAACTACCTACCATGAAGAAAAAAATATAATTTTAACCCTTCAAATGCCCAAACCGGGGTTCAAAGTTTGTATGAAATACAATTTTTTTTTGGTCCGATTTACTTAAAACTAAGTATTAGTATACTAAATCAGAAATAATCAAACACGTGTTTCAGCGTTTTTCTCATTTCAGTCAATGAAGGGTTAAAATGGGTGGAAACGTTGAAGTTTTTTCCCTGATGTAGTAGCAATGCTGGGCCCAAACCATTGAAGCTACAACTTTGAAATTGAATGTGCAGTTGCATGTCATAGCAAAACTACCCACTATGAAGAAAAAAAATTAATTTTAACCCTTCAAATGCCCAAACCGGTGTTCAAAGTATGTATGAAATAAAAATTTTTTTTGGTCAGATTCACTTGAAACTTAGTATTTGTACATGGAATAAGAAATAATTAAACACGTGTTTTAGCGTTTTTCAAATTTCTGCCCACCAAAGGGTTAAAAGGGGTAGAAAAGTTTGAATATTTTTCCTGATGTAGTATCAATGCCAGGCCTAAACCATTAAAGCTACAACTATGAAATTGAAACTGCAGTAGTGTTTTGTGGCAAAACTACCAACCATGACGAAAAAAGTAACAATGTTAACCCTTGAAATGCCCAAACCGGGGTTAAAAGTTTGTATGAAATACATTTTTTTTGTCTGATATACTTGAAACTAAGTATTCGTATGCTAAATCAGAAATAATCAAACACATGTTTCAGCATTTTTCTCATTTCAGCGAATAAAGGGTTAAAATGGGTGGAAACGTTGAATATTTTTCCCTGATGTAGTAGCAATGCTGGGCCCAAACCATTGAAGCTACAACTTTGAAATTGAATGTGCAGTTGCATTTCATAGCATTACTACCCATCATCAAGAAAAAAATATAATTTTAACCCTTCAAATGCCCAAACCGGGGTTCAAAGTTTGTATGAAATTAAACATTTTTTTGCTCCGATTTACTTGAAACTTAGTATTTGTATATTAAATAAGAAACCATTAAACACGTGTTTCAGCGTATTTCAAATTTCTGTCCATAAAAGGGTTAAAAGGGGTAGAAAAGTTTGAAGATTTTTCCTGATGTAGTATCAATGCCAGGCCTAAACCATTAAAGCTACAACTATGAAATTGAAACTGCAGTAGTGTTTTGTGGCAAAACTACCTACCATGAAAAAAAGAATATAATTTTAACCCTTCAAATTCCCAAACCGGGGTTAAAAGTTTGTATGAAATACATTTTTTTTTGTCTGATATACTTGAAACTAAGTATTCGTATGCTAAATCAGAAATAATCAAACACATGTTTCAGCATTTTTCTCATTTCAGCGAATGAAGGGTTAAAATGGGTGGAAACGTTGAATATTTTTCCCTGATGTAGTAGCAATGCTGGGCCCAACCCATTTAAGTTACAACTTTGAAAAACTACAGTTGCGTTTTATAGCAAAACTACCAACCATGAAGAAAAAAGTAATAATGTTAAAAATTTGTATGAAATTATCATTTTATTGGATTCAGATTAACTTGAAACTAAGTAGTCGTGTATTAAATCAGAAATAATAATTAAACACATGTTTCAGCATCAAAAAGGGTGGAAACATTTTAAGAGTTTTCCTGATTTAGTATCAATAACAATGCCGAAACCATTAAAGCTACAACTATTCAATGAACATTTATTTACATTTGCGTTTTATAGCAAATCTACTAATCATGAAGAAAACAATAATAATGATAAACCTAAAACGTCCAAAAAGGTTCAAAGTATGTTTTTTTTTTTGTTGGATTCATTTGATCTTTACCAATTTGGTCACACACATACACAACACATACACTTCCACGCTGAAACTGCACGACGGATTTGGATGACATTTGGAATAGAGATAGCTTACAAAAATACACACCCATGACTCTATTCATGCTAATTTGATAATGGTGAAAGATGTACCCAGGCAACTTCTTATAAGTCTTCGCGGACGAAGTCGCGGGCGAAAAGCTAGTTCCATTATCAATATCAAACCCACCAGATGCCTCTAATAAAAGCCGCGATCTATAACAACATTAGGATGTTGGGACCGCATTTATAACGCATGTTTCCCGAAGATAGGAAAAGTAATAACACATAGAGAGAGCGACGCTGGAATATTATCCCGATTCCTATAATAAACACGCTGCTCTAACTAAACTCTAAGTGACAACACAAGCGATTTTGCTCGGAAAATCTAAAGGGAAACCGACCTGTAAGGTCAATTATCGCTTGTCGGTGGTGACAATAATTTCTAATAAGATAATAAGGTCCCTTTTTCCGATAGCAGGCCCGTAATGACGTTCGCAAACTAAAATTGATGTCGATACGGTGACGTCATAAGTGTTGCGGTCGTGTTTTGTTTGTTTTCTTTTTTTTAACCCCCGACCCAAAAAGAGGGGTGTTATAAGTTTGACCGCTGTGTGTGTATGTCTGTCTGTGGCACCGTAGCTCTTAGACGGATGAACTGATTTGGATGCGTTTTTTTTTATTGGAAAGCAGGTGTTCTAGCGAGTGTTCTTAGATGGTTTATGTTTTATCAAAATCGGTTCAGCCGTAAGTTCGTCGGGGGAATTTTAAATTTTAAATGTAATAGTTATTCAGTAACAAAAACAATCGATGATATCTGGAGAAGTTGCCAGTAAAAAAATATTGAGTATTGGGAGTATTAAGTATTGAGAGCATTTTGTAATTTTCTGAAACTTATTCACTACAATACATATTATGTAGAGCAGCTAGCTAGTTGTAATGTAGAAAATGCAGACATCACGTAATTTTTTTTCCAGTAAGTAAAATTACAACTAAAATGTTCAAATACTTTACTTTATAGGACAAACGATCTTAGGTAGGTATTTATTAGTCATTGCCACTCACAAGAATTTCAAGCGATCAGACATAAAAAAAAACCCAATCAAATCCTCTCATGGCCCTCCTAGGAGACCACAAACAACAATTGCTGAGCCTCGGTTACGGTTTCGTTGCAATTCCGTATGCCCCTTCTAGGGTGAGATCCAGAAGAGGTGAAATTAATCGCTATCTGGTAAACCGAACAAGAATGTAGGTAGAGCTTTATGTGATAGCTTAGCTACATACTCGTTTGTACAGAGTTCTAAAATAAGCGCAGAAAATACTCATCTTAATTTTTGTGTTACTGTCTTATTTTTAGGCCTTTTTATCGCCATCTTGACGTCAAGTAGGTATGGTGTGAGTCGGTTTTGTCCTACAGAGAACCGCGCCAAAACCTTGCTATTTTAATTATAAAATTGCGTATAACCTTACTAAATAGAATTCAGAGGTCAAAGAATGCCCTATGAATTCTTTGACCTCTGAATTCTATTTAGTAGGTAAGCAAAAGTTGACGTACCTACTGTTTGAACGAATAAATTTATTCGCACAATAGGTACCGAAGCGTTAACTTTAAAATAAGCTACGTAGTGAGTTACCGCTAGTACCCAATATCCACGTATCGTGTATCCAAGTCTACCCTCCTTCCTTCGCGATATTTTCCAATAAGACAAGCTGTAATCGACGCACCGATCATTACTGTCTCTGGGGTTATAAATTAATACAACTTTCCTATTGCCTTTGGCCCTTTCGCGTTATGGTGTGCAAGGGCCCCGTTAATGGCGTCTTATGGTGGATTTTGTGTCTTTGGGTTTCTCTGGAGGACTGTGAAAATAAAAATGTGTATCGAGAGACTAAAAACAAAAGTATCGAGATCCATGATGATTTTGAGCTTTTATTATTTGTCGTTTTTGGCATTGTGTGACCAAGAAAACCAGTTTGTCGGTGCGGAATAGTCAGCGTATTTATGGAGCAGTTTTTTTTTTCCATAAAGTGCTGTCTTCTACGAGTATCAGAGGATTGCAATCAATTCGGCTATCTTCTCATATTTCCTCTTGAAGTTGCCAAAATAATAATTAATAACATTTTGTTCAAACCACTCGTCTTAAATTCATTTCTAGCCATGATATTTTGGGTCTATCTAGGTTTCCTACTGACTGTTCTTTGGATGAAAGATAAGTAAAGAAGTCTATACAATTATTTGTAGTGGCTAAAGGTATTATCAATAATTACCAGGTAAAAGCGAAAAATAATAATGAGAGAGCAGTATTTATGAGTAATCCGAAAGCCTTATCAAAAGCTTCTAGCGAAAAATATTATTTGTATGCTGCGTCGATTGTAAAGACGTGGTTATACTGCGGCTGAGGTTTTTATCTTTGAGTTGGTTCTACCATTTGGGTCATATATTTTGTGTTTATAAATTATCTTTTATTGAGCGCGACAAAGAAGAGGCATATTTCCAACATTCAGAGGCTAGATAAAAAGATTGAGCTTTTTAGCGTTCGTTCGCCTATCATAAAAAAATATCTCAGCCGTGAAATAGAGCAATTTGCACCTGGAAGGGTTCGTACGCTTTCCAGGATCGGCTCATCATTAATTTGTGTAGTTTTAAGTAATAAATACAAAAAAATAAATTATTGATAAACAAAATAAAATCGCCAACCCGCATTGAGCACGCGTGGTGATTAAGCTCGAACTCTCTCTCTGAGAGAAGGCCTTTGCCCAGCTACTGGGACATGTACAATTGTACAGGCTACATCTTACTTTTTTAACATTATGTAATGATTTGTTAAAAGAACAAAATGAAGGGCTGAATTCTAAAAGTCATCATGTCCATTTTTCCACATTTTTAGCTGACAACGCAATCGTGTTCAGTACTAAAAGCTGAAACTAAGAGGGCTTTTAAAATTCGGCCCTTCAAATAATGGTTTAAAAAAGTTATATTATCTTCACTTATAAAATTCAAAGCCCTGACTGACTGACTGACTGAAATATCAACGCACAGTCTAAACCACTGGTCGCAGAGACATGAAATTTTCAGGGTGTGTTGTATAAAGTAGATATCCACTAAGAAATAATTTTTCGAAATTCCACCCCTAAGAGGATGAAATGGGATGCCAAAGTTTGAATAGGGAAATATTTATTTTGTCTCAATTGATTTGTAACGTTGTTAAAATAATCTACAGCAAAATCAATTAGATACATAAGTATTATTTGTATTTTTGAAATTTCACCCCTAAGTGGGCAAAACGGGCTACCAAACTTTGTACAAGAAAAATTTTTTTTGTCGTTTACTAACTTTTGCCTGACTGACTTCGATAAGCTGCAACTTAGCGCGGATCTTAGCGCGGACGAAGTTGCGGGCAGAAGCTAGTTATACATATTATAGGTATCCAATCTGCATGTGCCTTTAGCCTACAACCGAAAAAAAATTCCCCACTGTACATTAACAAATCTCCAAATCTCGGCCCGCATACGTTCGTACATTTGTATATAAATAGTATGGATAGATCAAAAGAGGGATTTAGCGCTACTAAATACGCTCCAGCTCTTAGAGTTGAAATAAAACACTCGAATTTAAATTGAAAATGGACCAAATATTTTTGTGTTGAAAAGGAAATACCTACTGCGATAAACTAAGGCCTTTGCATCTACGCAATGAGACGATTTATGTAGCGTCCAGTGGCACCTTCGCTCACACTAGATGGGTGAAGTGACCACTCGGCGCTGCAGTGCCTAGGACATTGTTTTAGATGGAGTAGGCGATAAACCATTCTGCATAATAAAATTATTATTACGACTATCAGATTTAAAATAATACAAACACGATTATGCACTCGGTTTTGCCTGCGACTTCATCCACTCACACCTAGATAAAAAGTTGCCTAAGTTTTCCCTTGCGGTGGTGGCTTAATGGTCTCGGAAGCGAAGACCCAGGTTCGATTCCCGGTGCGGGCATGTACCTATGACTTTGATTAATTTCAAAGTTACGTACATTTGTGAATTATTAGTAGCAATACCACTCGCTAACAGTGAAGAAAAACATCGTGCGGAAACGTGTGAGCGTGTGATGAGGCATTAAAACTTTACAACGTGAAAATTGCCAATCCGCATTAAGCCGAACTCTCTCTCTCTGAGAGAAGGCCTTCGCCCAGCAAGTGGGACATGTACAATTAAACAAGCTACATCTTACTTTTTTAAGTTTTTCTCCGCTAAGTCTTCTGGAGGATAGCTGTTGAAGTTAGACATTCGATCCCCAGATTCGTACGCGCCAATCGCTCCTGTCTATTCGATAGAGCGTGATGCGAGCCGATAGTTGCCACGTGTGTTGCTGTACACCACCACCAAAATCGCCAATCCGCATTGAGCCGAACTCTCTCTCTCTGAGAGAAGGCCTTCGCCCAGCAAGTGGGACATGTACAATTGTACAGGCTACATCTTACTTTTTTAATTTACTTTTTCTATGGAATTAAATTTCTGAAATAAATTATACAATACAATACAATTTAAGTTTTTCTCCGCTAAGTCTTCTGGAGGATAGCTGTTGAAGTTGGACATTCGATCCCCAGATTCGTACGCGCCAATCGCCGTCCACCCATAACTGAACGCATGACACCACCCCTGTCTATTCGATAGAGCGTGATGCGAGCCGATAGTTGCCACATGTGTTGCCGTACACCACGGCCGCTTAATTGAAATACGTATTGATCTGTGAACTATGAATTTATCGCGGCACGCGGTGCGTGTGCTTGTCAAAAGTTACTGAAGATAAAAAGCATACAATCTTCAAAATTTTATAATGAGCCGTTTTCAGCACAACAAAGCTTTTCATAGATGGCGCCTACAGGCGTGGCCATAGAAGAAACGAAATACGGCTGTCAAAATTAATCTGTGCTAAGCGAAATTTGACTGCCGAAGATCCGAGGAGTACCTAATTTCACCATCTACGGAGTGATCTAAGTCGATAGAGGAACTTTAAGTAGGCTGTCTACTGATCAATAAAGACAACTTTTACTAGGTGGCGAAAAAAATATCAGCTGTTCCATACAAAAGGTCGAATCAGTACTGCACCAAATGTATGATACAGCTGATATTTTTTTCGCCCCATGTTTTTCGCCACCTAGTGCAAGTTGTTTGTATTGATCAGTAGACAGCCTACTTAAAGTTCTGCTATCGAATTAGAGTGCACCCTGTAGTGTGAGAGGAAGTGCTAGTGGACGCTGTATAAATCCTGCTATAGATGGGAGAGCATTTTTTTCTCTTAATACGAAATAAGTTGATGCAACACCACCAATGACGACCTTTTATAATTCAAAGTAAACAGAGGTTCTCGTTAGAGGAAAATAAACGGAATTCTTCATTGGAACGACTTGAATCTATTAATAATTAAGTAGCTTTTAAAAATTAGCTGGCGACTTGTGTGCATTTGTGTTTGATAAAAAAAATACGGTACTTTTTATTTCTTGGCGGATCCCTTCGGGAAATTCGAAGGTCTCTCGATTTTCAGATACTTGTGGAAAGTTGAACAAACTGTTCATCTAAAATTCATGGTTTAATCCAGTGGTTTCACGAGGCGGCTATTGATTTTATGTAAAATAATATGTAATCTAATAAAGATAAAGATAACGGATAAAATATTCTTTATTGTACACCAATATAAATACAGGCTAGGAAAAAAACTTAACTAAACAAGGTACAATTGGCGGCCTTATTGCTAATATCTACCTATAACTACTAACAAAAGTTGTTTAATTGTTTTGACACTTTTAATACGAAAAAAATATACAGGTATACAGGATATACAGGAATTGACCTCCTCTTTTTTTAAATCAGTAATTTTTTTTAAAGCTTTTTATCGTATTGCAACATACCTAGCAGTGTTACCTAAATCTATGTATATTATTTAATATTAGACCTAAATCTAATTACGAAAGGGTATAAATTATGCCAACGAAGTTAAATAATGAATGGCATTGCATGGTGTATTTCTGCATATTACCTAGGTAGGTATCGAGTAAATTAAGAGGTTACCACGTCGACTAGCGCGCCAATGAAAAAAAAAACCTATCCTTTTGAAGACTTGAAAATAATAGGTACGAATCTCCCTGCTGTTTGTAGCAACAGTGGACGACAATCGCAAAAATATCATCTAATACCGACACCACACGTGAGTATTAGTTGTAATAAAGGGGAGGGTGGGCTAGGGTGGACATCAAAAGCGTTAAGTGCTCCTCGCGCTCTGATCATCGAATCCCATTTATGCCGGACATCCCCTTCCTATAAATAAGATTACGTTTGTAAGCTTAATGTTTCTTGTGGTGGCTACTTTGGCTATTGAGCTGGGTAATGCCGGTCTTAGACTTAATTAAGGTATATTTTAGGCAAGATCGGTAGAGGGTTTAGATAGAGCTTGGCCTCGCAACCATAGACCATAAACTGTATCCAAAAATAAAAGTCTTATTGTGTAAACAAACCACTTACCGGAAGAAAAATACGCATTCCCTGTGTAATCTAATCACACACAATAGCTAGTAGATCATTATTGTAGCATGTGGGTAATCACATGCAATACCATATTTTTTTGTAATAATACGTCCATTTCATCGTAAAACTAATATTTTTTTACTGAAAACCGAATTCTTTGTAACCTCAAACTTACAAGTGACATTTTCATAAGTCGCCAAAAGGTATCAAACATTGTTTGCTAATGTGCTTTGTCTAAAACAATGTCCCAGGCACTGCAGCACCGAGTGGTCTCTTCACTCATCACAGCACTATAGTAGTCTATGGTTACCCATTCCGCCATATTTGTTTACACAACTTTTATTTTTGGATACAGTATAGACTAACCAACCAAACAAACGACGTCATACGTGGGAAAATGTCAGCGCGGTCGTACGTTGTTCTTGCGGAAAGGTTTGACTGAACTTGTTTGATCCCTGTCCCAAGAAAGAGTGATGGAAACTTCGGTATTTTATTTATAATATCTGCATCATCATCAGCCTGTTGACACCCACTGCTGAGTAAAGGCCTCTTCATGCTCACGCCACCACCCACGATCCTGTGTCAGACGCAACCACTGCTTTCCGGCTACTTGGGCTATGTCATCGGATCTGGCTGGTGGTCACCCAACCTATCTCTTCCCCTCTCGAGGTTGCCATTCCACAATGGACTTCGTCCATTACCATCAGTGCGTCTAGCCAGGTATCGTGTCCTATCTGCTTTGCTATAATAATATAAGCAACATCCAACATACTAGACAGTACATAACTTACTTCAACTCTTAGGTACCTATACCATCAGCTGTCGGCCGAAAAAGGGTGGAAACATGATGAAAATTTAAAAATATGGTTTACCAGCAAAAAGTTCATTGACAGAATATTTTCAGAGTGAAAAACAAAACACTGCGCCGAACCCTCGAAAATCCATCAGCGAATTAACATTCGAAATTCGAAGTTATAAAAAAAGTTGCATAAACATGTCTCCATTTTGTTTTTTATTTGCCGCTACGGGCATTGGCAATGAGGGGAATATTTTCGTAACTAGCTCATTTCATTTCATTTCGGTACGCATCCACTTTCATTTGGCTAATTCTTCTGTTGCCACCAACTTATAGAGGCCTTCAAAATTGGGAAAATGTAGTATAATTTGCAAAGTAAAATCACACACGCACAGGTCTTGCTAAACTGGTCACGTTTCCCGAAAAATCGCGCCTTCGACGCCCGGGGGTAATTTTTTAAACTGTCATTAATTCAAAAGTAAAAATTTTCGAGCCCACCCCGAGATTTGTGAACGTTTTCCTGTGGGATTTAAATTTCGAAGGGTGATTAATCCGCGTTTAATGTCGTACTTAAAAAAAAACTGGCTGGCTAATCAACAGATGACGAAAAAGTTTCCGTTTTGTCTTTCGAAAAAAATATTCAAATTGCAATGCTCGATCTGGAACTACCATCACATTACGAGATTTCTGTTTACAGTGCACGTTTTTTTTTTGTGATCTCATTATAGTGCAACGTCATCTTACTATTTGCTTGAATTGTTTACATTTGTATAGGTAACCAATTTGTTTAAAGAATTAAAACCCTACAATACAGTACCCTATCCGAAAAATTATGAGCCTCTTTTTGTTTAACCTCAGATTACTTGTAAAACTGCACCAAAGCCACACTTTCATGAAAATGTACTAAGAGTAGTGTCCACTGCATCGATCCATTAGCAATCATAGGGTAAGTTTTAATGTAGCACTTCGCTGGCCAGTTTGCGTTGGTCTGTGATACTGGACACTCGTTTTAACTGAAAGGGTGGCCACTTTTGGCGAGAATCGATTGCATTCGTAGTTTCTAGGATCTGGAATCCAAACCTTAGGTCCTAAAAATAGTTAAGCCTCGCGTTGAAAAATCGCATAAGCGTTTTTTGCTAAAATCGCATCCAAAAAATAGTTTTTTTTTTTCATTGGTGGCGCTAGTTGTTCGGCGTATTTCGTCTTAAGAATCCCCTTCAGCTTTGCAGCCCTCTCGCTCACACTTTTCAACATTTTAATTTATTGTAAGAGAATGATTCAACTTTGGACGATGAAATATAGTTGCAGACACAGATAATTAAGCTATCGACATGTGGACTAAGTTTTGATTTTATATTCCTAGTAATAAAAAAAATATCCCGGAACTTCGTTTAAAAGTAGTAGTTCCGTGATATTTTTTTTATTACTAGGAATATAAAATCAAAACTTAGTCCACATGTCGATAGCTTAATTCGGTACGCAAAGTTTTTTGTTCGAAAGTCCGTTATTGGCTTAATCTTATATTTAGACAATATTGAGAAACTAATTTCAATATTTTTTATTTTGGTTCAGTAGTTTGGATTTTACAACGTTTCAAAGATACGGTTTTATGACCTTCACGCGACGGTCTGCATACTGTTGGCGCTGTTTGGCGGTCATAGGAACAAAACATTTTAGCGCATAAAAACAAAACTACTGAAGCAAAATAAAAAATATTGAAATTAGTTTCTCAATATTGTCTAAAGATAAGATTAAGCCAATAACGGACTTTCGAACAAAAAACTTTGCCTTCCGAATTATCTGTGTCTGCAACTATATTTCATCGTCCAAAGTTGAATCATTCAATTACAATACATTAAAATGTTTAAAAGTGTGAGCGAGAGGGCTGCAAAGCTGAAGGGGATTCTTAAGCCATGACAGTGTGTTTTGGGAGGCCTAAAAAATCTGATACCAGGGGTGTCCAGTACCTCATAACCTAACTTAAGGCTTGACTTGGCCATATCTTCGTACAAAACCACATCTTGTTCTTTGGTCCCATGTTCAGGAGTCCTATCCTCCATTTTTTCTGTCCATGGCTAGGAAGCTCTGGCCAAGTTGTTTCCTTCTCTTTCGTCTCAGGGAGGACGAATCTCTTCCACGTCTGGAAGACCGAGTCGTACAAGCCTCCGGCAGGTTTCCGAAACCGCTAGTAACAATCATAAACCTCCTTTCCGCGCAGTCGGGTGAAAGCAAAAGTTCGCGAATAACTGGTCACACAACTTGCCGGACACAAGTGTCTGCCAAATTTACTATCTTTATTTACGCCTAGTTATTATTTATCGCTTTTGTATCGAGTCAACTTTGTATCCTCTTGCCAAAATGGGCTTTCTGTGTGCTTTGCCAAGTGTTTTTGTGATCTTTTTCCGCGTTTTCGGCGACGTTTTTTATTCTACTATTTACTTACTCTATGTTATTGCATTCAAAATTATATTAAAATACTTTTGATACCCCATGATAGATTTTTACGTGGCATGCTAAACATACTGCGGCTAAAAATACCGGCGAAAAAGAAAAATCGTTCGATTTTTTAAAGAGCCGTATCGTGTTTAGGCCTTTCGGCCAGGTAACTTCTTGGCTCTATGTTCTAAGTTTTTGATCCGACCACAAGAATCGATTTTAGTGACTTTACTTTTACCAATATTCTGTTGTATATTCTGTTGTGTGTAACAGCACATTGAAAAAAAATAAATAAATAAATAAATAAATACCTTTTACCTTTGCATTTGCCACATCCACATTCCTCTCCTGTACTTACTTCGTATATTGTATTTTGCTCAAATTGTTTTTGTGCCTTTTTTTGCTGCATGTGTAAAATATTTTCTCTTTCTTTGTGCTCTCTGTATACGTGTGTGTGTGTGGTTTATGTAAATAAATGTTTTTCAAATTCAAATTCAAATTCAATAACGTATCAGGGAATTGATTAATGGTGGCGCTAGTTTTATCCATTGTAGGCTCCAAATTACGTACATACCAAGATACAAAGAACCTGTGCCATCACGCAAAACAATACTACCTTCTCTCCAGAGAAACTCAACACCAGAAGACAGTACAATTAAACCCCTCAATTATTCTGGCGTGGCCAGTGCGTCACGTGGTCTAGAAATCCAATAGCGCATGCGTCCATTGTCCGTCTGTCGCCCGCCGGTGTGTGACCAGCCTTATGTGACTGCCTTCTATTGAATTGACGGTTAGATAGGTTTGCCTGTTCGCGGCATTCATAGGGATGGTTCACAGGGTGATGCTGTTTTGGAAAATAAATCTTCCCGTGCTGTCTCGTATTGAAGTGTGGCGGTCAGTTTTGGCTATGTCGTCCTTCGATATTGTTAGACGAAGTATGAGCCGACACTTTACTGCAAAAGGCACCTTTTTCGACCCTAAGTAAGCGTTGATCTCAGTTTAGAATTAAGGTGCAATGCAAAAAATGCATCATAGTTTTGATCAGAGTAGGCAAAGTTTTTTGTTCGAAAGTCCGTTATTGGCTTAAACTTATCTTTAGACAATATTAAGAAACTAATTTAAATATTTTTTATTTTGGTCCAGAGTAGCTACCACGAGAGCGAAAAAGCTGTGCCGGACGTTGCCGGACGTCTGACATGTATCCTAATACTATAGTAGTAAGGTTGTTTATCCAACTTATCACTTTCAGTGACAGTGACAGTAAGCACTCGTAGTAGCTGCTCAGTAGTTTTGTTTTTATGCGCTAAAATGTTTTGTTCCTATGACCGCCAACAGTATACAGACCGTCGCGTGAAGGTCATAAAACCGTATCTTTGAAACGTTGTAATATCCAAACTACTGAACCAAAATAAAAAATATTGAAATTAGATTATCAATATTGTCTAAAGATAAGATTAAGCCAATAACGGACTTTCGAACAAAAAACTTTGCCTTCCCAATTGACCAGTCCGTAAGACGAGTATTAATGAGGTTGGAAAATTCGCATCGACTGTTACTTGACTCGGTAGCTCAATCAGTAGAGCGCCTGCACGGTATTCAAGAGGATGCGGGTTCAAATCCTGTCCTGAGCGAATTTTTCAACCTTATAAAAATCATTATAAAAGTTCCGCACGGGTTAGTGCTTTAGAAAATACAAAAAAAATAATATTACCTGTGCTTAGAATATTTCAATAGTCAGTATCAAGTAGCAATAAGAGCTACTACTTCACAGCTCTAATGAGTAAGAGATTGGCGCCTTAGGCCCGGTTTCTGAATTGAGAATTTTACCAAGCAAATACTTAAGTATTGTTCTGTCACGCTCTTGAGCGAGAAAACTGCAGAGACAGGACGATACTTACGTATTTGCTTAGTGAATTTCTCAATTCAGAAACCAGGCCTTAGTAAGGTTATGTCGTGAACAACGCCAGCCCCCCTACCCTTGACGCATTTTTCCAATACGGCCGCAATATGGCGCAATTTACAAAATTTTATATTAAAAAAAATAAGACGCATTTTGTGTTTTTATTGAATAAAACAGCCTTACCTTTGAATAAACATTACAAAGTATTTAAAATCAAAGCATTACTATGCGAATTGAAAGCTTTTAAAACTTTTTCAATTTGATCGCAATAGCGTCAAGGGTAACCCCCCAGATCGGAACCCACGGAAGCCTCAGCGATAAATCCCCAGTCCGGAACATCAGCCTGTAGATCACGGATCATATGACATGTGACACGCGCCCATTGTGCGCGGTGGACGCGCGCGGTGCCCACCACGCTTGGCCACCCATCCATTGGAGATGGCGACTTCAATCTTACACCTCGCGTCGAGCTTCCGCTTTGGGGCGATGCCTGGGCCCTTAGCCTGTAACAAAATGGTGCCAAAATGGGCTGTCAGGTGACGACTTCAATTACAATTTGCTAACGCTGTCTGTCCTTTTAATGTTTTTGTAGTACAGCAAATAATATTTTGATTCTAATTCTAGAGGATTAGTTCTCTGGTTGTAGGAGAAAAACGAGGAGAGCCCGGTTTTGTCCTTCTGCCGGGACGCCATTGACCCGCCATTGCGTTACAGGCTAAGGGCCCGGCTTTCGATCTGGGGGTCTACCGGCTAAAACGAAGCCGATTACCATTGGCGAAAATCGAAGTTCGATTTATGAAAAAATAACTGGGTGGCAGTAAAATGAACTGGGTGGCAGTAAATTTTTCATAAATCGAACGTCGATTTTCGCCAATCGTAGACCATGGCTTCGTCTTAGCCGGTAGACCCCCTGGGGGATAAATCTCAGGAATGTCGCATTCGACACATTTCAAAAGAAAAACTTTATTTTGCGGCAAATGTCACATCTACTATTCTCATGAAGTCATCCTCGAAGGCACGAGATTTCTGCGAGATGTTTGCCTTTTTCGGTCGATATGACTCGAGTTGTCGGGAACAGTCGAGATCGAAATGACATGAGAATGAGGCTGGGTATTCATCTATAGATGATCGAATTTGGGTTTAAGAATTTCAAGGGTTTGAAGATAGCGTTTTATGATTTGAGCTTCTTCCTGGGAATAAAATATTCCCAAATAACATAGGACATTGATCAAGGCGAACTTGTTTTGCAGAATTTCTTTAGAGACAAGATTTTTTTTTTCCTGTCAAACCTGTCTGTGATAAAACGATTAAAAAGAATCGGCCAAATGCTAGTCGGACTCGCGCACGAAGGGTTCCGTACCATTATCTATAAAAACGGCAAAAAAAAAAAACGTTGTATGGGAGCCCCCTTAAATACTAATTTTATTCTGTTTTTGAGAATTTTGTTGTTATAGTGGCAATAGAAATACAGGATGTTGAAAATGTCAACTGTCTTACTATCACGGTTCATGAGATACAGTCTGATGACAGACGGATAGACAGCCAGCGGAGTCGTAGTAATAGGGTCCCGTTTGGCTACGGAACCCTATAAAGGAAATAAATAAAATACGTGCGTTATAGTGGCCAACGTAACGAGTACGTACAGTGCGATAATAGGTCAAACAGGAAATTTTATCCATTATTTGAGACATTAAACCAGCATTGAATGGGCTAACAGTTCCTGTCCTTTAAAAAAAATGATCTACAGCCATAACAAAAACATTTTGTATTTCGTAAACGGTTACACTTACTTGTATTATGTCGGTGTAGCCGACTAGTTTCGGTTCTCATTCGGAGACCTTAATCATGGAGCTGAGACGGCCCTCGTGCAGTGCTTACGAAAGTTTAAGTGTAAAAATAATAAAAACAGTCTGTCAAATAAGTCGATGCTTCGTATTGCGCCGCAGCAGCCTACTTCCCGCCCTAACCACTTTCTTTGTGGCATGAAACGGTATAAATCAAGGCCACAAACACTTTTACGACCACAAATAAAAAATAAACACGCTTTCCGAAGATACTTCAAATATCAGGGGAGTAAAGGAGAAAGGGGTAAAGCGGGACACCACATTAATTTCGGGAAGTTGTGTCCGTAAATGTTGGGGTTGGATCCGGCCGAATAAGTAACTTTTTTTTTCTATTACCTACAAAGATTATAATTTCAAAAGTAGGTAACTGAAGAGCTGATATTTTTTTGAGATTTCATAAAATTTCGTGCTTTTTTGGTGAGTTAAGCAACCCCTTTCAGTGCCACAAGACCTTTTTTATGTTTTTATTATTTCATATTAATTTACAAAAGTTCTACATCTATCATCATCTTGGCTTCCTTAACAGGAGGGTTCACTAGCACCGTTAATGAAAAAATATCAGAATATCTTCATTTTGGATGCGTTTTTTTGCTAAAAATGGGCCGTTAAATTCGCATCCCTAGGCTTAGGTAACTATTTTTAGGACCTAACGCCTAGAATCCAGATCCTAGATTCATCGAATAAATCCCGCACAAGAAAAATACGGCCACTTGTGTGGGGTTTATTCGTAGGTTCTAGAATCTGAATCTAAAAATGGACTTAGGTCCTAAAACTGATTAAGTCTAAGGATTCTCATTTAATGACTCCTTTAAAAAAAAATGTATCCAAACAGAAGATTTGTTTTTTTCATTCGCTAGTGTAAGTACACTAGCGAATGACAAAAACAAATCTTCTGTTTGGATTTTTTTTGTTTTTTTTTTTTAAAAGGAGCCATTAAAGTAAAATGTTTATTTGTGCCTAGCAATAGGATTCTTGTTTTTGTAAACGATATCTTCAAAATTGTGGTCACATTATAAAGCAAACAAAATACACAAACCACAAACCAAAAACACAACAAGTAGATACCTAACAACAATATTTTGCAACAGCGATAATCTCCACCTTAGCAAAATGCCCAATCCAGTAAAAAAGGGAAAATAGCCACTTTCCATATCAATACAATAAACTGCCAACAAAACAGCGCCTTATGTCTAACAAATCAGAACCAACGTCATAAGATGGTGTTTTCTACATTTGACCAAAATATATGTGCTATTTCAAAATTCCTATCTTGTATCTTATATTTATTTAAACGAGGTAGGTATCTCGGAAACGGCTCTAACGATATAGATGAAATTTGGAACAGACATAAAAAACAACACAATTATCACGATCGTTTTCTTAACTAAGCAAGCCTAGCAAAGTACAAAAGTGGTTGTAAATCACATTTAGAAGTTCACGTATTACAGGAGTAATTAAGATATTTAAAAATTACCCTGTATACAAGAAGTCGAATTTATTAATTTATCAATTATGGCCAAAATGGGCGCCCTACCAGGCGACGGCGGCAATGTGAGCCAAATTTTGTATTTAAATTAAGTAGATTAAATTCGTGTAATTTCACTTTTTCACTTTTAGTTCTGAAATCCTGCCGCCAAAAGCTGCAAAACTTCAAACAATCGGACGAATAAACAGTCGAGTGCGGAACACGCCCAAAGATAAAGAAACCTTTCGAACATAAAGTTTCCCAACCGAGACAATCGCTTGCAATCTTTTTATCGGGCCCTCGAAAAAGGGGTCACTGCGAGCAAAATATTGGGATATAGTAAAGTTGTATTTTCCGATGTGTAGATAGCCTGAAGGGGCGGTGAGGTTAAGGCACGTAAGATCAATCACAGTTTAAACCAAAAAGGCTAGTTTAAACCCTATCTGTCGATTAATTTTCATACAAAATGCGAGGCTTAATCTAAGGTCTGAGTTTAAACTGTGATTGATCTTACGGCTAAGTGGTGTAAGACAGCTAGCACGTTGGGTTGAGCTTTGACAGCTCGATACACCTCTGTCCGCTTTAAAAAAGTTAAAGTCTAACTGCCGGTTTCTGATTTGAGAAATTCGCTAAGCAAGTACTTAAATATCGTTCTGCCTCTGCGGATTTCTAACAAAGGAACGTGACAGAGCGATAGTTAAGTATTTACTTAGTAAAATTCTCAATTCAGAAACCGGGCCTAAGGGTGGCAATAATAGTCGTCTTAGAGCGCCTACTTGAGCTCGATCTTCTGTCAATAGTTTGACATAAGCCAAGGCTTGAAATTAGCATTTGACTTTTCTGAGATCACCTACTTGAGTTCGATCTTGGGTCGACGACTATTAATGCCACCCTTACTATGGTGCTAAGTGCGAAATCTCGAAAAAAAATCAGCTGCCCCGTAGGTACATTTCGTACTGTAGCTTTTGTAATATCCTTATTTGCGAGCCTAGTCTACAACTATTTTGCCTCTTAACTTGTGTTCGAACTCGGTTTACGATTTTTGGCCACAAAACCTTCTTCATAATGAAAGAAAATATATGAGCATAGTTCAAAAAATATATGACGTAGACTTAAAGATAGATAGGTAGAATACTCTTTATTTATTGTACACCAAACACACTATTACTTAACTTACTTTGTTTAACAGAAGCTAAGTTTTACTTTTGAAAGCTTAGAAATCCGCACGGAAAATCTATTGACAGAAGATCGATTTTACGCTGTAATACAGTGTAGTCTCTGGTCTGTACACAAGCTTTACATCCTCCAATAAACCAACCCTCGGTCCATAAATATCCCAGCTTCCGAAGTAGCGCGGTTAGTGAACAGGGCAGTTTTGGGCTTTTTGCACTGTCCAATTGTTATTTATCGTAGAAACATATTGTGTGGCCTTAAAGGGGTGCCTGTGTCGATTTTTCTCTTTCTTCTTTTTACGCGGTGTGACCCCTTTTCTATTGGAGTGATTGGGACGGCAGTTTTCGATCTTTTTTTGCGTCCAATGCGTTTAACTGACCATAGGAAGGAAAAGGTAAAATTAGGGGGGATAGTGGCTTTATTCATTGGTTGTATAGATGGATATGATTCTAAAATTGTCATTAATTTACAAGACGTATTTTCATGCGATTTTATACAGCGTTGCAGCGGAAAGAAATGCATCTGGGTGTGAAGAAATCTTTTAAATTTGTCTGCTTTTGTGTCTTAGAACTACTTAGTACAGTCAGCCACATGCTAGGATACCCCTTTTTGTTCGATTGGCACCCTTAAGCCGGGCGCGGTTAGAGCTCCAACCGCACATACCTAAACCTTCACAGGTTTCAGCGGTTGGCATTTAATTTAATTTAATAATTTTAAGCACTTTATCATGCAAAAATAAATTAAAAAAAAAACTGACATGGGGTATCCTAGATTGTCATGTGGCCGACCGTATCTAGACATTTTTTTGGGTCAATGTAAGCACTTTATTATGCAAAAATAAATAATAAAAAAAACTGACATGGGGTATCCTAGATTGTCATGTGGCCGACCGTATCTAGACATTTTTTTGGGTCAATGTTTGTAATTAATGAATTTAATTGTATTTTTTTTATCATTTTTGCTGTGAAGATGATTCCCAGATGTTAAATCCCGAAGCAAAGTTCAAGAGTTCTTACTCCAAAACATCACCCGCAAAGACAACAATAATAAATGTTCCAATACAAACCCTAATTTGAAAGCCAATAAGATGAGAATAAAACGACCGACCATTGAACTCCCAAAGGGGTTGCACTGACAAAACGAAGGCCGCCAAATTGTTAGACTTGTTGTTGACCTCAATGGTTTGGTTCAAGTCAAAGGGGATAGCGAGGGAGTTGTATCCACCGATCCCGGGATCAGATGGATGTCTCCACGGATCCCGCCGAGTTGTCTCCACCGATCCCGGGATCAGTGGAAACATCAAAATTAAGTTAATGTTTGTATCCTGTGATCCCGGGATCGGTGGATACAACAAAATAAATATATTTTTGTGGAAACTGATCACGCTGTACAGAAAGAAAAAAGATCACGTATGGACAGATTTTCTTCCGCGAGTTTTTTCCGGAGTTTTGCAAGAAAAGATATTTTATGGAAAAGTACACACGACAGCACCTCGGAACATACACTTTGGTTGTAAAGTCGCCCGTAACGTAACCGATACTAGGTCTACATAAAGTCGTTGGTGCCTTATGCTCAATGCCTCAGGGTTCACATCATATGATGTGAGAGGTTGCCTTGCTTTGCCAATAATGGTGCCGAACTGCATGCAGAGCCCGACCTACTCAACGGCGACCTACGGCGCGCGCCATGCGCGTGCTGGCCGCGGGTGAGGCGGCCGCCGACAATGACAGCTGAACCTTTCTTCTTTTGTTTTTTTGTTCAACCTTCTACTGTTTTTTTTTCTGATTCTTGGAATGTAAATAAAGAAATACAAAATAAAGAAATGCAACGCTACAAGTTGAAGGAGTTCCTTTTTTTTATTAGGGCGTCGAGTTCAAATTTTGAAGCGCACAAAAATGCAAAATGGTTTAAAAAAGGATTTTCTACGATTGCATGTTTAAAGTAACAGCGTACTTTCCGAGCATAGGAGATGAAAAATATATTTCTCGTGACAGATGGATATCAAAATAACACTATTACTGTTGGACGCTGCAGCGCGCTGCCTCGACCCGCGCGGCCAGCACGCGCATGGCGCGCGCCGTAGGTCGCCGCTGAGTAGGTCGGGCTCTGCATGCAGTTCGGCACCATTATTGGCAAAGCAAGGCAACCTCTCACATCATATGATGTGAACCCGGAGGCATTGAGCATAAGGCACCTACGACTTTAGACCTAGTATCGGTTACGTTACGGGCGACTTTAGAACCAGAGTGTATGTTCCGAGGTGCTGTCGTGTGTACTTTTCCATCAAATATCTTTTCTTGCGAAAGTCCGGAAAAAACTCGCGAAAGAAAATTTTTCCATCCGTAATCTTTTTTCTTTCTGTACAGCGTGATCAGTTTCCACAAAAATATATTTATTTGGTTGTCTCCACGGATCCCGGTATCACAGGATACAAACATTAACTTAATTTTGATGTTTCCACTGATCCCGGGATCGGTGGAGACATCTCGACGGGATCCGTGGAGACAACCATCTGATCCCGGGATCGGTGGATACAACTCCATAGCGAGTAGCTGATAACTCTTGTGCTAGGAATTATTTTTGCATTATTTTCCACAGCTTCTCCGTGCCCACGCCTGGGGCAAGCAAAATCAGTTATAATTCATGCCATTCATGCATAGAACAATATAATATACAAGGTGTTACAAAAGTACCTAACTTTTTTTACAGGGTAATAGCACCCGGTGATAGGGATCACAACCAAAATTATGTTTTGCTCTATGACGTTCCGTTATTTTTTTAATTAATAAAATGTGAACGATGTGGCAGGAGAAAAGTATTTTTTAAATATTGTTTTCATTGACTTTCACAATGTTATAACAACTCAAAGCTATGTAAACGCACCTACACGCACAAACATATTTTTTAATTTGAGCTAATAACAAAAAAAAAAATTTTTTTTTTTTAATTTTGAGGTTATAAAATAAAAATTGTTTTTTTCAAGTTTTTTTTACAGATTTGACATCCTGTTGACAAGTAGGTTACACCCTGTAAAAAGAGTAAGGTAGTTTTGTAACACCTTGTATTGTGTGACCAAAGGTGCATTGTTATATGGCAATATTTATAAAATCGCTTTATTCCTGAAACACTTCAACTTCAAAAAATTACCAACAACATTTTGTTGTAAGACTTTCGTGAAAGCGCATAAGTATAAATTTTTCCTTAATATTTCTTTTTTCCTCTTTCTTTATCAAAAAATATGATTTGGATATTTTGGTTGTCCTAGCCACAGATCTACAAAAAATCCTCTTTGTAGAAGTCCGGTGGTTTTTAACTAGTGGTTCGCTCCGAACTATGAACTCGCGACCCCAGTTACAGATGTGTAACTTTGCCTACGCCATTCGCGCAAGCGCGCGCGCGCTTTGCATATAAACTATACAACCCCATATCTCGGCAACCCCTCGACCGATTTGGCTCATGTTCGAACTTAAAATTTATTTTAATTTTTTTTACCCGCCTACCAAATTTCATAACGATCCGACTAAATTTACTCAAGTTATCGTCGAACGAACATTCATACATACAACCATACATACAAACATACATACATACATACAAATGCCGGATTGTTGCAGTAGACTCGGAGAACTTCGCTCGCTCGTTCAATCAATCGCCTTCCGCTTATAACACGGACCACCGACCACACCGATCGTCTGAAAGATGGAGAGCTCGAAGGTACTGACAAATGTGCCTTGTGAAGGGTGGACGTGAGCCACTCAGGCCTCCGCAGCTGCGAAAGAATGCGCCAGGAGGGATGGGATTTGGAATAGATTGGCTGGAAATTGAGGCCACTTATGTTTGTTGGGTGATGAATGGAAATGGTGTGTGGAGACTGAAGAAGGAGCAGGGCCCTTAGCCTGTAACGCAATGGCGGGTCAATGGCGTCCCGGCAGAAGGACAAAACCGGGCTCTCCTCGTTTTTCTCCTACAACCAGAGAACTAATCCTCTAGAATTAGAATCAAAATATTCTTTGCTGTACTACAAAAACATTAAAAGGACAGACAGCGTTAGCAAATCGTAATTGAAGTCGTCACCTGACAACCCATTTTGGCACCATTGTGTTACAGGCTAAGGGCCCTGGTCAAAACAGCAGGTGAGAGAGAGTAATTTTAAGTAGAATGGTGGACAAGCGACGATTAAACAAAAAAGTATATCTAGGATAACTATTTTGTTAAAAAAATACAAAATATGTATCCCGCTAAAAGAGCCCCCTTCCTGACCTTAGTCATTTGGATGGATAAATATAAATGCCGACAAGAAATAACATTATTGAAAACATTGTTAGATTTACATTTGAACAAAGTATTGTGCCTTTTGAATACAATTTGATAAGTTGGGATAACGTATCTTGCTTAGCAATAATTCGTATTTTTAATACGGTTTCTTTTCCTCATAGTGCTGCGAGATAGTTTTAGCAAAATTATTTCAACTAAGCCCACAAATCCCACACCCATCACCCAAAAGCGCAAGCAAATAAAAAATTCAAAAGAAAAATCACGAGCCACTAAAAAAGACCACGCCTCGTCCCTCAGCCGAAGAGAAAAACCGTCCGCAAAGGCATTGAAAGATTGAAAGGGGAAAATCACTTACTCGGTCCAATTTATGGGTAAATTTGACCCGCGGGACCGTACGGGTAGACTAACAATATTAGCCAAGTCGAAAAACTTATAAGCTGACCGGTAGAAGATGGGTTGAGGGAGGCAGGGGTGAATTTGAGCGTCGGAAATTGATTGTTGGGGTCGGCGCGGGCGATTTTTTAAGTTCGCGCCCTGGGAAATGCCAAAAAAGGGCGGAGGTAATTTTTATTGGCTGTTTAGTTTGTGGCCTTCTCCTCGTGAGGGACAAGAATGTCAACAATAATAAGGAGATATTGTAATTGTATGCACCGATAGAGATGTCTTCTGTTCTTCTCAAGAATCCACTCGGTCAACCCTGAAATTGGGTACGCAAAGTTTTTTGTTCGAAAGTCCGTTATTGACTTAAACTTATCTTTAGACAATATTGAGAAACTAATTTCAATATTTTTTATTTTGGTCCAGTAGTTTTGTTTTTATGCGCTAAAATGTTTTGTTCCTATGACCGCCAACAGTATGCAGACCGTCGCGTGAAGGTCATAAAACCGTATCTTTGAAACGTTGTAAAATCCAAACCACTGAACCAAAATAAAAAATATTGAAATTAGTTTCTCAATATTGTCTAAAGATAAGATTAAGCCAATAACGGACTTTCGAAAAAAAAACTTTGCCTACCGAATTAATCAACAATAATAATATTATTATGCTAATTCATGTTCGATAATAGGCGTCTTTTGCGTCTATTAACGCCGGTTTCACATTCGATAAGAATTTAGTTATTTATTTAATTGATGGTATTTTGACCAAATGACATTAATAATTGTCAGTGGGAGTTAGCTTGACAGGCATTTTAGGAATACCTTGTATACTTACCTAGCGTTTGATTTTTTTTTTTCTATTCAATATGTTAATTAATTCAAGATTCTCACAAAGAGTTAATGAATATAATT
Source organism: Zelleria hepariella (assembly GCA_949319315.1). NCBI lineage: Eukaryota > Metazoa > Arthropoda > Insecta > Lepidoptera > Yponomeutidae > Zelleria > Zelleria hepariella. The sequence continues at coordinate 2,937,880 of OX439396.1, read as the reverse complement.
ATAAAACATTATCATTCTCGGTGGAAAATCCATTCCAACACTCTCTTCTCTACGGTCCGCTTAAAAAAGGCCAACAAAACTAGAAACGTATCTCCGCTATTCTTTTAGAGAAAAAAGGGGTTGCTTTTATAAAATTAAAAACGGTTAAGAAATTATATTAAAATTTAGAGCACACGACACAGAACCTGAATGTAGACTGTTGGAAAATATTTACTTTAAGCAGAGGTGTGCGGACCTCTCATAAACTTATTAAAATATTTCACTCGCTATATTTAATTAGAGTTTCAGTTCCATTTGTCCCCGACTTCCCAGGTAGTTGGTTTAGGTGTTTGCGCGGTGTGTTGGGTGTGGGTTTGATTCTGAGCTTTTGCATCAATAATGTTTTCTTTATTTTGCCTAGGGCCTTGGCCTGGGGGAGTATTCATTGAACACGAACACGATATTTTCGAAGTAAATTGTTCATTCACTTGGTTTTTTTTTTTAAAGTTCCGTTTTGTATATTCCTTATTATTCCGTCGCGTCCTCAGGCCCGAAAACAGAAAAAGGCGATAGTGAAAGCCTGGTGAAGCCCTCCGATACCATTAAATTTCTCTTTATGAATACAATCACCTTTTCTACAGTAGATATCGCCCAAAGTCGAATATTTTTTTACAGATTCGTTACAACAATCAGAGCATTTCAGCTGGCCTTCCATGAGTCCCCATATCGAGTTTTATAGTCATTTCTGCACCGCTCTGTAGTTTTAGATAAAAAAAGAGGGATAGACATATCGTTTCTATCTAGATATGGCACTCATTCTAAACCAGCTAGTAGGTAAAGTAAAGCCCTCCTCCGCACTACCTGATTATTATTTGTTCAGCAACTCTTAATGCGCGAGCACTGTAAACGAAAAAATATATTTAAAAATCCAAAAAAAGAACACAACAGACAAAAAGGTCGCGCGTACACCTGCGTTGTATTATTTCATAATTTACCGGCAACCCTCAAGCTAGCTAATGATATTTTTATTTTTCAGTCCGCTCGTATACTTTGGGTCCATTCGTAAAAAACTGTCTCCTTCTCTGGGGCATTCGCCAAAAAAGTATCACCCTCTGGTTTTAAGGAGGTTACAGAAGGAAGGAACCTCTATACACACCTACTGGCTGGCATTCCGTTTAGTATGAAGCATTGATGTGAAAGATATGTGTGCTGCGATCTGTTCTAAAAAAAAAAGTTTTATTCACTTTAAACATTTATAATAAGTTGAAAAAATTCACTCGGGACAGGACTTGAACCCGCAACCTCTCGCATACCGTGCAGGCGCTCACTTGCCATTCACTATTCACTATTTCGCTATTCACTTGTCCAGTGCACATTTATACCTTTCATAGGAAAAAAAGTCCTTGAAATTGAAATTATGCCAAATGAAACTTTTCTTTCCTTAACGTTTGCCATTGATAAAGTGAATAGAAATGTTATCTATGAGCCTAGATAAGTTGCACAAGTCAAGCTTCTAAACTTCCCTATGTTCCCTAAGTGAAAATTCCTAAAATATATAAATATTTAGGGGTGTGGCAGCAATTAGGTGCGTGGAAAACACCTTCTTGGCTATAAATTCAGACGCCATTGAGTTGTTTACTCTATCCGGCTCGAAGGACCAAATATGACAATACATGCAGAAGTAACTGACAAAGGTTTTCTAATTTCGAGTTTTAGCTCTCAGAACCTTCCTAGAGAAAGCAAAGAAGAGCAATTACGTCACGTAGTCATACGCAAAGAGTAGATGTAATTGGGGCATTAATTTAAATTGCAGCGAAACAACAATTCCATACTTCTTGCTTAACGTCTAGAGAGCTGGCTTCAGCTCAGATTTAAGTTGGTTTCCAGAGGCCTCATCTAAGTTTATTTAAGACCATTGTACCTACGTTTAAGGTTTGATGCCTGATGATAATATCATACCTTCACGTACACTATAGTATTTTGGCAATGTAGGTACAGATTATTTGATTTAACTTATTTACCGTCTTTAATCTTTTCGTAATGATTTGAAGTAATATCGGCGTTATGAGACTTTTTTTTAAAAGTCTTTTTAAAGGGGACCTTTTGGGAAATAGTACTTTTGGAAAGTTGTCCTTTTCGACCGAAAGGATCCAAATGAATAAAACTCAATCTCGGGCATAGTTCTCTTCCTTTCGCATTGTCTTCAGGTCTTTACATACTTGTATCATTGACCCATCGAGATTTTGGTACCCACTGACCTTCGACCGATTCTAGCCATTCTAGATCATTATCCCATCCACCAAAATGTTGCATTTATGTACATACTACAGAAACCCCTTGTTTCTTCAAAGTAGGCACAGTTTGGAAAGGAAAACCCACCATCAATGTTTTGGGTACTTTTCCTTCAACGACAGTATTTTACCCTGTATAATTCTAACCCACATTGCATCGAGGCCAAGGCTGCGCTAGGGCCAGCAGATGTTGCACTGATGCACTGTCGCTAAAGCCACGTTAGACATCCAGCTTAATTAAAACCTACTGCTGGGCGTAGGCCTCTTACTTTTCGCATTGTGGTAAGAAGAACTGAGAAGAATAAGCCAGACGCGCAGAGGGCTCAACGAGATCTGCCTTTCTGACGCAGTGTTGGAACGCCTGGTGTCCAACGCCCGGGGGCATGTTGGCAAAATATACACAGCCTCTTTACTGGCAACCTTTTATTGTATACTCGGACTCTTCTTTTTCTTTTAATGTTTTTTACATTGATTTTCTGTTAGCCTCCAACTGTCACGAAATACACATTTACTTCAGCAATTTTATCTATTTTTATTGAGAAATATCAACCAAATTCTCTTCTTATCATTCTTCAGGTCTTCACAATACTTGTATCATTGACCCATCGAGCTTTTGCTCTACCCACTGACCTTCGATCCTGGTAATTCTATCCCAATCATCAACATTATCATCATCGTCAGTTCCTTTTATCCCTAATCAGGGACATAGGGCTCTCAAAACAGTTTTCCAATCTGGCCAATTTTGCGCCTTCATCTCAAGCTCGGATATGCTCATTCCAAGACTATTACACTGATCGCACTGATCGCCAGGTAGTTTTAGGGCGTCCTCTCTTCCGTGTTCCAGTTGGACACCATTTCAGTGCTATCTTCGAGGGGTGGTTTGACTATCCCAATATTGTACCTATGTCTTTAGGTATTACGAAACTCCTTACTTCTTCAAAGTATGTGTATAATTCTAAGCCGCACCTAGGAGGCCAAAGCCCGCGCTAGGGCCAGCACACGCGGCACTGATGCACTGTCGCTAAGGCCACCTTAGACGCCGTACTTTATCCGGCACTCACAATTAGTTGCCGCGATGGCAGGTAAAACAACACGCACAGAGAGCGGGGTGGAGTCGGCTGTACTGATGAAGGGAAGGAATCGTTCATTGGAATTTTGCTTCTTCTTCTTCAGGTGCCATCTCATATCAGAGGTCGGCTATCATTAGTCATGTCTAGATAGATAGATAGAATACACTTTATTGTACATCAATAAAAATCTGGTACCTATTTACTTATAATTTTCTTACAACTACTTAATGGATATACAATGGCGGCCTTATTGCTAAAAGCAATCTCTTCCAGACAACCTTTGTGGAGATCTACTAGAGATTTTGGAGCCAAGTCCGCGATAAACGAATATTAAAGGTACTTTATGTCCTTAAAAAATATTGCAAGCTCTTTCACCAAGCACGAAATAGAATATCTATTCGATCAGCGAATAGATATTCTATTTCGTGCTTGGTGAAAGAGATACATAATTTTGTATTACGTCTGTACTTCAAATTGGTTTACAAGCGAACCAAGATTTAATGACGTAGATTGATGCAATTCATCAGGGCGAGTGGACCAGTAACAAAGAACTGGGGGTCTACCGGCTAAAACGAAGTCGATTACCATTGGCGAAAATTGAAGTTCGATTTATGAAAAATTTACTGGGTGGCAGTAAAATGAACTGGGTCGCAGTACATTTTTCAAAAATCGAACTTCTATTTTCGCCAATGGTAATCGGCTTCGTCTTAGTCGGTAGACCCCCTGCCCCTCCTTCGCGAATATAAACACCAGACCTATAGTTTACTAATCTGTAAAGCTTTATTGTATTTTTTTGTAAACACTGAAGATATTCCACCCCCTCCATAGCTTTCCCAAGTCCCCATCTAAAGCATCTCAGCACAAAAGTCGTTAGTAACAAACTCTACACATTTGTGTCACCGGATACGATCCCATTATAATTTTAAATTTAAGCCCATTTATTTATGATACGAGCCAATCTCGTCCTTTTGTTTGCACGTGGCAAAGTCTTTGATGCGGATTTTAGCTTGAATCTGTACTTTAGGACGTTTAGCTAAGATTTTTGTCCGTGTGATGTTAGGAACTTAACAAATCTGGGTGACAACCGATGCTTATTTCACACTCTTTCACTCATACATATATCTGCTGATTTTAGATCAGAAAATATTTGTCTGTCTTCTACTCAGATAAATCTGAGCAGTGATCTATTGATCATCATCATCATCATCAGTTCCTGTTATCCCTAATCAGAAACGAAGGGCTCTTAAAATAGATTTCCATTCTTGCTGATTTTGATACGCTCTAACCGAGACTGTTATCTTCCTGTTGCACTGATTCTTGTAGTAATCTATTGGTTTCTATATTATCTATTTGTTTTGGTATTTTGCTATTGGTAAAAATACATGGCAATTTTAATAAGTATCGAGTAGACAATAAGTATTGAGCTTTTAGAAAATTCGTAAATCTAAAGTTGTTGGAAATCTCATTTAGAAGATAACGACGTGTCTCAGGAAAAAGCTATTTAAAAATTGCCTCCCTTGGCAATACCCTAAAATACTAAAAATATTTATTGTTAATTAAAATAACACACGTAAGTTTTTAACGTTTTTTATTCCATTTATTGCTATGGGTTATTTAGCAGACTTGACCAGCCACAACCAAACCATAATCGAATGCAATTGGCGCAAACACTTCACCCAAACTTTGGCACCCAAACGCCGAACTGCACAACAAATAAACAAACAAATCAAGCAGAAACTACTAACAAGAATCACCCTAACAATCAGCAGCGGCATTCCGTTCGGAAGCCTCGTGTAAAATTACATTCGGGATCCAACAATAGGGGTAACCAGAGGGACTCCTCAAGAAAATATTCTTTTGGTTCCTACGGATTTTTTCGTTACTAACCCGGAAATATTGGACTTTACAAATAATTTGGAACATTTCTTTACTACAAGATGTTACGGAACTACTTGATTGCATCAATCCGAGCAACATTTAAAATCGGTCCACAATATAGGAAGCAAGCACTTAAGTCAGTAATACAGGTCTATACCTAGCACAGACATTTAGGATGTATTACTTACTTAAAAACAGTTCCTATTTAAAAGGTTACTTAAATTGTATTTGATGCCTTTTATGTTTTTTAACAACTTGCACATGTATTTTTTGTTACCAATAAATAATTTTGAATTGAATTTGAGCTGCAAAAATCCCATTTTAAAATTTGTTTGTGTATGAAGACGAGTAACTAAAGTTTTTCATAACCTTTTTGTAATAGGTCGTATCGTATAAGATAGAGTACACCGACTACTTAACTGAAGATTAAATTTTATATAATTATGATATTACTTTCCTGAAATCTTCCCCTTCTCTTTAGATCGCAATTTTGAATGGAAAAAAATTAAGGGGACGGGCAAACTGGTAATAAATAATTTGTGTTATATTTCTAGGGAGCCAAACCTTGCGTGTCTTTTCATTCGTTGCCCAAGACCCCTGTCACGGGGTAAGTTCAGAAATCGATGCGAGTATTTAATTAAATTCAAATCAAATTATCTACCAAGACGACCGTCTTCGGATCGCCGTCACTGTGAATTATCGAGAGCGGCTTTTACCACCCCTTGGAGAGCGGTGCTACACTTAGAGTGGCATTAATAGTCGTCGACTCAAGATCGAACTCAAGCAGGTGATCTCAGAAAAGTCAAATTTATGCTAATGTCAAGCCTTGGTTAACGTCATTGTCAATCTCAAGATAGTGACTATTAATATGCTGAAAGCTACTCAAGTTTGACATTAGCCAAGGCTTGATATTTGCATTCGACTTTTCTGAGTTCACCTACTTGAGATCGATCAGACCAGATCAGACGACTATACATACCTACCTTAGATAGATAATGTATAAATGTGATTTCTGGTCTAATAAAACATACTCTTACTTTACTTAATTTTAATAGCTCAATACCTGAATATTTGTAAGGATATTTGATCTGCAATATGGGAGAAAAACCGTATAAAGTATAATAATATACGCGGACAGCGATTAGTTAAATTATTTATGTTTACACAATAAGCTTACTTAGATAGTTTACTTTCGAAAACAATTCAATGTAAAAATGCGGCTTTGAACACAAAATAAGTTAGCATATTTTCGAAACAGACTCAATAAAAACGACTTTTAAATAGTGTCAAGCTGAAGTCTACATGTCGAGCACCCTTCAAATCCGCATAACTTCTAAACGTCAAAAAATCTCTGAACATACATGGGGGTGATTCGGGTACCCCTAAGGGTGCTCTATCTCTACAGGGTGCACTCTAAGTCAATAGCGAAACTTTAAGTATACATTTTTTTCGCCACCTAGTATAAGTTGTTTGTATTGACCAGTAGACAGCCTACTTAAAGTTCCGCTATCAACTTAGAGTGCACCCTGTAGACTTCCGCTTGACACTATTTTTAGGACACCCTGTATAGTATTTAGAATAACCTTACATACTTGTTTAACAGCTCTGAAGAGATCTCAGGCAGGCAACGTTTGGTGCGAAATCGACTAGGGCCCCAGGCTCAATCAGCGGCTGTCATTGACTGATAGCCTGACTGCGATTTGCATCTTCGATTTAGTGGAACCAACATAGCCAACCGGGCTAACTCGGCTGCTCTCTAGTTAGGTATGCTTCATGAGCAATGATGGAATAATCGGATGCATATTTACCTAAAGTTATTTTTTGGCTCAGAAATTATGGGAGCGGCTTCTTAAAACATATTTTTTAAATATAAATCCCGGGATTTCAGAAAATTCGGGAATGCAAAACTAATCGCATACGTAGCATGGAGACGACTTATTTAGCGTGTAGTATTATGAATTTAAAAAACCCGGGACTCTGGTATTACATAATTATTTATAATTTATTTTAGCCTCCGATGCAAGTATGTAACCAAAACACTGTATTCGTCGATTCCGGAATCCCGGGATTTTTTCGATACAAAAGTGCATTCCATAACAGCCAACACCTCAACTTTAGGTAAATATGCATCCGATTATTCGCTCACTGTTCATGAGGTGCGACGGTGATTCTTTATAGTTGGAGAGCTGGTGACCAATCGAGATATTTTTTCGTACAAGGCTGGGAGTTAGTAGGCTGATAGAGTAGACTTCGCTGACTCTGGGAAAAATATTTTTTTGGTCCGGTCGCGGTTGAAAGTTAGATTTTTTCGACTTTGAAAGTTTAAATGTATGGGTTGAGTCATTTCTTCTTTGTCTACAAGGCTGGGAGTTTTTAGGCTGCCTTTTTAGTCTCCGCTGATCACGAAATCACTATTTATTACTAGCCAAACGCGGTAGAAATATTGTTTTTTATAACCTAGAAAGTGTGAATTTTTGGGTTATAAAAATCAAACTTTCAACCACGCTCGGCCAAAAAAACAAATATTTTCTTGTTCAACGGAGTCTCAACAACTAACCTAGAAGTTTCTAGCCTTGTACGACAAAAAAAAATACTGAACCCATACATTTAAACTTTCAAAGTCGAAAAAATCTAACTTTCAACCGCAACCGTGCCAAAAACATATTTTTCCCAGACTCAGCGAAGTCTACTCTATCAGCATACCAACTCCTAGCCTTGTACGAAAAAATATCTCGATTGGTCACCAGCTCTCTAACTATTAGCACGAACGTAGCGTTTGATAGGACAGTATGCAGGCGTGACAAAATCAGTCTCATTTTTGGTATCCCAAACTGGAACCTATTACCTACTTAAAACTTTAAACTTCAAAAAGTACCTTCATTTCTAGAGCGCACTGAGGTTTCCGTACAACCGTACAACTATCTGCCTTACTCTGGAAGAAACACAAATATTTTTGGGTTCAAATTCAAAATACAAGGTGTTACAAAAGTACCTAACTCTTTTTATAGGGTGTAACCTACTGGTCAACAGGATGTCAAATCTATAAAAAAAGTTGAAAAAAAAAACAATTTTTATTTTATAACCTCAAAATTAAAAAAAAAATGTTTTTGTTATTAGCTCAAATTTATGAAAAATATGTTTGTGCGTGTAAGTGCATTTACATAGCTTTGAGTTGTTAAAACATTGTGAAAGTCAATGAAAACAATATTTAAAAAATACTTTTCTCCCGCCACATCGTTCACATTTTATTAATTTAAAAATTAACGGAACGTCATAGAGCAAAAAAAATACTTAGGTTGTGATCCCTATCACCGGGTGCTATTACCCTATAAAAGGAGTTAGCATCTTTTGTAACACCTTGTAGAATATTACCTATCTTTGTAAAAAAACGCACCTCTACAGGCGAGTGAGAGCGCGAGCAACAACTAGTACAGGGGGATAGATATGAATCTTTAATTTAGCGAATTTATTAAAACGCTAAGCGAAACCGGCGTTCAAACAGTAATATTTTTAGGACTAGGGATGTCTTTTGGGTTTTATTTTAGGACCGACATCTACTTATCGATGTTTTGTTATTATAATAATTAACGAACCAGGGGGTCTACCGGCTAAAATGAAGCCGATTACCATTGGCGAAGTCGAAGTTCTATTTGTGAAAAATGTACTGCAACCAAGTTCATTTTACTGCCACCCAGTTACTTTTTTCATAAATCGAACTTCGATTTTCGCCAATGGTAATCGGCTTCATCTTAGCCGGTAGACCCCCTGGAGCTGGCGAATACCTGAGGGGAAGTATTGTCCCAAAAAGTTAATCATTCTGGAACTTTCGAAACTGCTAAGTACTTCTTGCAACTGCTGTACCTACTGCTAATCTGGTAAGAGACGCGCCGGCCGAAGGACAAAACTGGCTAAGGCCCGGTTTCTGAATTGAGAATTTTACTAAATAAGTACTTAAGTATTGTTCTGTCAGGTTCTTTTGTGAGAAATCTGCAAAGACAGAACGATACCTAAGTGCTTGCTTAGCGAATTTATCAGTTCAGAAATCGGCAGTAAGAAACCTACGGGAGTGGACTGGGATCGCGAATGCTGCCCAACTATTTGGCCTCGCGAGAAACAAAGAGAGATAATAATATGAAGAGCTGACCACCAACCTTCACTGAGTCAGAGAGGCACTGTAAGAAGAAGAAGAAGAATACTTGCAAAAAGAAAAACAATTTGTAGATTACAATAGTATTGTAACTCGTGGACGTGCAGAGCCAACTTACCAAGAGCTGTAACCAATAAACAATTTCCGGGTTTCCTATAAAACAAAATACTTCCAAAATGTTTGCAAACGAGGTGAGTAAAGGTTTTGAAACTGTTTTTGAGTTAGATTCTCTAATAACCTTACATAAATACTTAAACCTTTTACGAAATACAAAACTGTAGTTTAAGGGTGGTATTAATAGTCGTCTGAGTTCACCTACTTGAGATCGATCTCAAGGAGGTAAATGTCAAGCCTTGGGTAATGTCAAACTTGAGTAGCTGTCTGCTTATTAATAGTCACGATCTTGAGATTGACATTGACATTAGCCGACTTACTTGAGTGAGTCGACTTACTTGAGTCGACGCCATATTAATAGAGCCGACTTGAGCTCTGAATTGAGTGAGTCATTCATCTTTTGACAGTCCGTGACGTCTCAATTTCAATACAACGTGGTTTAGAGTACTAGGCATGCATAAAATGTTAAGAAGCTGTAAGATCACTTACTTGAGACCGGAGTCGCTGGCATATTAATAGACACAATCTTACGTGAGTTCACCTACTTGAGACCAGACTTGCGACTGTCATTTCCAAGTGCAGGCGATAGCCGACTCAAGTTCGTGTTTTTCATCACCCGACTACGCAAAGCAATAAGGGGAGTTATTTTCTTTGATAATTAATATACAAAAATGATGTCTAGTCAGCGCGCATCCAAAGCGAACCTACCGCAAGAAGTTGCAGCTTAACAATATACTTAGGACCATCGTCGACATCGGAAGTTACGTGGAAAGGGACCTTGTGGTGTGAAATAATTTGTCGTCGTCATTCGACCGGCACCTCTACCACATCGCTATGACTAGCCAGAAAAGTGTTTCTACCAGCCCGAGTTCTTCGAGCTGCAAAACTCCAGCAGTTCAGTCAGAGCCCCACAGTCATATTACCAAGAAAGAACTCCGAAGAGCTGAGGTTTAAAAAAATAAGCTGGTACTAAGTTTGAGTTTAGTTTGGTATATAGCCTCAGACGCTCCGGTTTCCTCACGATATTTTCCTTCACAGTCAGGGAGTGTTATGTATGCGACTTTGAAATAAATTAATGTCATGGGTAGGGTACATGCCCTCATCGGGACTCGAACCAGGATCCCTCGATTCCGAGTCCATTGTTCTACCCATTATGCCACCACCGCGTCACCATCTAAAACTCAAATACTACCTATAAAGGCATGGTAGAATCAGAAGCTACGAGCTTGTACTTGGTCAAATACAGAAGTGTTGTCAAAATTAAGTTTTAATTTCAAAGAAATACTACTATTTGCAGGCTCCCATAATCTTGTAAGAAACTACACCACACACTAATAAAAAGGCAGAAAGTATATTTCAACTCTTTCCTTACTTACGATGTAATAGGGACTATTTTTGTACAATCCAAGGGAATTATTTCGTGAAACGCACGTACACACGACAACACGTCGACCTTTACACGCTAGTACTCTACTCGGTTACGTTACGGGCGACTTTACAACAAAAGTGTACACTTTGACGTGCTGTCGTGTGTACAATAGAATTTGAGTGCTGTAACGTGAATGACGTCATGTCAATGGTCTGAAGGTATTAGGCGTGCATAAACATCCGGAATCTCTTCTAAGGCGATTGGTGACAGAAAGTTTCATGTAGTATGATACATATCATATAGATGGCAGCACAACATACAATTCAAACCTCTTTACTCGTACCTAGTTTTTTTAAGACAATTTGCCGGCCTTCAAAGCCCAGTTGGACCATAGAGGTTACTAGGCATGCATAAAATATAAAGCGGATATAGTAGGGAAAACTTGAGGGTGTGGTATCATTCATACGAGTAGTAGGTATTCAGTAAATTAAGTTGATACTTGAAGATAAATCTGAATAGGGAAGACCTTCATTAATGTTACATAATTATCAATTTTTTTTTCTAATTGGAAAATAAACAAGCCTGGGAGAGTTGTAACATATTATTAATACAATATTGTTTCCTAATCATCATCTAAAATTTCTACACCTGACATGAATTTGCGCTGAGTCGAGTATTCTTCCCCTCATTTTATGTGTTCATTCTCCACACATTATTCCAGGTTTCGGGACCAACGCTGGTGTTGTAAAATTGCCTTAGTTTTTATCCCTCCTATCATAACGCCCTAACTTCGTCGATTATGCGTCGGACAGTAGGTACTTTCTGATTTTCCTGGAATCAAAATAAAACATTAATGTAGTAGAATGATGTGCGCAACGATCAAACGTTAGGTTTGCAGTCGCTCTATAATTTATTATAAATTCGCTTGGCAAATTACTACTTTCTCTACGTAAACATAACCTCTAAAGTTATATTAAATGCGCAAAAAACGTTGATGATGGGGTATTTTAAAGACCTAACTGACGATATCTGTAACTTGTATCGTGAACTATGTATATTTTATACAATTATAGTGAATAAATACCTGTCTTGTCAGCAACTCGTTAGTAGAGGTCATCCAACTGGGTCCGCTAGGTACTGAAGCTCGAAAAACGGAAGCTCGAATGAACTGAAGCTCTCTGTTGGAAGTTTCCGGCATGATATTTTTCGGCCAAAATATTGAAAATAACCTCTCTGGCGCCACTTATTATCCATAACCGACTAAAACGTTCAATATACTGAAAATCACAAGAATTTACGAGACTTTTTAGAATAATTATTTTCGTAGTTTGACTGATGTTTGACAGTGGAAAAAGTTTTTTCTTTTATTCGACAGTTCTGAAAACCGTGAAAAAAGTTGTTCACCTTACGAACCTCTTTGAAGGTCAAACTGAGGTAGTGGCTAGCCTCTTTCTAATGTATGGTAGCCTAGTACATTCTTTACTCAAGCGTTGAAATAGTTCATTCTTGACTCAAGTCGAGGACTTGAGATCGGTCTCAAGTAAGCACTGCTTTATTAATATGCTGAGTTACTCACTCAAGATCAAGCTCTCTGTTGCCAAAGTAACGAATAACAATGCTGAATAAAAATGGCTGAAGCGAGTCAGATCTGTTCCTTATTGTCTAGACCAGGGTGCCGCTACAAAATTGTGTCGTCATATTGAACGAGCGATCGCAGTATGTTTGTATGTTTGTATGTATGAATGATTGTGTCGTCATAAAAATATAAAGGCGGCTTAATGGAATTAAAAGAATTTTAAAATTCTAACATCCAAATCCAAATCGGACGAAGAGTGGATATGGGGTTAGCAAAAAGTTAGTTATCCTGAGTTCACAGTTCGGGGTGAACCACTAGTTATTATAATCGAGTACCTATTTGGAGTAGAGTTCGTGTTATATCTTGTAACATCACTTTTATGTTTGTGGAATCCTGGACTATTATAGAAATGACAAGTTGACAACTGAATAACACCGGACCATGGACAATTTTATGGACCAAAAGGAGGTCAAACTCAGGTTGTGCCTTTCGAATAGTCTCTTTATAATGTATGGGCGCCTAGTACTTTTGAGTTGGGTTTAAGCTTTTTGACCACATTTTGAACTTTAAATGGTATCATTCGTTCAAATAGTTCATTCTTTACTCAAATCGAGGACTCAAGTTCGCGCCTAAGATAGGTTTATTAATAAGCCAATGTCTCAAGTAGGTGATTTTTGTTTTCTGAGTTCACCTACTTGAGACCGATCTCAAGTAGGTGATCTCAGAGGACTATTAATACCAGCCTTAGTTTCAGTGCCAATGAAACTGAAGACCTGTGCCAACAAATCAACTTGCTTTAAAGCGACCGATGATATCATATCTTCGGGTTATAATGTCAAAGTCGTTGATACAAATTGATTGAATTGTACTCTTCAGTTGATTCCCCACTCAACTATTTGTGATCTCAGTTTTCAACTGAACTATTCAGAAAGATAGGCCACTACAAGCAATTTGATTTGTGGATTATATCAAAAGCTAGTTTTATCAATGAATGCATGCATAACGTAGTGTGTCATCGCCCAATTTGTTTTCTATTGCTTATTGATGAGGTTATTGGTGTGTAATGAAATGATGCTGGAATTTATGGCGAATCATTGTGGTAAAGAAGGACTAAAACAATAGAAATAATGTTAAAACTAATACATGCGGGCTGTTTCATTTATTGGTTCAATTCAAACTTGTATTGGAGAATAATTAAAAAAACGTAGTTAGCTAGCTCCTAAAAACGTAAGACTGTTAATTTTCTGGGTCCATGAAGACACGTTTTAAGGGTTCCGTACCTCAAAAGGGAAAAATTAAACCATTATAGGATCACTTTGTTGCCCGTCCATATTATTATGTCTGTCCGTCAGTCTTTTTGTATCTTCAAGATATTAGTTAGAGCACCATGATCTAGAAAAACGTACATACCTAGGTATATAATTTTAAGTCAATCCACTGCAGCGTTTTAAGAACACCCATACAAACCATGCGGTTTAGGGGTGTCAAGCATCTATGTTTTGTTAATATTCTAAGAAAATAAATAAAAAAAAAAAAAAAAAAAAAAAAGATACAGACTTTGTGAAACAAAAAAATAGGTATATCGATAAAAAACACATCGGGGTGTTTTTTATCATCCCCATCCCTAAATCGGTGGTACGCGATAGGAAATTAAAATTTTCCTTCTCATTTAAAAGAAGCAGAGCCCGGGGCTAACTCCTTAATGCGGTTGGATCTACATCACTGATTCATAGGTTGAGTTACTGCCACCATGCTAGAGTTACTGGTGCTCTTATTGGGTAATTTTTGTGCCAGACTTAGAATAGTATGTTTTATTTTACCCTTTGTAAAATTCGGAACCCAGTTTTTTGTTCGAAAGGTCGTTATTGGCTTAATCTTATCTTTAGACAATATTGAGAAACTAATTTAAGTATTTTTTATTTTGGTCCAGTAGTTTTGTTTTTATGCGCTAAAATGTTTTGTTCCTATGACAGCCAACAGTATGAAGACCGTCGCGTGACGTCATAAAACTGTATCTTTGAAACGTTGTAAAATCCAAACTACTGAACCAAAATAAAAAATATTGAAATTAGTTTCTTATAATAGCCAAAAGTTTTGAATAAGCCAATAACGGACTTTCGAACAAAAAACTTTGAGTTCCGAATTGTTGCACAAGGAACAGACTGGATTCGAAGAGCCTAATACCGAAAAGAATGGAGTGCAACGGAAGAGACCTACCACTCAGCATTGCTTGGCTACAGGTTGAAGAAGAAGGTGTTATTGTATCAGGTGGTGGCCAACAGTGTCAGAGATTTTTAGGACGCCGAAGTTTAGGTACTTTAGGAAAAACTGAAGCACTTTATGATTTCTGCCACTACCAATCACCCACTGCTTGATGTTGCGTAACTTTACGAATGCCTCTTACTTCAGTAAAAAAATATATAGTTTTAGTGATTAATTATGTAATACTATTTATGAAGGTAAGGGCGGCCAAGAGACAATGCAACGTTAGCTAGTAAATATAGAGAAAGGAGCCTATGTTCAATATGATAGAGTCATACACAACAGTAAGAAAACTTGAACATGACGGGTGGTTGAAGTGACTAACCACTTAAATCTTATGCATTTACATCGCGACCAGCCCCCTTAGCACGCTGACCTTTTGTCTACTCCCAACTGACACCTTAGCCACTTAACACTACTGAGGTGACAGTTAACAGTGGCTAAGGTGACAGTTGAGAGTAGACAAAAGGCCAGCGTGCTAAGGGGGCAGGCATTTTCGTACGTTAGAATTTGTGGCACTGAGGTTTACTTACATGATATCTAATAAAATTATGATATACATTACCTACATACCTACAGCTGCAAACACATAAACATAAACAGCGGGAAGACAATAGACGAGATTGGCATTAGACCGAGGGGGTTGGCGTGAAAAGGAAGAGGCCTATGCCCAGCAGTGGGCTTTATTTATAGGCTGGATAGATAGATTGATAGACATACCTACATCATCATCAGCTCACCTCCGCCCACTGTTGATTATAGACCTTTTTTCTCACGGTCCATCGCCGTCCGCATCAATGGATTCTCTTCCGACACAACGATATTGTCATCCGACCATGGGGCTGCTGGTCTCCCCACCGACGGCCGTCCCACTCTGGGCCTCCACTCTGTCACTGCCCTTGTCCATCAAGGACATACATATTATAATCAATCAATCTTGTTGGTTCAGCTTCAAAGAGAACCTCGTTCATTCCCTCCTCTCAATGAGAGAAAAGACACTCCAATAAAAAACCCATACATTTCCTTGGAGGGGCTGAGAAAACATTAAAAACATCCCAATATTTACAGTCGAAACTTTTCCAATCTTAAAAACGAAACTCTAGTAATTAAAAGTAACGGTGGACCATAAATCTATAAGTTTTAAGATATTTTACTCTCGAAGCGCCTTTGGTTGGCGATTTCAATGGGATGCTGAAGCATTGGAGGAAAACAATGGGTTTTGTGGAAAATTGTGTTTTATGGATCTGAATGAGCTCTAGTAAAAGGTTAAGAAAGTTCATCATCCTATACAAGGTGTTGTTTTGGTCAGTGTCACCCGACCCAGGGAAGTAAGCGTTAGTAACGCTTGAAACTAAAAGAAAGTTTAATATTTTTTTTTATTTTTTTTATTCACTAATTACCTTGTTCAATTTGCACTATTAATAACCGCGACGGGCGGAAACCCCCGGCCTTCGAAGCGCGCGCACGACGTGGCACCCGATACCGCGAGTGCGGCCGAAACCGATGTTATAATAGTAAGGAAGGCCACAATTTATAATGATTTTTGTCGTCACTGATTTTTTTATTATTATTATTTGCTTCAGTATCGTGTAAAATTTACAGCGTGTCACTTTACAAAACAACACCTTATACAAGGTGTTACAAAAGTACCTAACTCTTTTTACAGGGTGTAACCTACTGGTCAACAGGATGTCAAATCTGTAAAAAAAAGTTGAAAAAAACAATTTTTATTTTATAACCTCAAAATAAAAAAAAAATGTTTTTGTTATTAGCTCAAATTTAAAAATATGTTTGTGCGTGTAGGTGCATTTACATAGCTTTGAGTTGTTAAAACATTGTGAAAGTCAATGAAAACAATATTTGAAAAATACTTTTCTCCCGCCACATCGTTCACATTTTATTAATTTTAAAATTAACGGAACGTAATAGAGCGAAAAAAAAATTTGGTTGTGATCCCTAACTCCGATTGCTATTACCCTGTAAAATGAGTTAGGTACTTTTGTAACACCTTGTATAGTCGTTGGTATAGGGTTTTTTGGCAACAATTTCCTTCGCGCGTTGAAGATCAAATCGAACAAAATTAAATCTCCAAACAGCCACTCGCGGCGAAAAATGACATTAAAAACTTGCATCTTTTTGATCTCCCGTTAATTTCCGTCTCCCTCTAATTAATAGCCTTACGGGCTTCGCATTCACAGATAACGCGCCGGGAACCGAACCCACGACCACAGGGTGAATCTGATAGAAAGACAGCGTGGATAACCACTAAATTTAAATTTAAAAAAAAACTTTCTTTTTTTGGTGGTTAATATTTTGATTTGATTATTTACAAGATTTAGACGATAATTTAATTGAAATAGAAATACAAGGTGTTACAAAAGATGCTAACTCTTTTTATAGGGTCATGGTACCTGATGATAGGGATCACAACCAAAATATTTTTTTAGCTCTATGACGTTCCGTCTATTTTAAATAATTAAAATGTAAGCGCTGTGACGGGAGAAAAGTATTTTTAAAATACTGTTTCCATAGACTTTCACTATGTTTTAACAGCCTGAAGCTATTAAAATACAGCTAAGCAAACAACCATATTTTTTAATTGGAGCTAAATCCAAAAACAAAAAAGTTTTGAAAATTTTACAATTTTGAGGTTATAAAAAAAAATGGGTTTTTCAAGTTTTTTTTGCAGATTTGTCATTATGTTGACCAGCAGGTTACACCCTGTAAAAAGAGTTAGTATCTTTTGTAACACGTTGTATAACTAACATAATAAACTAACATCTTATCTATATCTACAAGTAAAACACCTGCCCCAGATCGGTTTAGTTTGTTTTTTTTTTTCTCTTATAAATTTTTATTTAGTTTGACGTTAGATAATTAATAAATTAAAACAATAAATTAAGTGTGGGGGCCATCAATACATCAGAATGTCATCCACTATTTTTAAATGCCTAAACACCTTTTTAATTTTCAGTGGATTAAGGCTGACCACACAGGCACGTTATTGCGTTTGCGTTTGCGTTATTGCGATATCTGTTTTCAGTACATTTTGTATCAGGATTGCCATGGAGTTACACAGCTCTGCGGTAATAACGCCGCAACGTTCCTTATACAAAATATACTGATAACAGATAAGGCAATAACGCATGCGGTATTATTAGCCTTTGGCCTACGATATATAGTGGATGGAGTTAACTTTCTGTCCATGCATATTTGTTGCCGCGACCACGGATAATTTCATTTTATCACCCAAGGCTATAAATTAGAAAAAAGTGGGCAAAAGGAGAAAAAAAGGGAAAAGTTTTCATGCGATTTTTTTTTCGGAGACCGATGAGTTTCGGCCTTTCAGATAAAGAGTGATAAGAAGTATGACGGCGGGTGAGAAATGTCAGGATTAAAAAAAAAGTTTCAAGAATCAAGATAATAATTCGCCCATGCGAGTTAATATGGCTACCGTATACTAAACGATTGTCGGTTTACGCTTTCGCTTTTGATATGGGCGAAAATCATACAAACATACACGATATGTGTATGTTTGTATGATTTTCGCGAACTGTGAACTCACGACCCCATATCTCGGCAAGCCCCTAAAAATATTTTTGTCCTATTAACCCGCCAAGAAAATTTCATGACGATTCTCAAATTTACTCAAGTTATCGTCGAACGAAAATTCACACGCATGTACAATATACAAAATGCCGGACTTTTCCAGTAGACTTGGAGAACTTCTCTCGCTTTGCTCACTCGTTCAATAAGATTCACTACGTCAAGTGTAGACAAAGACCAATCTATGGCTGCCACAAAGGCTACAAAAAATATGACCGACTGAATAAACCTGACGACGATTTAAAAAAAAAACTTACCAACATTCTGGAAATCTGAAATTAAAGAAGCAATAACATCTGAATAAGTTTAAAATGTCGCATCAACAGTTATCTGGCTCGAACACCGAACTAAATCACATAGAATCCGCATTACGTATAAAATCACGATAAAAACTTGTCCCCACAGAAACAAATGATATCAGCAATAGAACAATACGAAACATCATTTCGACCATACGTCTAATATTCGAATGTCAACTTTATTGCATTAGTGTACAGTTTTACTTTAATTGCATGGACTACGAGCAAATAAGCTCCCAAAGACAATTTGGGCATCTATTTTTCCAGACACATTTCAGAGTTCTATGTTGTATCTAGTTTTATCCTTGATCGAAGGGCTCGAATGCTAAATGAGTCGTTTTCAAAGCACAAATACAAAGCAGTTCATAGATGGCGCTTACAGGCGTGGCTATAGAAGAACCGGAACGCGACTGTCAAAATTTGTCTGTGCTAAGCGAAATTTGACAGTACGTTCCGGTTTTTTTATGGCCACGCCTATAAGCGCCATCTATGAACTGCTTTGTATTTGTTCTTTGAAAACGGCTCATAAGTCAGAGCGCCGGCATGGTTCGCCTTAGGTTGCGGATTCAAGTCTTGTCCCGTGCGAATGTTTTAACCTATTTGTATGAACAACCAAAAAAAAGCCATTTACCTCACACACCGCAGCAGCATTCGACACCGCGGCGGTAACGCGTTAATTAAAACGACAAAACAAATAACGGCCATCAGACACAGCGACCAATGGCAGCGCGTCAAAACTCGCACTATTCGAAATTCGAATGCTCGAATTAATTACGTGGCGGGGTGCTGGTGGTGCGTTCCCAACTGATTCATTCTGTGTAAATTATGCTATGATGTTTTCTGGCCTGCTGCTATTATGATGGGTTTCGTTGCTGTGCCCTACCTAGTGTGATGTGAAGTTGCAATGAAAATCGTGCGTAAATGTCACTTTATGTTTTTTTATCGCGTTGTCAAGTGGTTATTTCCAAATAAATTAAAAGCGAATTAAAACCAATAATAATTGCAGATGGTTGAGCTTTTATTTGGTCTCACTTATTGTTAAGATCCTGTTTGTTGAATACATTTGTTGGCACAAAATGCCTTCCGGTCTTTTAGCCGTGCATTATTTTTAGTTTTCTTCTTTTATGCTGCTTATACCTACTTACTGCCTGCCTACTTTAAATTTGCCGTTACCTCTCCCCGACCTTACTCGCACTTCTCCGACATATTAGAATAATGGGTTTGGCATAGCCTGCTCCTTTTGAACGTGGCTTACTTTCAGAAGTTGCTGTAGATCAGAAGTTGTTGTTGTCCTTTGTCTTCCCACTGTCGTCGATCCGTTTCGAACCAAATTATAGCAATTTGTCACCGCATCGCATGAGTGATCCCTTTAACCATGTAGTGTGAGTGAAGGTGCTACTGGACGCTGTATGAATCATCTCAGTACATATATGCAAAGGGCTAAGTTATAAGAGGCAAGGCCCGGTTTCTGAATTGAGAATTTTACTAAGCAAATACTTAAGTATTTGCTTAGTAAAATTCTCAATTCAGATTCAATTCTTAAGTATCGTTCTGTCGCGTTCTTTATGCAGCGACAGAACGATACTTCAGTGCTTGCTTAGCGAATTTCTCAATTCAAAAATCGGCAGTTAGTGTATTTTGAAACTAAACCAGAGAGGAAGAGCCCGTGTAGCGTGGGCACAGACACCGCGCCCCATAAATTGAGCACCGCTGTCAATTGCACCCGCTCGCCAATAGTTGCGGTCGCGGGCCATAGGTTGGCATTCGGCGACTGTTGCACTGTGTAATTCGTTTTCGAATTTTGAATGTTTTTCTTTTTCGGATGCAGTTTGTGGCACCATTTTCAGTTGCGTTTTTTAGGTTGCCTGTGTTTCTTTATTTTTTTAAATGTTGGGAAATAATACCCATTCTAAACCTAGAATGTAGGGTAATGTTATAGAATGTAATTTTGTTTTTCTTATAACTGCCAGCAGAAGCACTATGGTCCCTGTCAAATTTCAATAAAATTAAAAATTAATGCCATTACCAATTAAAAACCCAAACCCTTGGCTATTTCTATAAGTAATTACCTAAATAGAAAAAAAAGGTAGGTAGAGCCCTCGACACTTCATTAAAAATTACTGGCCGGAGAGAATATCCCGATGGCCGTGCAAGAAAAAAAAAGAAAGAAAAAAGGAATAAATCATCCGGCAGATAAGCAAAGAAATAATTAGCTTAGGATCCTTAGCCGGTTGCCATTTTCCTAATTAAAAATAAATATCAAATGAAGCGGGAGGGGGGCAATCAGGCGTCCTCGTTTGATTCCGAGGGGGGCGGCCAGGGGGCGCTAAAAATTGGCGCGCTAATAAGAAAAATGATAGTCGCCTGAGGCGATCCGCCATCTTGGAAATCGATTTTTCATTAAGCACTGATGAACTTAAGGGGCATCGCGACTAGAGCTTTTTTTATCGCCCGTTTTAATATTTAATTTATTTCTACTAGGAAGAGAGATGTTGTTTGGGGAGTTGTAAAATAACACAGACCCTAAGATCTTAATCAGATAATATTCGGTAATAAATAAAGATTTTCTCATTACTTAAAAACGCCATTTCCGTAGATAGATTGAATAAATTCGTTGCTAGAAACAAATTAACAGATGCTATAGCTTTTCGGATCTTTCATGATGTAGTAATTCGCATACTGGATAACACAAAAATAACTTAATAAATCAGACACTGCAGTGTCTGTGACATACCTAGATGGATCATGTATACCTTCATGGATCAGGTTTGCATAGCATCTTTACCAACCTTTTAGCTTAAATGAGCCTAGTCCACAACTCCACAAGACAAGGCATTTAAGTTCGTGTGGAGCCAACCAAGCCGCAGATTGTCTCATAATATTTCCCGTGACTCTGGTCCGATTCTCCAATCGCACTATTCCTAGGAATAATTTTATTTGAAAATCTAACGAATTTTGTATCGGCTATTGGTCGAATAACTAACTGGGGCTTTAACTGAAGATATTATTATTTCAACCTAACTTCTAAATATCGTGAAGAAATACGTTTCCATTGCATGGTAATCTTTGGAAGTATGCTGAGTCACTATCTAACAATGACATCATCCTGAAATCAAAAGCTGAACGCTCATTGATCATTTAATTTCAATTTATTCGTAGTCTGACCTGATATTTTGTGTCGATGGCATTGTAGTATACAGTCGCAGGCAAAAGTATAGTTACTTACGTTTAGTTTTACTCCATTGCACCGAGTCGAATTAGAACACTTTTAGCATTGAGACATTCACTTTAAAATACAATAGTGAAGCCATCGCGACAATTTTGAATGCATTCTGATGCAGAGAAAAATATAAGGCATCAGTACTCGAAGAGAACCACCAATTCGATGGACTACCCAAAAGGCTGTAAGATGCGTAACTAAAGCCGTTCCATGAACGTAATAAGATGATTTATACAGCGTCCAGTGGCATTTATTCACACTATCTAGATGGTTGAAGAGACCACTCGGCGCTGCAGTGCCTGGGGCATTGTTTTTTTAGATGGCTTGCCTACCACCAATACTATCCTAACAGCTTGGTCGGCCTAGTCCACGGGAAAGACAAGTCAATAGGTATGGAGCCAACTAAGCCGCGGGTTTCCTCACGATGTTTTCCCTCACAGTCAGCGAGTGGTTTTGCTACTTTAAATTCACAAATGCACCGTAACTGTGAAAAGAAACAAAGTCATAGGTCTTCGCTAGGCATCGAACCTGAGTCTCTCGCTTCCGAGTCCAATGTATGTACTAGGCCACTACCGCTCTCTAAGGTGCGTAACATGGTTGACGATGACTTTCAATTTCACCAAGGCTCCCCAACTTTTAGGATCCTTTCTAGTATTTAGGATCCTTTCTAGTAGGGGGAAGATGAGGGTATTTTTTTTTTCAACCAATGTTAATAGACTTTGTTTCCGACAGTACTGGAATCATCGCTAAATATAGCCTGCAGTCTATTGACAATTTGCGATCGGCTGATTTGATTGACCGTGGTCCAATAATAGCAAATGCATTGCTTTCATGCTCGTACCACGTGTCTTATGAAGAAGAATACTCACACATGCTGTGCGCATAGCATAGGCAATTAAAATAAACTGAGTGAAGCATTAAAAAAATATTTAGATACAAAGTTAACAAACAGAGAAGATTTGTGCTTTAGAAAAAACCATATCCAGTCAAATATTTCGCTTCTTCACCAGCTTCTGGTCGTTTTCTTGGAGATGAAGCAGTTATTCAGTTATAGGATATAAGGCCATTGACGCTTGACAGAGTTCTATTCTGTGCTCTATTGATTGATCTATTGATCTCTCTCTTTTGTTCTACCTATTTATAGAACAGGATATCGGTTCATCAATCCATTATGCTATTCAATTCAATTCATACATTTATTTCAGACAAAGTCCATATGTGTTAGTAGTACAAAAATAATACTTAATACTAATATTAGTAGATATCATAAAAAAATTAATTGTAATTGCAATAAAATCAAATAGGGTTTTTTCAATGTGCCTAACTTCCATCTGCCAAAAAATGCTATACATGTGCTTGGACGATAAATTGACTGGTAGTTTATATTTTTAACCCCCGACCCAAAAAGAGGGGTGTTATAAGTTTGACCGCTATGTGTGTGTGTGTGTCTGTCTGTCTGTCTGTCTGTTTGTCTGTCTGTGGCACTGTAGCTCTAAAACTTAGACCGTTTTTTTTATTTTTTGAACGTCTGTCTGTGTGTCTGTCTGTGGCACTGTAGCTCTAAAACTTAGACCGTTTTTTTTATTTTTTGAAAGTAGGTTTCTAGCGAGTGTTCTTAGATATTATGTTTTATCAAAATCGGTTCAGTCGTTTATGAGATATGCTAATTTGAAGCTAACATGTGGGGGTATTTAATATTTTTACTTATTTTATGGCATGCTACGAAACAGTCCTTTCAAACATTTCAATTTACTCATCGATTTATACTTTTACTTTAATAATATGGTGATAGTTCTTGATTTTATATTTTTTTCGAGATTCAAAATTGGCCTCATCAAGTATGCCAGGACCTTTACTATTACACTTTATAAATCAAACAAAGTGGTATTGCAACAACAGAGTCTAGTCTGGGCATTAAATTCTAATTCTAACGATTCTAGATCATAAACCTATCCACATAGCGTTCTCACACCAATGAAGCCGAAACAATAAAGGCGTGATCATGAAACTAAATAAACCAGTATCATACAATATGAGTCATATCGTAGCAATTGATCTGCTCTATTCAACGACGAATAATTCGATTGGTGTAAATTTTCGATGTCAACGGGCCATGGGATTGGAATTTGCGAATTGGGTCACGGTCGCAATGCATTTATCACTATATTTACTCAAATAATGCCAAAGTAAAAAAAAAAAACAATTTAACAAAAAAAAGGTAGGCGTCACAAATCGCTGTTTATTTTTATTTTTATTATGTTTGGTAGAGTTACGTAGGAAGGTATACCTATCAGTCAATGTATAGCTTATTTAAATTAGGGCTATCTACCGTTTTGTTTTAATGCTCACTAGTTGACGCCACTGTCGAGCAAGAGTACCTAGATAATAAATTATAGCTCTTAGGCCCGGTTTCTGAGTTGAGAATTTTACTAAGCACATACTTACGTATCGCTCTGTCACGCTCTTTTGTGAGAAATCTGGAGAGACAGGACGATACTTACCCATTTGTTTAGCAAAATTCTCAACTCAGAAACCGGGCCTTAAACTTAGATGTTCGTCAAACAAAAGTTTAAGTATATACGTTATAAACATATTTTTGATACCTACCAATCTGGAATACGACAAGTAAGGAATCCGACGAATACGGAACAAATCCTTAAAATTGTACTAATAAAACACATTGAGCAAGCCCCTTTTTCTTCTAAAAAATAATTTGAACACAATTTTCAGAAAGATAAAATTGTTTCAAAGCAGGAGTTAGTAGCAGGAAAGCGACCATTCGCCATAATTAATCTCAGGTATGGCAAAATATTCACAAAATTATTCTAATTATAAATAAACCCGCGTAGCCCGCGCGTACCAATAGTGTCATTTTTGACCTCGCGCTACACTAGTGCCCCTAGTTGCAAATCTGAGTGCGGTAGCCCTCAGTGTGTTTGTTTTACAAAATTATAAATAGAAGCTAATTTAATAAAGGTACCTAGGTACAGGAGTCGATATACAGGGTGTTAAAAGACCGCCAACAAAGCGGGAAACCACGTATTGTCCTCATCATAAAGAACATTTTTGCTCAAGGAACTATGCCTGGGAAATCAACGGTTTCCGAGATAATGTGGTTCAAAGTCGGACTTTTCAAAACTTTATTTTTGCAGAAATGTATTCAGTATCTAGTTCTTAACATACCTTCTTATGAAACCATATCAAAATTATGAATATATCTTACAAAAAACGACGTTAAAATTGCAACCCGCAATGTATTCTAAACATCGGCACTTCAAGCTTAAGTAACATAAACTTATACCTACGTTTGCGCAATATGACTTCTGTGCGTTACACGTCCATTTTGTGATAAAATATTTTTCAAAATTATAACCTCAAAAACCAAAATTATTTCCCGGCAATAATTTATCAAAAAAGTACTTTGTTTTGGTGTCTAGTATGCGTGGCTTTCGGGTCTGTTGGCGGTCTTTTAACACCCTGTACAAAGTGTTACAAAAGTACCTACCTCTTTTTACAGGGTGTAACCTACTGGTCAACAGGATGACAAATCTGTAAAAAAAAGTTGAAAAAAACTTTTTTTATTTTATAACCTCAAAATTGAATAATTTTCATAACTTTTTTGTTTTTGTTATTAGCTCGAATTTAAAAATATGTTTGTGCTTTGAGTTGTTAAAACATTGTGAAAGTCAATAAAAACAATATTTAAAAAATACTTTTCTCCCGCCACATCGTTCACATTTCGATGGCTCCTACGTAAACTACCGTATCCCACAAAATGGCGATTTTCATGTTTTTCGTTTTTTGTCATTAGATGATTATTTCGCATGTATCCCAAAAACAAAAACTTAATAATATTCAAAAATAAAGATTTTTTCAGACGTAAACTATCGTATGTTGATCACGGGCGCGCCGTAAACTATCGTATCGACCTCTTGCGGTAGTTTACGTGGGACACATTGCATGCTACGCCTATCGTAAGTATATCTTACCATTCTCTACGTGGGAAGTATATAGATCTGAGCTTGTGTTTTGTGATGAAGCATGTTCTTACTGAACATGTTAAGTATTCAGTTTTGTTAGTTTTACTGCGTATTCTATCAATCTTGTTCAAAACTATAATAAGTAACACATACGATTACGTACGTTGATTTTTCGAGGGGGTATGCTACGGTATGTTACACATACCATTTTGTACGACGTCGATAAAAAGTGATGTTGTATCGTATGTAACACGTACGATTATTTACTTGGTTTATATGAACCTGTTAACTATTGTATGTGTCACTTAGACTTATTTACGTTGCAATATTAGGCTAAGCTTATGACAATATCTTACAGATACGATAGTTTGCATGGCGGTTGATTAAAAAAAAATAGATTTTTTATTCAAATATTCAAATAATTCAAATCGTTTATACCACTTAAAGCAGATTTGATTAAAATTACATCTTTTTTGTCGTAGAAAAATATTTTTAATACAAAACCATCACTGAAATCGACTACTTATTAAACGGATGGAACAAACTAAAAATCAAAACAAAACCATAACATAAAAGTTTCCGCTTTGTGTATCGTGTGGTGGAAAACAAATATACTTACTTCATGATGGTAAATTACACACTACTGTTTGGGACCTTCACTTTCACTAGAGTTATTTTTAACAAGGATTTGAAATGAAACACGGATGTGGTTTCTTATAGACTGACCAACCGTTTTTGTATGCATCCTTGAGATACGCTTTGGTTGACGATGAAATTTCAGTTACCCGGGTTATAAATTTCCGAGACTCGACTTGGCGTAGGCAATCAATACCAATAGAAGCTGAACACCAAACACATGAAGGTAACAAGAAATTCATTTATAAAATATATTTTTTACTGAAGATACAAACACTCCACAAAGAAGCTTCAAAACAAAGATTAAGAGATCCTCATTTGGTTCATCAAATACTCACAAACTTAGATCCTAAGGATTTAAAAAGGCCCAATCTTGGGGTAGTTTGCAGCAGACTTTTAGACTGCAAATCTGTTCATAGCCTGTAAGTTAATAAATTCAATTATTAAAATCATAGATTAATCTGTATTTATTCTAAATTAATTCTTTTGGCCAGTTGGATGGACTCAAGACTTGTTGAGAACTGTGTCTGTATGCTTGACAAGCTCAGCCGTCACCATTAATTTCATTTGGTCTAATTCCTAGACACGCGGTGTTCATGTGCATGGTAACGAGAAGATGTTAATGGATCAGTGGCCTTTATATAGACAGTATATGAACGCTTCTAAGTATGAACACAATAGTAAGCCAAACTGAAATTCCGATCTGCCTGATGTATTGTATATTCCAAAACTTTCATTGGTGCCTAAGGTACACTGTGTTTGGCTTGGCTTCTTTGACTAAATCTGTATACTAATAGGTGAAATGTCTGACTCATCTTTGGATCACAAAGTAACCAACAACCACCACAACCAAAGAGTATTCTATCTGTCAATCTACGCCAGAGAAAATACACGTCTGAGTCTGAGTGACTGCTGCAGTCTTCTTGGGATAACTATCATGGGCTCCTAAGCTTGAAAGTTTAGGTAAAGTTTAGCTCCTGAAATGCTCCTGTTTTGCATGTCCTGAGTAAGAATAGGAAAATGGCTGATACAAGTTATCCCGAAACCCGGCACTAAAGAATAACTATGTGAAAACATCATCCTAAATTTCCAAATACGAATTTCCAATACAGATTCGTTAAAATTTACAGGAATTCTTAATATTGTTCATATCTTACTAATTTACAGTCTTTATTTCCAACTGTTCTCTTCAAAACTGTAACCGGATGGTGTTTGAGAAAAAAATTGTTGTGTTTACCACCTCAGTGGCAAATATGAATTTTATTTCCCAACCGTCCTTTTCGAGCTCAACTGATAATATCGGGGTTGGTAAGCCTAAAGTAGGCCTCTTTAGAGTTTATGCAAGCCTTTAAAAAAAAAACAAGTAATGAGAAAAGCACTGAGGCAGAGAGTCTACAATGGGCTACTCCTACTTTATTTAAGTCTAGTACTTTTTCATTAAATATCTTGAAGTCGGAAAGAATAAATAGTTGATTCGGTCGTGAGCTTCAAGGAAACTGTTGAAAATCAAATTACTATTTGCCAGGGTGGTAAACGCCACTAATTTTACCCAAATCTCCACCCCAGTGGCAGTTTCGAAGGGGACAGTTGGAAAAATAGGAAATATACAAATTTATTAGTGAAATGGAAACATAAGGAAGTATAAAAAGTTATTTCATATTAATGTTTTTTTATAATTTAGGTTTAGGTTCTACTAAATGTAATGAATGAAGTAAATATTAATTATCACTTAGATAAACCTCTGGTCCCACTTAAAATTTTAATATTTCCCCATGTATTTACTAAATTAATGTTACATACCATACTATTTTTCATGTGATTTACAAAGTAAAAAACTGTAAGTGCCACATACGGGTCATTTTACCTGCGATTTATCCATGTAAAACATGGTATGTGAAACATACGACATTTTCAGTCACCTCATCCACGCCGTAAACAATGGTAAGATTAACATACGATATTTTCTTACTTCGTTACCCCGTCGTAAAGAATCGTAACAACAATATCTCCAAAAGTATTCAAAATACAGCTTTTACTTTAGCACATAAAAATCGAGCCCAAAATAACCTAATTATGGTAAAAATTTCAAACCAAAAGCTTTAAAATCAAAAGAACGGTTAAAGAAAACATCTTTAAATGGCTCTCCTGGAAAGTTAGCTTTTTGAACATACGGTAGTTTACGTAGGAGCCATCGATTTTATTAATTTAAAAATTAACGGAACGTCATAGAGCAATAAAAATATTTAGGTTGTGATCCCTATCACCGGGTGCTATTACCCTGTAAAAAAAGTTAGGTTGTTTTGTAACACCTTGTATTTATCTAATATTAGTTAGTTTTGATCCAACTAACGCCATCTTTGGAGTATCATAGTAAACTAACAACTCTACAATTGAACTACACTGGTGGCTCTACTGAGGTAGCTTCGACATTGATTTTATAGATCTTTTATTTACATCACTGACACTAGGTGGCACTGTGGTGTGATCTAAGAGTTCAAGTTTTGATGGTGAGATGGCACCACGAGGTATTCTTATAATAATTTAGTTAGGAATTTAGAAGAAAAAAAGAGAAAATATTAACTGCCTAATTAATTAGGCACCACATAATTTATTGTCATTAAAAATAGATTAAAATTCGTACAAAACATCACTAAAACGTGACAATCGCCTTTTCTTACACCTAAAATTCCAAATAAACAGTCACAATAAACACTGTCCATTCGCCGCCAAAAACCAGCAATAAAAAAGAAAATTCGTCCGCCATTTTGCTTTTTCGCCGCCCGTCAGCTGTCAATCACGAATATTTTCCGTTGTTCTGGCTGTTTTGTCTATGGTAGCCCATGGATGAGGTAGATTTGGAATTGGCAAGGAAACTCGGTGCTACTCCGGTGGGTGACAGAGGCGGTGTTGGAGGCATCAGGTTAGTGGCTGGATGGTACACTCGCGCTGACATGGACATTTCATCTGGAAATAGGGAGAAAGTAACAGGTTAAAGTAGGTTCGGAAGCTTCCGAAAGAATTTCATGTGTTTATCATTACACCTAATTTGATAGTTTCAATTCAATAAGGGTCTTATCGGGATCTAAGTACCTTCTTTTTAGCATTGAGTACTGTACCCTAAGTACACACGACAACACGTCGACCCTTACACGCTAGCACTCTACTCGGTTACGTTACGGGCGACTTTACAACAAAAGTGTACACTCTGGCTTACTGAAATGTGTAGGTACCAAGTTTTTTTTCAAATTGTTTTTTTTTTTATTTGGATCTACATTATAAAGTTAGTACCTATCTAAGGCACCCACCCACCTCCAGCTTTTAATGGTGGATATGAAAAGTGTCATTGAAAACGTCAAAATTGAACGTTGTAATTATTGAATTTTCGCTAAACCTAACCTACTGAAGATGCGTGTAGAATACACAGAATTATATTTTACTTCCGTGGTGGAGTAATTTGTAAAAAATACTTACTGTTCGAAAAAGTCCTAGTGTAGGGATTCTTCACGGTGTAATCCTTGGCTGGAGGCATGGTGTCGAAGTCTGTAACAAATGAAATAAACCAATGTTTAAACTTCGGCTTTTGTACTTGTTTTTGATGAGTTACTTATACAGCGTCCAGTAGCCTCTCCACTCGCACCCAATTTGTGAAAAACCACTCAGATACTCTAGCTAGTACCTGTAACATATTGGAGGAGGCTTGCGATGAGGCTTGCCTAGCACCTATCCTATTTTTAGTGCACAATAAAGTGTTCTCTCTCTCTCTCTCTTTCTCTCTATCTACATAATACGTAGGTATGTATCATCATTTCAGCTTACTCAGGCTAGTTCAAAGAAAAAAAAAGTCAATAAATTCATGGTAATTTTAAAATATCTTTATTACTGAAACAAGTCAGCTTCTAAATGTGATTTTTAACAACTCTTGTTCTACGACTTTTGTGAAAACACAATTTTATCTGTTTCCGGAATAAAAATATTTGAAAATTACCTTGTTTATCACATCCACAGACTTTCACATCCGTATATTTGTAAATCGATAAATATATCATTCTGATATAAACCCATATCTACAATAATGCCTATTTATAGCTAGTATTACAACCCCCCTAGAACCTCTAAGATGGCCTTATAAATAACCTTACTTAAATGATCAAAGAGTGTCCCTTGATTCAAGGGATTATTAGAGCTTAGTTGCTGGGACACCAATAATGGGATATAGTTTTACTGGGCCTCAAGTCGGTAACGCAATTGTGTCTCGACAGGTTCCTAGTTGTAGGCTTCGATGACGATTGAATACTACTCTCTGTCCTTTAATAGTTATTTGTTATGCAAGAATGCAAAATTATTGTTTGCGGCGAGTGCTTGTATTGAATACCGAGCTAGCGAAGGTTTCTAAAATTGAGCCACGAGCGTAGCGAGTGGTTCAAAAAAAGAAACCTGAGCGTAGCGAGGCATTCAGAAGCTCGAGTCGCAAATAATATTGCATTCGTGCGAAACACAAAACTTTTCATCTCACAGAAGCGAGGAAATGATTTTGTTAGCCAAGCGTGACAAACAATAGACATAGGTAGGTAGGTACCTACCATAGAGGTTAGTGAAACGAGTTTCCTTCTTTTTTGCTTCTTCACAAAGGAGTAT
Source organism: Zelleria hepariella (assembly GCA_949319315.1). NCBI lineage: Eukaryota > Metazoa > Arthropoda > Insecta > Lepidoptera > Yponomeutidae > Zelleria > Zelleria hepariella. The sequence continues at coordinate 2,906,818 of OX439396.1, read as the reverse complement.
GTGCCATTGCCTAGCAACGGGTTGTTGATTACAAATCGTGTCTTCTTGAAGTGTCATAAAATTAACAACCCGTTGCTAGGCAATGCTACAAGTTGAAGGAGTTCCTTATTTTTTTTTTTATTAGGGCGTCGAGTTCAAATTTTGAAACGCACAAAAATACAAAGCGGTTTAAAAAAGGATCTTCTACGATCGCATGTTTAAAGTAACAGAGTACTTTCCGAGCGTGGAGATGAAAAGTAATTTTTGGATAAATTATTGCTGGGAAATGATTTTTGTTTTTTAGGTTATAATTTTGAAAAATATTTTATCACGCAATGGACGTGTAACGCACAGAAGTCTTATTATTATTGCGCAAGCGTTGGTATAAATTTATGTTACTTAAGCTTCAAGTGCCGATGTTTAGAATACATTGCGGGTTGCAATTTTAACGTCGTTTTTTGTAAGAAATATTCATAATTTTGATATAGCTTGTTGAGAAGATATGGTAAGAACTAGATACTGAATACATTTCTGCAAAAAAAAAAAAAAAGTCCGACTTTGAACCTCATTATCTCGGACACCGTTGATTTCCCAGGCATAGTTCCTTGGGCAAAAATGTTTATTATGATGAGGACAATATGTGGTTTCCCGCTTTGTTGGTAGTCTTTTAACACCCTGTAAAGCACACAAAATAAAAAGTCATGCTTAGATCTTGTATTAATGCGGACTTTTTTCTACAGAAATTCCTTCCAGAAAAGTCCACAGCCTTGGGAAACTTATCGAAAAACTCTATATTTTCATCACTGTAAATTTTTTTCAGTGCCAAAGAATTTCCTTCCATGAAACTTCATTGCAGAGTTTTGTGGAGTCCATGCCCATTCTTTAATTGGTCCCTTTTATAATTTGTGCCCAAAAAAATTACTCGATATTTCATAGCGATACTAATTTGGCTATCTTAACCCCTTGCCGTTGGGTGCGCGGCAAAAAATATTAAATAATATCACAAGGAAGGAAAGAAAAGGCAAAAAACGAGATAAAGTACATAACAAATTGCTACAGAAAGGTATCTTCATGTGAATTTATTAATGCCTCGTACCGAGTTTCCTGAACTTATACAACAGAACTTATCCTGAACTTATACAACTTTATTGTATTCGAAACGGGTCGAATCGCGATTGGTTTTTAGGCAAATTAATTACCTTATTTATCCCGACGTTTCGGCCGCGTTACAGCTGCCGTGGTCGCGGGCAGACTGGAGCGGAGAGTGTTTTAATTGTTGTGGTGACAGCTTATACAACTTATTAAACAATTTATGTACACCAACCAAAATAGAGTACCTGCGATACAGGTATTCCTAGTTCAGGGCTCACTGTTAATCATAATTGTATAAATCTTACGGTACTAAATACATTTTGTTATTTTTTTTTGACATAGGTGTAGCCGACTGCACAAATTAAAGTGGAACTAGGGCCACCTTAATAGTCGAAAGTTGTATTTAATATATAATATCCATTGAAATAAACCTGCCTTTTTAAGAATTCTTTATTGAAAAGCTGATCTTTGGAGTAGCTTTACCTTGATTCTTCTTCAAGAAAATTATCCGTAGTTAGTTATACGTTTAAAAAAATACTAGATCGTTTATGTGCTTACGTAAGTTTAAGTTTAAAAACTATTTTTGTTAATAATGTTAATTAGGCAAATACCTACCTACTGTTTCACTTTTAGGGAAGAGACTGCCCCCCCCCCCGACTCAGGGAATCCTAGTGGGGGAGGTAGAGAATCTTCTTGTACTGTAAATCTTGTGTTTTGGTTTCAAAATAAATTTATTCTTATTCTTATTCTTATTGTACAGTGAATACTTTGACTTGGCATGCAATGAAAAGGTGCCACGCGGCCACAGAACATACAATGTATCGAAGTCAAAGCAATGGCTCTGGCGAGATAATCTCATAAATACATGCTGGGGAACTACGTAATGTAAACTACGTTATGTCTGGTTAAGTAAAGGCTTACACAATATAGTGCCGAGTGCAAATGGTTCCTCTGTCCTCCTTATTTTGCGTAGCAAGTCCCAACCGTAATTGACATTTTTTATGAGCGTCAGTCTCGAGTCGAGGATATTTTTTAATTAGATATATTTTATGGGTTTTTTCCGAAGGGGGCCAAATGAGAAAGCAGGAGGTAAAGGGTTAACATTTGTTATAACCGCGGCCCGATTCTGGGCTTTCTTTCAGATGGAAATTGTATGGCTTAGTCGTAACCCCTAATGGAAAAGTACCTATAGATTATGTTATGGACATGAATGCTAGTATAGTTATATCTTTACATGATTTTAATGTAGAGTACCTAAGTAGAATAAAAGTTGTAAGCCATTTCTTGGCTCAAAAAAAAAGTGTACAGCGTCGAATAGAAAACCTTCTCGCTTTAGGCAAACTAACCAAATAGGACAATGATGCAATTCAATCTAATTTAGGAAAATGTTAGCAAAAACCGTCGATTCGAAATTCAAACTGAAGAAACAAAAGAATACGACCAAATAAAAAATAAAAGAAACCGAATTAACATCCGGAGACGAACGATATTAGGCTCCTTAGCAATCGGGCGAGAAAAAATTGCCATCTAGAACCCTTTTTCGGCATTAATTTAGGATCATTGGGGGGTAAAGGGGTGTACGTGCTAAAGAGACAACCCTAAAAAGGAAACGCAGAAGTTCTGTTGGTGGACCTTCGATCAAGGATAAAACTAGATACAACATAGAACTCTGAAACGTGTCTGGAAAAATAGATGCCCAAATTGCCTTTGGAAGCTTATTTGCTCTTAATCGATGCAGTTAAAGTAAAAGTGTACCTAGTGCAATAAGGTTGACAAACGAATATTAGACGTATGGTCGAAATGATGTTTCGTATTGTTCTATTGCTGTGGGGACAAGTTTTTATTGTGAGTTTATACGTAATGCGCATTCTATGGGATTTAGTTCGGTGTGGTGGATAAAAACTTTTGACATAAGTTGGTACAGTCAGCCGCATGCTAGGATACCCGTTTTTTTTTTTCGGTTAGTGACCTTAGCAAGAGCTGCCATGGGGTATCCTAGACTGTGGCCGACATGCTAAAATATTCCTTTTTCTTCGATTGGTATAAAGCTCAAGTAAGTAAGTAAGTAAATAAGTAACTCTTTATTGCACAAACGAAAACATTTTACAAATAAACATTTAAAAATAACAGTACAAATGGCGGTCATATCGCTAAAAGCGATTTCTTCCAGACAACCTTTGGATGGACAGGACTGAGAGCGAAAACACAGTAGCAGCAGATGCACAATAAGCGGAGATTTAACGCGGATTTCTGTGATTGAAAGTCCAAGCTTTTATTAAGTAAATACTTCGATGAAGAATTTAATCCGGTGAGTAAATCTTAAAAATATAAGTTATCAGACGAAAGCTTCGCACACTTTAGAGCTGGTGACCAATCGAGGTATTTTTTCGTACAAGGCTGGGAGTTAGTAGGCTGATAGAGTAGACTTCGCTGAGTCTGGGAAAAATATTTTTTTGGTCCGGTCGCGGTTGAAAGTTAGATTTTTTCGACTTCGAAATGTATGGGTTGAATCATTTCTTTTAAATGTATGGGTTGAATCATTTCTTTTTTGTCTACAAGGCTGGGAGTTTTTAGGCTGCCTTTTTAGTCTCCGCTGATAACGAAATCACTATATTTTACTAGCCAAACGCGGTAAAAATATTGTTTTTTATAACCTAGAAAGTGTGAATTTTTGGGTTATAAAAATCAAACTTTCAACCACGCTCGGCCAAAAAAACAAATATTTTCTTGTTCAACGGAGTCTCAACAACTAACCTAGAAGTTTCTAACCTTGTATGACAAAAAAAATATACTGAACCCATACATTTAAAATTTCAAAGTCGAAAAAATCTAACTTTCAACCGCGACCGTGCAAAAAAATATTTTTCCCAGACTCAGCGAAGTCTGATCTATCAGCCTACCAACTCCTAGCCTTGTACGAAAAAATATCTCGATTGGTCACCAGCTCTCTAACTGGTAGGTAGGTTATCGTATAAGGTAGTAGCCACACTGGTGTCAGAGTTTTCAGGCTGCCCAAAGGGCCTCTGACATGACTCAACGATTGTTATTAATCAACAACAATCGGGGCCAACGGTTTAACGTGCCTTCCGAAGCACGGAGCGCTCAGATATTATTGCCACTAGCGGTCACCCATCCATGGACTGACCGCGGCCGTTGTTGCTTAACTTTTCCAATCGATTAAGAACGGCTAGTCTAGTGCAACTATGCTGTGACCACTTTTGGCCATGCCTTCTTCAGATTCTTATTCTATGACAAAGATACGCGACATCGGTCCCTTTCCTTATTTGCCTTTTTAAGGGTTAATCTAGCCCTTTAATGGGCATTTTTTCGAAGCATGATTAGACAGGGCCCACCCTTTGGAGTTCTAAATAGTGGTATTTATTTCACCCTTTTTCTTTTTATCGTTGGAGGTGAAATGTGGTGTCTTTTGTGTCGTAAGAAGGTATTTAAGATTGGCGATGAAGATAGACTTGTGTTGTTAGTCCAGTGGATAGACGGTGGCTTTTGAATCGAATAACTGCAAGTTCTATGCCCAGTGGTATCGTGCTATCAATAACTTTAGTTCAAACTCTTGCAGCTTCTTTTAATTTACTCTAACAATACTATCTTCACATTGTAAAGAAAAAAAATAGTGCCGGTTTACAATCCAAAGCTACTAATACCTATCGTGAAAATAGATATTATGTACGAAAGGGAAGGACAACAATTATTCTAATCTAACCTAATTTAATTCCCGAGAAAATAAAAAATAGGCCTCGAGCAAACGAAGGGAAAAATAAATTAATAAAGCTATACTTTCACTAATCACCCCAAAAGTAAGCCATACAAATCGCGCGTCGAGTCACAAAATGGTTACTAATTTACTAAAAAAAATATATCGCATTAACTCCCAAATGAACCTATTTACGCCGGGGCCGTTCAGGATTTAATACAGATTTTTCACGGGTGTAGGTAATTTTTTTCTTCTTTTTCGATGTTGTTTTTTATTTCGGCTTGGACTAGTCGCGTTTAGGGTGTTCGTAGATGTAGCGTATCGTTGCAAGTACGAGTACCTATATTGTATCAAAATATTGTAACACAAGACTTGTAATGTAAAAACCAGCCGTTACAATATCCGTAAGAATATTATAATGAGACGAAAAAACAATTATCAAGTTTTTTTTACAGTTAAAGTTTTTTTTAACAACTATTTGTCTGAAAATTTGAAAATACATACTTTCATGCACATCAAAAGGTAGAGTCTTACATTACATGATGTTTAGTGGTTGAAAATCCACGGCATAACAATTATTTACCCATAGAGCGTGACACTAATATTTAAGCTTTTAGGACCGTTTTGGAACCATGATACGATGATACGCCCAGTCTACACTGTCCTTGGCCCTGGTATAATCTGACGATATATTTTCGCGTCGCAGATTAAATTAGTGTAGCACAAACGCACCTCGTTCGAGACGACGGAGAAGAAGAAAAAATGCTGAAGAAATTTACAGCATCGCTTCGAGATGCAGTATACGGTTGGGTTGTAGATAAAACAATTTGTCGTAGTATTTTCTGTTTCAGATGCAGGTAACGGGATTGGCCTTGGGAGAGGGAGAGAGAGAAAAAGAGAGAGAGTCACCATGCGACACTCACTTTTAGTACCGGATTGAAGATTTTCGCATTGAGGTAACAACTCATGTACGATGGGCCACAGTCTAGGATACCCCATGGCAGCTCTTCGACCAAAAAGAGCTATCCTAGCATGTGGCTAGCAAGGGTTAGTGTTTTTAATTTGAAAAACATTTATTTACATTTAAACATTTAGTTTTAGAAGTTGCTGTCGTGTGTACCTTGAATAAGTTGCCTTTTTCTTAGTTAAGTAGTCATCTAGCCTGCGTAAATGTGCCACTTGACTGGTGGATGCTGTCGTTACGTAGATGCAAATGCCTAAGTTGTTTATACTAGTTTTATCTCCTTCTTAACCGTATCCTGCGCAAAGTTAAAAAATAAGGAATTAGTTGCCGGAAATCGGGATGACGAAGGCGCCAGGGGGGTGTCACGCGACAAGTGCGGGGGGAGGGGCGGTTAATCAGAGAAAAAGTTGCCAGCCCCGCGGACCAATGAAACGAAAGTAAATAAAAAATAAATTAGATTGACTTCAATGAATTCTTACTTACGACAGATGTCTTTGACCGCCCGAGTATTTGGATTTGAAGATTTTTATTTACGTATATTTCTGTTCTTCCGTAATTTAGAGTATTTTCGGCAGTCATTCAATGCAAGCAACTTATAAAAGTACTAAAACGACCCTAAAATCTACAAAAACAAATCGGTTAACATAGAAAAAAGTTCTGACGAGAATAAAAAAAAGTAAAAAACATTCGTGTCGAGTTGAGAACCTCCTTTTTTAAGTCTGTTAAAAACACGTTCACATGTAATGTAAGTGTAGACAAAAATGTATCGGTGGGTTGTTGACTGTAAAAAAACTAAGGCCTTTGCATCTACGTAATGAGATGATTTATACAGCGTCCAGTGGCACCTTCACTCACACTAGATGGGTGAAGAGACCACTCGGCGCTGCAGTGCAGTGTCGACTGTAGGTACTCGTATAATACGCGCGGGATGAGAATGGGATGCGACCTTTTGGAGAGGCACGCGGTAAGCAAACTCGCGTCAAAGCAACGTGTTCAAAGTAAAATAAAGTATATTTTAGATTGACTTCGACAAGGTCCATCCTATTCTCATCGCGCGCGGATGATACTCGTCTACAATAGACGTAAACGCCAAAATGTTTGTCTGTGTACCAATTTCCTTACAGCGCGCAAATCAGCGCAATCCCTTTGTGTATTGCGAAGTCTAATCTTCAAAAAAGGCGAAATATCAAAGACTTATCGTGATCCCTTTCTTTACTCTGCGAGCATTCAATTAAAATCAATCGCTTGAACGTTTTTCAGCGAAGGACGCTGGTTTTTGGGGTTGCGTACTAAATGTTTGAACCCACAGTATGCAGGGTGATGGATGGTGTAGGTACACTAGTACGGCCAATATAGGTTTTAGGAACTGGGATCTTAGGTCCTAAATTGTTAAGACTAGTCTTGAGAACTTCAAGATTTCCAGACAACCTTTGGGTGGACTGGAGAACAAAATAGCGGAGGTAGTCGATGTAGTAGGTACAAGTTTCCACTGGCAATGTTCCCGGAAAGTTTCCAAAAGTTTCCCAATGTTTCCATAAATTCCCAGTGATATATTTTTTGTTAATTAATGCTAAATCTTAAATAATCGCGTTGGTTAGTCAAGTGACATGCATAATTTGCATAAGTGTCTTGTCCTTGCAGTGTTGCCACATGGAGACTACATGAAATCGGTGTTTCATTAAAAAAAACATCTTAAATCCGTACTACCTATGAAATTCGTATGAATTATGTGTTTAGTAACTTATTATTTGGTGTATAAAGAATCCAAAACCATTTACAAGTCAATAAACAAATATTGAAATATCCAAAGTTTAGAGCAAAGTTCCCGTTAAATTCCCAGTTGGGGGAACATTGCCGGCAATGTTTCCGGCAATGTTTCCAGCGATTGGCAATGTTCCCGGGAACGGAACATCAATAACAATGACACACCGCGGTCCGCGACATTACCTGAGCAATTTTCTTGTTTTATGTATTTTTTTCTTTAGTTACGTTTTATTTCTTTTTCTTTTTAGTTAAGTCTATTTCAAACTGTATTTTTTTTAAATTTAAGGTGTGTTTGTTTTGTGTGCAATAAATGTCTTTTCTTTCTTTCTTTCTTCTTTCTTTGGATTTTTAAAAGTTTACACTTTTGTACGGATCCCTGGTTTAGTCTCGTCGTCAAGTTTTTCTTTTTCGAAGCTAACGTGAAGGAGGATCACATCAAAGGACGTCAAACATAATCAATTTTACAAATATCCCCCCTTACTTAGTAAAGAGGCCTTTTTCTTCGCCTTTCTGTACGAAATAAATCTGTTCAGACATCGACAAAGATACCCTATTTGACTACCTTAAAAGGTATTATCTCCCCTTATCCTACAGTCTAATCTAGAGTCTTTATGGCTGTACTTAAGGATGGTTTTTCTAGCTTAGTAAACAGTCAGTAAGGGAGGAAAATTGGTAATAGCAAAATATGATAAAACTCCACCGAAGTATCGAATATAATTTTATTAGGATGCCAAAGATTGTCGATTTTCGACTGTATGTCTTCCCCTTTAGGGTTTTATACTAACTCATATGTAAGGGACTTGTGTCCTTGTAGTTTTGTGGGGATGTCATCAATACTGTATCTTTGTATATTATCGTTATAACATGGCATTAAGACTGAACCGTTCAAGGGAAAAATTGCTTAATAAATGTAGTACGGGGCAACACATTTGGGGGACGTATTCAGGAGGTGTCATAAAGAAATGTTATACCTAATCTTTAACGTATAATACCTACTGAACAATAATAAGACATAATTATTTTTGTTTCGCAGTGTCTATTTACTGATAAATTCATTATAGTTTATTATTATATTGTACAATTTTAATAATTTTATTTTGATATCATATTTTAATTTTATTTTATTTTAATAATTTTATTTCATTGTAATTTAATGTACTTAATTTTATCATCGTTATTTAAATTTTATTGTAAACGTGTAAAATATGGATGAATATCTGAAATAAACGTAAATTATTATTATTATTTCTAGCTTAGCATATTTTATCACAATGTCTTAAAACTTTAATTGTGTAAAAAATATAATTATCGTTTTTTAAGACTTTAGGGCGTAAAAACGCGCTCACCTTTTCTTGTTACTTCCTTAAAAAAAAGTTAGAAGAAATTCTATGGTACCTACGTTTTAGTCGGTACTTAAATATTTGATAAATAGAAAGCTAAAAACTGATTGAACACTTTTGGGACGAAATACATGATTCGATATTGAAAAAAAAAAACTTATTACGTTACGTACCACATTTCGTACTCCTTAACAACACGTCGTGGAATCCTGAATACGACCCCTGTAAGTAGCGGTAATCAGGGGTTCCCAACATAAGAAATATAGCCAGGCTTCGGCGCCGATCGCTTATTCCCAAAGATAACGTATGACGCCATTCATTTATTATTAATGGACTAATCCTGGGTGTTATGGTAGCTTTATTTGTTATGATGATGCACACTGATTCGGTAAAGCGTAATATTGATAGCTACCTACTCGTTAGAAGGATAATAAAATACCATTAAGGAGACCATATAGTTCTAAATAAAATTATTTTAAGATTTGGTGTCCACTGTGCGCCAATGAAAAAAACATTTATAATAAGTTGAAAAATTCACTCGGGACAGGACTTGAACGGGCAATTCGGTACGCAAAGTTTTTTGTTCGAAAGTCCGTTAGTGGCTTAATCTTATCTTTAGACAATATTGAGAAACTTATTTCAATATTTTTTATTTTGGTTCAGTAGTTTGGATTTTACAACGTTTCAAAGATACGGTTTTATGACCTTCACGCGACGGTCTGCATACTGTTGGCGGTCATAGGAATAAAACATTTGAGCGCATAAAAACAAAACTACTGGACCAAAATAAAAAATATTTAAATTAGTTTCTCAATATTGTCTAAAGATAAGTTTAAGCCAATAACGGACTTTCGAACAAAAAACTTTGCGTACCCAATTGGTAGAGCGCCTGCACGGTATGCGAGAGGTTGCGGGTTCAAGTCCTGTCGCGAGTGAATTTTTTTAACTTATTATAAATGTTTAAAATATTCCCTAGCACGGGTTAGTGCTTTAGAAAAAAAAATCTCATTTTACTACTCGTTTTTGGCAAAAAACGCATTTAAAAAGAAAATATTATTTTTCACTGGTGGTGGTAGTGCCTTGCTTGACCATCATCTTTTTAAGTCTACGTAATGAGATGATACGGTGTCTAGTGGCATCTTCACTCACACAAGATGGGTTAAACCCATTCAGGGGGGTTACCCTTGACGCTATTGCGATCAAATTGAAAAAGATTAAAATTAATTTATCTTTGTATATTTGAATTCGCATAGTAACGCTTTGATTTTAAGTACTTTGTAATGTTTATTCAAATGTAAGGCTGTTTTATTCAATAAAAACACAAAATGCGTCTTAATTTGTAAAATATTAAATTTTGTAAATTGCGCCCTATTGCGGCCGTATTGGAAAAATGCGTCAAGGGTAGAGGGTGATGAATTATCTACAGGCGTAATCTACAGATGAATTAACTACAATGTTGCAGTGCCTGGGACATTGTTAAAAAAAATCATCACCAGTTCCTGCTATCTCTAATCAGGGGACATAGGGCTATCAAAATGGTTTTCCAATTCGGCTGATTGAAAAACATCCAACATTTTAATTCAATGATGATACTCCATTATTATAATATTGTGCAACTTAATGTAAGGTTAACAAGGTCCTTAACATTTTGTAGAGTTCAAGGTTGATTTGATCACTGAGGAAAAGTCAACGAACTTTTAATACCTAAGTAATACAATTGAACTTTTGTACTGGAACTGATTGACTACTTATATTCGTCACATATTAACTAGTGGTACGGCCCGAACTGTGAACTCGCGACCCCATATAAACTTAACAACCCTATATCTCGGCAACCCCTGGACCGATTTGACTCATGTTCGAACTTAAAAATTATCTTTGTCTCATTTACCCACCTACCAAATTTCATGACGATCCGACAAAAATTACTCAAGTTATCGTCGAACGAACATTCATACATACAAACATACAAACATACATACAAACATACATACATACATACATACATACATACAAACACCGGATTGTTCAAGTAGACTCGGAGAGCTTCGCTCGCTCGTTCAAATAGGCTTTTCATCCGTAAAACATGATTTGTGAATTTAAAGTAGCAAAACCACTCGCTAATTGAGAAGGAAAACATCGTGAGGAAACCAGCGGCTTAATTGGCTCCACACGTAATGACTTGTCTTTCCTGTGGGCTAGGCCGTCTAAGCTGCCAGGATAGTATAGGTTCTGGGCCAGCCTACTCCATCTAAAACAATGTCCCAGGCACTGCAGTGCCGAGTGGTCTCTTCACCCATCTAGTGTGAGCGAAAGGTGCCACTGGACGCTGTATAAATCATCTCATTACGTAGATGCACAGACCCTAGTTTTGTTATATGATCCAGAATCACGTTACCTACACTAAATAGGTGGTTGAAGTTACCACTAGAACTCTTCAGTGGCTGGAAAATGTTTAGATGGAGTAGGCTTTCTCAGGATCTACACTATTTTCTTAGAATAGTCGGCCTAGTCCACAAGACAGACAAGCTAACTAAGCTGAGATACTGTGCATTAGTCAAAACATCTCCTTACTAATAAACGTGGAATAAACGTTATACCGAGGATAAATATATGGTTAAACCTCGTTATAACTTTTATTCCACGTTTATTAGTAAGGGGGATAACATCTTCTATACATTTTTGTTTTTTCTAAAGCACTAACCCATGTGGAACATTATAAATGCACGGTATGAAGCGGTTGCGGGTTCAAGTCCTGTCCCGAGTGAATTTTTTCATCTAATTATAAATGTTTAAAATCTTCTATTCTATTCTTCTATTCTAATGAACAAAATTATCGTCCATTGCCAGGTAATCGGTACAAGGTCATCGCAAGTTACTCATTAGAAACCACTTATTATCTATTACTGATAATGATTTACCGGAAACCTTTTATACTATGCGCAATACATACTCTTTGTTTTGAGCCGAAACCAATAATTTGTGGGTGACGATGGAGCCCTTGACCTAGACAATGTGATGGGTAGATCGAGTCGGTGACGTCTCAAGGCGTTTTGTTCAATATTCGTACTTAAATCACACGTGGTAAGGACCACAAATCAAGCAGCTGCGATTCGGCTATATGTCCTTATACGGTATAGTTTTGAGCTGTGAATGAATCATAGAAGAAACTAAGGCATTTCGATTTAGTGCATCGCGTATCTACATTTTTTTTTTAAACCTACTTCAAACAGGAGGAGGCACTCAATTCAACCATCAAGGAACTTTTTTCTCCGTGAAACGATTTTGATGATTCTTCTTTTGTCTGAAAGGGTATGTGGTCATGTGGTCCCATAATATGGTGAAGATCTGATGAAGAACTTCGGAGATGGAGAACGGAACTCTTCAACGGGCAGCAGCAATACACTCGGAATCAGTGCAATGTATATCACCAGGGGTGATCGATTTTCACCAGTCTAGTCGGTTTTCCTTAAAATTTTGTTTATTTTGAATTATTTCAATAATTGTGCTTCTGTCGCGTTAACTTTTACCTACCGACCTAAAACTATCCATTTTTGTAACCACGAAAAAAATACAACATCGATTTAGAATCGTTGCGAACTACTGACAGATAAACCACAGATTGTATATCACATATCTAGCCGGTCGCGGCCTAGCTGCAAATTTTGCCTGCATTTCGGGATTTTCACGATTTTACTTTTGTTTTATAATAGTTAAGAAAACACGTAGAAATCGGACTTACATGGAGACACGTAGAAGGTATTATGTTTTGAACATCACAGTCAACTACCGTATCGCCGTACGGTAAAGTGTGTTGTTTGCCCAATCAAACAATTCGTGCAATGAATCACGTTTATTTGAAACCCGAGATTACATATTCACACGTCCTCGTCAATTTCGCGCTCTTGTTGTGAAGGAATTTGATGCGGTAGTGGCGCAGTGGTTTTTATACCCAGAGGTGTTAAATTTGTTTCTCCTGTACCAATCGCTACTGTCAAAATGGAATGAAATCATCGCGGACATAGACTTTTACAACGCAGTGCCTGGGACATTGTTTTAGATGAAGTATGTTTCACCAGGGGCATGACATTCCAGCAGAAGGACAACGTCGTTTTTTTCCTTTCGTCGTTTTTTTCCTACAACCAGAGAACTAATCCTCTAGAATTAGAATCAGAATATTTTTTGCTGTACTACAAAAAAATTTTTTTGCTGTGCTAGGCGACAGCATTAATAAATCTTAATTGAAGCCGTGAACTGGGAGCCCATTTTGGCACCATTGCGTTAAAGGCGAAGGCTCCAGAGGTGTTAAGTTTGTTCTTCCTGTACCAATCGCTAATGTCAAAATTTAATGAAATTATCGCGGACACAGACTTTTACAATTATTATTGTCACTTTTTTTTCATCTACGTAATGAGATGATTTATACAGCGTCCAGTGGCACCTTCACTTACAGTAGATGGTCGAAGAGGCCACTCGGACGCTGCAGTACCTGGGACTCTACATTATCTACATTGTCTATCTATCTATCCAGCCCATAAATAAAGTCCACTGCTGGGCATGCCAATCTCGTCCATTGTCCTGCCGCTGTTTTGACGATGTCATCGACCCATCGAGCTTTCGGTCTACCCACCGACCGTCGACCCACATTCCATAGCATGAGTAAACACGTGCTCAACAGATAATTCACTTTATTGTAGCAAGACCTCCATCTAAAACAATGTCCCAGGCACTGCAGCGCCGAGTGGTCTCTTCACCTATACTACAGGGTGGATTTTTGAGACGGGGCAGTAAGGGCAAGTACCCTAACCGTTTTAGTTACAGGAAAACTTTCTTAGGAGACCTGTCATAACTTTTTGAGATATTATGAACTGCATTCACAGATTTTGGAAAAAATGCAAATTTTTTTTTTCATGCCAATCGATACTCTTTCATGTAGAGATCAAAAGACTCTAAGGAGTCTACTAAGGTTTGAGTACTAGAAATGTTTCCTAAGAAATTTTTCCTGTAACTAAAACGGTTAGGGTCTTACTGCCCCGTCTCAAAAATCCGCTCTGTATAGTGTGAGTGAAGGTGCCACTGAACGTTGAATAAATCATCTCATTACGTAGATGCAAAGGCCTTAGTTTTGTAGCAAGACCGTAACTCTTTGCGCAGAGTTTTAATGTAGAGTCAGAAACCGACAGTGGTTTTCTACCGTTAATTCGATGATTTCACCAAGTGCACAAGACAGACCTCTAGTGTCCTTCAATTCTTATTAAACCATAGGTCACCAAGTACCTAGGTTATATTGATGAGTACACTCCTACATAAAGTCGCGCATTGTAGTCAGTATGACAGTTGTGTGTAACGGTAAAGGTAACTGTCATTTGACATACTGACTCTATTTTCATTTGAAAAGTAAGCACTATAGAAGTGGAATCTTTTCGGCATCGATATTTTAGGAACCAAATTGCCAAATTTTGGCAGCCAGGTGCTACAAGTATCCAAAATGTATTCAGTTTTGACATCTAATAACAAGAGTAGCATAAAATGCGGTTTATTTTTAAAAAATGCCATTTTGTATTTAAGCTTATTGTCAGCCAAAACTTTCAAACAATGACATTCTTATCATGTAGGTATTGCATTTCCGAAAATAGTAACAAAAGTCAACCGTTTGACGTTGACCTTTTCCCAGAATAGGTAGTAGGCAGTTTCAAGTCAGCAAACAAGAGTGACTAATAGACACCATTGAATGAAAGGCAACGTTTTTTCCAAACTCAGGTACCTAAATATTTTGATTCTACTCAGGTAAAGGTTGATTATAGGGCACTGAAATCTCAAAAACAGTCAGCTATTAGCGTTGTACATTCGACCACAAGCTAGGAAACCTCTTTTTGTTCGATTGGCGCCCTTATGCCACGCGCGGTAAGAGCTACCATGGCCGACCGTACCCTGACGTAGGAATACTTTTCAGACACGAAAATGTGAATCATACGGTTACTTCTTTGACTTTTAGGGTCCCGTCCCGGGCTTACTTTATAGTATAACAAAAAATAAAAAAACTGCCAAGTGCGAGTTGGAATCGGTCTGGCGGTAATAACATTATTATTACCGTCGGACCCTCAGTGCGCGAGCCCGACTTGCACTTGGCCGGTTTTGTAGGATTCCGTACGAAGGGAACCAAACGGGACTCTATTACTCTTTTTTAAATAGATATAATGTTATAATGGCGGATTTCAGTACATATTTTACACTAAAATGTAATTTTGTGGTCGGAATATTCGCCCTTAGACACTCTATTTGAACCACGTCGAACATTGACTGCGTCGAACAAGTAAGACGGAATGCTTTTGTTAGCACTAATATTATTATTGAACACGCAAAAGTTGGTATGTTTGGTTGTATGGATGGATGTTTTTCACGCAAAAAATTACTGAAATGGAAAAAGCTTGGAAACCAATAAAACCATTTCCCGTGACTTCGTCTGGGCTGATATCGCTAACGGGGAAAACTCTTCTGCGTGGATGAAGTCGCGGGTAAAAGCTAGTCAATCATTATGACTCTTACTCGCTATGCAGTTTACCTACCTATAATAATTAGATGAGTCAATGAAGGCTTAATTCTACTGCACTATGAACCAGTCTATTATGAGCCTTTGCAGCACCGAACTAAATCCCATAGAATCCGCATTACGTATAAAATCACAAAAAAAACTTGTCCCCGCAGAAACAAATGATAACAGCAATAGAAAAATATGAAACATCATTTCGACCATACGTCCATAATATTCGAATGTCAACTTTATTGCATTAGTGTACAGTTTTACTTTAATTGCATAGACTACGAGCAAATAAGCTCCCAAAGGCAGTTTGGGCATCTATTTTTCCAGACACATTTCAGAGTTCTATGTTGTATCTAGTTTTATCCTTGATCGAAGCTCTTCAGACCATAAAACAGATCCAGGAAAATGCACCCGATTTCTTTTTTAGTACCTACACCATCCTATTGAGACCCTTCTCAAGAATCGATTAGTAACACCGTTAGTATACCACGGTAGATCTTAAGCCACGTGACGTAAGGGCTAGTTTCAAATAAAAAGAGCATTATTACTGGAATCCCCAAATGCATTTGCAAAATATCTTTTAAGACCCTTCTAGGTAAACATTGATTGACCACAAATGGATCTAACTAAACAGACTGGTTTTCTCAATAATTGGCCCAGAGGATGAGTCAAGAGTAAAGCAGGTAGAGAAAGTGACATTCTATTCTGTGACTCATGATGGCTGGCCAGTTGGCCACTAAGGAAAAAAAGTTAAGGTAACCTTTATTGCGATTTAAATAAGGATTATAATTTAACTACAAGTTGTAACGTGGTCTACCAAGCTGCAAGATAATATGAATTTCGAATATGGAACGGTACTTTTAAGACGCTGTTGTCATACAAAGATTCATTATTCAAATCCTGTTTAGTGAAAGTGAGAATTGGATAAACTTTTTTTTTGTCGTGCAAAAATAATCATCATCTCATCATCCATCTCAGTTTGATCTCCTTTGATGATGAAAAATAAGATAAAATAAGACACTAGGCCGACTTGCACCACTTTCTAAAATCTTCATACAAAAGTTGATTTAAATGGCGTCTTAAGTGGCATTCAAGAAATGGTGCAAAACGGCCATAAGATTATTATGATGATGTCCACAAAATAATACAAGGTGTTTCAGAAAGGTCCTGTGACACTGAAAGGGGTCGCTTAACTCACCAACACAAGCAACTTTTACTATGGGACCAAGTGCGAAATCTTGAAAAAATATCAGCAGAGCTGTTCCATGCTGAAATTCGATACGTACAGTCGGCCACAGTCTCAGATACCCCTTTTTGTTCGATTGGCGCCCTTATTCCGCGCGCGGTAAGAGCTGCCATGGGGTATCTGAGATTGTGGCCGACCGTACTACGAGTAAATGCACCAAAATTAAATGTATGGAGCAGCTGATATTTGTTGTGAACATTTTTTTTCTTCAGCTTTTATTTTCCAATAAACGTGGTTATGGAAAAACGTGCATTTTGGAAAGTATTGAAGCAAAAGTTATTCATAATCAACAAAACAAAAACGCATTTGGCGCTAAAACCACTAAAACGTCATCTAGTTATTCTAAAATTATGCTCAAACAAAGAATGCGTGAGGCGAGGACAAAATTAAATCAAGTGGAGAAGTACTTTTAAAAATGATAATGTTAAATAGTTTTTCCTGTAGGTACCTACAATATTAACAAAATTGACAGAAACAGGAAACTCGGGCCATAATGATTTACAAAAAGTAATTTATTGTAACAAAAAATATATACTTAATTTAAAAATTCTCACTCATACCGGTTCATTACGATAAGGCAAGCTTTGTTTGCGTAAATTCATAAGATTTAGATAATATCAATGAAATTACGACAGTTATCTTCGATTTCTAATATTAAATGTAGGTTAGAAGACGAAATTATCATTCTAATGTGGCATACTGGGTTAACTACAATAAATACACATAACTAGGTAATATAGTTATGATGTAGGTACTGTATTGATTACTGGCCTCCTTGTTGATTATTATATCAGTTGAGATAATGATAATTTATTTTATATGCCGTTGTTATTGTTTTATCAGATAACGAGCGACTAAGTGACAATGTGCTTTGTTATGAAACGAATACTCACACTGCTCGGTCAAAGAGGTTACTTTACAACTTGTATTTTTGGTTTCCTGTTACTCAAAAACAGAAAGCTAAAACTTAAATTAAAATGTCAGTAATTGACACATCTATGTATTAATAAACACTTTCTCTACTATCTGTAAAAAAGAACTGGCAACTTACAAAAGAGCTCTCGAAGAAGGCAGCAAAAATCCAAATTAAAAGAAGAAGTCAACACAAAACTCCGACAAAAGAAGAATTCAAGTCATAATTTTCACATATTCCAATTTTGAAAATAAAAAAAGAATTTCGTACGTCCAGTGTTTTTGATTCTGCGTACCAAAGCGAACTAAGTGAATGGACTGGCCACTTTGGATTGGCAAGATACATTGACTGCACTACTTAAAACTTTAACAAAGACCTAACGAGTAAACCATTAACTTAAAACGTCCTTTATCAGGTAACACTTAAAGTTCAAATTACATTGTTAGCAAACCTTTTCAAACTACGTAAGGTCGAAATCGGGTCAATGGCGTCTTTTTGCTGATAATGATAACATAACCGCTACCGAGTGATTCGCAAAGTGAGATGGGTAAATAAAGTTAGTGGTGAGAGCGAGGGAGATGACGAATTAATTAGTTTTGTGGTTTTTTTGGAATCATAAATTCGTTTCCAAGTATCGAACCAAAACATCGAGCGAATCGAAATTGTCTGGTGATTCAGAATTAACTAAGTAAATCCCGGACATTTGATTTGATTGTAGACCTGACAAATTTTTTTTTCGTTTTTTTCCGTGACTATATTCTGAAGGAACCGACATAAAAAAAAACAACAGCGTGATTTTTTTGTGGTTTTTCTATAGTCAAAAGTATTTTTCTACCCTATGTGGTTGTACTAAAATTTGTTCGTTAAGGGTGGACGATAGCAACGTGGCGGGAAATTCAATTTTTTTACAGTTTTTTACATTTTGTAGCCAAACTGAGCTATTTTTGTTCAGCGATTTTTCGCTATCTTCCAGCCTTAAGTACATCCGAGTTTCGGACACGTTCCAAAATGCGCAGATTGTTTTCTTCTGTAAAATGTGTGAAGTGTTTTATTGTTTCACGCATTTCGGAATAAAATTTTGGAATTATGTTTTAAATCATCAGTTTAAATAAAATTCCAAAGATATAACTTTACGGGTCGAACTGATAACCTCCTTTTTTATACAGCCGGTGAATACTAGATACTTTCGGCTCTAAAACTCCTAAATTCCATTATTCAGAGCGTATAAGGGTTGAGTATTGAGTAAGCTGTTTTCTGAGGCGAGTTAATTTCTCTACATTTTAAAGAGATAATTTGACAGATTATGCTGAATCTTTTTATATTTTATTTTAAAATTATGACTTGATTTTTTCTTTTCGGAGTTTAGTGTAGCGCTCATTTTGATTTCTTTCATTTGGATTTTTCCTGCTATTGATGCTTTTTTGTAAGTTGCCAACATTTTTTTACAGATTCTAGAGAACATTTTAGTGTAAAGTGTCCCTAGCAATCCTCTGGCAAGCCTCGGGCACGTAATATGATTTTACTATCAAGGTGCATACATACCTACCCACTTCGTCCCACATCCCACCCAGCAGCAAACTCGCCATACAAATACAAGTCACACGAGCGCCTGGTCTATTCTCCGAGCAATATAGTCCGGGAGCCAACTTTGCAGCACCACCCATTGTCCATCGCAGGTGTTGGCTATTTATGTCACTTCACGCCTACACCACGGTATGGGGTTAGAGCAGTAGAATAACTCGGCTATGACCTATGAAAGAAAAAATTGTTCGATTTGAATTGTTTGTTTAGAGGAGCGTTTCCCAATTAGTGGTACGCGTACCCCCAGGGGTACGTGAGGTTGCATCACGCACGGGGTACGCACAGCAATATCTTAGCTAAGATATTAATTAAATAAGTA
The DNA here is from genome assembly GCA_949319315.1 of Zelleria hepariella. NCBI lineage: Eukaryota > Metazoa > Arthropoda > Insecta > Lepidoptera > Yponomeutidae > Zelleria > Zelleria hepariella. The sequence goes on along the minus strand of OX439396.1, from coordinate 2,887,367 downwards.
AAAACCAATTTTGCAAACAAAATAGGTAATATTTTTAAACGGAACTTAACTGACAAACTGGTGTTCTCCGTAATTAGAAAAAAAAAGTATAATAGGTACGTCAGATTTATTTTTTTATGTATTGTTAGTGCAATAAGGGGTACGCGAGTTTGAGGTCTTTCTTGGAGTGGTACGTAGGAAAAACTAATTGGGAACCACTGGTTTAGAGCTGATACTAAGCTGTGTTTATGCGATCACTATAAAGTTTTTTTCTGTATTCAATTTCTTCTTTCACTGTTGCAATTTTAGACAGTCATGTAGCTCTGATATTTTTATAAACCAAGGGGCGTTTTTATGGTTTTAAGGGACCTAGAAATAATGAACGATCCGTCCTGTAACTGCAGGCATATGGTTCAGTAGGTAGGTTCCTGCTATAGAGGAGAAAAAAAAGTAGCTAGATACTTAATATTAGATAGTAATAAGTATCTGATTTATATACCTTTTTTTTACTTTAGATAATATTTTGACGTTCAATGTAAATAATTTATTTATGGAATATTGAATAAAACAAATTGATTCTGATTCTGATTCTATAGTGGAGCGGCGTCTCGCTATACAAGTGACAGCGATGCCGACGTCCAACTGAAGCTATCCAAAGGATGTGAACTGAGACGTCAACTGTCAACCCTCCCGCACCGCAGGAACCTCCTGAGTTAAGCCTTATGCCTGTAGTTATCGAGTACGCTTACCTTACCTTAACCCTTCCACTCGGGCCGGCCTAACTGTAAGGTTTCTTTTACGAAGAGTGTTGTCGCGGCGACGCGGAAATAGAAGTTGCCACCGTTGACAAAAACTCAAACGATAGTTTGACAGCTATTTTATGTCTGTGGCGCTTCCTCATTTCTCAAATAAAAAATGAAAAATAATTTAAAAAGCTTAATCAATGCATCATCATCAGCCTGTTAACACCCACTGCTGAGTAAAGGCCTCTTCATGCTCACGCCACCTCTCACAATCCTGTGCCAGACGTAACCACTAGTTTTCCGGCTACTTGGGCAATCTCATCGGACCATCTTGGCTACTGATAATTACTGTATATTCCTATACTGTGACACGGCCCAAGTTATCTATACAGATAGAATGGGTTCTACGGGAGGAAGGTTTAAGGACGGTTTTTGATTGGTTTGTCTCAGGTTGTGCATGGAGATGGACTGTGCTACTAGGATTGTGACGCATTGAAACGTTGATTATTGCCCCTCCAAAAAAAGATATGGTGTCACTGATAGGTGCTTCATCCGGTGTTCTTCAATGATAGTTTATCTTTTAAGTCAGTAAGAAAATAGTGAGATGTAGCCTGCACAATACATGTCCCACTAGCTGGGCAAAGACCTTCTCTCAAAGAGAGAGTTCCGGCTTAATCACCACGCGTGCTCAATGCGTATTGGCGATTTTCGCGTTGAGGGTATTGTGCCTCAGACACTCATGTTTCCTCACGATGTTTTTCTTTAATTCAGCAATAAAGAAATTCTTCATTAATGGTAAGGTGGACGAAGATAAAAGTGTAGATCACTAAACGTTTGTTAAGAAATGATACAAAAAACCTGAGTAAAAATATAATATAAGTTCATTCCTAAAGCCATGATACAGAATTGGCTGCGTAGAGTTGGAACAGTGTACACACGACAGCATGTAGACCCTTACGCTAGCACTCTACTCGGTTACGTTACGGACGACTTTACAAAAAAGTGTACAGTCTGACGTGCTGTCGTGTGTACACAAGAAAAATTGGTAAATAAATATCTACTGATTCATACATTTGGTTTTTACTATTATTTTGGCCACATATAATACTCGTAGGTTGTGGATATTGATGAGTAAAAATCCTACCTCAAACAATTTCTACCCTATACCCATAGTCTACCCGTGTACGGCGGGCATAACTTCAAGGTACAATAGGCACAAACCCACTTGCATCGCACAAAGCCTAGTGAAGTTTAGACTCGGACATGACTCGGACAAATATTGTTCGCGTTTCCATAGGCAACGCGATTCTATTCAGCTGTACTTGGAACTACTTCTACATAATATTCCGATGACATTATCTGCAATTGGAAACAAAAAAAAACTAAGTATTTTTATGCAGGCCTATTATATGCGCCAAAAGTTAAAATTTTCAAAGCGTGGGCGTAAATTCACACAGGGAGTTGGAGGTGTGACGAAACTGTATTTGACAGGTAAGTGACGGACTTCAGATTTGAGCAACGAAAAAAGTGTTTTTTATTTTAATTTCCCGCCACGGACGCTACCTACAGCAGATTAACGATTTTTGTGTTTTAGCCATTAACTCTGAAACAAAAGGCCCAAGTTTGTAGAGGTGCGCGAAACGCTTCAGTGAAAAGAAAATAATGATATAGTTCATTTCCTTCACTGAACTAGTTCACTCTTTTAGTTCATAGTTCACTTATAGTTCATTCATAGTTCACAGCTCATTCATAGTTCATAGTTCATTCATAGTTCATTCACAGTTCATTCACAGTTCATTCATAGTTCATAGCTCATTCATAGTTCATAGCTCATTCATAGTTCATAGCTCAGTAGTTCGTTCACGTATCTTTTGACTCACGGTAGTCTGTGAATGACAAAGGTGACAAAGGCGAGACACATGAGTTACAGAATTTTAATAAGATTTAAGAATGTTTCTTGAAGAATGAACTACGTGGACTAGAGTGAATGTGATATGTAAAGATTGGTAGTGAATGAATGAATGAATGGTTTCATATAACGAATGCATTCAATCGAAGCATTCATTCGCGAACTACACACCTCTACAAGTTTGGTAGGATATTTTTACCTATGATTTTAATTTACTTTAAAGTTACGTAATACATGTAAAATTAAATCTATTGATATAGGGTTTTGCACAGCATCTAACTATTCAAGGAGGCGTATAGTGCCTTTACACATCCGCTTGTAGGTACGTCAAGTTCCTATCAATGGACAGTGCATTCTCTCGAACTATGTCTTCCACAAAACAGTGTAGCCCCTTAAGGCGAAGTTGCCAAGTTACCGGACGTGGCCACGCTCGGCCGTCAGCAAGATTATGACGCGCAGACGCGTCACAAACTTACGCCTGACGCTCGATATGGACAGAGAAAGATGGACAGATGTCTTTCTTCAATAGATTTCGATTAGATAGCTGGATCACACTCTGGTAACTCTGTTGTTAGTACAGTCGGCCACACGCTAGGATACCCTTTTTTTGTTCGAAAGGCGCCCTTATACGATGCGCGCTAAGAGTTGCCATGGGTATCTGTGACTGTGGCCGACCGTACCTACAAGGGTACATGAGCAAAAGTAAATCGGGAAGTGAGCGTGCTGTACAGCTCCGGAGCTTGCCGAGGAGAGCAAGTAGCCTGCTCATCGGGTGTTCCGAAGGTTCCGAGCGAGGATTGAACTGTTAGTAGTATTACGAATTGCGCGTGGTGAGCGACTTTTCAGCTCCGGCACCTTCCTAAGAAGGTAGTGGAAAGTGGAAACATCAATCCACGACCCACTCGCAGAGTACCAAAGCGCAAGCTGAAGCGGGAAGACCTACCGCAGATATGTCTTGCGGGGGGAGCATGACTTTTATCGAGGCGGATTTATCCAACAAAATGGCGGTTTATCAGCATTTTTGACGTCTATAGTGGGTTATATTTCGTCGAGAGCGATATAACCCACTATAGACGTCAAAAATTCTGATAAACCGCCATTTTGTTGGATAAATCCGCCTCGATAAAAGTCATGCTACGGGGACTGGCACTCGGTTTCGATCGTTTGCTTTAAACCAAAAAGGCTAGTTGTCGATTAACTTTCATACAAAATGCGAGGTTTAATCTATGGATTGAGTTTAAACTGTGATTGATCTTACGGGCCTTAGTGTACCCTTTTTATGACCGAAGCCGTCGATAAAAGGGCCACTTTAATAAATTTAAAGGGAGATGTCTTTCTTTCTTCTTCGTTTTTGGGTGCCTCTTCAACAGCAAAGGATAGCGTTGCAGTCAGCTCGACCTAACGCTCGAGATAGGATGGTCAACTAGGTAGGCCTAGCTACGTGCCTAGCCTACCTAGGCATGGTACTTGGTGGCGCATCTACGGGCCCCTGTGCATGTGTGGCGAAACAATGTATCCCTTCAACAAAGCAAACGGTAGAGTACGTAGGCCCGTAGGCCTAGGAAGACTATATCTTACTTTTACTAAGCAATTTTTTACTAAGCAGACCTTTTATGCATGCCTTTGCCTAACGCTGGACACATACGATCGTTTTATTGTTTGTTTCTTCATTGATAATAATGTATACCAAATATATTATTTATCTATCTATCTCGCATAATTGCTTGTTTTCGGTTTACAGTATTTTTTTTTTCAATTCCTCCTTCATAACTTCCATAACATTTTTTTGCGTTTCCGAAAAATGGGTTAAAATAAAGGTTTTAACAATGTAATAAATAACAAACAGAGACTGAAGTTATCGCGTTGCCTTTGGTAAGGAGATATACCTAAGCGTCTCTTCAAGAAAAAACATCCATAGTTCCAAGTAAATAAACTATGAAAACTATTCATAACAAGAGAAACGGAGGAAAACTCAACTGTGAAATCTTTCCGCACAAAATACTTTCCGAAAGTTTCATGCAAAGTTCACGCTTCCGCCGGAAAGCGCCGAGTTCGAAATTCAAATTCGAAAAATACGCTTCTTTCCGCTTCCGGCGTTTGATTTCTCCCATGATACGACGTTTCCGTTATAGTGGGATATTTTGGTGCTCGCGTTCTAATCATTGCATTAAAGCCAGATACCATAGTATAATAATATACCTGACGTTTTAGTCACCAGCAAAACTTTCAAAGATCGTTTAACTCCGGAACAATTTACACATAACCCGCCGCCGCCAAAAGTGTCCACTTTTGGCGGCGGTGGGTTTTATTCTTAGGTTCTAGGATCTGGAATCTAAACCTTAGGTCCTAAATAGTAATAATAATAATAATGAATCGTTTATTTCAACCAATTACACGGTCATAATGGGCGAGATACAATAAAATTATTGAATTAAATTACTAACCTAATAGTTAAAAGCCTAGGGATTATCATTTAGCAAGAAATGCATTCAAAAAGAAGATATTATGTTTTTTTTTCCACTGGCGGCGCTAGTTGTGCCTAGCAGGTTATCACCTTAACTATTTGTGATTGCATGAGTTGTTTACTTATTAAAGTAAATTCACGGGGTAAAGTCAGCTTTTCTTGAAGCTAAAAGAGATGACAAGAGTAGCAAAATAAAAAAAAAAACAAAATAAAAATATTGAAATTAGTTTCTCAATATTGTCTAAAGATAAGATTAAGCCAATAACGGACTTTCGAACAAAAAACTTTGCCTTCCGAATTCGGGTTCGGTCGGTAGGGACGGCAAAATTTGAAAAGCCTACTGGCGGCAAATGTATAAATCCGCCACTGGGCTGTAGTTAAGTTTAACAGGAGTGCCCCCACTAGTAAAGAGGTACATCCAACACAAAAATTGTTTCGCATATGCACGCCTTTCGCAGAGGCACATTGCTCTTGCAAATTGCGGAGTTATGTCAGCAATAAATCTGTGCTACGAACAAGAATCACAGGCTCCTTCTATACGTGTGAAGGGGATTTACTGATACAATCACTGGGTTCTAAACAATACACAAACTTAGATAGATATACAGGGTGTTAAAAGACGGCGTGTTTATTCTGGTGGACCAGCGTGTTTATTCTGTAAAAAAAACCGCGCAGTTCATAAAATTCGGGAAAATAGGTACCTACTTCTTGTCGAAACAAACATTCTATTTTTTGACGAATAATACATACTATTTCATGAAAAAAAAAAAGATTTTTTCCAAGCAAATAAACCGGTTTTCGGACAATGCGTTTTTTTACTAATAAGCAAAATTCACTTTTAATGATTCGCGATATTTAAACATTATTGTATTCGGCCGCTGTAACGCGGCCGAAACATCGGGATAAATAAGGTAATTAATTTGCCTAAAAACCAATCGCGATTCGACCCGTTTCTAATAAAATAATAAGCGAAATGACGGAGAGGCGGCCGGGAACGGGACGTTGATCAGTAAGCAGATCAGATTAGTTTAAGCTTTACAAAGAAATCATTAAAATTACTATCGGCTGCGTCTTGAGGTTGCCAGTCATAACATAACACAAAATAGAGAAAAGTAAAAACAAACCATAACGAAATAATACAAAAAGAGGATCACAAAACATAACAAAATCTCGGAAGAGGCACGTGAGGGATAGGTGAAATCGACTAATAAATGTGGCCAAATAAATTCCGCCGACGGAAACATAACAAATTCAATATAAATAGTTGCCCGTACGTCCCTTTCGCATCAAAAATCCCTCTTCTTTACTACATTTATCTATATTACATTTGAATCGCGCAGCGCGGTAGATAACCAACCAACTTAGTAGAGACTTGACGCAACGTATATTTTTAGTCTGACCTTTAATTTTTCTATTAAATCACTGTTTTACTCACTTGTATTTTGTCGATGTCGAATGAGAACCGAAACTAGTCGGCTACACCGACAAAATAAAAGTGACTAAAACCGTGATTCAATAGAAAAATGTGCAGTGATTATGAATAGAAAAATGTGCAGTGAAGTTTAAGTTTAAAATTAACCTTTTATCCATTGTTTTGTATTTTTAAATGCGCAAGATGTGAAATGCACGAACTTTAATAGTACTTATCTGATTTTGGTTAACTTAACAGAATTCCGTCACAGAGCAAAAAAAATAATTTTGGGGTATGATCCCTATCACTGGGTGCTATATTATTAAGAGTGAGGACCTTTTGTATCACCCTGTATAGGAAGTGAAATAAAGAGATCAGTCAAGTGTAGGTTTTCTACTACTGATATATTTTAAAAAAGCAGATAAAATGAAGTTTGTAGAATCGCAATTATCAATCAATTTCATGCAAGTAGTCTTACCCTTTTAGTACCTACGTACCTATGTTAATTTTCATTTCCTTAACTTAAAAATAATTTTCTAAATGTAATTACTTATAATTATCTGGTCTTTATTTGAAAACTGACTATTAATTATAAGTAGGAAACATGCACGTGCGATAGAGAGCGCCAACTTCACATTATATTTTAATCATCTTGTTCTTGGCTCTCTACAACAAACGCCGTCCACAATTTAAAAGAAGCAAATCAATGTCAAGAATGATACATGTATGCGAGCGACGTCAAAACGGCTGCGAATATATTCCATATATCATATCGCGTAGCATTCCTCTCACAATAGAGGCTCTGGCACAAACTGAGACGTTCAGATAGTTTCGTTTTGATCAGATCAGATCTTCAGATCTTTTGGATAGCTGAGGCGATTGCAATCAGTCAGTTCTAAGGTGATGGTCAAGTCACACTTAATCCTGCCGCCGCCAAAATTGTTAAGCCTTGGGATTATCATTAAATTTTAACGTATCGTTTTTAGCAAAAAACGCATCCAAAAAGAAGATAATAATATGATTTATTTTTCATTAGCGGCGCTAGTTGTGCCTATATCCTTAACCTTTATCTTAACTTTAAATTTCAGATCCTAGAACCTATGAATAAATCCCGCACAGCAAAAAACCGGCCACTTTTGACTCGTTTTTAGCAAAAAAGGCATCCAAAAAGATATGATTTTTCTTCGGCGCTAGTGGACGGCACTCTTCTCTTGACAGCAAGGATTCAGAGGTATTTCGCGATTTCGTATTTGTCGATGAAATGCCAATTTAAATATGTTTTCAAGCGAAATCTGAAATCTCAGGCGTTTGACCACTGCCGTTCGCGTAACGGTAAAATTGCCCCTAAGTCATGGGGGTTAGGGCGTTTGTTTACCGCAACCCTCATAAAATTAAAGGCGCAAAGAGCTCAAGATCTTCTTATTCCAAGCGGAGCCGTCCTTTCGTACCAATCCTCCTAGACCGCGGAGGCACTGAGGTTTCACTGATGGGGGTTTGATGCTGAATACATTTCTTCGTCCTGTATAGTTTTCTGCGGAAAATACCCTACGAATGGTGCGCCTTTGTCCGCCTGGCGCACTGTGGTATTGAGTTGTTTTGTGTGTAGTTTGATAAGTTTGGCCGTGACAGGTTTTTAATTGATAAATGTGTCGTTGTTCTTCTCCGCTAAAAAGGGGCTGAATTCTGTCAACGTGCGTAGATTTTGGTTTTTTTGAATAGGTCTGTCCATCCAACTATTAATTTAAACGTTCCTTCAATGCTAACCATTTATTGTATACCAATATAAATACAGAAAAGTAAATAACTTAACTAAACAAGGTACAATTGGCGGCCTCATTGCTAATAGCAGCAGCCGAAGAGCAGAATCCTCCATTGAGTTCTGTCACTCGCGGATCGGGGGCGTGTTTTTGCAAAGGTACCTATGGTCTAAATGATCTCTTATCCATGATGGTTACATACAGACGACAATAGGTTACAAAACACAAAAAAACACTGGCATTTTCCCGAAAAAACGCAAACAAGAAGGTAGGCGAGCTATTGTTGAATTAGGCAGTCCCATAGAGTCCTAAAAGAAACCCGATTTTTCACACGATCGCTAATTTAATTCTTCGCAATTTCTTTCATCCATTCGCACCCTTCCAATTGCGTGTTTCCTCTTGAACAGGAAAACCAATTTCCCTAACAAGTCTCGTTAGCCAATCGACCCGATACCCATGTGGGTTGTCACGTGAAAAGATAAGGTAAAAAAAATATTTTCACACAAATGCCGGAGGCGGAATCCACTTGAAATTGAGACCAAATTTGATTTGATTTCTTTCACAATTCTCGATACAAAACTCCTGCAAACCAAACTCAGCATTCGCGCCAAGCAATCTTGGCCCTTATCCTCGATTTATTCAGAAACGTTATTGGATTGAAGGGTGCGTTTTCCCTCCGGCTAATGTTTGATTCTTGACGGATATCAGAAGTGATCTTTTCTGTATGTCTCCGTATGTAATGGGAGATGTGTTTAGCATCCCATAGGGGTCCGGAGGGCTCTTAAACGACGTAAGTTATTGATGTCTTTTTTTGTAGATAAACATGTCACAAGGGTTTGATGGCAGACGCTGTGTAACAGCTTTTATTCCACTTTGAAAACGAGCTTCTCGGTTATAAATATTTTGTGCGGTTTGAACCAGGTTTTGTGGCACGAGTGGTTCTGAGGCGGATTTCTTTGTGGTTGCGCGGGTATTGCGTTGATTTTTGGCTGCAAATGCTGGCAAATGTAACGTGTGTATGTAAATTGGCGGTACGCAAAGTGCTTGTAATGATTTTCGGGGTTGCGAGAGAGATTGGTTTGACAGGATGTAATCTATACTCCAAGCCTAGGATTAGGGACTGAATTTTGACATCGTTTTTAAATCTTTCGTCCCATTTTTTGGCCACATAGTAAAAGTTGAGTAGAAAGCCTGCTATTGATTTCGATTACACCATTTACACCCTAAACCTAGCTAGTAGGTACTTTGCCTACTTTGCGCTGAAATACAGTGCGAAAATTCTCTTACTGGGCGTCCTACGCTGCGATCCTCCAGTGTTGCCAAACGACAACAATAAATCCACCGTAAACAAAACCCCCATTTATTGACGCTCCCGAAATCCCTGGCGACGTAAATAATATCCAAGTTCACTTAGTGATTTTACACCGACCATCAATCCGCACTTTGGGGGTTTATGGTCGACACCTCTCCTTCGTTGATGGTGTATTGATGCGGTACCTGCCCTTTGATTACACGTGAGCTAAAAAGGTAAAGCTATGGTGTCTTCTCAGAGCTTACTCTGAAGATGTCAGAGAGAGCGCGTAACCATTGTGGATTGGGATTCGTTGAGGGTATGGTGCCTTACTCTGGAGAAGGCTTATAGCTATTGGGACATTGTATCTAAGACTCATCATCATTATATTTAAGAGTTATCCTCTTGTCGGTGCAGCATTCTCCATGCACTTCGATCACAGGCCAGTATAGACTAGTCTTACTATTTTTTTGGTGTCAGATTCGATACCGTGGTTCCACCAAACAAAAGCCGGTGCCCGCAGTACCTTTTGCAATGAGTTTATTTTCATAAAATGGTTCTTATTTATTTTGTGTTTTTGGCGCAAATAACAAGGCTAATTATGTGGGAGTAATTCAAAGGCCTGCCAGTACAATTTGTTATAGAGATCCCCAGGAAGAATATTGGTGGGCGTGTAGGCATCTCATAATCCCTACTGATCAGTGATAGTCATTTTACATTTGGGGCCTAATACTTTACACAAGCAAGGGATTCGACTCGCCCACAGAAATTTCTGATCCTTGCATTCTGTCAAGAGATTCCCTTTGCCTTTTTCTTCCCACCACCATAGACGACTTCATTTCACTTTCGCGAACCGGACATAAAACAATAGGTGGGCAATTTGTGTGCCATATACCTGCATTGGGCATCCGGCCCGCGTAGGGTGCCCACGTTATAGCTCGTAAAAGAGGGACACCCTACTCATACGCGCTGCCTAGATTGACCACATTTTACTGCCAGAAAAGGGACAGTAAAATTTTTACGCGCCCCCGACAAACTGACTTCTTAAATTTGATAACGCGGGCGTTGGAGGCTTATTTGCTTTGTGATTGCATGTTTGAGGTAGTAAAAGCTACCTACATTATAAATTTCTTGAAATAAATTGATAAAATAGGAAAACATCGTGAGGAAACCCAAAATTATTGAGATTCTAGGTTGCAATGGACATGCAATACCTACAACCTGTATCTTTTAGCCCAAATGCGGAAGCAAAGGAAGTTAATGGTCTTAAGTAGATTCCACTTGCAAGAAATCTGACCATCCTACTGAGAATCTGACCTCCTCAGAAATTGACTTTGAATTTGCTAATTTAGAATCTGACAGCTATCGCTGAAATCGAATGAAGTTGCTAATACTCTTCGTCTTAACGCACGAGGCTTATAACGTATCAGTGACGTACACACGACAGCACGTCAGACTGTACACTTTTGTCGTGAAGTCGCCCGTAACGCAACCGAGCAGAGTGCTAGCATGTAAAGGTCGACGTGCTGTCGTGTGTACAATCTTGTGAAGCCAGATCAAACGTCAGTCAAACTGTGTATATTCTGATGGATATAATAGCTGACTATTTAATTAGATTTTCAACCTCACAAACACATCAAAGTCTCTTCCTAATAACAGCAATAAGTCAAAAAGAAAGCGCGTTTTATTCAGCCCACCACGGCGGGTTTATCACCGGCAAATCGTCACCACTTCCCATCATCATCATTCCGCGGGATCCTCGTAAAATCCCGGTGATTCCCGGACAATAAAGCATGCCTATATTCGTTCCTTTCCATCCCATCTGGTGCCGAATGCGCGATACGTGATGCCTCGTGCTCTGGGCACCATAGAGCTGGGAATCGATAGAAGTGGGGAAAGAAAATGGCCGCCGAGAGATAACTAACTCTAAGGCTAACTTACTTACTCCACTGGCTCAGCAAAACGAAGTGGGTCTTGGCCTCGACACAAGAACTCGACACGGTGTCTGTCCTGCACGATATCCTTCCAGCCTGTTGGTCGCGCAGTGGTCCTAGCCGACTTTATCCCTCCAGTGATATTTGGGTCGACCAATACTTTCCAAAGGCTAAGTACAATGCATTTACCATATCCACATTTCTTTCCTGTACTTCGTTTGTATTTTACTCAAATTGTCCTGATTCGTTTTTCGTGTATTGTTTTTGTGCCTTTTTGTTGCTTGCCTTCTAATATAGTAAAATTTTTCTTTGCTTTCTTTCGTGCTCTCTATATACGTGTGTATGTGTGTGTGGTTTATGCAAATAAAGGTCTTTCAAATACAATGAATATTTGTGAGAAAACCTATGTAATTAGCAGACGTTGTTGAATAACAAGAGACCTAATTTAAAATGACGTAAATTCAGTCGCAAACTTCAGACCAGCAGGAAAATATTTTGCTCTTCTAGTACTTCATAAGTCTATTTATCGGCTTTCACGTGCTCTGGCCTACGTAAATATAAAAATATAAAGGTGACGAATGTCAGAGGAGGCTGGGGAAAATTGCACCTTTACATCTGTAGGATTATTTCATCTAAAACAGATTCAGATCTCACTACATAACTCTCAGACAACTCAAAGCTTTCAACTTACTCAGCTATATATGTACGTCTTATCGAGAAATCGATTTACTAATCCACGGGGAAGAAAAAAGGAAAGTTGTAAAATTATAATTATCACTCAAGATACTTGTCACCTAGTCTGCCGTGACCACGAGTCTGTCAAAGTACTCAGAACGTTACGTAAAGATAATAAACAACGAGTTCTACATCCATTATTGTATTCGAAACGGGTCGAATCGCGGTTGGTTCAAATAAGGACGAGACGTCGGGAACTCAGGATAAATAAGGTGATTAATTTTGCCTAAAGCCAACCACGATTTGATCCTTTCGAATACAATAATGTGTGAATAATCACGTGTCATTAAAAGTGAGTTCTAAATCCTTGAAAAGTGTTTAAATTTTGATACTGCAAGCATCTCATTTATTTGCTTAAACATTTTCTCAATTTATTCAATTTATTAAATCAATTTATTAGCTCGTGCTTGTAGGTATGTGTGCCGTATCTCCCCGGTCTACCCTCTCCGCGTTTGACTGATGGCTTCGAGACGAGGCCAAGCCCAAATCTCAGGAGCCACGATATGCCTGTCGAATGTATTTCGTTACGTATTCCGCTAAGGTAACGGCGGAGGCCAATGGGTGGATTATGTTATTCCTTTTCAGGGGGTTTCTCTTTGTAGCAAAGGTTTTCTTTGCCAGTGTGTCTTTTTCAGAATTTACCAAAAGTCCGATAAAAGAAATATACCATGACCTAATCAAAAAACTTTCAATCGGTAACATTTTGATACAAAACCGGTCAAGTGCTAGTCAGACTCGCGCACGAAGGGTTCCGTCTATAAGATCTATAAGAACGGCAAAAAAATCACGTTTGTTGTATGGGAGCCCCCTTAAATATTTATTTTATTCTGTTTTTTAGTATTTATTTGTTGTTATAGCGGCAACACAAATACAATTTCAATTGTCTAACCATCACGGTTTATGAGATACAGCCTGGTGACAGACGCACAGACAGATGGGTGGACGAACAGCGGAGTCTTAGTAAAAGGGTCCCGTTTGGCACCCTTCGGGTACGGAACCCTAAAAAGGAAGCATCTAAGTTTGCATCGACTCCCCGAAAACTCCCAAAAAACAAATGCAAATCGATTCATTTGTTTCCAAAAGTTGGTCCAAATAAGACGTTTTCCATCAGAAAAATACCTCGGAAGTTGGCCAAGTCGGAATTAATGGTCTGGGCAGCGCGGGGCCAACTTCCCCGCCGATAGAACAATTTGCCGAATGATTGGGAAGCCTGCCGATGGCGGGTGCTATTTACATAATTTTTCTTCTTTTGAAAGGAGAGACTTTCCTTTTTGTCGGTTGTTATTCGAAAGTAAATACTAAGGGTGGTATTCTAGAACGCTGCTTAAGGTGGGATGATAGCAACGTGGCGGGAAATTCAAAATTTTCAGTTTTTTGTAGCTAAACTGAGCTATTTTTGTTCAGCGATTTTTCGTTCGCGGAAAGAACAAAGTATGCTTTTCATTATTGTAAACAACAGAACAACAATAATTCAGCCGATTATGTGTTCTGGTCTACGAAGTAGTGGCAAAAAACTTGTTGTAGACCAGAACACATATTCGGCTGAATTATTGTTGTTCCATTGTTTACAATAATGAAAAGGATACTTTGTTATTTCCGCGAAAGAAAAATAGCTGAACAAAAATAGCTCAGTTTAGCTACAAAATGTAAAAAACTGTGAAAATTTTGAATTTCCCGCCACGTTGCTATCGTCTACCCTTAAACTCAGTTTCGGAGTTCAGACTGTCGATAAAGCAGTGCATGTTTTGATATGAAGGGAGGGATATTCAAATCAAAACATACACTGTTTTATCGACAGTCGACACTACTAAACTCTACTTAAACTGAGTTTAAACAGAGTTCAAGGAGCGTTCTAGTTTGAACTGAGTTTAAGTAGCGTTCTAGAATACGAGTATTTAAAATTAGTATTTCTTCAGCATTTGCAAAATTTGAGTGTTCCTAAGTGTGTATATATTTGATGTGTTGACCTTGTCTTTATAGTGGATTAGGTCCGTGCTTTAACGTCGTGTTTGTTGGGCAAGTCTTGAAAATGTCCCATACACTGCAGTGGTCACTTCACCTACCTCTGTAGTGTGAATGTAGGTACGACTTTCACATAGATTGAAAGGACTGAGGTCAAACGTTGCCACAAGATGCTATCACAGTTTATAGGCCAAAAATGTGTGCCTAAGTTTTTATGTGGCCATTTTTTTTAGGGAAAGATAAATATCACCGTCACCCTGTCCCAATCGCTCAGTGTCGCTCAATATCAAATTGTCACGTACCCAACCAATTTGGCACTCAATTTGTATTAAGGAGAGGTGGGAAGACGCGAGAAAGGGTAAAAAAAGTAAAATTGGACTTTATTTAAGAGTCAATTTAGGGGTGATATCAAAATTAGCTATTCTGCCCGAGTGGAGATGAATTTGTCCTCTTGTCAGTTTTATTCAAGAGATGAAAAAACATATTGAAGTTTTATTTCGCCAGACAAAGGTCAATCTAATTATTCGTTCGGACAAGTATAGCTTACTGTCATTATCTAGTTTTAAAACAGTTAGAAGTGGATGGCTGGAATACCTATGTGTTTGTCAGAGATATTTATATTATATATAAGGCATTCAGCACAGGATGTTAACGAGGATTACGTATTTAATTTAATTGTATGACACGGGGCCATAGTGTCAGTTGATCAGTAATTGATGATGATGATATAGCACATACAAAAAGAAACCTAAATAGTATAAAGATGAAACACATTGCAATAAGTAGTTACTGTGCTTCCATCCTCGACCATCTTTCATCAACACTCAATGTTCAGAAAACTGGCGAGAATATTGCGCTACGAATAACGGCAATATCTAAACAAACAGCCTACAACGCCTTCGATTTTCCCCATGAAAAAAAAAGTTACACCGGCAACTTATTATTAAATGTTGCATGCATTAAAATTTATTCCCCATCCCTGCACCCCTGTATTAGGAGAGTAGGGGAGGGAAATTTAAATCCCTATTTTATTGATACTTGGTATCGGAAACGATCGTTCGACGTCTGTTCTTGCGTACCAAATGGCGCTTGCTTATTGCTTTGCGATCGCATAATGGTGGTTAGGAAATGGGGTACGGTAGTGTTTGCCACATAATTTAAATATTTTTGAGGCTGATGGCCGTTTAGTTTCACTTTACTGTGTGAAATGGTTGCGACTCGGAAATACCTGTGTTCCTAATGAACCTGTCTACAAGTTATGTAGAGCTTTTGCATCTTACCGTGGATTTCATTTATGCAACCGTGCATGCAAAGGCACACTTATGATAGGTGAAATGAATGATTAAAGACGCTTTTGTATACTAACATGGATTTTTTTAACTAGAAAATCAGCGGAAAAGTTCTTGTCGGTGGCCGATTCTTTATGATTCTATATCTGGAAGTGTTTTCTGCCTATGTATCGGAAAAAAATCATGTTAAGTTAGTAACTATTTGATATTATGAAAATCTAAATTTTATAGACACTTTATAAATGAATTCCATTAATTGGACTTGCTTCTTCCCGATAAAGTACTTACTAGTAAAATGGAATCACTGCAAAACAAAGATTGCCAACCTAGCTGTCAACATCCACCTAATACTCTATCTACAGATCTACCAATCACAATCCAATCCCCTTCCGAAACACACTTCAATCGCACAAAAAAACAGATCCGTAGATACAATCGCGTCGAGCAATAACAAAAGATAGCAATCGCTTTACATCTTCGTGGAATTGGCTCAATTTCCCTTCTAACCGATTATCAATTGCTCTTTTTCTTGTGAAGCCTCGTTTACACGTGGAAAGTTTCTCGAACTCGCGCGGCGTATCGGAAACCAAATTGCACAACCTTCACACTTGCACCCTTACTAATAATATTATTATTAATTGAATAAGATGTGACTAAGAAAAGTGCTGCTAATAATGCCTGAATTGACAGATCGGAGGTACCTATACATACATACATCTGTCACAACAAAGACGTTCGTTTCTATGAAAACTTACACAGTGCGTGGGTGAGTGGGTGAGGAGTCGTATGGGTGAGGATTCATTATGGCTAAGGCTTGTGTAAAGCTGTTGATGTATGTGTTCTGATCTTATCACCCTCTCGTATTCTATCTGGTCTGACACAGAGAGTTTCCACAGTGAGGTCTAAAACTATGGGAAAATATAATAAGTGGATTGTCATTATTTTGCACGAATATGTCTTCTTTTGCTCCATCTTACAAGTCAACAACGAATAGAGTGATTACGGGTTGAAAATCAGAAAGTGTTGACGTACAATAAATGGTTATCGGCTGACAGTAAGTTTTTCCTCACTCACTTTATTTTCATCATGTAAACGTGCCTTAAGGAGCGCAAAAAAGGGAAAAATAAGGCAATAAAATAGCTTTATAAGTGCCATTTTATGCATATCGCTGGAATATTATTTCGGCAAACGTACGGGGGAAATGTGGATCTATTGTTTATGGGATTTGGTATGAAATTGCTTGGTATTTTTACATAGGAAAATGTTAAATATTTATTGGTAGAGTCATACTTGACGCATCCTTGATGGAAATATTTGTACCAAGTCGAATCTCAACTACCGTGGTTCGTCTCTATTGCCCGGTTTCTGAATTGAGAAATTTACTAAGCAAATACTTAAGTATCGTCCTGTCACGCTCTTTTGTGAGAAATCTGCAGAGACAGGACGATACTTATGACAGGTATTTGCTTAGTGAATTTCTCAATTCAGAAATCGGCAGTAAGTCTGTCATTATTTTACGTCATTTTAATCAACGGAGCGAGAAGTCCTCCGATTTCTGAATTGAGAATGCAGATTTCAGATAAAAGAACGATACTTAGGTATTAACTTAGTGGATTTCTCAATTCAGAAGCCGACCCTATTTGGAGCGTTTGCGTATAGGGTTCATTTTAGTTCTAAGAACATACCTCATTCCTAACCCGCACGGGTAGTGAAGTTACGAGAAATTGCTACTTGTAGATCAATTAAACCAAAAACTCGTTTATTAAGCAAGCCTATCTAAAAACATGGTTCGAGTACCAAATGTCGTCACCCGTGGTCGAACGAAGGTTGACGATGTTGGTGATCGAATCGCGAGACACAAGTGGAAATGGTCAGGACACCTGGCGAGGCGGGAGAATGGCCGATGTACAAGGCCAGTGACAGAATGGAGGCCCAGAGTAGGACGGCGGTCGGTGGGAAGACCAGCAGCTCGATGGTCGGATGACATCGTTTTGGAGGCGGAGGGTCCATGGATGCGGATGGCGAGAGACCGTGAGAGGTGGCATGAGGGGAAAAAGGCCTATACCCAACAGTGGGCAGAGGTGGGTTGATGGTGATGATGATCTAAGAACGTCGCCTGGGTCTGTGAATTATCCCCAAATACAAAAGTCTAATAATAGAAAAATGCTATATCTAAATACTCCAACTCCAAACCAGGAAGATTCCCATGCGTTGCGAATATTAAAACCACCCGCGAATCGAGAGAGTGATCCGAATGAAAATCCCCATAACTCTCTCCGCCCAATATATCATGCGTTCACGTCTCAATAAGTGACGTAAGCTTGTGGTATATCATCGGAGTGGATGTGCCAAATACGAGGATGTAAGAATGAACTGTAGGATGGATGTGGTAAGTTTTGTGCGCGGTGGCGTGTCGTTCTCATGGACCATAAAGGAGGATCTCAGAAAGAAACCCGAAGCATTTGAGATGTGGTGCTACCAACGCATACTCCGGATCAGCTGGACCGATAAAAGCACAAATGGCGAAGTTCTCAGACGTATGAACAAAAAAGTAGAACAAGCACTATCAAGCAGTGAACTAAGGACACGTTCTTTACCAGCTGTTACACACCATAGTGATGGGCAAAATAGAGGCAACAATAAGTCCGGGAAGTAGGATAATGGCTGTGTAATATAAAGGAATGGACCAGCATCAAAACCGTGGAACAATTATTCAGGACAGCCATGAACAGAGAGCCGTGCAGGGAGCTGACTGCCAACCTCCAGTGATCGAGAGGCACTTCAAGAAGAAAAAGACGTGTAGAGTTTAGACAGTTGACAGATGTTTGTTTACAAACCAAAGATGCTTTCAAGATGACTGATAGCGTTTTCACAGCTCCGAATTAAAAACGGATTTTTTTGTTATTTGCAAAGTTTGCAGCCATTCTGCATATTTACTTAGCAAAGTCAATATATTTCGGTTTCTTACGTGAAATACTGCAGGAAATATTCATTTAACGCTTCAAATTTGATACGAGTCAAGTAGCGGATTATTTTATATATCAGAAGCCAACTCGGGAAGCCACATCCAAAACCCAAGCTCCTTTACACCTCCACAATCACATCCGGGGCCTGCTATAAAATATCGACTTCGAGAGGAAGGAGAGAAAAAACCCAACTCCAAAGGGGTGTATTAGGGGTGGCACCGGCGATAAAACAACGTCTCAACGTGCCCGTGAAATTTGTCACGCGGAATTTACAAGAAGACAATCCAAATTGTCACGCGCTATTAGACGCTGTCGGCGCCATTTTTGTTGCGACTCTCTTCATTTCTTCTAGGGGCTCTACCGGCTAAGACGAAGCCGATTACCATTGGCGAAAAAAGAAGTTCGATTTTTGAAAAATGCGCTGCCACCCAGTTCATTTTACTGCCACCCAGTTCATTTTTCATAAATCGAACTTCGATTTTCGCCAATGGTAATCGGCCTCGTCATAGCCGGTAGACCCCCAGGTTTCGTTTAGAACAGCGCACTATGAATAAAATATAGCCTATACAAGGCATATTTTAGATAGCTTTATTCCTGAAACACCTAAATTTTTGGGCATCGCTAGGCAATAATGGGTTAATCCACTACACAGGGGTTACCCTTGACGCCATAGCGTTCATATCAACAAAGTTTCAAATTGTATTTCTCTTTTACATCGCATAGTCATCCTTTGATTTTATATACTACGTAATGTTTACGAAATGTTGTTTACGAGTAGCTACCACGAGTGCGAAAAAGCTGTGCCGGACGTCTGCCGGACGTCTGTCATGTATCTTATTACTATAGTAGTAAAGTTGTTTATAATCCAACTTATCACTTTCTGTGATAGTAAGCACTCGTGGTAGCTGCTCTGGGAATCGAACCAGTGCGGGCATGTATCTATGACTTTGTTTAATTTCAAAGTTACGTACATTTGTGAATTTATAGTAGCAATACCACTTGCTAACCGTGAAGGAAAACATCGTGAGGAAACCCGCGGCTCAGTTGGCTCCACACGTATTGACCTGTCTTTCCTGTGGGCTAGGTCGACTAAGCTGTCAGGATGGTATAGGTGCTGGGCAAGTCTACTCCATCTAAAACAATGTCCCAGGCACTGCAGCGCCGAGTGGTCTCTTCACCCATCTAGTGTGAGCGAAAGTTGCCACTCGACGCTGTATAAATCATCTCATTACGTAGATGCACAGGCCTTAGTTTTTACTAGCTGCTCTGGGCAAAGGAAACGAAATTTAATATCTTGCGACGAACAATTTCACAGCCAAAAAAAAATACAGTAAATTCCCCCGTACTTCGGTCATTATCGCGGCCCATTACGATGGCCAAACAAACCGAAACGTGGATCCATAAAAATTTGCACTCGAAAAGGGACATTTTCATCAAAGTCCTAAACATCTATTATGTGCTTTAGCAAAATCACCAGTGCTTTTAATATCTTCTCTCCGTAATAAATAGGTTAAGGCGCCCGAGTTTTTTTTTCGCTTCGCTTCGTTCTCTTTTGGAAAAATACCTTAGGGTGCGTTTTCAAAGAGCCGGGTGTTGTTTTGTTAAATTTTAAACATGCTGGTATATTCGCTATAAATCCACTGAGTTTAGTTTCTTAAAATCAACTACTCTGTCATCATATTAGATTAAAAGCATCATTAAATAGTTTTTCTTATGTAAATAACAATATGTAGAGATTTAACTCTATCTACCAATGACATTCATCTACCATTGTATAATACCTTCGCGCGACTACCTATTTGTAAATGAAAAGGTATTTCATTGATTGAATTTAGTACCTACTTTACTAATGTATCCCGCCGATTGCTATGCAAAGTATCATTCTTAAAAATTTACAAAATAAAAAATAATAAACCGACTTCGCTGGTGAAAAGGTACACTGCTATTAAGCTATTGCACTGAATCTGAGTGTTTTGCTGCCGTCCGTTGAGGAGTTCCATTCTCCATCTCCAAGTTCTTCATCAGATCTTCACCATTTTGTCCGGGTCTCAATAGAATGGATCGAATTAAGTATTAACTTTTTTTTAAGTCTGTTAAAAAGGAGACCCAAGACATCATGGCTTGAGAACTTACGCCATTGGTACCAACAATCCACGAGCTCCTTGTTCCGTTTGGCAGCCTCAAAGGAAGAAATAGCCAAGATGATTGCCAACCTCCGATAGGAGACGGCACTACGAGAAGAAGAAAAAGTAGGTAGGTAGAGACTTCTCATTTCGTTTCGAAGAGAAAAAGATAGGGTTACTTTTCATCATCTTTTGATTGAAAGCCACATTAGCCCATTCTGAACACACCCTAACCAAAACGACAAATGTATTAGGGTGGTTTTACACTGTCGCCACCTACCCCCCTCCCTTAGCGTGAAATAAATCTATTACTATTAAAGATAATGATAGCCCCCGTCTTAAACATGACTTAATATTGAGGAATTGAAAAATAGGCTCATCAGCGGCGCCCTCTCATATCCTGTTTTGTGGTGTTTTTATTTTGCATCTTATTTCGCGGTTTATGGAGATGACAATTGAAAAAATTGGGAGCTGTGGTCTGTCGATGTTGACGGTTTCATTAAATATAATTAGGAACGAGTCGGATTCAAAATGGCGCATGTCTGTGAAGGAAAACATCGTGAAAAAACCTGTGCATCTGAGCATAATTGAACGAGCGAGCGAAGCGAGCGAAGTTCTCCGAGTCTGTTTATGTTTGTAAGTATGTATGTGTGTATGTATGTTTGTATATATGTATGTATGTATGAATGTTCGTTCGACGATAACTTGAGTTTTAGTCGGATCGTCATGAAATTTGGTATTGTACGCGCAAAATCGCCAATCCGCAGTTTCTCTCTGAGAGAAGCTTAGGCCTTTGCCCAGCTAACATGTCCCACTAGCAGGCTTGTACAGGTACAGGCTACAACTTACTTTTTTCCAAATTGGTACAGGCCACTTGTACAGGCTACAACTTTTTTACAACCTTTTTCCAATTTGGTAACCAAAAGCTCCAAATGATTTTATTATATTATCTATACAGGATGTTTCAGTATGGTCCTGTAACACCGAAACACCAATACAAGCAACATTTACTATGGGGCCAAGTGCGAAATCTCGAAAAAAAACAGCTGCTCCATACATTAATTTGGTGCAGTAGGTATGGAACAGCTGATATTTTTTCGAGATTTCTCACTTGGTCCCATAGTATAAGTTGCTTGTATCGGAGTTTAGCGACCCCTTTCAGTGTCACAGGACCTTTCTGAACCGCCCTGTATAAAACAAGAATAAATCCACTTATTACCAATCCATTAGAACTAAGTATAGCGATCAATAACAGAGCTAGAATTACACAAAACAAAAACATAAGTTTCGTCCCAAACCATATCATATCATATATCAAAAACTTTCCAAGTTATCGTCACATTAATACAAACTATCTTTCACTCAGGGGTAACTGGAAAACAATACAATACTTACAACAAAAGTTGTGAGCCCATAAATAATTTACTAGGATCGCAGAAAGTTTCTGCAAGTTTCTAACGATTTTACTTTTGGTACAACGTTCTAATATTTTTACTGTTTTGTATGACACAATAAAATCTCCCCGTACCAGCGTTTTATGCTAGTGATGCCATTTGATTTCCAGTATAGATAGATAGAATGCCTTTATGAAAAAAAAAACCTCAAGGCGGTCTTATCGCTAAGAGCGATTCTCCCTTCCAGGCAACCAGCAAACGTAGCATAAGGCTGGGTTAGAGCGTAGGTATCTATGGGTTTATAACTCTGTGTATTCTGCTCTACGTCCAATAAAAGACCAATAAAAGTCTAATAAAGTACAATACATATTTGAACGAGCGAACGAAGCGAACGAAAATAAATAGGCAGGCAGGTAAATAAGGCAAAGAGAATTTTTAAATTCGAACATGAGCCAAATCGGTTGAGGGGTTGCTGAGATATGGGGTACGAGTTCGTAGTTCGGGGCGAACCACTAGTTATAACCCCTTATTTACTGCCTCATCCAGCCTTAAAATTATGCTACGCTTGCTGGATACGCTTGAGTTATCCTACTACTCTTCTACGATTTTGGGGTATACAAGGTGTTACAAAAGTACTTTACTCTTTTTACAGGGTAATAGCACCCGGTGATAGGGATCAAAACCTAATTTTTTTTTGCTCTATGACGTTCCGTTAATTTTTAAATTAATAAAATGTGAACGATGTGGCGGGAGAAAAGTATTTTTTAAATATTGTTTTCATTGACTTTCACAATGTTTTAATAACTCAGAGCTATGTGAATGCACCTACACGCACAAACATATTTTTAAATTTGAGCTCATAACAAAAACAAAAAGTTATGAAATTTTTTAAATTTTGAGGTTATAAAATAAAAATTGTTTTTTTCAACTTTTTTTACAGATTTGACATCCTGTTGACCAGTAGGTTACACCCTGTAAAAAGAGTTAGGTACTTTTGTAACACCTTGTATATTGCACTGCTAAAACTAAATGATGTCAACCTTACTGTCAACATCCACCTAAAACTCTATCTACAGATCTACCAATCACAATCTAATCCCCTTCCGAAACACACTTCAACAAAAAACAGCCCCTCTACCCTTGACGCATTTTTCCAATAGGGCCGCAATATGGCGCAATTTTAAAATTTTAATATTTTACAAATTAAGACGCATTTTGTGTTTTTATTGAATAAAACAGGCATAACTTTGAATAAACATTACAAAGTATTTAAAATCAAAGCATTACTATGCGAATTTAAAGAGAAATTAATTTGAAAACTTTTTCAATTTGATCGCAATAGCGTCAATGGTAACCCCCCTGATCCGTAGATACAATCGCGTATTATGCTACGCTTGCAGGATCGTATCATATTTCCTATATTCACGAGAATTGCCTTCCTTACTTATAATGTACCTACTTACTTAGCTGTGAGGATGACTCTTGCTAAAATAACTCAATAACTCAACCATTGGTTACCCTCAAATGAGATGTTAACATCGATTAAGCGATCGAGGTACATGAGGCACATTGCCAATAATGATGCAACTTTCACGTCTTCATTATTGTGTCAAAAGAAGGTACGGTTTGCAAAAGGACTCGAAATATAAGTCCTGAAGTCATAAACTTACTGTCGAATCGCCACAAAAGCCCACAAAATACGACGTCGCGAGGGCCGTCTCGTTCTCCATGATTAAGGTCTCCGAATGAGAACCAAAACTAGTCGGCTACACAGATAAAATACAAGTTAGTTAAACCGTTGATTTAATTGAAAAATGTGCAGTGCTTGCTTACGCAAGTTTAAGTTTAAAAAAGCCTGCCTTTATTTGCAAACCATACCCACACCACACCCCCTAACTATCCATAGTCAGACTGCGGAACATTACACGCCACTAGCTCAGTGGGAAAAATGATAAACGATACTTCAACAACTATTGTCATTAACTGAGAGCCCCTGTGTATTGTCTCTGTTGCCCTTTTTCCATTTCTTGTATTTGACACGCTCGAGGTATTTAGAGTATGACAGGTAAGTAAGTAAAGTATTTCTCAGTTTCGGTAATCTCTGTTAGTTTTTATTGATACACGACTGCTAAAAACTAATGAACAAGCAGATTTCAACTATAATCTATCAAGCAACACCAATAACTAACCAAATGAAGTACTCAATACGTCCTGCCTGAACAAATATTTTTTTGAATTTAGAATTATATTAATTTAGAAGCGGTGGTGGTCTAGTGGATAGAACAGTGGACTCTGAAGCGAAAGGTCCTAGGTTCGATTCCCGGTGCGGTCATGTATCTATGACTTTGTTTAATTTCAAAGTTACGTACATTTGTGAATTTGTAGTAGCAATACCACTCGCTGACCGTGAAGGAAAACATCGTGAGGAAACCTGAGCGTATGAGGAATTATAGCCTCAACGCTAAAATTGCCAACCCACATCGAGCACGCGTGGTGATTAAGCTCGTACTCTCTCTCTGAGAGAAGGCCTTTGCCCAGCTAGTGGGAGATGTACAATTGTACAGGCTACATCTTACTCTTACTTAGAAGTATTATAGTGAGTTATTACTGTGTTGTGTAGGGTACTCTCTTCGTAATGTACTGTACCATACAATACCACTTGACTCTACCATACAGAACTCTACAATTCTAAACGTATCTACAATGTGTACACTAGAAGAAAAAAGGTAACACCAAAAGTTAAAAAAACAAAGGTCTTTTCTATTTTTCCCTTAACCCTCAATGGTATCCTAAATAAACGCCTAAATTAAATAATTAGGGCAGTATTAACTACTATTATTATAGTTCACCGCGGCAAATATGAACACAACATTATAATTTCATCGCTGACCCGAACAATATGAGGGATAAATATTTATTAAAGGCTGCTCGAAAGTGTCCACTATTGGGTCAGAACATGGAGGGAGAACACTATTCGGGATCTGGATGCGGCATAGTGAAATTTAAAGTGGAACAAATAGATCGTTTCTTTAATGACAAACGATTTAATCACAGATAACTTTCCAATGATCTAGAAATAAAACAAATAAAAAATGCTGATTACGTAATTTTAATCGTGTTAACCCTCTACCTAAAACTACATAAACATGTCTTGTAACTTGAACGACTACTTAATAGGTACTTCAGGTCACTCGGAATACACATGTGTACGGTCGGCCACAATCTCAGATACCCCATGGCAGCTCTTACCGCGCGCGGCACAAGGGCGCCAATCGAAAAAAAGGGGTATCTGAGACTGTGGCCGACTGTACTTGGCGCGATATCAGTAAGTTATCAATAAGGTGTATTTTATGGGCGATAATGGGTGAGTGCAACCGATCCGAACCAATTTTCTGAGCTTTTGTGTTGACAGTTTTCTTTCAGTTAGATTTTACAATAAATGCCTCCTCCACCCGGCCCTTAATTTTCCGTGCTCCTCATGTCAAGCAACGTTGAAATATGTAGCCCAGGGGCCGGCAAGCCCTGGAGACACCACAAAATACTGTGGATACTGTCCTTTAAACTAGCGTGCTGATGCGATAACGGTAGACATTGTTTGGGCCCTTATGGCGTCGAACGTAGCTGAGGTAGCTCAGTTGTTGTTGCGTGAGTTGTTGCTAGGGACTCTTTTATAGGCATTTTTTAATCACAGTCATCTTTGATGTAACTAGTGGTTCTCCCCGAACTGTGAACTCGCGACCCCATATAAACTTAACAACCCCATATCTCGGCAACCCCTCGACCGATTTGGCTCATACAAAACAGCTTTATATGTTAGTGTCCGAGATGTCGCCTCAAAAATATTAAAATAATAAAGCGACATTTCGGACAAAGTGTCCGAAAATATTTTGTCCGAGATGTCGCCTACTCGAAAAAAAAACTAACCTAACCCCTCACTTATCATGGAGAGCATCATGAGCCTACCTTTCGTTCAGCTCGCTCGGAATAGAGACACATGTGTCCTTAGCGCAATACCAATAAGTTGCTCTAATTTTGTGGGCGATAATAAGCGAGTGCAACCGATCCGAATAAATTTTCCGAATTTTCCGAAAATAAACGGGGGGACTATTCAATGTGTTACAAAAGTACCTAACTCTTTTTTTACAGGATGTAACCTACTGGTCAACAGGATGTCAAATCTGTAAAAAAAAAAGTTGAAAAAAACAATTTTTATTTTATAACCTCAAAATTGAAAAATTTTCATAACTTTTTTGTTTTGGTTATTTGCTCTATATTTTTGTGCGTGTAGGTGCATTTACATAGCTTTGAGTTGTTAAAACATTGTGAAAGTCAATGAAAACAATATTTAAAAAATACTTTTCTCCCGCCACATTGTTCACATTTTATTAATTTAAAAATTAACGGAACGTAATAAAGCAAAAAAATATTAGGTTGTGATCCCTATCACCGGGTGCTATTACCCTGTAAAAAGAGTTAGGTACTTTTGTAAGACCTTGTATAGTCCCGATTCCGAGCGAGCAGGCTAAAATGCATAAAACTATACCTTTTACTTGTTTCAAACATGTAATTTATGGCAATAATAAATACATTTGAATTTAAATTCAATAACGCTATCTAGCATGATATGCCGACCATCTTAAGTCTGGCAAATACTGTTATCATTAATGGACAGCGTCATAAAAGTTAATTAATGAGATTAAATTAATCCTGTCAACAAATCACCTGCCCAGCCCAACCACCAGCCCATTAAAGCCCAGTAACAAAGCACACCACGGCACACCATAAATCGATTATCACCAAGTTAACGACATAATACCTAACTATCGCGAAGCGAAACCATTTAACCCGGTCGTACCCCAAAGGACGGGAAAAGTTAACAAATCAATGCAAATTTTGGTGATCACTTTACAGAAACGTTTCTTTGAAATTACCGGTCACCAGCCGATTCGTCGACTTACGAGTACCTACCTATCATCATAGTATTTATTTGAACATCTGGGGGGTTACCCTTGATGCCATTGCGTTCATATTTACAAAGTTTGAAAATTTATTTCTCTTTTACATCGTATAGTCATCCTTTGATTTTATATATTTCGTAATGTTTATTCAAAAGTAATACTATTTTGTACAATACCAATATAAAATGCGTCTTAATTCGTGAAATATTGAATTTTGTATTTCGCCATATTGAAAAGAATGCGTCAAGGGTAGAGGGGCTGGTGCCCGTATCTGTAATGGTTCTAAGAAATGCTTAACATATGATTTTTTTCCACTAACGCCATGACTTGCCCTTCACCCTGTATAACCTGAATATGGTAACTCTTGAATCTAAATTTAAAAAAAATCTGTGTCGTGGCGCCTTGCACCCTTTTTTTCTCATGCCAAACGAAGCCGCGGGCAGAAGCTAGTGTCTAGTATAATAAGCAAATACGGAAACTTCGCCCATAAAGTGAGTTCGATCCAATCGCGTGTTAACCCTTTATTAACTTGGACCATTATGTGTAATGAACTAGGTTTTGTCAATGTTGCAGGCACACCGGCGAATTCGCCGTTTGGTGATGTGGCTGCTATTTTTTTTTATAGGATTGATTGAACAGCAAATAAATAAATCTCTAATCTGTGATTGGTACAATGTTCTGGAATATTATTATATATTCCCGCAAATAAACCTGTTTTGAGGACTAAGAACTGTGCGGTTATTTTTTAACAGAATAAGCACACAGGACGCCTATTCGCTAACATTCCTCTCCCTTTGCTAAAACATGGTGTTTTTGCCAAAAGAAATTATCTCAAGAAAGTATAGATAATTTTTTCATAGTTTATGAGCGTATACAGGAGCATGTCTTATTTTATTATCAACACAATAGAAGGCACAGACATTTTCAATAAATCCGGTAATAATAATTGCCAGCAACTTCGATAATAGCTTCATCGGACTCATCGCGGAAGGGTTAACGTGTCGTGATTGACACAGTTATAGGGTTAAAATATAAATATTGTTGTTGCAAGTAAAATAACCAACATAAGGTGGCCCCTAGATCTGAACTAACAGCATAATAGCCAGGGTCTCAATATAATCGTCGGGTAGGTTTATAGTTTTTGGTAAATACTTAATCATTTCTGTGTTGCTGTCAATTTTCTTTAATGTGTCGTTAAATGAGATCGGTCACGCAATTATGATTTTCATATTTTGTGATATTTTTGATTGATTTATTCAATCATACTGATATTACAAACTTGAAAGTTTATATGAATGGATGTTTTTTACGCTTTTACGCTAGATGGATTTTGATGTTTGGTATAGAGACAGAGCCTTAACAACAGAATATAGACTATACAATACTACAGGGTGCAATCAAATTCCATAAGGAATTTAAAGTAGGCTGTCTATTGATCCAAACAACTTGTACTAAGTGGTGGCAAAAAATGGAACCAAAAAAATATCTGCTGTTCCATACATTTGGTGCAGTACTGAGACTACCTTTAAATGTATCTATCTTCGATCAAGGATAAAACTAGATACAACATAGAACTCTGAAATGTGTCTGGAAAAATAGATGCCCAAACTGCCTTTGGGAGCTTATTTGCTCGTAGTCCATCCAATTAAAGTAAAACTGTAAACTAATGCAATAAGGTTGACATTCGAATATTAGACATATGGTCGAAAGGATGTTTCGTATTGTTCTATTGCTGATATCTTTTGTTTCTGTGGGGACAAGTTTTTATTGTGATTTTATACGTAATGCAGATTCTATGGGATTTAGTTCGGTGGTATCTATGGACTTAAGGTTTTCGTCTGCACTAACATCGATAGCGAAAAAAAATTTAACATTTTATCTAAGTCTGCGCCGATGAAGTAATGGGTAAAAGCTAGTATATTATTTAAGGCAGCATATTATTTTGTGAAAAAAAATACTTCTCAAACTTCAGAAAACTTAACGTATTGAGGGGTGACTTAGGCTAAACTACAGAGACTGTACTGTACAATTACTGTTCTAATTGAACGAGCGAGCGAAGCGAGCGAAGTTCTCCGAGTCTACTGGAAAAATCCGGCGTTTGTATGTATGTATGTATCATATGTATGTATGTATGTATGTTTGTATTTATGAATGTTCGTTCGACGATAACTTGAGTAAATTTGGTCGGACCGTTATGAAATTTGGTAGGCGAGTAAAAGAAATCAAAAGAATTTTTAAATTCAAATATGAGCCAAATCGGTCGAGGGGTTGTATAGTTTATATGCAAAGCGCACGCGCGCCTGCGCGAATGGCGTAAGCAAAGTTACACATCTGTAACTGGGGTCGCAAGTTCATAGTTCGGAGCGAACCACTAGTATTGAACACTCTAATCTGACAGAGTGAGACAGAGATAACACTATCTTTTTCTTATTCAACATATCGCCCAATGCTAAGGCTGGTATTAATAGTCCTCTGAGATCACCTACTTGAGATCGGTCTCAAGTAGATGAACTCAGAAAACAAAAATCACCGACTTGAGACATTGGCTTATTAATAAACCTATCTTAGGCGCGAACTTGAGTCCTCGATTTGAGTAAAGAATGAACTATTTGAACGAATGATACCATTTAAGGGTCCGTATAAGGCTAACTAGCGCCACCAATGTTGAAAAAATCATATCTTCCTTTAGAAGAAGTTTCTGGAAAAATCCTAAGATGAGCCTATGCGCCATGCTTTTCTAGATTTTTAAGTGTAGATACCCTCTTCGAAATAAAATTTTAAGCTAAAAAAATTTCGATAACCGCCAAAAACGGCCGTTTTTGGCGGTTATCGAAAATTTTTTAGCTTAAGACTAGAAATTGAGTTGGGTACCCACACTTAAAAATCTAGAAAAGCATGGCGCTTGAGCTCATCTTAGGATTTTGTCAGAAACTTCTTCTGAAGCG
Source organism: Zelleria hepariella (assembly GCA_949319315.1). NCBI lineage: Eukaryota > Metazoa > Arthropoda > Insecta > Lepidoptera > Yponomeutidae > Zelleria > Zelleria hepariella. The sequence goes on along the minus strand of OX439396.1, from coordinate 2,857,507 downwards.
AGATATGATTTTTTCAACATTGGTGGCGCTAGTTAGCCTTATACGGACCCTTAAGGTTCAAAATGTGGTCAAAAAGCTTAAACCCAACTCAAAAGTACTAGGCGCCCATACATTATAAAGAGACTATTCGAAAAGGCACAACCTGAGTTTGGCCTCCTTTTGGTCCATAAAATTGTCCATGGTCCGGTGTTATTCAGTTGGCAACTTGTCATTTCTATAATAGTTCAGGATTCCACAAACATAAAAGTGATGTTACAAGATATAACACGAACTCTACTCCAAATAGATACTCGATTATAATAACTAGTGGTTCACCCCGAACTGTGAACTCAGGATGACTAACTTTTTGCTAACCCCATATCCACTCTTCGTCCGATTTGGATTTGGATATTAGAATTTTAAAATTCTTTTAATTCCATTAAGCCGCCTTTATATTTTTATGACGACACAATCATTCATACATACAAACATACTTCGATCGCTCGTTCAATATGACGACACAATTTTGTAGCGGCACCCTGGTCTAGACAAAAAGGATCAGATCTGACTCGCTTCAGCCATTTTTATTCAGCATTGTTATTCGTTACTTTGGCAACAAAGAGCTTGATCTTGAGTGAGTAACTCAGCATATTAATAAAGCAGCGCTTACTTGAGACCGATCTCAAGTCCTCGACTTGAGTCAAGAATGAACTATTTCAACGACTTGAGTAAAGAATGTACTAGGCTACCATACATTAGAAAGAGGCTAGCCACAACCTCAGTTTGACCTTCAAAGAGGTTCGTAAGGCGAACAACTTTTTTCACGGTTTTCAGAACTGTCGAATAAAAGAAAAAACTTTTTCTACTGTCAAACATCAGTCAAACTACGAAAATAATTATTATAAAAATGTCTCGTAAATTCTTTTGATTTTCAGTATATTGAACGTTGTAGTCGGTTATGGATAATAAGTGGCGCCAGAGAGGTTATTTTCAATATTTTGGCCGAAAAATATCATGCCGGAAACTTCCAACAGAGAGCTTCAGTTCATTCGAGCTTCCGTTATTCGAGCTTCCGTTTTTCGAGCTTCAGTACCTAGCGGACCCAGTTGGATGACCTCTACAAACGAGTTGCTGACAAGACAGGTATTTATTCACTATAATTGTATAAAATATACATAGTTCACGATACAAGTTACAGATATCGTCTAGTTCACGATACAAGTTACAGATATCGTCAGTTAGGTCTTTAAAATACCCCATCATCAACGTTTTTTGCGCATTTAATATAACTTTAGAGGTTATGTTTACGTAGAGAAAGTAGTAATTTGCCAAGCGAATTTATAATAAATTATAGAGCGACTGCAAACGTTTGATCGCTGCGCACATCATTCTACTACATTAATGTTTTATTTTGATTACAGGAAAATCAGAAAGTACCTACTGTCCGACGCATAATCGACGAAGTTAGGGCGTTATGATAAGAGGGATAAAAACCAAGGCATTTTAGAACACCAGCTTTGGTCCCGAAACCTGGAATAATGTGTGGAGAATGAACACATAAAATAAGGGGAAGAATACTCGACTCAGCGCAAATTTATGTCAGGTGTGGAAATTTTAGATGATGATTAGGAAACAATATTGTATTAATAAATATGTTACAACTCTCCCAGGCTTGTTTATTTTCCAATTAGAAAAAAAATTAGATAATTATGTAACATTAAATTTAATGAAGGTCTTCCCTATTCAGATTTATCTTCAAGTATCAATTTACTGAATACCTACTACTCGTATGAATGATACCACACCCTCAAGTTTTCCCTACTATATCCGCTTTATATTTTATGCATGCCTAGTAACCTCTATGGTCCAACTGGGCTTTGAGGGCCGGCAAATTGTCTTAAAAAAACTAGGTACGAGTAAAGAGGTTTGAATTGTATGTTGTGCTGCCATCTACATGATATGTATCATACTACATGAAACTTTCTGTCACCAATCGCCATATAAGAGATTCCGGATGTTTATGCACGCCTAATACCTTCAGACCATTGACATGACGTCATTCACGTTACAGCACTCAAATTCTATTGTACACACGACAGCACGTCAAAGTGTACACTTTTGTTGTAAAGTCGCCCGTAACGTAACCGAGTAGAGTACTAGCGTGTAAAGGTCGACGTGTTGTCGTGTGTACGTGCGTTTCACGAAATAATTCTCTTGGATTGTACAAAAATAGTCCCTATTACATCGTAATAAGAGTTTCGTCAAGGGAACTCTTTCGTGAAACGCATTTTGCCCGGATTTTCAGTAAGGAAAGAGTTGAAATATACTTTCTGCCTTTTTATTAGTGTGTGGTGTAGTTTATTACAAGATTATGGGAGCCTGCAAATAGTAGTTTTTCTTTGAAATTAAAACTTAATTTTGACAACACTTCTGTATTTGGCCAAGTACTAGCTCGTAGCTTCTGATTCTACCATGCCTTTATAGGTAGTATTTGAGTTTTAGATGGTGACGCGGTGGTGGCATAATGGGTAGAACAATGGACTCGGAATTGAGGGATCCTGGTTCGAGTCCCGATGAGGGCATGTACCCTACCCATGACATTAATTTATTTCAAAGTCGCATACATACCACTCCTTGACTGTGAAGGAAAACATCGTGAGGAAACCGGAGCGTCTGAGGCTATATACCAAACTAAACTCAAACTTAGTACCAGCTTATTTTTTTAAACCTCAGCTCCTCGGAGTTCTTTCTTGGTAATATGACTGTGGGGCTCTGAACTGCTGGAGTTTTGCAGCTCGAAGAACTCGGGCTGGTAGAAACACTTTTCTGGCTAGTCATAGCGATGTGGTAGAGGTGCCGGTCGAATGACGACGACAAATTATTTCACACCACAAGGTCCCTTTCCACGTAACTTCCGATGTCGACGATGGTCCTAAGTATATTGTTAAGCTGCAACTTCTTGCGGTAGGTTCGCTTTGGATGCGCGCTGACTAAACATCATTTTTGTATATTAATTATCAAAGAAAATAACTCCCCTTCTTGCTTTGCGTAGTCGGGTAATGAAAAACACGAACTTGAGTCGGCTATCGCCTGCACTTGGAAATGACAGTCGCAAGTCTGGTCTCAAGTAGGTGAACTCACGTAAGATTGTGTCTATTAATATGCCAGCGACTCCGGTCTCAAGTAAGTGATCTTACAGCTTCTTAACATTTTATGCATGCCTAGTACTCTAAACCACGTTGTATTGAAATTGAGACGTCACGGACTGTCAAAAGATGAATGACTCACTCAATTCCGAGCTCAAGTCGGCTCTATTAATATGGCGTCGACTCAAGTAAGTCGACTCACTCAAGCAAGTCGGCTAATGTCAATGTCAATCTCAAGATCGTGTCTATTAATAAGCAAACAGCTACTCAAGTTTGACATTACCCAAGGCTTGACATTTACCTCCTTGAGATCGATCTCAAGTAGGTGAACTCAGACGACTATTAATACCACCCTAAGTGTATCGCGCGCTATCAAATATTTTGTCTCATAATACCAAACGTGCGGATACCAGCTGTTGTGAAAATCAGACAATATAAGTCCAAACTTAATTACAAAATAGGAAATGGTAGTCGTAAAGTATTCTAAGTCGAAACAAATTGCTGACATCCAAAAAGCGCCTCGTTTTGCTCTACAAGACATTAAAGTGCAAAATTAAACTTGCCAATGACAGTAATATTCGAGGGCCGATGTCACAAGTTAACTTGAAATTGACAATTCGGAAGGCAAAGTTTTTTGTTCGAAAGTCCGTTATTGGCTTAATCTTATCTTTAGACAATATTGAGAAACTGATTTAAATATTTTTTTATTTTGGTCCAGTAGTTTTGTTTTTATGCGCTAAAATGTTTTGTTCCTATGACCGCCAACAGTATGCAGACCGTCGCGTGACGTCATAAAACCGTATCTTTGAAACGTTGTAAAATCCAAACTACAGAACCAAAATAAAAAATATTGAAATTAGTTTCGCAATATTGTCTAAAGATAAGATTAAGCCAATAACGGACTTTCGAACAAAAAACTTTGCCTTCCGAATTTGGTTAACATAACAGTGATACATTATCGTAATCAGTAGATTAAGCTTGTTGCCGCATCGGTCCACTTGCGTCAACCAGGGTTAGCCAGTTAATTCTGAGTTAACGTCAATTTATTGTATGAAAATGTCAAATTAACTCAGAGTTAGTTGGTTAATCCTGAATGACGCAAGTCCGCCTAAGGCACCAGGCACACAGAAGAGACGTGGGACAAGGACGCAGCGTGAATGTGTCATTTTGCTTTGATTTGACGTTTTCCATTGTCCGTGCCCCGTCTCTTTTGTGCGTCGCCTCACGTCTATACATTTTGTATGACAGTGACATCAAACCGACGTGGCGTCCACACCACGTCTTCGTCCCATGCCTCTTCTATATGTGTCTGTCCCCGTAGCATGACTTTTATCGAGACGGATTTATCCAACAAAATTGCAGTTTATCAGCATTTTTGACGTCTATAGTGGGTTATATATCGCTCTCGACGATATATAACGCACTATAGACGTCAATCCGCCTCGATAAAAGTCATGCTCCCCCCGCTGGCCCCTAAGAACAATGTGGTACTAAAAGAACGTTCCATTTATTAATAAACCATATTTATTTCCTGACAGCTTAGTCGGCCTAGCCTGTGGGCTTCTCCGTCTAAAACAATGTCTCAGGCACTGCAGCGCCGAACAGTCTCTTCACCCATCTTGGGTGAGTGAAGGTACCACCGGACGCTGTATAAATCATCTCATTATACAGATGCAAAGGCCTCTAAATCCATCCAAATCCATCCATCCTAACTAGCTCGTTTACCTAAATCTAAGGTTACCTGCCTGATGAAATCGGTTCTAACTATGCCAATAATGGCATGAACTACTGCGCGACGCCGTTCGCCCTTTTAGGTCCAATTTAGCTCATTCTAAGTACTTTACTGTCACTTATCACGCTATGCTGTGGCGGTGATATCTTTCAAGCCAATTTGCTTCTAAATGACGATAAATACTGATGTTAAAATATGATAGGTACATGTATTGTATAAAAAATAGAGGTATTGGAGAATTTACCATTCTGTTCGTGGATGAACTTCAAAACACGCGCCCTCCCGCTCTAATTATGCACAATAAAAGCGAGCCAACGCTAGTTCTGAAGTTCATCCTAAATGTTTTCTCATAAACTCGTAGTGATAAATAGGTAGTTGATTTTATCTTACAAAAACCACCACAATTCGTCGGCCCCTTTAGAATAGAAGTATTTGGGAATATTGCGAGTCATTAAAGATCTATAATAAGATTATAAGTATCGCAATTTTTTAATACTGAAGCTACCCGTCTCTCAATTCCCTAGCACTTTTTTCCATCAGTGGTTGCCTGGAAGAAATTGCTGTTAGCAATAAGGCCGCCAATTGTACCTTGTTTAGTTACGTTTTTTTCCTTGCCTGTATTTATATTGGTGTACAATAAAGAATATTTTATCTTTTATCTTTTATCTTTAAGCTGCCAGCGTTCTTTAACCCTTAAAAGGGGTCAACAACCCTTGAACCTACTTAACTGGTCAGATATTAAAATCATCGTTATTTTTACGCGCTGACTAAAAATACCTCCTGAAAAAGCTAAAACGCAATGTTGTGTTCTAAACCCGTATTTCAATTACCGAACCGAAGCGAAAGGTCTAATTGGAGTTGAAATATCGGCACATTTTTCACACTCGACACTGAATCACGCCATAAGTCAAAACCGCGTAAACAACAACGCGCTTTCGCCCTTGGGCCGAAATCAAAACGCGGTAAGTGATATTTTGCCTGGAATTTGTATTGAGTGCATTGATTTGTTTGGCATACAGTGTATTACTATTTTACTTAATTTTTATTTCTAAAAGTCATACAAAGTAACTTTTTCCCAGTGTGAGCAAGGTGAGCAAAGGTTTAAATTATTAAATTATAGTTTATCAGCTTTTACCGTAACTTCATCTACATGCACTACATAAAAATCAACAGTGAGTTTTTATACTAGTAATAATAATCTAGCCGAGGCCTGGCGTGATTTATAATATATTATGGGGAGCAAAACCAAGCCTTATTTCAGAAATCTGCAAATAATAAGCAAAGAAAGAAACAAATTATTAAATAATCGAAAAACACGACTGTCACTAATTTAAAACTACTTTAGTTTAGATAACTCTTTCGTGTAAACCAAAATTATTTACAAGGGAATTCTTAAAACTAAACAGCAAGCAAACAATTGGCGGCGTTATCGCTAAAAGCGATCTCTGCCAGGCAACCGTATACTTAAAAATTAAATTTAAAACTTACGTAAACACCAATCCGATACACTGTTCTCATTCCGAGCAGCGTAGATGGCTAAGCCATTAGCACCCGCGATCGAGCATCGGAAAATGGGTTTGATAGGAAAAAATGTGACCCCTCACTAATGCTTCATCCCTAGTCAATGTGCGCGTTCACAGTACGAGTATTTTGGTCGAGCTTTATAAGACAGTTGTGGTATAGATACCACATAAAATAAAGCTCTATTGCTTCGGAATAGAGGTCCAAAGCAATAGATGAAAGTAATGGATGAATGTAGAGAACGACATCTTTCATGATGGCCATATTTTTTAACCACCAAACCAAAAAGAGGGCTGTTATAACTTTGACCGCTTTGTGTGTGTGTCTGCCTATGTGTCTGTTTGTGGCAACGTAGTTTTAAAAAAAAATCTTAATATTTGGATGCTTTTTTTATTTGATAGCATGTTTTCTAGTGAGGGTTTTTAGATATGTTTTATCAAAATCGATTGAACCGTTTCTGAGATTCCTGTGACAATTTTTTGCTTTTTCGATTTTTTCGTATCATAATCCATCCCTAGATCTGAATCGCTTTTCAAAGTCGTCAAAATCCGCACACGCACGGCCCTCCAAAGCACTGCAGATAGCATCGCATAAATCCACATTAGTCGAGTGGCGCGCTTTTCTGATATTTCCGAAGGACTCCATTGGCTGATTTATCGCGGGCATCAATTCTCGTGAAGATACAGTGTTTTGATTTTGGCGCTAGGCAGTGGAGGGCTTATTTATTTATTTTGCTTCCGGGGCAAATAATATTATTGATTTTTTTAGTTGTATTCTTCACCAAAATGCTACAAAAGGCAGATAACAATGGAAAATTAATTGCAAACTATAGTCAAAAGTATGCCTACCTATTTTTGTGGTTAAGCTTTTCGAAATAAATAAATATGAAATAAAACCGATATTGATTTAATCAGCCTAGGAACGTCCACCACTTTTTTTATTACTCGATTTATACTATAGTAAACAAGTCCTACTATATGTGGTGGTTACATAGTACGGTGTCCAAATATAGCCTTAAGGCTCCGTATAAGGCTAACTAGCGCCACCAATGTTAAAAAAATCATATCTTCCTTTAGAAGAAGTTTCTGAAAAAATCCTAAGATGAGCCTATGCGCCATGCTTTTCTAGATTTTTAAGTGTAGATACCCTCTTCGAAATTTAATTTTAAGCTAAAAAATTTTCGATAACCGCCAAAAGCGGCCGTTTTTGGCGGTTATCGAAAATTTTTCAGCTTAAGACTAGAAATTGAGTTGGGTACCTTCACTTAAAAATCTAGAAAAGCATGGCGCATGAGCTCATCTTAGGATTTTTTCAGAAACTTCTTCTGAAGGAAGATATGATTTTTTCAACATTGGTGGCGCTAGTTAGCCTTATACGGAGCCTTAAGTTTGGTAGATTTGCCGGTATTTCCAAAACATATTGCCCTCCTTCTATTTCCAAAACAAAACAAAGGCGCGACACGAAATTTCAAAATATGCGGAGCCAAAACAACAACACCTTTCCCTAGGCAGAGAACATTCTTCTGACGTCATCAACATTAAATAAGTATCGCCGTTCTGCCCCTGATGTTGATCAAATTGCTCCGGCTCCGTTAACTGTGTATAAAACACTGACTCTACTCTGTGTACTCTGTAAGGTGTGTGGAAACGCACCTAAATTTAGAGGGAACGCGGGTAACCTCAACTTCATACAAAAGGGGAGACCTGTTTCCTCCCTGGATAATTGTTTTAGAAAAAATATGTTTATGCCATTCTATTCTATATTTACCTCTGCCATGTCCCTATGTTTTCCTTTTTTTATTATTTTAAATATTTCAATAAATTTTATTAAAATAATAAAAAAAATAAAAAAGGAAAACATAGGGACATGGCAGAGGTACAGATAAATTAAATGGCATAAACATATTTATTCTAAAATAATTATCCAGAGAGGAAACAGGTCTCCCTTTTTGTATTTTTTGTATGGGGCAGCCGGCTACCCGCGTCCCGTCTTAATGAAACTAACGATATTTTCGGTGTTTATTCCTTTTGGGTAGGTACTTGATATTGTAAGATGTAGCCTGTACAATTGTACATATACCACTAGCTGGGCAAAAGCCTTCTCTCAGAGAGAGAGTTCGAGCTTAATCACCACGCGTGCTCAATGCGGGTTGGCGCTTTTTGCGTTTAGGGTATAATACCTCATACACTCAGGTTTCCTCACGAACTTTTCCTTCGCCGTCAGCGAGTGGTTTTGCTACTACAAATTCGCAAATGTACGTAACTTTGAAATTAAACAAAGTCATAGATACATGTGTCTATAACTTGATATTATGCGATAAATATAAACATTTGTGTCTACGTCTAGTGGCAGACACTACTGTAGTATGAGTGAAGATGCGCCCACAATTGACATAGGTATTCACCGTAGGTATATTCTCAATATTCTAACCGGCCAGTAGCAATATTATTACTGGTCGGTCTCGTTGGAAAGTTCGTTTTTTTACTATGAAAGTGTTTGAGTATTTTTTTGTCATTATGTGAAATGATGGTGCGGCTTTTTTGCAACTAAATTGGTGATATTTGGGTTGATGTTACTACTAGATAAGTTATAATCTCAAATCCGCTTCTGTTCTGTTCTTATATTTGAACGAGCGAGCAAAGCGAGAGGCGTAGAAAAAACAGAAGAAGGATCCCTGTTAGTGCGTTAGGAAGAAAAAAAAACAAGAAGTGATTAAGAGAATAATTTTCTTCAACAGTCACGTATTAAACATTCCAATGAAAGACCAGGGGCTTAATTGTCTAAATTTTGAATCTATCGTGATCCCCTTCAATTTGACGTTTGAAGGGTGCTGACGAACTTCACACTGTATTTATTTGACACGAACTGTCATTGAAAGCGATTGGGATAGCGATAGGGATTGCGACTCGATTTTGAAGGATATTAGTGAAGAAAATTGCAAAATCGTTCACTCAATATCATTCAATTTGTATGGCGTTTTGACTCATTCGCTCTGTTATCGATTGTGATTTATAACTTAGACAATTCCATTCTTATGTCGCAATCACGATCATGATCCCGATACCATTGAAAGGGATGGCGATAGATTCAAAAGTTAGACAATTAAGCCCCTGTTTCACACGCACCCCCAGTAGCCCCCCTAATACCTAAGCGCGTACATTCGTGTATATTTTGTGTATAAATGTGTATAGAGGCTCAGAAGTAACGCGACACATCAACGTTGAGGAATAATTATTCAAATGTCATTGAGCAATATCCCAGACACGGCCTGGAGCGTTCGCAGAACAAATTAGGTATAGTAGTCAGAGGAAAAGGAGGAGAAATTGAAGCTGGGGAGTAAAAATTTGGGACGTTTGGATGAAATAGATACGGCCACAGTCTAGATTCAATACAATTCAATTCGGTACGCAAAGTTTTTTCTTCGAAAGTCCGTTATTAGCTTAATCTTATCTTTAGACAATATTGAGAAACTGATTACAATATTTTTTATTTTGGTTCAGTAGTTTGGATTTTACAACGTTTCAAAGATACGGTTTTATGACGTCACGCGACGGTCTGCATACTGTTGGCGGTCATAGGAACAAAACATTTTAGCGCATAAAAACAAAACTACTGGACCAAAATAGAAAATATTTAAATTAGTTTCCCAATATTGTCTAAAGATAAGTTTAAGCCAATAACGGACTTTCGAACAAAAAACTTTGCGTACCGAATTCAACTTTTTTTTTTGTATTTGTATTTCTATTTTTGATTAAAAATCCATGCATTGGTTAGTAATAACAAATAGTTATGTTAATAATAAATATTCTATGTTAGTTACTTAAAATTTATTAATTACCTAATTAAATTGTTTCAATGGTTTTTTAAGTTGTTTTTACTATTTTACTTTTGACTTTTTACTATTTCCACGCGCGATATAAGGGCGCCAATCGAACCCAAAGGGGTATCCTAGCGTGTGGCTGACAGCTACTCAAGCTCAATTGATTTGGTTTTCTGAGATTACATACTTGAGCTTGAACTTGAACTGACGACTATTTTAATGCCACCCTTAGGGTTTTAGATTTTTATTTTCTCATAAGATAAAATTTACTTTTGAGATAAGAAAAACATTTCTTCAGATGGTTTTTTTTTTAAACGTACAACACTTCATACTTAATACTATTTTTATGCTAAACAGATATTTTTAGATTACAAATTTTCAAAGACGTGTGCTTTAAGACGAGATTTAAATATTGGTATTGAGTCTGAATCTTTGATGACTTTTGGTAGTTTGTTAAACAGTTGTGCTTCCCTCACCCCTTAGTTAGTGCTTTAGAAGAAACAAAAAAAGACTCCTGCAGCTTCCTTTTTCTGCCAACCCTGCGAGGGTACAGTATTATCGAGGCCGATGTCTGGGCAAAAATATGATTACCATTAGCAGCGTTTCAGCGGAATGAGTTACACCGAGGAGCCGCCTGCCGAACCGCTACCAGTTGTTGGCTTATTTATTTTATTCCACTACGTTTTTTACGTTATTTACAAATATGAACTGGGGGTCTACCGGCAAGAAGAAGCCGATTACCATTGGCGAGAATCGAAGTTCAATTTATGAAAAAATAACTGGGTGGCAGTAAAATGAACTGGGTGGCAGTACATTTTTCAAAAATCGAACTCCGATTTTCGCCAATGGTAATCGGCTTCGTCTTAGCCGGTAGACCCCCTGTTCCAAAATTACGTGCGGCACAGTGGAGGGAAACGTCTGTAGGAAACCTGCGGGTCTTAGGCATATTACCGTAAACTGCCTACCTTACTGCGATTAATTTGATCTCTAAAGTAGTAATTATAAGGCTCATTACTCCAATGTGAATTTATTTAGAAAGGAGGCTAGGTGTCCTGCGTAACAGGTCTCCCTAGTGCAGGCACCACCTCCCACAATAATCAATGTAACTGATACCCTGTAATTCTCTCCTGTTTTATTGTGAAATAAACGATTTTTTTTATTTTTATAATCGCTAATGAGCAGTAATAAGGAGCTCATCCTGAAATCTCCAAAACTTTTGGTGGAGACGGTAGATAGATATCTAAAGAATAGTATTGACTTATTTTTGAAAAAAGTGCATTGACACCATATTAAACTTTAATATTTCTAATAATTAGTACAACTACGCACTAAAGTTGTTTCCGTGTCCTCCAGACGCTCTAGGGAAGCACAATGTCACGAATAGTCACGATAAAAGTTTTATCCCATTATCGGCTATCGCCATCTTGCTTTATTTCACCGCGTGAAGCGAAATGCCGCTACCCGAATCGATAGTGGGATAAAACTTTTATCTTGAATTTGTGCTTCCCTAGCAGATTTCCTCACTTTATACACCGTGCAATTTTAGTGGTTTTAAAGCCGAAGGTATTTAGTTGCACTCGTGATTCTGAGCCAAATTCCAAAATTTTACTTCATAACGAGCGAAAAAAAAAACCACTTCCCAATATAAACGGCTATCGCCAATCGACACCATTTGTATGGAGAAGTGATTTTTTTATCGCGCGTTTTGGAATGAAATTTTGTAATTTGGCTCAGAATCACCAGTGCAACAAAATACCTTCGGCTTTAAAACCACAAAAATTGCACGGAGTATACTTAGTGAGTATAGGTACGTAGTTAATTCTAATCCAAATTCACCATGACCTTCAACTTCATCTTCTTAGCTGTTATTATAAAGCAAAACCGCATGTAACCGAAAACCAAAAAAGTCACCAGCAAACTAGCAACTTTTAATTGCGGCCAAATTCAATATCCTCTCTTCCCACTCAAGTTGACGCAAATATTCCGGCCGAAACCGCTTTTTTCCGGATTCATTGAGGCGAGTCGCTCTCGCGGGCAAGTGATGCGCGCTCACGGGTCGAGTCGAGTAGCGAGTCCGCGAAAGGAACGCCGATACCTTGCCTACAGGGTGATGCTTTGTCAATTTGCGTTTTTCTTCTTCCTCTTGTAGTGTAGAGGTGTGTAGTTCGCGAATGAATGCTTCGATTGAATGCATTCGCTATATGAAACCATTCATTCATTAATTCACTACCAATCTTTACATATCACATTCACTCTAGTCCACGTAGTTCATTCTTCAAGAAACATTCTTAAATCTACCACACTAAGAACCAAAATTCTGTAAATCTTTATATATCACATTCATTCTAGTCCACGTAGTTCATTCTTCAAGAAACATTCTTAAATCTACCACACTAAGGACCAACATTCTGTAACTGATGTGTCTCGCCTTTGTCACCTTAGTCATTCGCGGACTACCGTGAGTCAAAAGATACGTGAACGAACTACTGAGCTATGAACTATGAATGAGCTGTGAACTATGAATGAACTGTGAATGAACTATGAACTATGAATGAGCCGTGAACTATGAATGAACTGTGAACTAAAAGAGTGAACTAGTTCAGTGAAGGAAATGAACTATATCATTCTTTTCTTTTCACTGAAGCGTTTCGCGCACCTCTATTGTAGTGCCCTCTCCTATCAGAGGTTGGCAATCATCTTGGCTATTTCTTCCTTTGAGGCTGCCAAACGAAACAAGGAGCTCGTGGATTGTTGATACCAATGGCGTAAGTTCTCAAGCCATGATATATTGGGTCTTCCAGGCCTCCTCCTGCCTGGTATCATCCCTTGGATGATTAGTTGAAGGAGTCCATATTGGGTATTATAATTATGGCCAAAATACTCAAGTTTTTACAGGATGTTGTCTATCTGCGTTTTCCCAGTGTCAAATTTCACTGCAGAGTCTGTTTATTATTCAGTGGTCTTCGTATAAAATAATGCTTTTTTAGTTCCCTTTGACAGTTACTGCAATGCATTTATTTGTCAAATTTGACATCAGGAAAAGAGAACATTTTTTTTTAATGCTGGTCAGTGGGCAGACCGTTGCACAAATTAGAGAATTAATGCAATGCATGCGGCGATTTTTTTTCTAAGCCACTGGAGTCGTTGCCAAGCCATTTCTTATAACCCTCTACAACTAAATACATAGATAAGTGGATACATCATAGCTACCTTCTTTGTAATGCTGTCTCGACTTAATTACTAGATATGTGGTCATATACGAAGATATTAATCGTTTCCGGAAAAAACTTAGGCACCGATTCCAATACTTAGAAAAAAAAAAACAATAAATTTTCGCTGTCTAGTGCGAGCTTGAAGTCCTTCTTTTTTTAAGTGGATTGAAAACTAGATACTGGTTTGTTATCGGCCGCGGAATAAGGGCGCCAATAGAACTGAAAGGGGTAACCTTGCCTGACGCTGACGGCGCGATAATCTGTGATTTTGTTCGGAGTATGTAACTTTTTTTTAGCCTTTTAAAAGCTGGACCATTCCATTTTGCCCTAACAGAGTTGCCCCACTGGTAGAGAAAAATGAAATCACACATACAATAATGCCACTTTACCCTACCAGTGGGGCAACTCTGGTGGGGCAAAATGGAATGGTCCTAAAAGCTCCACCCTGTAGATGCCGATGTCGATACGTATCGCCGTGTCGAGTGGCACCTCGCAGATAGTGCGCCTTTTCTTGCGCCCACTCGAAGCTAACGACGTCATTTGCTACGTCCCGGCCTCGCTGACGAGTTATTGAGACTTTTTCAAGAGACAACCTCCCCGCAGCCTGGGTGGGCGTGGGGCACTGTTGCGTTTTGATTTCTGTCAAAAAACGGTTTAATTGTTAGGTTAAACATGTTAAACGTCATTAGCTGTTAGAGAAATACGAATTTTGGATTCGAAATCAGAATCGAGACTGAAATTTAAAAAAATATTATTCATACTTGGAGTTATGTCACAGACAGATATTCAATTAGGTATGTAAAATAACTAAATGGTAAAGAGAATAATAATTAACAAACATAAAAGTTTGTAAGTACCACGATTCACAATCAAGTACACTACAGAAAGCCCAAAACAAAAAAAGATATATTGTGTTGGCCAGTAAATTCTAATGTTTTTTTCACTATTGAATGAGTCATGGAATTTTTATGGCAAATTGCTACACATAAAAAAAATCTAGTTCTTATCATCATTTTGACAATTATACTGGTTACACCCTGCAAAACTTCGACGCCTACAGTTTTCTGTGAAACCGGCTTTCAGTTCATGTCAACGTCAACGCAGAAATGTCCTACGCCCATGAAACCACCCTTCGGGCCCGAACCACCCCCGCTATGTATGGAGAGAGTCTGTACAGATATTCGTGGATAATTATTTCGCATTGAATGGGTCTTGCTTTTTTCGTGTCTATGAATAGTTTGTCGCGAGCGTAAACGCTTAGAAATTCCCTATTGGTGATGTTCTACCTAGACGGGGATTTTGTATTGAGTAGGTAATTTGTCGATCATCTCAATAGTATCGGATTTCTCCGCATTCAAGAAAAGGTTCGTATTTACAACAGGTCTGGTATATCTTCAAAAAGGTGCCATATGTTTATTATCTTAAAAGAACGTCGTTCCAAATATCTTTGATTCCGAGCACTTTAAATGGTAAGTTTGCTTGAAAAACACGAAAAACAACTTGAAGTTTTTCGTGTTTTTCCATATGGCTAGCCTTAAGCCATTTACAGGGCCATATATTTTCAGAATGTTTGACGTTTTGCGTTTTGTTTTTGTTATTTGACGATGGACTGAATTGCTCTGTGAATGAAGGAAACTAAACAAAAATGCGTTACAGACTCAGGCCGATTTACAAACCCGCCACTAATAACTAAACAGTCCTTCAGAGGACTTAATATACCGTCCACCTGAAGTCAAATGAACAGCCGGGGACGGTACAAAAGAGTGTTTCGCCCGCAGCCCCGCCACTGCGGGCCACTCGGTACAATGCAAACAAAGGCGAAGCCCGCGCGGCACAAATCTTAATCTTAACATTCATTATGGCTGGCGAAACGGCGAACCTGAATTTATTCTAGGTAACCTCGTGCGTCCGGATTATGAATGTGCCGGAGCTTCACTGGCGGTTCTAGGTCTTTTTCACAAGAGGTACAAAACTAAGGCCTTTGCATCTACGTAATGAGATGATTTATACAGCAGCGTCCGGTGGCAACTTCACTTACACTAGATGAGTAAAGATATCACTCGGCGCTGCAGTGTCTGGAATATTGTTTTTTTTAAGACTAGCTGACCCGGTAAACTTCGTATCACCTGAAATAGTTTGACTCTCCGCGTCAAAAATGGCGATTCCAATACAAAATGACCAATTTTTATTTCTTCCGTTTTTCAGCTAATCCTTTAACTTTTATAATTTAAACACAGATTTTAACGGATTTAACACTCGTTTTATTAACTTTTTACATTTTCCCAACGTTCCTTTAACTTTTCTCATATTTCTCTGCTTTTAAACCTACCCTGAACTATGGTGAACTAAACAAAACATTAAATATGCAAATCGGTCAAGCCGTTTCTTAGTTTTAGCGACACTACTGCACGGCGATTCATTTTTATATATATAGATGGAGTAGGCTTGCCCAGCACCTATACCACGATACAGGTACCAGTACACACTAATACAGGTATACAGTGCAATTTTTAAATCGCTTTATTCTTGAAACAAGTCAACTTCTAAATGTGATTTCCAAGTACTCTTTCCACTAGTCCAATTCCAATTGTGTTTATCCACATTACCTACTATAATTCGTATTCCACCGTGTTACCATACCGTTTACTCTACACTCGTCTACTAACAAAATTGGCGTTGACAGGCGATATGTTCAATTGTCCAATGTCCGTGTCGTAAATAATTTTGCACTGCACCTGTATTGTAGTTATTTAAAAATAAGGATTTTCAAAAAAGTGCTATTACTACATCTTTCGGCCAGGGGTCTACCGGTTAAAACGAAGCCGATTACTATTGGCGAAAATCGAAGTTCGATTTATGAAAAATTAACTAGGTGCACGTTTCATATAACTGACATAAATATTTTATTATGACAATTCGATATAGATTGCGTAGTCGATTTGACATGAGGTTACAAAAAAGGTTTGTTTACAAACCGACCTATCAATGAACATCGAATTGTCATTATAAAATATTTATGTCAGTTATATGAAACGCGGGCTAGGTGGCAGTAAAATGAACTGGGTGGACGTACATTTTTCAAAAATCGAACTTGGATTTTCGCCAATGGCTTCGTCTTAGCCGGTAGACACCCTGACCATCCACCTTTTACCTTAGTACTAGATCTAAGGAAAACAAAAATTTTTTTAGAACTCGTAATTTCTTTATTTTATTTAACGTTTAGACAATTTTTCAAGGCTCGTTGTCTCAGAGACGGTGGTGAGACTTTCCAGTAAACAATCTGAAACAAAACTCAGAATCGAACCCCGACCCACTAGCCCGACTCACCTACCGCCCAGCCTCCTCCACACACAGCACTCGGCTCGTCCGCCCCCACCCTCCCTCACCTGGGAGAGCGGGGCAATCATTCCCCATTCATGTAATGAGAAAAAATATTACCCGATCGGCCTTAGGCGTTTTTAATTTTCTGGCAAATCACCTTGGAGTTTCGCGAGGTTCTTTATCTCTCCGTGTTTTAATAAGAAAACCTCGGGCTAGTGGGGGAGTTAGAGGTTATTATCGAACTTCACGGCTGAATGGCGAATGGAGTCGGTGGAATCCCGGGGCCCCCAAGATCAGGGGGCCCCCTCGGACCCTGACACGATATCGTAATGAACTATCAAAAAGTTCTCTAAGAAAACGTTCAAGAGTTAATTTCTCTATTGTGGACAGATTGTTTAAGGGCCCTTTCAGTATTCAATAGTATTTTTATATATCTATATATATATTTTGACAGGAAAAAACCTGAAAAGTTTAGTTGGCGGTCCCAGTTAGTTTTTTTTTGTTCCAGAAAAAGCTGTGCCGGACGTCTGCCGGACGTCTGTCATTTGTATCCTAATACTATTAGTAGTAAGGTTGTTTATCCAACTTATCACTTTCAGTGACAGTGACAGTAAGCACCCGTCGTGGTAGCTGCTCTGGTGGCAGAACACAATACATTCCTGAGCATGGTAAGAGTAACTACTGACAGAAATCAATGGAGAAAAATTTACCATTTTCAAAGGTGGTCAAATTCTTCTTTGTAATCAGTCCTAGTCATATCAGAATATCGTCATCAAATATCAATGAACGTCTGATTATAGGTACAGAATAATACTTGTAAATGCATAGTTATACAAGGTGTTACAAAAGTACCTAGGGTGTAACCTACTGGTCAACAGAAGGTCAAATTTTTATTTTATAACCTTAAAATTGAAAATTTTTCATAACTTTTTTGTTTTTTTTATTAGCTCAAATTTAAAAATATGTTTGTGCGTGTAGGCGCATCTACATAGCTTTGAGTTGTTAAAACATTGTGAAAGCCAATGAAAACAATATTTAAAAAATACTTGTCTCCCGCCACATCGTTCACATTTTATTAATTTAAAAATTAACGGAACGTCATAGAGCAAAAAAAATATTTAGGTTGTGATCCCTATCACCGGGTGCTATTACCCTGTAAAAAGAGTTAGGTACTTTTGTAACACCTTGTAGAGGTACGCTGTGGTTGTCTGGTGCATAGAACGTTGGCCTCCCAAACGAGAGTTCGAGTTCGATTACCGGTAGTGGCATTGTACTCTTGTCTCTTTTGTGGACTATGCTGAAGAAAGAAATGGTATCGGTGCTGGGCGAGCCTACTCCATGTAAACGTCTGATGGTCACTAGGTATAGTGAGAGTGGAGATGCCACTTAAAACTGTATAAATCATCTAAAATGCTCTAAGGCTAACTAGCGCCACCAATGTTAAAAAAATCATATCTTCCTTTAGAAGAAGTTTCTGAAAAAATCCTAAGATGAGCCTATGCGCCATGCTTTTCTAGATTTTTAAGTGTAGATACCCTCTTCGAAATTTACTTTTAAGCTAAAAAAATTTCGATAACCGCCAAAAGCGGCCGTTTTTGGTGGTTATCGAAAATTTTTTAGCTTAAGACTAGAAATTGAGTTGGGTACCTACACTTAAAAATCTGGAAAAGCATGGCGCATGAGCTCATCTTAGGATTTTGTCAGAAACTTCTTCTGAAAGGAGATATGATTTTTTCAACATTGGTGGCGCTAGTTAGCCTTATACCGAGCCTTAAGATTTTTCTCACATAGCGCCAATCTTCCAAAAAGCATCAGCAGAGGTACCAAATAATTGTATCCACTCTGTTTTTCATCACGAAGCGAACAGGCACACCAAAAGGCAACGTTAACTGCCGGACAGTGGTCCGTATAACAAATGTCCGGGGGGCCAAATCGACTAACTCGCAGTGCAATATTTATTTAGCCCGGCCGGCCCGGGCGTTTTATTGGAGACACTGGTCACTTCGGAATTTGCGCTATTTATTTATTGTACCGTGGCACCGGCCCGTGACATATGTTCGGTACGCGCGAGGGGAAAAGTGCTTTGGGAATTATATTAGTCTAACTTTGTTCCGTACTTAATGCTTCTTGAATATAAATATCGAGTCGGCAAGCGCTGTACAATAAAAACTGAGGTAATACAGCTGTATAAGATTACTCATATACAGCGTCTAGTGACAAATCTACTCACGCTAGAACTCGGATACTGTAGTACATGCTTTAAGATGGAGTAGTAGACAACAAAGTGTTTCGAATTCAATTCAATTCAATTCAATTCAAAACACTTCAACACACACTTTCAATACACACTCAGCTTCAAATTGAATTGAGTTTAGTTGGTCTACAAAGGTCAATAAAGCCACAGGTTTCTTCACAATGTTTCCTTCACTCTTAGCGGGAGATATATTTACCACTTCTACAACAAAAATAAACTCATAGGTAGGTGCCACCACCGGGACTTGAACCAAAAATGGGCTAGCACCACCATCCAGCCCGGGATGAAACCTGCTGTGAACATGCCACGTTCTTGTCACGCAAACCTCCTCAGTCAAATGCTAATCGCCTTTTTGCCATCTTTACTATTATAAATCATTGACCCACCGACAGTAGTCGACCGACACCCACGAGAATTACACGTAAAAAAAATGAGACTTTTGCGCTTGACTGTCCAGCCGAGTATATTAAACCCGGAGAGACGTTGGCAAGTGGTCGCAAACATTCGGTTTTTATACACCCAATACTTCGCAGCATTCCCGGGGACTTTTGTTTATTGGCTAGCGCTTGTGCTTGGAAGACTTTAGACAGGGAAGAGGCATAAGAAAATATGTAGGTAAGTGTTTCCTGTATATTATTTAAAAATAGTCGTTTTGCTATCCAACTGTCTGTAGTTAAATAACTACCCTTTTTCCTACCTCTTTATTGATAGTTTACAATTCGTAATTTTTTTTGGTCATTCTCATAAAACGGGGCCAACACTGAAATCTCATAAAAATGCTAGTCCTTAAATATTCCACCAAAAGTAGTGTTATCGTATTTTGGTGTACTTTTAATTGAAAAGCTTGTTAAGTAAGTATGACTTGATCTATCTGTAACAGACATGTCTGTAACCCATGTCAAAGGTCCTTTGGGTAGCCTAAAATTCTGATACCATAGGTACTACTTCACACGATTACCTACCTACCACCCAATACCCTATCAAAAAAGGTTACTTCCAGTATTTTTGTATTTTATAAAGCACTAACCCGTGCTAGGGAAATTTATAAAGATTTTTATAAGGTTAAAAAATTCGTTCGGGACAGGATTTGAACCCGCAACCTTCTTGCATTCCGTGCAGGCGCTCTACCAATTGAGCTACCGAGTCAAGTACTGTCTTTGCAAATTTTCTAACCTCATTGAAACTCGTCTTACGGACGATGGGGCGCCATCTAGTGTAATAGTTTGCACTTATCTACACTACCCAATGCGTTCATCATTACAGACGAAATTCTCATTGGAATTTATTTGATTTTGCAACTACGTTTTTAACCACTTTTTACCCGACTACGCGAAGAAAAAAGGAGGGTTATGATTGTATTTTCTAAAGCATTAACCTGTGCTAGGGAACTTTATAAAGATTTTTATAAGGTTAAAAAATTCGTTCGGGACAGGATTGGAACCCGCAGCCTTCTTGCATTACTTCCAGTATCTTCTTAACTCTACAGGAAAGCTCGTCTCGGCTAGATAATAAGCCAAATGCCCCACGATAAATCTTGCATAATGTCATCGGTGTCCACTTATTGATTCAGGGGCCTTAGACTGTAACACAATGGCGTCTCAATGGCGTCCTAGGTAGAAGCACAAAACCGGGATTTTTTCGTTGTTCTCCTACAACCAGCGAACTAATCCTCTTGGATTAGACACATAATATTCTTTGCTGTACTACAATAACATTAAAAGGACCGACACTGGACCGACAGCATCAATAAATCGTAATTAAAACCGTCAACCGGAAGCCCATTTTGGCACCATTGTGGTACAGGCTAAGGGCCCTGGTGGCTGTCCTACCGTTCTTGTTTACCTACCTACTCGGTCTATGGCTGGTTATTGGAAGATTAACATATTTTGAACGAGCGAGCGAAGCGAGCGAAGTTCTCCGAGTCTACTTGAACAATCCGGCGTTTGTATGTTTGTATGTATGTATGTATGAATGTTCGTTCGACGATTCATAAACTTGGTCGGATCGTTATGAAATTTGGTAGGCGGGTAAATGAAATTAAAAGAATTTTTAAGTTCGAACATGAGCCAAATCGGTCGAGGGGTTGCCGTGATATCGGGTCGTTAACTTTATATGGGGTCGCGAGTTCACAGTTCGGGGCGAACCACTAGTTATTATGACCCACTAGCTTACAAAGGCCTTCTCTCAGAGAGAGAGTCCGAGCTAATATAATACGCTCAAATTTCCTCACGATGTTTTCCTTCACAGCTAGCGAGTTGTATTGCTACTATAAATTCAACACCAAAAAGATTGTATCGAACTGCAATAATGCGCTACCTAATTAATGATTAGTTTCAACTAAGTAACTAGTGGTTCGCCCCGAACTGTGAACTCGCGACCCCATATAAACTTGACAACCCCATATCTCGGCAACCCCTCGACCGATTTGGCTCATGTTCGAACTTAAAAATTATTTTAATTTCATTTACCCGCCTACCAAATTTCATAACGATCCGACCAAATTTACTCAAGTTATCGTCGAACGAACATTCATACATACATACATACAAACGCCGGATTGTTCCAGTAGACTCGGAGAACTTCGCTCGCTTCGCTCGCTCGTTCAACTATACATTTAGTCTGTAAGTCTTGAGACTAAAAAAGCAATACTGATAACTTTTATTATGAACAAAATATTAATATACCTACAGTTGAAAACTTACAGTATTTTTATGATTAAGCACATCTAATTACATCTTTCACCCATTCATTTCTTCCTCCAACTGAAAAATACTATACATTCCTAGAATATTGGTAGTTGTATTTTGTTCGCGGACCTCACTGGATAGGGTCCCAGGATTCCGTGGACCCTAGGTTGTGAAACACTACAGAAAAGCTACTTTAACCTTGTACTGTTCCGTCGTAAAGCTATAACTCCTCCATACGAACTGTCGGTAGCAACTTGCATGCAAGACTTATGCGAGATATCAAGTAAAAATATACGTTTCCTTGTCCAATTGAAGATAAGGGTCGGAATGAAGCGTGCCATGTCTGTGTTGTCTTTCATGGCGGCCTGAATGCCTAGAATAGTTCGGTCTAGGTCTGCCGCTGGGAAAGGGAGGAGACGGACATTTTCAACAACATCTGTCATTGAGAACTGTGGGAAATTCAGGGAGCTTATATGCCAGATTAACATATTTACGTCGGTTTAACAATGTGACAAGCATAATGTAAATGATTACCGCACCTATAACCTACCTCCAAACTTTAAATGATTGTGTGGTGGTGTAGAACCGTCAATGCGCGAGTCCAACTTGCACTGAACCAATGATTTTTATACAATTGAGTGCAAAAGGGATTAGAAACACTATCCTAGACTGTGGCCGACCGCACTAATCTTACTTACCAGCAAGAAGCCTTCTCCACTGTAACTTAGCGGCTAGCTTACAGAAAACAGTGAAACAGTCAAGTTGTAAATCAATTGCAACATGCACAATTCGAGTACTAGTAGTCGATTTTATAGCCTTCACCGTAACACGGTAGTGGGGGGCTACCCTGAAATGTCGGTGCTAACTGGAGACACCGATGCATGGAAAACTGTATGGAATAAAAAACCGGCCAAGTGCGAGTCGGGCGTCCACACTAAGGGTTCCGTACTGACGTACAATAAACTTTTTTTTTGTTACTATTTACATTCCAGAGACTTCGTATACCTTCAGAAATTCTGAAATTGGAACCAATGTTCATTCGACAGCTCGATGAGGGCTATCGCCACAAGGGGCGCTATAGTGTAGCGTGAAGTAAAAAATTACACTGCTTGTACGAGCTACGCGGGTTTATTTCTAATTAGAATAAAGTTGTGGAAATTTTGCAATACCTGAGATTAATTATGGCAAATAGTTGCTGTCGTGCTACTAAGCACTGCTTTGAAACAGTTAAAACTTACGAAAAATTGTGTTAATTTTATTTTTTTCGAACAAAACGGGGCTTTTTCGTTGCGTTTTATTGGTACAAGTTTTTAAGGTAGGTATTAAATATGATTTAAATGTGAGTAAATATTTTTTATCGCTCAAACTATAACTTTGAGAGTTAAATTCACCACCTTACTCGACAGTGGCGCCAACTAGTTAGCACTAAAATGAGGTTAGAGGTTAGAGTGGTTAGAGGTTGCGCTTAACATCGTTTTTTTATTATTTTATGTAGCTTGTATAGTGTCCCACTGCAGGGCAGAGCCCCCCCCCCCCTCCCTCTCAGCCCAGATTTTACGGTCCTGAGCCACCCCCGACCACTCCGGCAAATATTTATCGAGATCATCTCGCCATCTTCGTCTTGGCCGGCCTCGTCTGCGGTGTCCGCCACTAGACACCCACTCGCTGGGCTTAACATATTTAAATATTAATAACCCTTTCCAGGCGCGGTGGTGGTCTAGTGGGTAGAACAGTGGATTCTGAAGCGAAAGGTCCTCGGTTCGATTCCCGGTGCTGGCATGTATCTATGACTTTGTTTTATTTCAAAGTTACGTACATTTGTGAATTTGTAGTAGCAATACCACTCGCTGACGGTGAAGCAAAACATCGTGAGGAAACCTGAGCGTATGAGGCATTATACTCTCAACGCTATCAAGATTAAGCTCGAACTCTCTCTCTCTGAGAGAAGGCCTTTGCCCAGCTAGTGGGACATGTACAATGGGCATCGTCATTTTTTATTTTTTATTCTATAAATCGAAAATATAGACAAATTTAAGAAACTAATTTGAATACTTTCTTAATTTTTTATGTAAATATTTTTTTATTAATTATTTTAAACTAAAAGTTTTGTGTATGACGTCACCACTGGCATTATGTACTAAGTTCATTGCCTTCATTCATGCTTTTAAAAAATAAAAATATGTTGACGTTTGACAAATGTCAGTGTCAAGTCAACAAGAAGGATATTTTCTGTTATTTGACACTTTTGACAGTTGTTTTTTTAAATATTTGTAGGCAATGGAACTACCGCATTAGAGGCTATGATGACGTCATCGAAAGAAAAATAAAGTAAACATTTTTGGCGATAAATATTAATAATCCGTTTTAATTTTACTTATTTAAACCCCTAATAGTAATCAGTATCCCTATTCCTCGAAGTGGTTTTCAATTTACGGCAATCGATGCCTCACTGATCAATGCTACATCTTACTCTTATCTTAACCCTTTCCAACAAAGCAAAGAGAGTAGAGACGCTTGCATTCGGCAGCGATCGCGTGTCGATTAACCCGCCGATAGCGCGACCGATCCGTCTTTGTACGAGTTCCATGATCCATTGCCGATAGATGGATCCAGACCAACCGATCACAATCCCTCGAAACCTATCCAAGAGTCCATTTTATTGAACGAGCGAGCGAAGCGAGCGAGGTTCTCCGAGTCTACTGGAACAATCCGGCGTTTGTATGTATGTATGTATGTTTGTATGTATGAATGTTCGTTCGACGATAACTTGAGTAAATTTGGTCGGATCGTTATGAAATTTGGTAGGCGGGTAAATGAAATTAAAAGAATTTTTAAATTCGAACATGAGTCAAATCGGTCGAGGGGTTCCCAAGATATAGGGTTTTACAGTTTATATGCAAAGCGCGCGCGCGCCTGAGCGAATGGCGTTAGCAAAGTTACACGTCATTTGTAACTGGGGTCGCGAGTTCATAGTTCGGGGCGAACTACTAGTTATATAGTTGCCCCTTTACTATACCATCCTGACACGTGGGCTAGGCCGACTAAGCTGTCAGGATGGTATAGGTGCTGGGCAAGCCTACTCCATCTAAAACAATGTCCCAGGCACTGCAGCGCCGAGTGGTCTCTTCACCCATCTAGTGTGAGTGAAGGTGCCACTGGACGCTTTATGAATCATCTCATTACGTAGATTCAATTTCCACTACAAATTGTACGAGCACTGCCGAACACCATCGATAAATCCAGTTGGTCCGTTCGGAACTAAATTTCACCAAATTAAATATGGCTAGGGATCAGATAAACCAGTTGGTTCGATTGGTACAAATGGCTTCAACGAGTTCCATTCTGCACAACTAGTTAGTCAGAATGGAAGAACGGATATTTCCATCAAGAATATTTCATGCTCGGTGAGTCTAAACGCAGCTATGAAACCTGCCCGTAATGTATCGATTCCCTTTGTTCTTGATTTTGGTGTAGTGGTACCTAGTTGGGAACTAGTTTTTGTTTTGTTTTGTCTTCCTTCGACTCCGACGTTTGCCTCCGACGTTATCGATTCCACCGGAAAACTTTTAGCCTTATTGATTGCATAATTATTATGTTCGTGATCTACTTACCAACAACACACCGCGACATTACCTGAGCAATTTTCTTGTTTTATGTTTAATTTTTTTGTTTAGTACGTTATATTTTGTTTTTGTGTTTCTTTTTAGTTAAGTCTATTTTAAACTGTATATTTTTTTTTCTAAATTTAAGGTGTGTTTGTGTGTAATAAATGTCTTTTTCATCTCCCATGCTCGGAAAGTACGCTGTTACTTTAAACATGCGATCGTAGAAGATCCTTTTTTAAACCGCTTTGTATTTTTGTGCGCTTCGAAATTTGAACTCGACGCCCTAATAAAAAAAAATAAGGATCTCCTTCAACTTGTAGCATTGCCTAGCAACGGGTTGTTGATTTTATGACACTTCAAGAAGACATGATTTGTAATCAACAACCCGTTGCTAGGCAATGCCACAAACTCCTTTGTGAAGAAGCAAAAAAGAAGGAAACTCATTTCACTAACCTCTATGGTAGGCACCTAACTACCTATGTCTATTATTTGTCACGCTTGGCTAACAAAATCATTTCCTCGCTTCTGTGAGATGAAAAGTTTTGTGTTTCGCACGAATGCAATATTATTTGCGTTTCGTGCTTCTGAATACCTCGCTCCGCTCAGGTTTCTTTTTTTGAACCACTCGCTACGCTCGTGGCTCAATTTTAGAAACCTTCGCTAGCTCGGTATTCAATACAAGCACTCGCCGCAAACAATAATTTTGCATTCTTGCATAACAAATAACTATTCTTTCTTTACCAATCTGTGGATATTATCGTGATTTTAAAGCACCAGTACGTATAAATGCAAAACAAAGGCAAAGGACAAAGGCAGTGACAGAGTGGCGGCAAAGAACTGGACGGCGATCAGTCAGAAGACCAGCAGCCCGATGACGACAGAGTCACAGCGGCGGAGGGTCCATGGATGCGGATGGCGAGGGACCGCGAGAGGTGGCTCGAGGGGAAAAAGGCCTATACCCAGCAGTGGGAAGAGGAGGGGTGATGATGATGATGATAACCTATAAATGCTTGTAATTAATTCCCTATTTATCGTTAATTCGTCATCTATCAGTCCAACAAGAAGTAGGCAGTCTCCAAATGAGCTTGACCTGAATAGAAGGCGTAAAATCGGCCGGCAACGAAAACTGTTTCCCCTATACAGGCTGTTAAAAGACCGCCAACAGACCCAAAAGCCATGCATACTGGACACCAAAACAAAGTAAATTTTCGATAAAATTAAATTATTGCTGGGAAATGATTTTGGTTTTTTAGGTTATAATAAATTGTGAAAATTATTTTATCACGCAATGGACGTGTAACGCACAGAAGTCATATTGCGCAAGCGTAGGTATAATTTTATGTTACTTAAGCTTGAAGTGCCGATGTTTAGAATACATTGCCGGTTGAAATATTAACGTCGTTTTTTGTAAGAAATATTCATAATTTTGATATGGCTTCTTGAGAAGGTATGTTAAGAACTAGATACTGAATACATTTCTCCAAAAAGAAAAGTTTTCAAAAGTCTGACTTTGAACCTCATTATCTCGGAAACCGTTGATTTCCCAGGCATAGTTCCTTGGGCAAAAATGTTCCTTATGATGAGGACAATACGTGGTTCCCCGCTTTGTTGGCGGTCTTTTAAGACCCTGTATACCTTGATGGAGTAGGCCATCTAAAACAATGTCCCAGGCACTGCAGCGCCGAGTGGTCTCTTCACCCATCCAGTGTGGGTGAAGGTGCCGCTGGACGCTGTATAAATCATCTCATTACGTAGATGCAAAGGCCTTAGGCCTTAGTTTATACCTTGATTAGGGATGACACGAGGATGTTGATGATTATCTTGAAGGAGCGATGGTATGCATAGTCAAATACAACCACCGCTGCAACGAGGTATCGTGCAAATTATAAAGTCCTCTATGTGAAGGACACTGTATGAGTGCAACGAAGCTACCTCTGACCGAGGGGAATGGCTAGCAGTACAGTCGGCCACATGCTAGGATACCCCTTTTCGTTCGATTGACGCCATTATGCCGCACGCGGTAAGAGGTACCATGGAGTATCCTAGCTAGACTATGGCCGACCGTACCTATAAAGCGCGCAATATTGGTGATGCACCACGACTGCTCATCCAAGAGTTACACGA
This sequence comes from Zelleria hepariella, assembly GCA_949319315.1. Lineage (NCBI taxonomy): Eukaryota > Metazoa > Arthropoda > Insecta > Lepidoptera > Yponomeutidae > Zelleria > Zelleria hepariella. The sequence goes on along the minus strand of OX439396.1, from coordinate 2,830,106 downwards.
CAAAATAACTTTGTACTTACTAAAGTGTTAGGTAAAAATGTCACTGTTTTCACACGTCCTAACCTCATCGTACAACTTCACACTTTTAGTTCATTCCAGATAGCTTAGACGGTGAGGCAGAGACAGTAAACATTTGAGGAAGGCGATTATTTTCAAAGAATTTTTATTTTAGTAGGTATACAGGGTAATTGTATTAGCTTTATTCCTGAAGGGCCAGTGGTTTTTAAAAAAAAGCGCCGAAAGGTTTCTTTACCCATCTACAGGCTGCACTCTAAGTCAATAGCGGAACTTTAAGGAGGCTTTCTACTGATCACTACAAACAAATTGTACTAGGTGGCAAAAAAATGGAAAAAAAAAATGGCGTAAAATTTGTAGTGATCAGTAGAAAGCCTACTTAAATTTCCGCTATCGACTTAGAGTGCACCCTGTAGTGTGAGTAAAGGTGCCGTATACTGGACGTTGCATAAATCTGTACAAATATTTTAATTCCTGAAACACTTCATGAAGCAAATGTTATTTGTCTCCGACGATATTCTATGACTTTTCGAATAGCTCGATAGCTTTAATACAAGGTGTTACAAAAGATGCTAACTCTTTTTACAGGGTAATAGCACCCAGTGATAGGGATCACAAACTAAATATTTTGTATGCTCTACAACGTTCCGTTGATTTTTAAATTAATAAAATGTGAACGGTGTGGCGGGAGAATAGTATTTTTTAAATATTGTTTTCATTGACTTTCAAAATGTTTTAACAACTCAAACCTATGCAAATGCACCTACACCAGCAAACATATTTTTAAATTTGAGCTAATACCAAGAACAAAAAAGTTATGAAAAAATTTCAATTTTGAGGTTATAAAATAAAAATTGTTTTTTTCAACTTTTTTTTTACAGAATTGACATCCTGTTGACCAGTAGGTTACACCCTGTAAAAAGAGTTAGGATGTTTTGTAACACGTTGTATATTGAACGGTTTTTGGCGCGTAGCGTTTGAATATTGCACCTACAATTATTATTACCCTGTAGTCTGTGAACTTCGCGATATCCTGAAAAAAAAGTGCATGACTGCAAAAAAATCGTCGGACCTTGACAGCTGAAAGCCAACAACGTATTTACCCGTAAAGAGTACGATAAAGAACCAATTTTTACGATCACGACATTTGGAATGACCTATTAAGTGTGTAAAAATCACATCTAGCGTTTAATGCACGTTTTACCGCGGCACTGGGTGCTAATTTTCGTGAATCTCGCATTCGACACATCTCAAAGGAAAAATCTCATGTCATTTCGATCTCGACCCCGACCACTCGAGTCATGTCGAGCGAAAAAGGCAAACATCTCGCAGAAATATAGTGCCTCATGTCGAGGATGACTTCGCGAGAATAGGAGATGTGACGTTTTCCGCAAAGTGAGATTTTTCCCTCGAGATGTGTCGAATGCGAGATTTTCGAGAATTAACCCCCTGGACGTTGACTGTCTACGCCACCCTTGACACAATTCGCTTGGCATTCTTCGTGCACCGTGACATGCGACGTTCCTCGTTGAGCTGTTTTTAGAATGCTTTACTGACCTTGTCACTATGGACATAATAACCTGTGTCACTCGTAGATAGCAGCGTAACGTGTATGGCTTGACATTGTCTTTCCTGTGCGCTAGACTGGCTAAGGCCCGTAATATCAATCACAGTTTAAATCCAGACCATTTTGTATGAAAATTAATCGACAGATAGGGTTTAAACTAGCTTTTTTGGTTTAAACTTTGATTGATATTACGGGCCCAAGGTCAGAGGGCTCTTTATGTAAAAAATTGCGCAAATCATACTCATACCACCTCTCACGATCCTGTGCCAGACGAAACCACTGTTTTCCGGCTACTTGGGCTAATTTATTTTAAAAGTTATATTATCTTAATTTGTAGTATCAATACCACTCGCTAACGGTAAAGGCAAAGATACGTATCTACGAATATTAGATATACGTTCAATATACATTGAACGTATATCTAATACTAATAGTACGTTGCAAGAAATTAAAGATATTAACGGAGTATTTATCGGAGTATGTATTTAAAAATTAAGTTACTTTTTAAATCTTATTTTTATTTTTTTCTCTTATACTTTACTCTCATTGACATTGACAGTCATGGTTGATATAATAATTTTATAATTTAATATAAATAAGATTAAAATTTGTATGTTTTTTGTTGACATTAGATTTTAATAGATGACATTTTAAGATTTACTAATTCAATTATAATTGTATGCCGAAAGATAAAATATGGAGAGACATTACCCTATTTATAATATCATCTATATGACTTTTTAAATCCATAATTGACGAAGTATTTTGTATTTGTACCTAAATATTCGAAACAGACCAAATACCACTCATCAAGTCAATCCGATAACCGTAAACAGACAAAATGGGCGCGACAAGAGCTCTCCAGAATAAAATCACCATAAATTCGTGCCTCTGACATAATGCGAAAAACGAGTGCGTTATTGAATCAACCTGTATAGTGTGATAAGTACCTTAGCTTGTGTTGTTGTTGATTTATAACTTAAAGGGTGATTTCTGGAATTAACCAAGACAGAGTTTACTTTATTGTGCACAAAAAAACTACTTTCATTATTCTGAGTTTCAAAATAATTCTGTGAAATGGACGGGCCGAACTCTCTATCTAGTGACCCAATTGTTATTGTATCTTCTCACAGTTTTTCGATCTGACTTATAATTAGTCACAGCGAAAAGTCAATGATTAAATGAAACACTAATTATTATTAATTTAAACACAGATTTTAACGGATTTAACACTCGTTTTATTAACTTTTTACATTTTCCCAACGTTTCTACATTGGCCAAACGAAACGGAACATCTCTACACGGATTAAAGAACACATGGCGGACGTCAAACATAAACGCTCAACCACATCTGTAGTCTGTGAACATACACTCGAGGGAACCAACCACTATATTCATTTTGATAAACCTAAAATTTTGGCCAAGGAAAACCGATACCATCCTCGTCTGCTACGGGAGGCAATAGAAATTCAAAAATATCCGAATTTTAACAAATATAGTAGTTGTAACATCCCCTCAGTTTGGGAACCGATCCTCCATCGGTTGAAACCTCGAGCCATGGTCACATCTACACGATCTCACGTCACTGGGAGCTCTTCTCCGTAGTCAGGAACGTTATTAAAAATACTTTTTTATTTTTTAATTTGTATCCGTAACGGGGGTAGTCAATGTCTAATTATGTTCATAACCGAGGGTAGTTTCAATCAACAAATGACATACAAGACAGCTGTCACCTCAGTCTACCGCGACCACGAGCCCTGCAAAGGTCTCGAAACGTTGGGAAAATGTAAAAAGTTAATAAAACGAGTGTTAAATCCGTTAAAATCTGTGTTTAAATTATGTATAGTGCTCGTGCAAACCTAAGAAAATATTACTAATTATTATTGTTTGATTTAATCATTGACTTTTTGCTGTCGATAATTTTGTCATTCGATCAATTCCATAATCGTTTTGCTTGAGTACCGTTTTAAGATTTGTTTTGACAAAAGTATTTTACTCGGTTACCTACGTCACGGGTGATTTAACCATAAATCTGTAGGTACAATTTGATGTGATATCGACTGTCAAGTTACTTATGTAGGCACTAACTAATTGAAAGGTCACGAAGACGAGTAAACATCTTCTATTCCATTCAAACAACAAGAAGTCAAGTTATTTTTCTAAATAAAGCAAACGGAGGGTTGGCGAAACAATACGTGCCTACCAGGGCCCCAGGAGTCAAGAGTGATCGATGCCTATCGAAGAGGCTTGAGTCGAGGACCTCTTGTGACTACCTGTTAGCCTGGTACTTTTGCGGAGGGGTTTCTTACTTTTTCCTTTAAATCAAGACACTAGCTACGTATAAGTATATACTGATAAAAAAAACTATGGTAGACTAGCTTATGCCCGCAGCTTGGTCTGCGCAAACTTAGATAAAATGTTGCCAAAGATATTTTTCCGCGTTATCGATGTCAGCGCTGACGAGACGTCGCGAAAAATAGCTAGAAAAGCCTATGTGAAATAGTGACAAACATCCAAACATCGGCTTGATACCTACCCAAAATACTTGCCTCTATTATTTACTTATCATAGAGTACCAACGCGCAATGCAAAGGCGGCAAGACCTATCGTATAATTTTATAGTTGGTTCCAGCGCTCGGTTTCGATCGTATGTTGAACGTACACTCTGTATGACCAAGTTGTCAGTGAGGAGGCCACTATAATAAATCTCATTAGAAAATGGAGGAGCTATTCTTATCCGCAAGGACACTTCATACGCCACGAACGAAAATGCCCAAAAACAGGGGCAAAAACGAAACACACACATCCCACGAGAAAAACACTAATCTATCGACCACGACTGTCGACGGCGCAATAAGGAAAACCACTCTCTTTAGGGGGCTAGCAGAGATAATAAAAACTAATAGATACCTTCCCCATTAGAGGCATCGGCTGGCGATTCCCTATTGCTACTGCGCAACCCTATTTGTTGAGTCGAACTGAAAAAGCCTGCCGCCAGCCACACTGAAGAGACGTCGGACGAAGACGCGGTGTGGACGTTACGATTTGTATCGTATTTTAGAAGACTTTAAGGGTAGACGATAGCAACGTGGCGGGAATTTCAAAATTTTCACAGTTTTTTACATTTTGTAGCTAAACTGAGCAATTTTTGTTCAGCGATTTTTCGTTCGCGAGAATAAAACCGTATTCTTTTCATTATTGTAAACAACAGAACAACAATAATTCAGCCGATTATGTGTTCTGGTCTACGACAAGTTTTTTGGGCAATGCCACTGCTTCGTAGACCAGAACACATAATCGGCTGAATTATTGTTGTTCTGTTGTTTACAATAATGAAAAGAATACGGTTTTATTCTCGCGAACGAAAAATCGGTGAACAAAAATTGTTCAGTTTAGCTACAAAATGTAAAAGTGTGTGAAAATTTTGAATTTCCCGCCACCTTGCTATCGTCTACCTAGTGGGTAGAATAATGGACTCGGAAGCGAGAGACCCAGGTTCGAATCCCGGTGCCGGCATGTACATATGACTTTTATTTATTTCAAAGTTATGTATATTTGTGAATTTGTAGTAGCAATACCACTCGCAGACTGTGAAGGAAAATATCGTGAGGAAACCTGAGCGTATGAGGCATTATACTCTCAACACAAAAATCGTCAACCCGCATTGAGCACGCGTGGTGATTAAGCTCGAACTCTCTCTCTGAGAGCCTTTAGCCAGCTAGTGGGACATGTACAATTGTACAGACTACATCTTACTTCTTACTTAAGACTTTATTGGAAACGCATTGATTTGCGGGTTTTTTAGAAGACATCGTTTGGTATGATAGACATATTCTTCTGTAGTGCAGTATCCGACCTGAGGTTGCCAATCATCTTGGCTATTTCTTTTTTTGAGGCTGCCATCTCGTGGGTCCAAAAAGTCTGAAATACCAACGACGTGTTCCAGAGGACGAGAAAAAACGTTGAGGTAATTAAAACCATCAAGAAACGAAAACTTGAGTATTTTGGCCATATAATGCGCAACACCCAACACGGACACCTTCAACTTATCATCCAAGGGAAGATACCAGGCAGAGGGAGACCTGGAAGACCCAAGATATTATGGCTTGAGAACTTACGCCATTGGTTCCAACAATCCACGAGCTCCTAGTTCCGTTTGGCAGCCTCAAAAGAAGTAGACATACTTCATTGCATTTAATAATCCTAGTAATATTCTAGCATATTATTATCCATACATCTCAGATGTTAAATTATTGTTTAAAGATATCGAACTACAACCAAACTTCTTATCCACTAGCTAAATCCTGTTAACATTTAATTTCTGGTGTACAATAAAGTGTTCTCTATCTATCTATCTATCTAAATGTTGCAGAAAAAGTTTTGTCGTACTTTGGGAAATATTCTACCCATCTCTGTTATTATATTAATGTGTTTCTATAACTTTCTTACAGCAACATTAAGGTATAGGATACAATAATGGCCCATCAACTAATATAAATCAAACAAAACCCATACTAGGGCCACTACTTATACCGCATCCCTAGAGAGAACAATAAAGTAACGCAGAAGAACCAAATCTTGCTGTTTTCCGCTTCTGATATTTAAAAAGTGCATTTTCGTGTCGCAATACTCTTTTGAATAAACATTTTTTTTTTTATCTGTTCTGCAAAATGTTGCGCTATGTTTATGTGAATAAAATCAATTGAATCATACTTTTCAAGACACAGTAGTACATGTCGCTATCTTGTGATAAGATTCAGAGGGGCTATAAGTAAATAGCTTATTTATAGGACCTAAGCTACGCATTGCGTTACGTCATACTCTATGCTTTACACTATGCTACGCAGTTTGCTACGCCGCTAGCTACGAAATATGCAACGCCGCATGCTACAACGAAAGCTTCACACCACAACACGCTACGTCGTAGCACAATTTGCAAATTCTACAGGGTGTTAAAAGACCGTCAACAGACCCGAAAACTACGCATAATAGAAACCAAAATATAGTACTTATGGTTCCTTGCGAAGAAATGTTAAGTAACTACTCAATACTGAACATATTCCTGCAATTTTTTTTATTTTTTATTAAAGTCTTTTTAAAGTCTGACTTTGAACCTCATTATCTCGGAAACCCTTGATTTCCCAGGCATAGTTCCTTGGGCAAAATGTTCGTTATGATGAGGACAAATACGTGGTTTCCTGCTTTATTGGCGATCTTTCAACACCCTGTATACCACGATGACCTTTCTGATAACTACTTTGAGATGTGCTTCTGTTTTCAAGTATTTTGTACCATCTATAGAGAGGGGTTATCACGTCGTCGTAATAATTATGACATAAATAGTCGTAAAATCGGTATTATTTTTATATCACGTAAAGGCCCTGATGAACGCAAAAGTGTACGAGGTGCTTGGGCTATTTATGGGGTATATTTACGGTGATATGATTTGTTATGATGAAACTCTGATGGGCAAGTAGATATGGCGTGTTAATAAACCGTGGAATTAGCTGTAAGGTAAAGAAATCCATTACAAAATATTCCTAATAAAAATAAATAAGTAAAAAATAAAAATAAAAAGCCTTTATTCTACTAACTTATGTAACATGCAGACATAAAAAAAGAAAAAAAATCTTACGACTATGTAAATAAATTATTAGTTTATTATTCCTACACCGACGCAAAGACAAGTAAGTTTAGCTGTTTACGAAATACAAAATACCTTTTTACAATAATATTGTAATGGTTTCTACACCGTGAAGCTACGAGATCACTGGTTTACCATGGAAAATAGAAAATTCTGTTACATTGCTGTTGTCTTGTTGTTATTGTTGCTCCCTAGCTTCTCCGCTCGGAATCCAGACATCTTTTTTCGGAAAATTCTGATAATTGGTTCGGATTGGTTCCACTCGCTTATTGCCCACAAAATTAGAGCCACTTATTGGTATCGCGCCAAGTACCTACACATGTGTACCTACCTATTCCAAACGAGCCGAACGAAAAGTACCGAGTCGCTCGACAAGTTTTTTTGTCTATGGGAGGGGGCTAGCACGAGTTAGTAGGTACTTTAGAAAAAACAAAAAATATACGAATTATTCCCACAATAAAAATTACTTATTATGTACCTAAACTTATTTGAAACCTTATGTTGAGATATGACGAGTCAGTTTTTTGACTTTACGCAGCAAAACAAGTATAGCTCTCCCTTTCGCACCTTGCCGAACTCGTCGCACGCCGCCCGCTCGGTCGGGTCGCGCGGTGGGGGAACGCTATAAAAGCGTGCGCGCAGCCGTCTGGCTTCAGTTGTTCTCAACATGCAGCCTTTATTTAGGTTTCAAATAAGTTTAGGTACATAATAAGTAATTTTTATTGTAGGAAAAATTCGTATATTATGTAGCCTGAAACTTATTTGAAACCTTATGTTGAGAGATGTTTAATTTCGCATGGTGACGAGGATGCCAACTGTGATAGATTAAGAAAAGGTATAGCTTTGGCAAGCAAGATCACATTTACTTTTGATTTTATAGTTTGTAGGAAGAGTTTTAACATAATATTTAACCATATAAGTTAATTATTAGACAATATAATCAATCCACTGGTCTAAGCTGTGCAGAAATAGATGGTTCACCGGCAATTGGTGGTTCAAGCAAGTGTTTGCGATAGAATTTGGTTCTCTAACCAATTTAATGGTTCAATAGCAGAACAAATAGAACCGGGGGAATTTTCTATTCCAGACTCTTTCAGTTACTATAATTATTGTTCTGCTGGCTGTTTTTACAGGACCAAGTGTAAAAAGGAAAAGTTTATATACTTATATGTATTAGGTATATAATTTCTACGCGGTTGAGTTAGATCAATCAACCTCTTTGTTCAGAAGACCGGATCAGTATTTTTGACAAGACCAGAAATAATTTGTAGGCCTGATTGTTGAAGGTATCAGTCTTTAAGCTATAACATGGCCAGAAAGTACTTTTAAAAGACTACACTACACATAATTATCTGTAGCAATGGACAATAGTGTTAAGTCATGGATCCTACGACTGGATGCTAAGATTAATAGAATAGCGCATCTACGATAAACCTCAAAAATAATTTCAGTTAAGTAGGTAGGTAATCGATAAGGTAACGGCCACCCCTGGTGTCAGAGTTTTTAGGCCGCCCAAAGCCCCTCTGACATGGCTTACCTAGGCTGACATGGAAAAAATACAAGACGTTGACAACTACTTGCGGTTTCCAAATACATAGGTGGCTTATTATGTTTTAGCGACTTATTTGCCCTTAAGCACTTGTTTAATCAGAACATGAGAACTCAGGTTTGATTCAGATTCTGGGCAGCAGAAATTAGCTATAACGGATTTATGGCCAAGAATAGTTCCATATGCTAGCCCCACATCATTAAACAGGTGAACTAAATATTGTGCTACTGAGCTTACGTTCGGGACTTTTGGGCTAATATTAGCCTCTATACACCAAGCAAGCCATAGACCCCAGGCGTCTTTGTAGGTCTATATTGTTTATGATTGTTGATTTCTGTGTACTGCTCCAACCAGATAACATATCATACTAACCCGAAATTCCCATGCCTCTAATAACATATTCTCTACTTGAGGAGGTGGAAGATTAGTCAGAGTATCCACTAGAACTCGGCGCATGTTCCTGATCGAAAAGGGAGCGGTTGTGGCTCTTTTCTTGAGATCGGCTCTCGAGTAAACATTCTTCCACTTCGGGCATATTACTATGTAATTGCCCGCGCTTGATTCATCTTCGACAGGGCTGTGGACATGAGACAAGGTGGATGGAGAATCCAGTCCATCTGGTAGCTCCGATGCCTGCTGAAGGCATCGTGAAACTTGGCGTGCCGGTCCCTGATGTCCTAAGTTCCGTAACAAGAAACCACGTGCGCGTTTGCGGGAAGCCATCAGATCGATCATGGGTCTGCCCCATTTCTGAAATATTATTGAGGTGGCTCCTGGTAGCAGGTGCCATTTCGGCTGTAACTTTTTTCTTGACAGACTGTCTAAAATTGAGTTCAGTGGACCGGGAATGTAGCTTGCTGTAATGTGAATGTTGTATTGCACAGGATAAGGTGATAAATCTTGTTTATGATAAACAATAAGGTTGTAGATATATAGATATGCTACTCAAAATAGATATGCTACTTCGCTTTTGACGCACTAAATCAATGAGGTAGAGTTTTTCATTAAAGTCCTTTAAGTTAGAGTGAAGACTTTGGTCTTCGTCCCGCCACGTATCCGCCAAATGAATGCCGTCTACGTGGGCGCCCCAGCCTATCCTGGAAGCATCGCTTACCATAAAGTGAATGGCTGGGTTATGCCAAATCTTTGTGGGATGTCTCAGAGTCAGATGTTCTGTCCACCAGAGCATGCCTTTTCGAGCCTGCGAGATCATGTGATGTATGGAGTAATATCTGTATTACCTTTTGAAAACTCCTGAAGTATAAGCGACCTAGGGTTATTGCAAAACTGGAAAGCAATTCATCATTCCTACCAGTTTTTTTTTTTTTGGATTTTTGTTTTAAGCTGCCGTTTCAGATTCTTTAGAAGTGATCTTATTATGCCAATTTCTGCCTAGAAATTCTAGGATTTGCGTTGGTGCTTTAGACGACTTCTCCCTGTTTATTATCTACCCTTTAGACGTGAGGAGCTGGACAGTCTCTTCTCCTTGTTTTACAAGCGTGTAACGGTTTTGATGTCCCAAGAGGAAGTCGTCCAGGTAAACCAATATTCTTATGCCTTGAGGCCGAAGCTTGGAGGCAACTCAGTGTGTCAGTGTAGCAAATGTTCTGGGGGCTCTGGTAAAACGGAAGACATGTGATGTCGTAAGTGCTTCCGGTGTACGTAAGCAATGGGCACATGAAAGTAAGCCTGGTAAGGTTGAAGATTAGTCTGAACGTATGGTCTGGCTTCTGAACGAGAAACGTGGGACACGAAGCCGCCTCCTTGGTGTTTGAGGACACCTGCCAGAATCATTTTCTGAATCCGTTGTTTTATCTGATCCGACTCCGTCGTAAATAAACCCTCGTGCGTGACAGCTTTGAGTAAGAGGGGGTTTGTATTTGAAGGGAAGACGATAGCCTGTTATGATTTTCTGAATATGTAAAGGGGCAGAGTGCTGTTGCCATAGGTGAAGATAAGTGGACAAACGCCTCGCTCAAAACTGTGTCGGGTAGTCAGTTTTCTACGGCGGTCAGAACATTAGTCTCGTTTTGATTTGTAAGACTAGTTTTGGCGCTAGCATAGGGACGGTTACCGGCCAGAGACTTGCCCTTTGAGGTGTCTGATCGCTGTTGGGAGCGCGACGGAGCTGTTCCCTGAAAAGGATTCCACAACAGGGTCATAGTGACGGCTCTGTGATGATTGGTTGCCTTCTGCAGGCTTGAAAGTCAAGTTTGTGAAAGAATACTTTTGCACATCCACCCATCTTTAGAAACGACATCTGCCAGAGGGCTGGGTTGAAAAAGGTGCTCACAGCTAGGTGGTACCTTTCGTAAAACAGTTTTGTTAAACTCGTTCTTGACGTTTGCTAGGAGTTTATCACGTCTTTGCTGAATGATGTCCGCACGACGGCCACAAACAACCTGTAATAAAGTTTTTAGAAACCTGTTTCAGTTTTGAGTCATCGCTGAAGACCTCCCGAAGCTTGGCAGTGGCAAAAGTGGGCTTCAGATTCGTGTATTTGTCATTGCACCAGGAGTCCAAGACAATAGACCTGATATACCAAGACAATATATAAAGAGATTTGTATCGACTCACTCTGAATGAGTAACATGTTGGTCATGGCACCAAAGGTCTGATCCAAGGATCGGAGTCCAAGACAATAAATAGATCTGATATAGACAATAGATATAGAGGTTTGTATCGACTCACGCTGAATGAGTAACATGTTGGTCATGGCACCAAAGGTCTGATCCAAGGATCGGAGTGCAAGAAATAGATCTGATAGACAATAGATAGAGGTTTGTATTGACTCACGCTGAATGAGTAATATGTTGGTCATGGCAGCAAAGGTCTGATCCAAGGATTTAAGCATGACGTGTTGCTTATTGTCAAATAGAATAAGCTCATCATTGACTTCGAAGTTCGTACCTGCAGGTATTGTGACATCTGTACGTCGGCATAACGAACATCAACCCACTGGCTTGAGCCGAAATGTTGAAGTTTCTCAAAGTCTTTCAGTCGGCTGTCAACTGTTTTGGGCACAATACTTCCCACCAAAGTAGTGTCGTACTTCGGGAATGTGAAGGAGTAATATTCCGATTAGTCTATATCTGGTGCTTGCTGAAAGGCTTCAGAAAAGAATGAATCATCCTCAGTAGGAGGCACTGTTTGAGAGCCTGGTGTGCTGTACTTGCGGGTCATCAAACATTTAATTTCCTCAATCCGTTAAGTAGTCAAAGCGGTCATTGCCATCGCTTTTCGCCCGTTTTGGAGACGGTAAATTGTCAACGGAATCGCTGTGATCGATAGACTTATTATAAAACCGTCTTGGGCGTTTATAGTTGATCCTTCTTCGTGGCTCTTGTTCTGCTTCACCATCGGGAGAGCTGGGTACCTCTTGTACCTCTTGGACTACATTTTTATCTGTATTTTCGTCCATTTTATGACACTGAAAAAATATCTGAAACGAATTGTTCAAATTATGCTGAAATGTAAATACAGCGATTACGTAATAATGATTACGGAGAGAAATATCTGAAATAATTAGTTAAATTTAGCTGAAAAGATATAGACAGCATTACGTAATAATAATTACGAAAAAAAAATAAAACATAATATCTGAAAAGCATAGCGATTACATTAAAAATTAGTAGGACAAAATGTAGGCAACGTCACACCTACATTTTACTCATAAGAAAAAACAAAGTATTTTCCCAGTCAAGGATAGAAAATAATAAATGTGAAAAAAAAAATCTCACCGAACGGTAATAACCGTTTATTTGCTGTGTTTCGGTCCGAAACTAAACGCCAACTGAAGCCAGACGGCTGCGCGCACGCTTTTATAGCGTTCCCCCACCGCGCGACCCGACCGAGCGGGCGGCGTGCGACGAGTTCGGCAAGGTGCGAAAGGGAGAGCTATACTTGTTTTGCTGCGTAAAGTCAAAAAACTGACTCGTCATATCTCAACATAAGGTTTCAAATAAGTTTCAGGCTACATAATATCTATTGCAGAACCTATGTTTTTTTATTTTTATTTTATGTCGGTGACGCATTAGACAACGTGAAACATCCATTCAGGGCATACCTTTCTTACCAAGAAAAGTATACATTTAATGACGGATCATGTCATCCAAAAGCAATTTCGCTGATATTTTACGACGAATCTTAAGGGCTTCCTCCTACCTCTAAGCGCAATATCTGATAATGACATTAATTCTTTTTATGGCATGTAACAGGATTATAGCTACAGATGTGAGCATTTCGGTGCCTTCATGAGTAGGGATTTCACGTATGTATTTCCAACAAATAAATACAGTTTCTGTTTCATACAAAATCTGAAATTGCCAATTGCCCTCGAGATTTTTGGAAACCAGTTGTTTTTTAAACAATAACAGATTTAACATCTTTCGGCCTAGCTCATAGGAAACATCGTGTGAATATCAGTGGTAGATGAAGGTGCCACTGGACGTTTCACATTACGTAAATGCTAAGGCCCTAGTTTTTCTTCGTCATATTTTCAGATATGAGTGCCTAGTTTGGCCATCTTTTTGATACTTTTTGTTTTACTATTTCTCCTGTTTTATAATATCCCTATTTTAGATTATAAACTTGATGTTTTTTCTTTTTACAAACTATTAGGCGAACATGCATAAAATTAAGTATTCGTATTCGTGACGGTGAAGGTTTCCGCCACTCGATTACTGACTGTTTTGCGACTATTTTGCGTGTTTTTTTTCAAAAAGTAACGTTGTACCAAAACCACTAGCCCCTCCAAGCCACTAGGTCCAAGACCGAAACTAAACGGATGCGCTTTCTAGCCTCCCAACACCGAACCTTTCAATTTGACTCCACCGTCACCGTGCCCAATAATCCACTTCGGCCATCATCGGGTCTGCCGATAACTCCCGAAGGAGGCCCAATAAAGCGAGCTCTCTTTACGAGCCAGCCCGCCCGCTGTTAGCCGATCGCCATTAGCTCCGGCCAAGACGTGGGAAGGTTGGGATGCGGTATGTTCGTCAAGGTCACATTGCGCGTACTTTTTAATTTACTTAGCGCCAAAACACATAATATAGACGGTTTCTGAATTGAGAAATTCGCCAAGCAAATGGGTCAGTATCGTCCTGTCTCTGCAGATTTCTCACAAAAGAGCGTCACAGAACGATAGTTAAGTATTTGCTTAGCAAAATTTTCAATTCAGAAACCGGGGTATTGAGCGTCATCTTGTATGTTGTTATACTCAAGATACGTGATGCAAAATACGCTTATACGAATGTTGCGGTAGAGCAGAAAATACTAAAGATACGCGAGAATCTTTATGGTCCAATTACGCGTGGTAATGGTATAAAAAAAAAATATTTAGCATGACGAATATGCGCATATCAAGCGCTTATTCCACTTCACTTTTTTTGCTTAGCTAAAACTGACTATCTAGCATAATTTTGTCGTGTGCGATTGCATTTAGCCAGCATGCTAAAAGTCTATGCTAGAAATATTAGGTACTAGTGGGCTGAAATAAAACGAAGTAGGTAACGACTGAAACTATTCACCCTCAGCCTCCTGCCATTCCCCCTATCAATGTTAAGGCGCCGTGCATAGTGAATCGCCCGCGCGCAAAGAAAAATGCACAACATCGATTCCTGTATTTCCTTTTTATTGTGAAAATTTTGGAGAGAACTGCTTACCCTATATTACAGGTTTTACCTTCTTAGGAAGCAGGGCACCCTTGCCTTAGTAACATTAAAGTCAATTGTAAAATTTTATATTGATATAAATTACTATTACTATTACTATCAAATACACTAAACAAATTGAAAATGTTCACATATCAAACCCTAGAATTAGGTGAGACCTATCTAGGCTGGTATTAATAGTCCTCTGAGATCACCTACTTGAGATCGGTCTCAAGTAGGTGAACTCAGAAAACAAAAATCACCTACTTGAGACATTGGCTTATTAATAAACCTATCTTAGGCGCGAACTTGAGTCCTCGATTTGAGTAAAGAATGAACTATTTGAACGAATGATACCATTTAAAGTTCAAAATGTGGTCAAAAAGCTTAAACCCAACTCAAAAGTACTAGGCGCCCATACATTATAAAGAGACTATTCGAAAAGGCACAACCTGAGTTTGGCCTCCTTTTGGTCCATAAAATTGTCTATGGTCCGGTGTTATTCAGTTTTCAACTTGTCATTTCTATAATAGTCCAGGATTCCACAAACATAAAAGTGATGTTACAAGATATAACACGAGCTCTACTCCAAATAGGTACTCGATTATAATAACTAGTTGTTCACCCCGAACTGTGAACTCAGGATAACTAACTTTTTGCCAACCCCATATCCACTCTTCTTCCGATTTGGATTTGGATGTTAGAATTTTAAAAATCTTTTAACTCCATTAAGCCGCCTTTATATTTTTATGACGACACAATCATTCATACATACAAACATACAAACATACTTCGATCGCTCGTTCAATATGAAAACACAATTTTGTAGCGGCACCCTGGTCTAGACAAAAAGGAACAGATCTGACTCGCTTCAGCCATTTTTATTCAGCAGTGTTATTCGTTACTTTGGCAACAGATAGCTTGATCTTGAGTGAGTAACTCAGCATATTAATAAAGCAGCGCTTACTTGAGACCGATCTCAAGTCCTCGACTTGAGTCAAGAATGAACTATTTCAACGCTTGAGTAAAGAATGTACTAGGCTACCATACATTAGAAAGAGGCTAGCCACAACCTCAGTTTGACGTTCAAAGAGGTTCGTAAGGTGAACAACTTATTTCACGGTTTTCAGAACTGTCGAATAAAAGAAAAAACTTTTTCTACTGTCAAACATCAGTCAAACTACGAAAATAATTATTATAAAAATGTCTCGTAAATTCTTGTGATTTTCAGTATATTGAACGTTTTATTCGGTTATGGATAATAAGTGGCGCCAGAGAGGTTATTTTCAATATTTTGGCCGAAAACTATCATGCCGGAAACTTCCAACAGAGAGCTTCAGTTCATTCGAGCTTCCGTTTTTCGAGCTTCAGTACCTAGCGGACCCAGTTGGATGACCTCTACAAACGAGTTGCTGACAAGACAGGTATTTATTCACTATAATTGTATAAAATATACATAGTTCACGATACAAGTTACAGATATCGTCAGTTAGGTCTTTAAAATACCCCATCATCAACGTTTTTTGCGCATTTAATATAACTTTAGAGGTTATGTTTACGTAGAGAAAGTAGTGATTTGCCAAGCGAATTTATAATAAATTAAAGAGCGACTGCAAACCTAACGTTTGATCGTTGCGCACATCATTCTACTACATTAATGTTTTATTTTGATTCCAGGAAAATCAGAAAGTACCTACTGTCCGACGCATAATCGACGAAGTTAGGGCGTTATGATAGGAGGGATAAAAACCAAGGCAATTTTAAAACACCAGCATTGGTCCCGAAACCTGGAATAATGTGTGGAGAATAAACACATAAAATGAGGGGAAGAATACTCGACTCAGCGCAAATTAATGTCAGGTGTAGAAATTTTAGATGATGATTAGGAAACAATATTGTATTAATAAATATGTTACAACTCTCCCAGGCTTGTTTATTTTCCAATTAGAAAAAAAATTAGATAATTATGTAACATTAATGAAGGTCTTCCCTATTCAGATTTATCTTCAAGTATCAACTTAATTTACTGAATACCTACTACTCGTATGAATGATACCACACCCTCAAGTTTTCCCTACTATATCCGCTTTATATTTTATGCATGCCTAGTAACCTCTATGGTCCAACTGGGCTTTGAAGGCCGGCAAATTGTCTTAAAAAAACTAGGTACGAGTAAAGAGGTTTGAATTGTATGTTGTGCTGCCATCTACATGATATGTATCATACTACATGAAACTTTCTGTCACCAATCGCCTTAGAAGAGATTCCGGATGTTTATGCACGCCTAATACCTTCAGACCATTGACATGACGTCATTCACGTTACAGCACTCAAATTCTATCGTACACACGACAGCACGTCAAAGTGTACACTTTTGTTGTAAAGTCGCCCGTAACGGAACCGAGTAGAGTACTAGCGTGTAAAGGTCGACGTGTTGTCGTGTGTACGTGCGTTTCACGAAATAATTCCCTTGGATTGTACAAAAATAGTCCCTATTACATCGTAAGTAAGGAAAGAGTTGAAATATACTTTCTGCCTTTTTATTAGTGTGTGGTGTAGTTTCTTACAAGATTATGGGAGCCTGCAAATAGTAGTATTTCTTTGAAATTAAAACTTAATTTTGACAACACTTCTGTATTTGACCAAGTACAAGCTCGTAGCTTCTGATTCTACCATGCCTTTATAGGTAGTATTTGAGTTTTAGATGGTGACGCGGTGGTGGCATAATGGGTAGAACAATGGACTCGGAATCGAGGGATCCTGGTTCGAGTCCCGATGAGGGCATGTACCCTACCCATGACATTGATTTATTTCAAAGTCGCATACATAACACTCCCTGACTGTGAAGGAAAACATCGTGAGAAAACCGGAGCGTCTGAGGCTATATACCAATCTAAACTCAAACTTAGTACCAGCTTATTTTTTTAAACCTCAGCTCTTCGGAGTTCTTTCTTGGTAATATGACTGTGGGGCTCTGAACTGCTGGAGTTTTGCAGCTCGAAGAACTCGGGCTGGTAGAAACACTTTTCTGGCTAGTCATAGCGATGTGGTAGAGGTGCCGGTCGAATGACGACGACAAATTATTTCACACCACAAGGTCCCTTTCCACGTAACTTCCGATGTCGACGATGGTCCTAAGTATATTGTTAAGCTGCAACTTCTTGCGGTAGGTTCGCTTTGGATGCGCGCTGACTAAACATCATTTTTGTATATAAATTATCAAAGAAAATAACTCCCCTTCTTGCTTTGCGTAGTCGGGTAATGAAAAACACGAACTTGAGTCGGCTATCGCCTGCACTTGGAAATGACAGTCGCAAGTCTGGTCTCAAGTAGGTGAACTCACGTAAGATTGTGTCTATTAATATGCCAGCGACTCCGGTCTCAAGTAAGTGATCTTACAGCTTCTTAACATTTTATGCATGCCTAGTACTCTAAACCACGTTGTATTGAAATTGAGACGTCACGGACTGTCAAAAGATGAATGACTCACTCAATTCCGAGCTCAAGTCGGCTCTATTAATATGGCGTCGACTCAAGTAAGTCGACTCACTCAAGTAAGTCGGCTAATGTCAATGTCAATCTCAAGATCGTGACTATTAATAAGCAGACAGCTACTCAAGTTTGACATTACCCAAGGCTTGACATTTACCTCCTTGAGATCGATCTCAAGTAGGTGAACTCAGACGACTATTAATACCACCCTAAAACAGACAGTTTTATGTTGATATTCATAAACGTTTTGAAGATATTTTGCTTGAAAAAAAATTGGCGGCGCACTTTTTTCAAGCAAAATATCTTGCAATCTGTTATGGATGGATATCAACAAGAAACTGGCTGTATTAGATAGGTCTCAACTAATTCTAGGGTTTGATATGTGAACATTTTCGATTGTTTTAGTGTATTTGATACAGGAATCGATTTTGTGCATTTTTCTTTGCGCGCGGGCTAATTCACTATGCCCAGCGCCTTAAGAATCCCCTTCAGCTCTGCAGCCCTCTCGCTCGCACTTTTCAACATTTTAATTTATTGTAAGAGAATGATTGAACTTTGGGCGATGAAATATAGTTGCAGACACAGATAATTAAGCTATCGACATGTGGACTAACTTTTAATTTCATATTCCTAGTAATAAAAAAAATATCACGGAACTACTACTTTTAAACGAAGTTCCGCGATAGTTTTTTTATTACTAGGAATATAAAATCAAAAGTTAGTCCACATGTCGATAGGTTAATTATCTGTGTCTGCAACTATATTTCATCGCCCAAAGTTGAATCATTCTCTTACAATAAATTAAAATGTTGAAAAGTGTGAGCGAGAGGGCTGCAGAGCTGAAGGGGATTCTTAAGTCTCGGTATAAGGCTAACTAGCGCCACCAATGTTGAAAAATCATAATTATGTCCCTTTAGAAGAAGTGTCTGACAAAATCCTAAGATGAGCTCATGCGCCATGCTTTTCTAGATTTTCAGTGTAGGTACCCAACTCAATTTCTAGTCTTAAGCTAAAAAAATCGATAACCGCCAAAAACGGCCGCTTTTGGCGGTTATCGAAAATTTTTTAGCTTAAAAGTAAATTTCGAAGAGGGTATCTACACTTAAAAATCTAGAAAAGCAAGGCGCATAGGCTCATCTTGGGATTTTTCAGAAACTTCTTCTAAAGGAAGATATGTTTTTTTTAACATTGGTGGCGCTAGTTAGCCTTATACCAAGCCTTAAATGCCTCATCCAACAATAAAACCCGGTAGCATCTTGGCACATCCTGGCACCGTATTGCTATAATCTTCGCCGGGCACCGCACGTAAACATTCGTTTCCTCGTAAAAGAGAATGATCCTAGCTCTGCGGTGCTATTTGACATGCTATTGATCTGTCTCCGATGTTTGTAGAACTTGCTTAGAAGGTAGAATAATTGATGTGACTTCTTGGCTACTCGCAAGACTAATTGAGAATTCGGAAGGCAAAGTTTTTTGTTCGAAAGTCCGTTATTGGCTTAATCTTATCTTTAGACAATATTGAGAAACTAATTTAAATAATTTTTATTTTGGTCCCGTAGTTTTGTTTTTAGGCGCTAAAATGTTTTGTTCCTATGACCGCCAACAGTATGCAGACCGTCGCGTGACGTCATAAAACCGTCCGTATCTTTGAAACGTTGTAAAATCCAAACTACTGAACCAAAATAAAAAATATTTAAAATTAGTTTCTCAATATTGTCTAAAGATAAGATTAAGCCAATAACGGACTTTCGAACAAAAAACTTTGCCTTCCGAATTTTAACCAGCTGGATCTGTCCGTAAGCATTTTTTTTTTCGTAGAGATTATTCCTTTATTCGATTACTCCTTCAGTAAGGATGGCATTAATAGTCGTCATCTCAAGCTTGAGCTCAAGTAGGTGAACTCAGAAAACAAAATCACCGACTTTAGACCTTGGCTAGTGTTAATGTCAAGCTCAAGCTAGTGTCTAAATATGCTGACAGTTACTCAAGCTTGACATTAGCCAAGGCTTGACTTTAACTTTTTTGTCTTCTGAGATCACCTACTTGAGCTTGAGCTAGACTGACGACTATAAATACCACCCTAAGTACAGTTAATAAGAATGGCTAGTCACTATACTCCGTGCAATTTTAGTGGTTTTAAAGCCGAAAGTATTTTGTTGCACTGGTGATTCTGAGCCAAATTACAAAATTTCATACCAAAACGCGCGAAAAAAAAATTCACTTCTCCATACAAATGGTGTCGATTGCCGATAGCCGTTTGTATTGGGAAGTGTTTTTTTGTTTCGCTAGTTTTGAAGTTAAATTTTGGAATTTGGCTCAGAATCACGAGTGCAACTAAATACCTTCGGCTTTAAAACCACTAAAATTCCACGGTGTAGGCCTACGTCATACTGCAGAGAATTTGACTAGACAGGCAGTGGCTATTTCATACAACTGAAGTCGATACACCACCTTATGCTCTATCTTCTTGTGGTGTCATAGCCTCATCTGTTTAAGAGGGAACGCGGGTAACCTCAACTCCGTACAAAAGGGGAGACCTGTTTCCTCCCTGGATAATTGTTTTAGAAAAAATATGTTTATGCCATTCAATCTATATTTACCTCTGCCATGTCCCTATTTTTTCCTTTTTTTATTATTTTAGTTATTTAAAGAAATGTTATTAAAATAATTACAATAATAAAAAAAGGAAAACATAGGGACATGGGAGAGGTACATATAAATTGAATGGCATGAACATATTTTTTCTAAAATAATTATCCAGGGAGGAAACAGGTCTCCCTTTTTGTATTTTTTGTATGGAGCAGCCGGCTACCCGCGTTCCGTCTTAAGGTACTACTGGAATGATTGTATATTTTAATGCTAGCTCTTAACACCCCAATACATTAACAAACATTAAGTGCAAATTAGCAGCATCGTGTCGCGAATACTCGTAATGTCCTGTTTAAACAATCTTCTAGCTAGCACGGATAAGAAAAGTTCGTAGAGTTTGGAGCGCTAAAATGGCACTCGACAAAATATTGCCGGTAAATCACAGTGCTGACCAAAATAAAATTTGCCGGACCAATAAAACTCATGCTTAAGAGAAATTGTTTTATGGTGAAGAGCAGTTTTCATAGATCGGTAAACCTGTAATGGAACTCCTTGCGTTTTCTCGGATAGTGTACAACTAATAACTAATGACTCTTTTTTAACTCTTTGAACTCATTTACGCTTACGCTACTAAAATTCATTGTAATTTTTTTTAGTGCACTTTAAAGTTTTCTCCATTTATCTATCTCTTTACATCGGATGTGCTTTTAAAAATCACTTCACAAACTTATAACCCCGGTGCTTCGTGCAAGAGACCAATTGTTTTTTTTTAACCAATTGTTGCTCAGTTTGTATGTCAAAAAACCACTGACCCCCATAAAGTGAATGACCCCACAGCATAGTAACCAGTGTGCCTATTCTGTAAAAAAAACCGCACAATTGCTAATCCTCAAAACTGGTTTATTTGCGTAAAAATTAAATAGCTCTTATCGAAATAAAAAATCTTTTTTTTTTCCATAATTAAGGCGGACTTGCGTCAGTCAGGGTTAGCCAACAAACTCTGAGCTAATTTGACATTTCCATAAAAATTATTGACGTTAACTCAGAGTTAACTGGCTAACCTTGGTTGAAGCAAGTGGACCTAACCTACGTATTATTTGTCGTTTCTTTTTTTTTTAACCGGTTTTGGGGACTAGCATTCGGGTATTTTTGAACAAAATAGGTAAATAAGCGCACAGTTTCGCTCCCGGCGCCATTTTACCGCCCGAACCGATGCAACACGGCGACCAACCCTTTGACACCGCCGCGGCCAACGTATTTAAATTCATGGCCTTATGAAGTTAACCCCCCCGAATGCCCACGGGGGGGTTGGGAAGGGGGAGGGCGTGACTGTACACTTTTTGGCTTCGGTTTAAGTCGGATCACTGGTGGACGGTTGGGTGGTAAAGTGGAGTACGTTATGATCTTTGAACTTTTGTCTTTGGTCTTTGACAATTTCTTTTTTTCTTTTTTGTGAGGTCTGCAGACGCACAAAGTCACTGATGATATTGTGTTTTGTCAAGTGACAATTTATTATTGACATCAATGAAGCAAGCATAAAATGTCGTTTCTTATTCTCATCTATAATTCATATTATTACGACTTACCGTATTTTTTGTCTTTATTATATGGTTTTACTTGTTTTGTTGCTTTTGATTCTATTTAAGAAAATTATATTATTTCAATTAAAACATTTTTTTTCCTTGCGTGGAACCGATAAGGGAAAAAACCTCAACCAAGCGTATCCAAGGAGTTAAAAATACTCCGTGCAATTTTAGTGGTTGTAAAGCCGAAGGTATTTTGTTGCACTGGTGATTCTGAGCCAAACTACAAAATTTCATTCCAAAAAGCGCGAAAAAAAAATTCACTTCCCCATACAAATGGTGTCGATTGGCGATAGCAGTTTGTATTGGGAAGTGTTTTTTTTTTTTCGCTCGTTTTGAAGTACGAGTAAAATTTTGGAATTTGGCTCAGAATCACGAGTGCAACTAAATACCTTCGGCTTTAAAACCACTAAAATTCCACGGTGTATACACCATGGATGCTTGATAAGAACTGATGAAACAGTCGCCGTTTTTTTTTTTAAACGTTTTAGTGGTAACTTAATTTTCTCACAAAATAACAGAATGTGGAGTTACACCCTTTCGCCCAGCGAGCCATCGTCTCCGAAGGAGTTAAAATGCTATAGTTCGTGGCTCGGCATAAATTAGCGCGCCCGTAACTCCGGCAAGAAGCCGCGCCGCATACTATCGCCGCGACTTTACTTTAGATTAACGAAATCTCTTCACGCATTAATATTCATACTCTGCGAACCGGGGTTGCGAGTTTCGATTGCCTATAACTTACTTTTTTGATAATTTTCGCGTTGTGTCGTTTTGACTTTGACGTATCCGTCCTAACTTGTACGATTGTTTTCTGCGTTATTTTTGAAATGTTATCATCGTGAATTCTTAGTACCAATAGATGGCGTTTTTTGTTAAGGGAGTCAAGAACTACTGCTGGTAGAGAAGTCGGTAACGAGTTATAATTTTATATGGAAAAATATATGAGTCGTTTTTTATACCTACTTTTTCTTATTTATTTTTTTTATTAATTGTGTAATGCTTAGGTCTAGGGTTAGTAGGTACCTAACTAATCACTAAAATCTAACGAGACGCTATTTACAAACATTTCTATTTCGTGCCACTTCCATTTCCGATGTTTTAGGCATTCTTACCACGTAGAAATAATGACATGATACCCAACAGAAGTAAAAAATCTGTAAAGAAAACTTGAGCAATTTCTATTTTTACTTATCACTATCAATGCGTTCAAGGTCCGTGGTGCAAGTGTGCATCTCAATTTGAATGCCTTTACGAAGGGTGGTTTTTCCCATCTCTAAAGAAAACGAACTCTTCGAAAATCGAGGGTCAAAGAGTAAATAAAAGAAGGCGAATAAGAGATAAGACATCAGAAGCAGACCTCAATAACAGTAAAGAGCAAAGCGAACAGGCAGCCGTCAATGGTTGGGGTACACCGCATCAACTGTGGACTTCACAAAGGTCCTCGAATACTTCAGAAAATCGTGAAGAAATCAGAACATCAAAGGCATATTACCCTCAAAGAGAAATCATAAATCAATGTTGACACGCGTGGCGATGATACTCTCTCTCTCTCTCTCTCTCTCTCTCTTGTATTTTTTTCAACTCTACCACTTTTCATCCATTTTGTGAAACTAGACTGTTATAGACAAACAGACAGACACGAGGAAGATCCATAGCTCTTTTTTTTAATCCCTAATAAATATTTTCGAGAAGAGGAAGACAACTTAAAATATGGTCTACCACCGATGATCTACCACACAATTTCGAAGAATAGCACTAGACAGGACAACATGGAAAACCCTGGAGACATCTTGACAATGATGAAAGTGTCAGTGACAGTGTCATGCAATGTAAATACATTTTTTATATGAACACTGTAACATTTTCTGTATTTGAAAAATGTAATTAGTTTTGTTAATTAATATTAGTTATTTTAATTAAAGTAAATTTTAGTATTAAAATTTCATGAAATTACTCCACAAACGGGAGCCCACGATACAGCTTTTACCTAGTGTGGGGCCCACAAAAACTGTTATTACGAATACCTTTTTGTCAATAAATATTTTTTACTTTTTTTTGTGACAGTAAAAGGCTTAGACTAATAACTTTAAAAAAAGTATTTCGTAAGTGAAATCCTGGTGCGTCACGACATCCACCTTTTCAGTTTGCAGTCTACTTAAAGTTCCGCTATAGAATTTAATTGCACCCCGTAGTTTCTCTATTTCCGTGGTCCAAATTTTATCCGGTGAAACCCATCGGCATTTCCATCGGTCGAACGTCCCTTTAGTGTATTAGTGGAAGGCCCGCCGGCGTCCGGATATATTTTCCGGTTGGTTAGGTGATTTTCCGGGCAATTGATTTTTAAGACTGCCCTGCCGTTAAAGGTTCTGTAGAACCCTATAGGTTCGATGCGGAGACGTGTGCTTTGCACTATTGGGCTCGGAACTGGGGTAAAAATACTCACCAATAAACTTTAACATTACCCAATTCGCACTCAAAAACATCAATACGCGCTCGTTTTGCCCTCAAATATTGCGTTGTATCGTGTTCTCCAAGTGTCTAACTTTCTTATATCAACCAGTTTACCAGTAGACTGGTGCCAAAGCCTGAGTCTTGCCGTTTAGCAGGACCACACCGTGCCTTCTGGGCCTCCTACCGAGCGATGGTGGTGATCGGGCTTAAATATTATGTTTAAATTAGTTTCATTCTAATTCTATCTATATCCAGCCCATGAAAGTCGGCCACTGTTGGGAAACATCAAAATTCGATAGGACGTGGGCACACGAATCATAAAGCTGAAGCGGAGATGGGCGGACACTTGATTCTGTGAAAGGACGGATGATGGACATTCTAATTATTTTCTTATCATCAATTTATAAATTTTACATAAATTTTACTTATTATATACAATTTATAATTATAATTATACAATTTTACATACATATACGTGGTTCAATACCACCTACACAAATACAAGCGAAATGCTTGCTTTTTGACAAAAAGCCTATACCCGGCGTGACGATAAAATAATGCTCCGGACAATAGATGCCTGTTTTATTAGTTCGGTTATCAGACGCCATTTTGATTTTGATAATGTTAACTGCCGACTGGAGGGATTTTATTGGTTTGGGTTCTTGACAAAGGACCGTTGAAGTTTGTAAAAAGGCTAGTACAAAAACCTAAATAAATGTTTCAGGTCCCAAAAAAATCGCGCTTTTCCGTACCAACGTATGGATATTAAGTTATTAAGGGTGGCATTAATAGTCGTCGATCTCAGAAAAGTCAAATGCTAATGTTAAGCCTTGGCTAATGTAAATGTCAATCTCAAGATAGTGTCTATTAATAAGCTGACAGCTACCTCAAGTTTGACATTAGTCAAGGCTTGACATTAGCATTTGACTTTTCTGATTTCACCTACTTGATATCGAGCTTAAGTAGGTGATCTATGTATTAATACCACCCTATAAAAACAAAAAAAAAAAAACCTATTCTAGAACTCGATAGGTACAGTCGGCCACAGTCTCAGATACCCCTTTTTGTTCGATTGGCGCCCTTATGCCGCGCGCGGTAAGAGCTGCCATGGGGTATCTGAGATTGTGGCCGACCGTACCTATTAGTAGTCCTTGAAGACACCACGGTCGACGCAGACGAATTGAGTATTGTCTCTCTTGATTTTTATACAATTCAGAGTAGTTTCGACCATATTCAGAAGTTTGGAAGAAAGTTTTTGTTTAATCTTCTTGACGTTTATAGCACCTCGTAGTCAAGCCGCCTCCACCAAACCCCCGCTCCCCAAAAACCGGCAGAAACAACAAACCCAAATTGAATGTCCTATCGCAGTTTATTGATGGAGCAACAACACATACAGTTGGGGCGATTTAACTGCCCGCCTGTAATCGACGATGGCCACTACCCGCTGTATACAGGCGCAATTAGCCGTGTGGTCCAAGTAAAAAGCGGCGAGCGAATAGGAATTTTCATACATTTTCTAAGACCAGGGTCAAGTATTTTAGTGCGCTGTGGCGAGTGACGAAAACAAAACGCTTTAGGCTACTGCATTTATTTAAAGATGCTTTTTCGAAGTGTCTGGTGGCACCCCAACTCATATAAGTATGCAATATGCATCGCTACAAAAAGTCGCCGTGGGCGAGGGCTCTAAGGGTGGCATCTCAAGCTCAAGCTCAAGTAGGTGAACTCAGAAAAAAAAAACAACGACTTGAGACCTTGGCTAATGTCGATGTCAAGCTCAAGCTAGTGTAGCTCTTAGGGTGGTATTCTAGAACGCTACTTAAACTCAGTTCAAACTAGAACGCTACTTAAACTATGTTTAAACTCAGTTCAAACTAGAAAGCTCCTTGAACTCTGTTTAAACTCAGTTTAAGTAGAGTTTAGTAGTGTCGACTGTCGATAAAACAGTGCATTTTTTTATTTGAATATCCCTCCCTTCATATCAAAACATGCACTGCTTTATCGACAGTCTGAACTATGTTTAA
Source organism: Zelleria hepariella (assembly GCA_949319315.1). Taxonomy (NCBI): domain Eukaryota; kingdom Metazoa; phylum Arthropoda; class Insecta; order Lepidoptera; family Yponomeutidae; genus Zelleria; species Zelleria hepariella. Next base: position 2,803,544 of record OX439396.1, on the reverse strand, counting down.
ACTGAGTTTAAGTAGCGTTCTAGAATACCACCCTTAATATGCTGACAGCTACTCAAGCTTGACATTAGCCAAGGCTTGGCATTAGCATTTTTGTTTTCTGAGATCACCTACTTGAGATTGCGCTTGAGCTGACGACTATTAATGCCGCCCTAAAACGTAGGCACGCGCCGCCGCCGTTTTAAAAGTTGTGGCCTTACTACAGGGTGCACTCTAAGTCGATAGCGGAACTTTAAGTAGGCTGTCTACTGATCAATACAAACAACTTGTACTAGGTGGCGACAAAAATGGAGCGAAAAAAATATCAGCTGTTTCATACATTTGGCGCAGTACTGAGTGGACCTTTTGTATGGAACAGCTGATATTTTTTTCACTCCATTTTTTTTTGCCACCTAGTACAAGTTGTTTGTATTGATCAGTAGACCTACTTAAAGTTCCGCTATCGACTTAGAGTGCACCCTGTATGCCTGTCAGTTATAATAGGCTACATCTGATTTCTTTGATCCTTAATCTTATAACTTGCGCCAAAGCCGTTTCATCTATCGGATAGGTTGTTCCCACTTTATTGGAATTGACCTCGCGGTGTACGTTCCGTTTAACGCGGCAATTAATGAGATGTTTATACGTTGCGTTCCTTTTCTTTGTTGTCCGAGCTGTTTCAGTTTTAGTGGCTCGAGTGGTAGTTGGCAGTTAGGTCGGCAATCTATGTCTTACCACTTATAGCATACAGAAAGGTTCTGTGAAACTTTATGACCGTATTTGGCATGGCATTCAGACTCTCCTTGCTAGTTCTCAAAATAATTTGCAGGAAAATGTTAATGCCTCCGGACCTATACCCAATCTGTGGTCCTTTTGGCGATAAATGATTGCATTTGTAGGTTGTAGGATCTGGAATAGAAATCTTAGGTCCTAAAAATAGTTAAGCCTCGCGTTAAGAACTTACTGAAGAGTTTTTTTTAGCAAAAAACGCATCCAAAAAGAAGATGTTATGATATTTTTTTCATTGGCGGCGCTAGTTGTGCCTACTACTGGGCCTTAACAATTCTGCTATTCAGCGTACACACGAAAGCACGTCGACCTTTACACGCTAGCACTCTAATCGGTTACGTTACGGGCGACTTTACAACGAAAATGTACAGTCTGACGTGCTGTCGTGTGTACCTAAAAGATGCGCTTCGCCCCTCTAACTAGCTTTCTATGACGCTGTGATTTATCATTAACTCTTACATGATAGATCGCTTACTGTTGTTGATTTTTCTTTTAATTTCTTGAATTTTTCTTTATTTTAAGTTTACTACTTGTACCATACCAACTACTTTACACCAATAAGATACACTGGAAAAAGCCTGGTTACCCCATAGCACAGGATATCCTAATTTGGGAGCCATCAGGACACAAAATGTTACCTTATTTTGCAATAAACTTTTTTTTATTTGAATTTGATCTACTCTAAAATCTCTTGACTTTGGGTTTATTCGAACTTTTAATCCGTATAAAAATTAAAAACGAGTCCCGTCTCAAAAAAGGTCGGCGAGCACTATTCGTCACGGACATTGCTATCGGTCTCTTTATCGCATCCTCGGGGAAAAAGCGCGGCAAAGTTCCTGGCCATAAATTCATTAGACGGCCGGTGGCGAACGCTTTTTTTAAAAACTCACGTTTGAATTTCGAACGTAGCGGTCGCGTAGAGGCGGCTGGGGATGAAACAATGAGCCGTTTTAAAAGAACAAATTCAAAGCAGTTCATAGATGGCGTTTACAGGCGTGCCCATAGAAGAACCGGAATACGGCTGTAAAATTTCTCTTACCACAGATTAATTTTGACAGCCTTATTCCGGTTCTTCTATGACCACGCCTGTAAGCGCCATCTATGAAGTGTTTCGTGAATTTGTGCTGAATACGGCTCATTGATGCGGAGTTCTATCATTTTTTTCTGTAATTTTCTGTTTTTTATCTTCCCAGAGGCTTCAGTAAGGGCCTATACTAAGCATCAAACAAATTGGAGGTGCGTTTCACTGATGGGTGATTCAGAAATTGTACGTTTGTATATCTACTGTATCAAAACGTTCAACAGCGTTCTTCAAAGCGGAATTCTCAGAAAACGACCCCTCTGCAAATTCGCAACTCTACATTCGCATCCTGTCGAGAGATGGCCTGAAAAAAAGCCACCCCCACTATATCATAATTTATTTATCCTGATGACCCCACCTAAGGCCGGGCCTGTTTTCCAACCGACAATATTATAAAAACCTTTAAAAATATTACAAACGGCGCCCCCTTAAAACGTGTGTTTAATTTTTCTCTCATTTACAATATGGCTTTGTATTTATATTTTCTGCGTAATGTCATTTAAGGTGAGTGTAGACTTGCATGTCGTTTGTTTATAAGTATTCCGTCTTTTCTCTCTTTTCTATTGCATTAAAATCACGAGGGCACGTCCACATCTGATATCTTTTGTTTGGCAGGCATGGGAATAAAAAATATTAAGTCATTTTGACATTGATTTGATTTGAAAATACCTCACGTCTAGGTCTTTACACTTACGTCTAGATACAGCGTCTAGCTGCAACTTCGATCATACTAGATAGTAGAAGTGGCTATTCGGACGCTGCAATCAATAAAAGGGACATATTTAGATGAAGTAGGCTTCTATATCACTCTCTGAGCTTTGTAGCCCAGAGGAAAGACAATTTCACTGACTAAAATAAATGTGCACGTATCTAAAGGCACCCTTAATAATTATTTTTGCAATTTAAAAATATTTTAACATCTGTAGGTATTTATAGCAAGCTGAAGCCATTTGGTTTGTTTATTTGTGAGCTTAATCGTTCTGTGTTTACATTAATTAGCGATACTTTGGGTTTTATTGCGAAGATAAATTCTCCGCTGCTACTTAGGCGGTTGGTCGGTTTTTAACTACAGCTCTTCTTGTGCTGTAATTAGTATGGAGCAAACGTTTCTGACAGATTGACATTGGTATGACTTTTTGATCAATAACATTTATTAACACTGTCATTTCTCGTCCAATAAAAATGCATTTTTTTTCATTTTTTTTGATATTAAGTGAATTAGTTATTAGATGGTTACGGCAGTTGAAGTCATCACAGATTATGTGTTATTATAGCTAATTACCCACCCAATAAATAATGAAAAAAATGTAAGGTGTCCCCAGGTACAAAAAGGTGATCTTACACTTTCAAAAAACGCAACGTAAAAACGGTAATACATAAAAACAACAAACTTGGTATGATTACCAATAGGGCTTAGTTATAGTAAAACAACTAAAATAACGAATGGTTAAGCGCGAGTGGGACTCACGCACCGACGGTCCGTATAACCAGATTTTTCAAAATTGTATGGCGGTACGGAACACTTGGCCGGTTTTTTCCTACATTTAGAACTATTGTAAAACAATAGCTTACTTATTTGATGCCCACGTCTTCAGTACCTACTAAAACCTCCAACCAAAGGTATAAAGCTGAGAGTATGAGCCGCGTACTTTTTCTCTTTAGTGCTACGATCATATTAATTTATATTCTAATGTAATTTATTTGGGTCTCTTCCCGGCAAAGGTTTATTTTATTAAAGCCTTTTGCTTTCGCTTGATAATACCGAAGCATTCTTTGTGTTTGGGTGCGTGGTTCCGTTATTCAGGAGTTATGATTATCAGTGAGTTCCTACGGACCCAAAAAAGGCATGGAAAACTGTAGACTTAGGTAAATTTACCTTTATACCTAGGTCGCATGAATCGAATGAATGAATCGATGTTTAGGGGCCAGAGAATTGATATTTTGTTACATATTTAATTATTTTTCGAAATAAATAGTTTCTTTCAATTTAAAACTTAAAATTGATAATTTACTATGTCCACCTAGTTTATGTTTTTGCCGAATAACAACTTCTTTGTTTCATGTAAGTAGTTTGTCAAAGTTATGTTTTATTGTTATGCTTACAGGAAATAAATTATTGCAGCTTTTCATGAGATATTACTTATTATGTTGTTTCACGACACAATTCTTGTAAAAAAAATATACATAGTTTCGTAAACCGTTTTCCAAATAGATCTTACCTTTTTACTGACCCATGTTTTATTGCAATTTACAATCTGATAACTATTAGATATTACATTTAACGAGGATAAAGCCAGAGAGGACTCCTAAATCCTTAAGCCTTCCCCAAACCGATGAAGAAGAATAAATAAACAGAAACAAAAAAAAACCGGGACCGTCATAATTTTCGAAAAGGCTAGTCCCATTTTAATGCAAACAAAAGTCGCTACGCCCGCCTTAGCCAGTGCTTCATTATAATTATTTTAATATGCAAATAACAATAATAAAATTGTGACGCTTTTCCGTTTTTGTTTGTGGCCAAAGGCTTATTGGGTTATACATAATTATATTTGGAAGGGCAAGGGTTTGCAATTAAAACAGTAGGAGACAGAAAGTTCAAATGGTTAACTCAGTGAATACTGCATAGACCTTTTTTTACCCATTGTGAATTATTTAATTGGCGTCTTGTAGCTACTTTGTAGCAATTTTATCTTAACATACGCTGATTTGGGGTTTGTAACAAGTATTTTAATTGTATTTATTAATATTTTATTTCTTTAAAGAATTTGATTATTGGTTTTGTTATTATTATTGTGAAGGGAGCATTTGAAAACGCTGTAGTTGAAATTCAATTACAGCAATTAATGCTGAAAGACTTCCATTTTGGCATCAACTGGGTTTTATGTATTATATGTAAATGTATTATATTATTGCATGCAACAAATTTTTGCAGACAAAATAATTTTCAATGTCAATTACTTTAACTTCCACGAGATGGGCCAGAGGAGATTTTTAAATTTATTTATTTATCTTCTAATCCTAGATCGTGCTATCCGCAAGAAACTACAAGGTGTTACAAAAGTACCTAACTCTTTTTACAGGGTAATAGCACCAACCTTATTTATTTTTTGCTCTATGACGTTCCGTTGATTTTTAAATTAATAAAATGTGAACGGGAGAAAATATTTTTTTAAATATTGTTTTCATTGACTTTCACAGTGTTTTAACAACTCAAAGCTATGTAAATGCACCTACACACACAAACATATTTTAACATTTGAGCTAATACCAAAAATAAAAAAGTTGAAGTTATAAAATAAAAATTGTTTTTTTTACAGATCTGACATTGACCACTAGGTTACACCCTGTAAAAAAAGTCAGGATGTATTGTAACACGTTGTATAAGCATTTACATTTACGAAGAAAATTTTTACAAACGCAGTTACACACTAGTTTTAGCAGAAATATTTTCTTGGATAAAATAAGACATAATAATATTATTATGGCCTTCATATTTTTTTCTGTTATTATACATGATTTAATTTCACACTCGACCCTGCCAAGCGACCTGCGCCTCTATTATCTAAAAATTCCACTCAACCTACAAGCGTCAAAACACTCACTCTTATAGAAATGAACAATCCTTTTTTTGACATTTAAAAGCCGATATTTTTACAGTGGATATTTTTAGATAATACAGGGGCGGGTCGCTATCTGTTAATAGGAAGTCAGTGCACTGACCAAAGCACCTTCTATGTCTCCGTAGTTTGTGATAAGTGCGTCCTCATTTTGTTTAACCTACACCCGGCCACGACTGGACTTATATTTTTATGAATATTTTAAAATAATTAGGATTTTTCTTCATTTGTATTCTCCGTCCTCATAATGGCAATTATGCTTTATAATTCGGTCCCTTCATGTGAAAATTTGGTTAATTTGTGTGCCTTTTTCTATGAAATTTTTATTTGTCTTTGTTAATACGCGGAAAAATTGCCGATCTTTGCCTTCCAAAATATGCTTATAACCCGTGTCATTAAAGAAAACATTTAGGATGAACTTCAAAACACTCGCGCTCTCGCTCTAATTAATACAGTCAAAGCGAGACAACGCTAGGTTTTTAACTCCGTCCGAAATGTTTTCTTTAATGACACGGGTTAAACCTGAAACCTCGTATGCTAAATGAGAAATAATAAAAAGTTGAACGCATCTAGAGTAGGTATTTATTTCGCTATTTTATTATACTAGAGAGTATATTATTATTATATTTTCATAATTAATTTCGTGCTAAATCAATCCTATGTACACTGTACGGTCACGATACAATTAGAAGCCTTCACAAGTAGATACTAACTAGTTAAACGTGGTATGCAGTCAGTTGACTTGGTCGGTTAATAAGGACATTTAAATCAAAACATGAAACATGAAACATGTTTAACTCTAAACTCTATCTAATATTTTTTTAATCGAGTCCACGGAATGACAGTTGCTAGTATGCTACGTATAAAGCCTTTGTAGCAAATGTCATTCCGTGGACTCAATTTAAAAAAAATAGTTTAAGGAGCGGTCTGTAATACCACCTTTAGGGTGCTTAGTATGTAAAAAAATAACACTTTTTAACTAAAGTCTACTTTTTAACTTAGTTCTTCCAGACAGAAACAGTAACTTTTGCAACCGGCCAGACGATCGAACAATCAACTTTGAAGCATGAATTATTCTTTCCCAACCGGGGGGTTCTTAGATATTTAGTGGAGCGCGAAGAAGGAAGGATTAAAAATGTTATCTTGTAAAAAGTCCCAAGTGCAATGGAGCCCGGTTAATTTGATTAGGGAAAGGAGTCCAGGGGAATGACGCCGGGTGAATTTAAATGGGTAGAGAATAGATATTTGTTTGCTGTATTGTAGCTATGTCTCAAGCTTGAGTAGCTGTAGTCACTATCTGGAGATTGATATTGACGACTATTAATGCCACCATAGTATCTCCGTTCAAGCTAATAAATATATAAGCAAAAGTTCAGGAGCAGAACGAGATGAAGTCAAGCTCTAGATGACAATACTTTTGAAAATGTATGTAGATTTTCCATACAATTTCAGACTGTACAGTATTTCACAGACAACACATACAAACATGTACCAGACAGAAAGTCAGACTGCACAGTTTGGTTTTAAAGTTGTCTCTGTCTGTCTGTGTGTCTGTCTGTAACACCGTAGCTCTTAAACGGGTGAACCGATTTGGATGCGGTTTTCTTCATTTTGAAAGCCGGTTTTCTAGCGAGTGTTCTTTGATATGTTTTATCATAAAGGGTTCACCCGTTTAAGAGCTGCAGTGCCACAGACAGATACACACACAGACACAGAGATACACAGACAGACAGACACACATATCGGTCAAACTTATAACACCCCTCCTTTTGTATCGGGGGTTAAAAAGGGTACGAAGATGGTTTATTTTGCATTGGCGGCGCTAGTGTGCCTACGCCCTAATACCTAAATAACTAAAGTCTAATACCGTCAACATGCACCTCGCTTCGCAAGACTGTCGGCAGGTGAGCATTTATGGCCGAAAATTAATTAATAACTGCAATAATTGACCGCCCCCGGCTGTTATTGGGAGCTATCACAACATTTGGGTCAGGAGTCTGGGAGCCACTGTATGAGGTGATGGGGCAGTTTTGATACTTGATTATCACGACCTCTTCTCTAGCTCTTCTGAATCTAAGAACGGTGGTAGTCCAGTCAGTAGAAAGAGAAAGTGGCTGTCGGGACCTATCAATATGCTTAGCATGGTCGTTTTGACACTCTCTCGAACTCGAGTGACAGACGTGCCATGTCTATTGTGCGAGCATGGCAGGCGGGACTCGAGATGGCAATAGATTAGGGTCATGTCGAGCAAAAAGTAGTTATTGCCATTTTAATAAAAAAAATGTGTTTTCGTCTCCATCGTCATGTTGGCGTAGAGCCAACTCGAGCCCAACCGACAAGTTGACAGTTTTGCATAGAGAAGGGCCTATCTCGGGCTTACCATGCTGCCCGTACAGGAGGTGAAAAAACTGATCTGTGACCGGAGTGCATAGAGAGTGCTGCACTGACAAGAGTCCAATTCTTAAATAATATAATGATGAAGTTCGAATCCCGGTAGTGGCATGTACATAATTTTGTGCCATCAACAATAGTTGTGGAGGCCCACTTTTTTAACTGTTTCCGATTTAATCGTATCTAGCCTCGCCCTTTATTTTGCTCACCAATAGGAACAAAAATGTGAAAGCTAATAAAATTTTATTATTTCCATTGTATTGGTGACAACAAAATCAAAGTTTTGTGAATTGAACTGTGATTGGTTGTATTCTTCGACATTATTTTTGCATGAATAAAAATATGTTTTTACTAAAGTTAAGAGTGGACGATAGCAACGTGACGGGAAATTCAAAATTTTCACAGTTTTTTACATTTTGTAGCTAAACTGAGCTATTTTTGTTCAGTGATTTTTCGTTCGAGGCAATAAAACACTATTACTTTTCATTATTGTAAACAACAGAACAACAATAATTCAGCCGATTACGAAGCAGTGGCACTGCCCAAAAAACTTGTCGTAGACCAAAACACATAATTGGCTGAATTATTGTTGTTCTGTTGTTTACTTTAATGAAAAGAATACTATGTTATTGCCGGGAACGAAAAATCGCAGAACAAAAATAGCTCAGTTCAGCTACAAAATGTAAAAAACTGTGAAAATTTTGAATTTCCCGCCACGCTGCTATCTTCCAGCCTTAAGGTCACTGTATTATTGATGCAAGTATCAAAACCTTCCGCGCCACTTCAAAGCTCGTACGAGTCGGTTCTGTAATAGCCTTTGGGTGCAATCATCCCGCCCGGCTTCAATGCTAGTTTTGTTCAGCTACCTTCTCTGTTACAGGGAAGCTGGTGACCTGGGGGGCGATAGAAGAAGGTATGAAGTGAAGGATCTTTACTTAGGGATTTAAAGTTATGGTTGGTTATGGATGGTGGTTTGTGTATTGAAAAAAAAAAGGTTGACTAACCAAAATCCCTGAAGACATAGACGCACTACACCGACAATTGTAAAGTAGAAGTGATCTTACAGAGAGCTCCTATGTTCAAATCCGCATATGCCGATCACTTTTTTTTTAAGTAGCATGTATGATTTGTTACTGTCACAAATCTCGAATTACGTAAAACGAAAACGTGTTTTTGAGTGGATCGTTTGCTAAGTTGGCCATAAGCGAACAAATGGTTTTTGACAGTCGAAAGATGGGTTTTTCGTCTAAGTCAGTGGGTTATTTTGATACATAATAGGCCTGCAGATAATACGTATTAAGTATATTCGTCGAAATAAAGATTTTTAATTATATTTTCTCGCAAATAAACTGGTTGTGAGGACCAGCAACTGTGCAGTTTTTTTTTACGCAATAAGCACCTTATCCATATTGAGAGATTGATTTGTTAGTGAAATATGTATAGTACTTTTATTATTTTAGGCGTTTCTCTTATTTTTCCATCCATCTGCTCTTATTACGGAGGGGGCAAAAAGAGCAACATTTTATCACAAAACACTTAAAGGCGACATTCGTAATTTCCCCTATTTCCTTACACCGAACGAAAAAAAAAGAATTAATCCCCACACATGCATCAACTTGTCTTGCCGAGTAGGATCGGGCCATAATTTATATGTATTTTTAGGCTATTTTCATGGTTCTTTTGGGAAGGTGTTGATACAATATGGGGTAAGAGGCCTACCAATTTGTAAACGTATTCTTACGTCCTTTACATCTAACTCGATATTTCAGTTCAAATTGACCTACTCGTACCGCTGAACTTTTTATTAAGCACTTCACCAAGCAAATATTTAAATATCGTTCTGACTCTTCAGTTTTCTTAAATAAGAAAAAGTCAGAACAATAATGGTTCACGATCATAAAGGTTAACTTACCTACAAAATTAACCGCGATACGATCAGTCTCGAACCAAAGTTTTGGAACAAATTAATAAATTTCAAAGTAGCAGTGTTAAAAAATGAAAAATCTTACAAAAAATACAGTGGCAATATCAAAATTCCAATAAGCATTTCATCTGCAATGATGAACGCATTGGGTGGTGTAGATTAGTGCAAACTAATCACACCAGGTGGCGCCCCCCGTCCAGTTGACGGAGACTGGTTGAAGAAATTCGCATCGACAGTTACTTGACTCGGTAGCTCAATTGGTAGAGCACCTGCACGGTATGCGAGAGGTTGCGGGTTCAAGTCCTGTCCCGAGTGATTTTTTTCAACTTATTATAAATGTTTAAATTATTCCCTAGCACGGGTTAGTGCTTTAGAAAAAACAAAAAAAATCTTACAGCTTTGATTACATCCCGAAATAACAGCTTACAGACTTTAAGCCCAGCTAGAACCCTTTTTCTTATGACTAAGATTCGTGCTTGACCGTTTCTCTTTTCCCCATAAATTCGTCTTCACCTGCCGGGTGGCTGTAGCCGCGATACCCGAAAATAAGCAATAAATAATTGTTAAGGAGATATTCCGTTATTCTTTTCTATTGCCGCTCTTCTTGCTGGCTCAAGTATGATAGGAAAGTCGCCGGTTTGTTGAATTACAATCCGGTGAAAAAAATAGTTTAAAAAGCATTTTTTTTTAATGCCACTATAAAACTTTCGTAGGTCTGTGGTAAATTTCACTTTGTCGTTTGGTTATTGCTTACTTATTATTTTACGCTTGAGTTCGGTATCAATCAATTTACGAAAATGTGGGCGTAAAATAATACAATTTATCTCCCGTTTAGAATCCTACTAAAGTTTATAAATTTCCTGGAAAATTTATAAATTTGCGGTTCTTGTTATTTTTCGGTAACATTATGTTGGAGCATTATGTTGGAAACGTAAAATAAATTAACTCTAATAAAATACTAATTAATCTAACTTACCCTAGCAAATGTATGGTATGTATGGTAGATGGTTTTATACATAGTTCTTTAAGACTTCCATTGACGCTAGTTAGGTGAAATGATGGCTTACTTAGACATAGCAACAATATGGGACATAAAGTAGCCTTATCTACCGAACCCAGCATAATTATACACAATCCTTTCAGGGTAGTAGGCCTGGTCCACAAATCAAAGATGTTTGCGGAGCCGTGAGTTTCTCCTCATTTCATCCTCTAACTAAACACCGTAAGCAGACGCCTCATCAAGTCCCATTTTCATTCTCATGATTATTTTAAATTAAGTATTTTTACTAAAGAATTTATGCATAAGATCAAATTAAATCAAAGAAAATTTTCTGTAAATAATACGTTTTTGTGTACAATAAAGAATATTCTACGTATCTATTTATCTATCTAAAACGCGTAGACCATGCTACGAAGTTGCTACGCCGTAGCTTAAACTTTTTGCCACGATACGGAAAGCACTAAATTTCTTTCGAAATAATAAGATTATTTTTACTCAAACTGCATTTATCAAATAGAACAAACATTTTCTCAAGGAGCTTTCCTCTGTTCTTTCCTTAGCAAAATAACGTCAATATAATACTGACAAAATCACACCCTCCCGCCCGTAAGGAGTCGTAACAAAAAAGCGTAACTGTCAGTAAATCATACACTACAATATTTCGCAGCGTATCGGATAGGAAGTATCAAATAAACTCCCAGGCGAGCCCGGTAACAGGCTAATGCCGTTTCGAACTTATTGGGATTGGGAATTAAAAAAGAGTAAGAGCGGTAGACAGATAGAGAACACTTTATTGTACACCAGAAATTAAATATTTACAGGAATTTTCTTAACCTAATAGTATACAGACGGCGGCCTTATCGCTAAGAGCGATCTCTTCCGGACAACCTTCGGACGGACTGGATCAGTAAAAATAGAGAAGGTAGTAGATGTACATAAACAACAATAATTAAATTACATTAACACAGGATATAAATTAATGTAATACTTAGAAATTAGTGCATACAAGTTATGGATAAGTAAAATAAAATAAACAAGCGGTACCGCACTGCGTCTGATCCGAATCTGAAAAACTCGGACCGAATTCGGATATTGCTTACCCACCGAGTCCTATCTCAGTTATCGTCGCGTGCGTTGAAAATTTGAAATGCGTGGAGCCAGCCTAGTTCAGATTCGGATCGGGCGCAGTACACGAGTGTTCATACAAAGTAAGCTATTGCACGTCAAAATTCTGTAGCAAATCGGAGACCCTTGGATGACGAATACAAATTGGATGACGGAACTCGGGATGAAGGAACTACTAAGTGAAAAAACCGTCTTATTAATTAATAGTACCGCCTACGGCTACTTTAAAACGACATTTCTTGGATTCAGATCAGATGCAGTGAGGAAACAATCTAAAAATAAAATTAACGTTAGAAAAAATTGCTACAACGCCATCAAGGTGGCGAGGACGTCGAAGCTTTTGACACGATTAATTAAAAATGTGGTTACAGATAGAAGAAGAAGAAGAGTTACCTATGACCAATAGTTTATGGTGTCGAAGCGGCACAAGTCCCGTCCGGGCAACCCTTCACGGAACTATCATTCTCCGTCGGGTTTTTCCGATGCGAAGGTATTCGGAATTGCTCCATTCCCTAGATTTATGTCGCGCGTATTATTGCCGCAGTGCCGAGACCGTGGGGTGGATGGGAGTGCACCTCGTTTATATTCTTCCTTTTATTCTATTGTGTCGTATTATTTTTGTCCTTTATTTTAGTTAGGGGCGTGAATGTTTCGTTTTACTTTTGGCGTTGGTAATAGGCTACATTAAAGATAGAATCTAACGCTTTTCCTAAAGCGTGAATTATTAAAAAAAATACTTAGGATGTTGCATCTACATACAGCGTCCAGTGGTACCTTCACTCCTTCACTCACACTAAAGAAGTAACCACTCGGACGCTGAAGTGCCTGGGACATTGTTTTTAGATGGAGAAGGCTTGCCCGGCATCTATACCATCCTCACAGCTTAGTTGGCCTGGCCCAACAAGTTTGAATAATTCGTGCGGAGTCAATTAATGTTTCCTCAGGATATTTTCCTTCACAATAAGTGAACAAAATTTGAATTATTTGAAAATGGTGTATGATTATTTCAGCTCAAGTGGCACGACGTATTGATTAATATTTATCTTGCTATTGAAAACTGATAAAAGAACCTATCTGACGAGGTGAAATAGTGTTCGAAAGCTATCAACTATTTTTCCATGCGCGTACTCCACTAGTTCCATACCAAAAACGGTCACCCTTTCAGTCTCTAATAGGCAACCTCGTTTTACCCCATCGATTTATCCTCTCTGCATACCACCCTGACCCCTTAAGGCTAAACTACACGCACTATAACCCCATAACAAGACGTGAACAAATCAAAGCGCTATTCCCAAGTCAATCGTAGCTCAGGGGAAAGGGCTGCGATCTGATAATAATAGATATATTTTACTTCATATTTGAGTCCCTGAGGCGAGAAGTGTTCTTTTTAGGGTCGCTTCACATCTGATATTATCAAACTGCCTTAGTTCAGTATTTTTGCGACATAATTTGATATTAAAAAATGTTAAAGTTAAAAATTTGCTGGGAACCGGACTTGAACCGGCAACCTCTGGTTCTTTGTTTCATTGCCGTTCTGTTTGAGCTACCAAGTACGATGATGACTGCATCAACAATAAGTAAGTTTTGAAAAATGGTTTATAAAAAGTTTTTACGAAAAAAATATAATTTTGAGCCACTGAAACATTAAAAAATTACTCTAGGTATTGAATACTGAAACGTGACGTCATAACTTTGTATTTTCAAACAAAATATTAATTTGAAAGGAACTCATTTGTCTAACCTGTCATGTCGCCTATTCTAATTCTTCTAACGAGCTTATTGATAAAATTATTGTTAATAGTTATAGGTAAAACGTAGGTTAAGGTAGGTTTTGTAATCTTTTTTGGAAATAGTAAGTAAGAGTAAGATGTAGCCTGTACAATTGTACATGTCCCACTAGCTGGGCAAAGGCCTTCTCTCAGAGAGAGAGTTCGAGCTTAATCACCACGCGTGCTCAATGCGGGTTGGCGATTATTGCGTTGAGGGTATAATGCCTCAAACGCTCAGGTTTCCTTACGATGTTTTCCTTCACCGTCAGCGAGTGGTATTGCTACTACAAATTCACAAATGTACGTAACTTTGAAATTAAACAAAGTCATAGATACATGCCCGCACCGGGAATCGAACCTAGGACCTTTCGCTTCAGAGTCCACTGTTCTACCCACTAGACCACCACTGCTACTTGGAAATAAACTCCTTATATTATTATTAAAGTTTATATACTGACGGTGGCGCCACTAGTCAGGTAGATTCAAGACTCTCGTTCTAGGTTTGCCGCTGGCCTAAAGACGACGACCCCCGCGGGCCGAGTTAAGTTCGGCACATACACCTAACCGGATCCCGCAGTGGTGCTCCCGAACGAACTGGCGATACCAACGGTACAGACGAGACGAGGGATAAAAAGGATGTAGAGAGAAACTTGTGGAGCATATTTTTTTAAAGTTCACATTATTTTAGGAGCATAATTTTATTTTCTCTAAATATCTAACCCATGCTGGGGAAACAATCTAAAATCACTTGTCAAGACCGCATTTTCCAACCTTATATTGACTCTCTAATTTAAAATACATGAAGCATATTTTTTTGTACTCAACCGTTGTTGACAAGGAAGTTGTACCGTAGATTTAAATCATGGATTATATCCCCGTAGAAATAAGGCAGTATTAAGGCATAGATGATTTAATTTTACACATGCGTCCAGTAAAACTTCCGCTCACACCAGGGGGGTTACCCTTGACGCCATTGCGTTCATATTTCCAAAGCTTAAAAATTCATTTCCATTTTACATCGCATAGTCATCCTTTGATTTTACGTAATGTTTATTCCAAGGTAATACTAGTGGTTCGCCCCGAACTGCGAACTCGCGACCCCATATAAACTTAACAACCCCATATCTCGGCAACCCCTCGACCGATTTGGCTCATGTTCGAACTTAAAAATTCTTTTAATTTCATTTACCTGCCTACCAAATTTCATGACGATCCGACAAAAATTACTCAAGTTATCGTCGAACGAACATTCATACATACAAACATACAAACATACATACATACATACATACAAACGCCGGATTGTTCCAGTAGACTCGGAGAACTTCGCTCGCTTCGCTCGCTCGTTCAACTATTTTGTACAATACCAATATAAAAGTCTTAATTCGTGATATATAAAATTTTGTAAATTCCGCCATATTGAAAAGAATGCGTCAAGGGTAGAGGGGCAGGTAGACCATCGTATGAGGTAGTGGCCACCCCTGGTGTCAGTTTTTAGGCCGCCCAAAGGGCCTTTGACGAGGCTTGATGGTAGCCTGGCAGAAATCGCTTTTAGCGATAAGGCCGCCATATTTTGTATGCTTACTGATTAGTTTTAAGAATTTCTCTTGTAAATAATTTCAAGTGTGCAATAAAGAGTTATCTATCTATCTATCTATCTATTCATCAACAACTACCGGGTCCAATGGCTTAACGCCCCCACTAGGAAAAACACTGACGGTGTAGGAAAAAACATCGTGAGAAAACCCGTAAATTATTTACCTCCCACGTATTGCGTAAACAACAGAACCAATTATCTTCACAATAATAATTTAAAACGAACACAACTACTAAGAGCCCTCGCCCACGGCGACTTTTTGTAGCGATGCGGTTGCTCGACTCTTTGTAGCGATGCGGTTGCTCGACTTTTTGAAGCGATGCGGTTGCTCGACTTTTTGTAGCGATGCGGTTGCTCGACTTTTTGTAGCGATGCGGTTGCTCGACTTTTTGTAGCGATGCGGTTGCTCGACTTTTTGTAGCGATGCGGTCGCTCGACTTTTTGTAGCGAAGCGGTTGCGTTTCGTAAACGCGCAACAGCATCGCTATTAAGAGGGAACGCGGGTAACCTCAACTCCATACAAAAGGGGAGACCTATTTCCTCGCTGGATAATTGTTTTAGAAAAAATATGTTTATGCCATTCAATCTATATTTACCTCTGCCATGTCCCTTTGTTTTCCTTTTTTTATTATTTTAATAAAATTCATTTAATTAATTAAAATAATAAAAGAAGGAAAGCATAGGGACATGGCAGAGGTACATATAAAATGAATGGCAGAAGCATATTTTTTTCTAAAATAATTATCCAGGGAGGAAACAGGTCTCTCTTTTTGTATTTTTTGTATGGAGCAGTCGGCTACCCGCGTTCCGTCTTAACGCGCTACAGAAGCGACGCCAAGGCACTACTAACGCGCTACAGCATCGCGACTGTATCGATGCAAACGCGCGACCGTGTCGGTCGACGTCGGGGAGAGAACGGAGGGAGGGTGGATCGCATTTGCATCGCGACAGAAACGCGACGGTATCGCGTTTGCATCGCGACTGAATCGTGGTTAAGGGTGGACGATAGAAACGTGGCGGAAAATTCAAAATTTTCACAGTTTTTTACATTTTGTAGCTAAACTGAGCTATTTTTGTTCAGCGATTTTTCGTTCGCGGCAATAACATAGTATTCTTTTCATTATTGTAAAAAAAAGAACAACAATAATTCAGCCGATTATGTGTTCTGGTCTACGACAAGTTTTTTGGGTAGTGCCACTGCTTCGTAGACCAGAACACATAATCGGCTGAATTACCTATTGTTGTTCTTTTGTTTACTATAATGAAAAGAATACTATGTTATTGCCGCAAACAAAAAAAAACAGTAAAAATTTTGAATTTCCCGCCACGTCGCTATCTTTCCACCGTAAGGTGGGCGAGAGCACACAGCTAGCGACCGCATCGCGATTATATCGATACGAACGCGCGACAGCATCCCTACACTGCATCGCTACAAAAAGTCGCCGTGGGCGAGGGCTCTAAGACCGCGGCTGAGTAAGAGATTGCTAAATCCCATTCAGCGACTACCTACGTATAGGATTATAATATTTATTATGAATAAATGAAATATTATAAACGCATCGGCGCACACCGCCGACACAACGCCAGTGGCAATGGCGTGGCGTTTGCTTTGTTAACCTAGGGGTGGGACGGAAACGTCTCTAGGAGTACCGATATCGATATTGGTAAGAATTAATGTCTACTGCGCACCACAAAACTTGAACCCATCACGAAGGTTCGGGGGCTTAATTGTCTGACGGCCGGCTCCGCGTGATTTCATTCATTCAAGTTTGTTGTTTTCAAATCCTGTGTTTTCTAACTTAACTTATTGTTTTTTTATGACACCACTACTACTTAGGGGTAGTAAGTTAACTTATTATTTAAAGTTTAAAGGAAAATTATGATACGATTTATCGCCGTAAATAAATTTTCTTCACTCCTTTTTTCACTTCTGCACTAAACACTAAAAACTAACTAAAACAACGAATGAACCGATGTAGGATATATTTTACAACGTAGGTATTTGACCGTGCAGGAACAAGCGGCCGTACGCCCGCGCCTGCCGCTCGCCTGAGCCCCGACAGCCCGCGCCGTTTGAGCATGAGTAAGCTATTATCCGTCGCGGGCGCCGAAGCTAACTTAATATCTTTATCTGAATGGTGACATGGGTCCCGGTTGTTACTGATTCTTAACAATCATCAAGCCATTTTAGAGGCCCTTTGGGGGCCTAAAAACTCTGACACCAGGGGTCGCCACTACCTCTTAGGATTTCCTACCTTATGTTTGAAAATATCGATACTTTTCATCTACACAGCCGTTTGCCCATCCCTACGCGCCGCGCTGCCGACTTCCTTCATACTCGCGGGCACTCGTTCGTGATGGCGCCTTTGTCGGGTACAATTGTCGACAAATTAGAAACGAATTGAGTTATTTAATATCAACCCTAGTAGATGCGAGAACTGACGCACAGTAACGAGGTTCGCGTTGGTAATTGGTCGCTTCAGCGGGTTGGTGTATGAAAAATTATGATGGTTAATCACATGGTTATTCACTGGTTATTTAACCACTTTTTTTAATGCACAAGCCGTCCAAAAATAGTGTCAAGCGGAAGTCCAGAGGTAGAGCACCCTTAGGGGTGTCCAAATCCAGCATACAGGCATACATACAGGTTGAAAAAATTCATATCGAAAGTTACTTAGCTTAGTAGCTAAAACGGTAAAGCGACAGTATGGTACGCTGGAGGTTGCGGGTTAAAGTCCCTTACTGATTTTTTTTATATATTTACCTACTTTTTTTTAAATACACCTGGTTTTCGCTTTTATTTAGAAATTATTCAGCAGAAATATGTAAGGCAAGGTAAAATGGCTACGTCTTATAGTTTACTTTTTATATTTATGTGTATTTGATTGTTTTCATTATTTCTTTTGGCAATTAATATGCAGCGCCACCTTATGGCTTAACTTGGTAATGATAGTGTGTTACTTTATATTCCATGTAGGTTCCATCGTGTGGACCCGATAATTCAAGTCCGGAAATCAGGCTTCCTCGCAGTGTTATAATTTAAAAAAGATAGTTTAAGGCTCAAGAACGGACTTAAATTCAAGCTTGTGATGGAGTAGACTTGCTTAAAAGTTCCGCAGGTGAGGTATGCTGGGGCCTGAGTCTATAACGCAATGGTGCCAAAATGGGCTCAAATTTAACGGCTTCAATTACGATTTATTAATACTGTCGGTCCTTTTAATGTTTTTGTAGTACAGCAAAGAATATTCTGATTCTAATTCTAGATGATTAGTTCGCTGGTTGTAGGAGAAAAACGAGGAATCCCGGGTTTTGTCCTTCTATTGGGATTCTATCGACACGCACTTACATTACAGACTTAAGGGTGGACGATAGCAACGTGGCGGGAAATTCAAAACTTTCACAGTTCTTTACATTTTGTTTGGGTTTTACAGTTTTTTTGGGCAGTGCCACGAAGCAGTGGCACTGCCCAAAAAACTTGACGTAGACCAGAACACATAATCGGCTGAATTATTGTTGTTTTGTTGTTTACAATAATGAAAAGAATACTATGTTATTGCCGCGAACGAAAAATCGCTGAACAATAATTTATTTTATTTTATTTTTATTTTTATTATCGTATGTATATTCAACAATGTCATTACAGATTCATTCTAATTCGACAATAATAATAGCTCAGTTTAGCTACAAAATGTAAAAAAACTGTGAAAATTTTGAATTTCCCGCCACGCTGCTATCTTCCAGCCTTAAGGCTCTGTATGCAAGGGACATCAACTACGATAATCATAACGCAACTAACACACTAAGGAAGTAGAGTCATAGATATTAACTCAAAAATGCCATCGAACAATACAGGGCAGAGTTGTCGCGAGCCATAACTCACGGGCACAAAGGAGCCGCCGTCTCAGGAGCAACTTTACCCGACCTAGCGACATGGAGGCACTAGCGAGGAGAGGTCATACAACGACCTGAAACTTAGGACGTGAATGAGAGTTTTTAAGCGTACATGTTGGGCTACTTAACGTATACAGGGTGTTAAAGACCGCCAAAGCTGGAAACCGTCCTCCTCCTCATCATAACGAACAATTTTGCCCAAGGAACTATGCCTGGAAAAACAACGGTTTCACAGATGATAAAATTTGAAACCGGACTTAAAAAAAAAAAATGCGGAATTGTGTTCAGTATATTTTCAGAGAGTAACATTTCTTCTTAAGAAGCCATATCAAAATTTTGTCAATATCTTGCAAAAAACGACTTTAAAATTGCAACCCGCTATGTATTTCAAACATCGAAACCATCATCACTTCTCTGCGTTATATGTACTTTCATTGCGAGATAGAATATTTTCCAAAATTATAACCTAAAAACGGGTCTATCGGTGACCTTTTAACACACTGTATTCAAGTGTCTTTAGTAGCGTCATGAGCGTTTAAAGTGTGAAATACAATGCTTGAATGCTCCGCTATACGCGCCGCCTAGCCGTTCCAAATTTGCACCTTTTGCTTTAGTTCGTAGACGCTCTACGACGTAGCATGTAGACGTGCTACGACGGCGTAGCACATGATGTAGCTCAAGTGAGTGCTGACTCTATAAGATACAAAATATATGTTATGCCAATAGTATTATATCCGGAGCACATTTAGTGCCCTAATGACCCAAAAATAGGTGTGTAAATGAAAAAAAATAAAAATATTTATTCGTACTTAAGAAAATATGTCACAGACGGGTATCCTTACATAAAAATTGTTTTGTAAGTGCATTCACATAAAGAGGTTGCAAACAAATGTCCGGACCCATAAAATTGTTGCTCTGACTACCAAACTAGGGTGCCCTGTATCATGGCAGTCAGTGATTCCACCGTCTTGGTAAATAAAGCATGAGATAAAAGAAATCACGAAAAGAAAACGAATTAAAAATAAAGTAAAATATTATAAAACCTACCTAAATATTGCATGCTTACCGCCACGGCCGGTGTGACTGTAGTGGCTAAAAATACGCCGCATTTATGTCATGTAGTAATGCAAGGATTGACATTTCACTTTCCTGTGGCTAGGGGTCGGCAACCTTCTGAGACTGGAAGGAGACCTCACAGGACCGAGTCGACCAGTATGCTTAGCATGGTCGTTTTGACACTCTCGAACTCGAGTGACAGACGTGCCATGTCTATTGTGCGAGCATGGCAGGCGGGACTCGAGATGGCAATAGATTAGGGTCATGTCGAGCAAAAAGTAGTTATTGCCATTTTAATAAAAATGTTGTATTTTTGTCTCCATCGCCATGTTGGCGTAGAGCCAACTCGAGCCCAACCGACAAGTTGACAGTTTTGCATAGAGAAGGGCCTATCTCAGGCTTACCATGCTGCCCGTACAGTTGTGACTTCTTGTGTCCAAGTAAGTACGCTTCGTCTACGCCTCTCAAGCCAGCATTAGCTCCGTGCCTTCTACCGGTTCTTCAAGGAGCGAACAATACTAAGAAATACGAGCGCCATGTCCGCTGAAGGAGGAAGCGGGACTCTCGGGAGGAAAAAATTGCCGCTACCGAGTATCGGGAGAGATATTGTTAGGCTAGGGAGGTGGCTTCTTTCATGCTGGAAGTGTTGGCAGGTTTTGCACAAGAAGAAAAAACCTAACATTGATTTTTTATCACATCTATTCCAAAAAACCTAATTCGTTCCTTTGCAAATGGGGACTAAAATAGCTATTCCCTTAAAAGTTATTTGAGTTTGGAATGTGAGTATTGTTAGTAAAACTTCAAATAAGTAAAAAGATCAAAGACAACATTGAAAGAGATCAACACGAACAATGTATGGACAAGAAACTAGCAGTATGAAAAAACAAGCCGCGCGCGAGTCAAATAAAAAAAAAAACAAATTTGTCGGCTACACCGACAAATTACTAGTGAGTAAAACCGTGATTTAATTTTAAAAAAACAAGTTTTTGAAAAATAAAAACGTCAGAAATGTATTCCGTATGGCGAAATTTTCAAAATTATATATTTAACTAATTATGATGCATTTAATATTTTTAAAATGTAGGTAGGTACCTACCTCTGAATAAACATTCCGATAGATAATTAAAGCATGACTAGGCGAATTCACAGAGAAATTAATAAAAAAAACTTTGTCAATATGAACGCAATAGCGTTAAGGGTACCCCCTGACCTGAATTGAAAACTTCGGTGCTCCGAGCGACACGTGGCGCCATCTAGTATCGAGTAGCGGCACAAAGGAAAGCGTGTAGATTCGAAAATTTTATTTTAGTCACTTGTAAGATGTAGTCTACGAGGGGTGTTCTATAAGTTGTGAGAATGAAATATATATTCCTTGGAAAGAAAAAAAATAATACTGGCCAAAGCTGAAACATTTAAGATGAGCTATGTATGCTGGCCAGTATTTATTTAAGAGCATTGACTCCTAATGTTCCTTTTAAGTCTTGATATAGCCACGCCGCCGTAGTAAAAAAAATAAAGTGCTTTAGTTCAATAAAAAAAAAAAAAACATTCTCCATTCTTGAGAACTGAGCCACAGTTACAGATACCCCATGGCAGCACTAACCGCGCGCGGCATAAGGGCGCCAATCGAACAAAAAGGGGTATCCTAGCGTGTGGCCGACTGTACCTATTAAAAGTAACAAAATAAGATCAATATTTTTTTACATTGTTATTCTATTTAATGTATGAGCTAATAGCGGACAGTATTTTTATTGCTTTCCAATGAATTTATGTCTCATTCTTATTACTTATTAGACAACTCTAGTATACCTAGCTGGGTACAGGGGGTCTACCGGCTAAGATGAAGCCGATTACCATTGGTGAAAAGCGGAGTTCGATTTTTGAAAAATGTACTGCCACCCAGTTTATTTTACTGCCACCCAGTTCATTTTTCATAATCGAACTTCGATTTTCGCCAATGGTAATCGGCTTCGTCTTAGCCGGTAGAACCCCAGGCCTTTTCTTACAAAGAGAGTTTGAGTCCACTGAAAATTGGCTACTTTCGGTTTTTACTAGTGCTTTATTCAGCTTCTCTATTTTATAAAGAGGTGCTATAAGTTTGACTGCTATTTGTGTGTGTTTGTGTGTCTGTCGTCTGTCTGTGTGTGATGTGTGTCTTTCTGTGGCATTTTTTTACATTCGAAAGCAGGTTTTCTATCGAATGTTCTTAGCTATGTGATGCGCCGTTACTTTGTATCCATTGATAAGAAATTATATCATCACTATTAGAGTATCCCTTCTTACTTCTTCAAAGATATCACCTTACAAATATTGTAGATATTTTAATGTGTTTATGCACAGGTCAAGGTCCCAAGTTTATATCTACACACTCAACACATGCAGAGTGCCCCTTAGCTCTCTCATTATATAATGAGGCCATCTAGGCCCATAAATATCACTTCCTTACCCCTTTTAGTGAACACAATTTTCGTTTTAACCCACCACGGTAAGACTTATTATAAATAATTATTATTTATTTTCGCGACTTCATTTATTTCAACGGCGGCGCCGAATTGGAGTGGCAGAAGTACCAAAGCATAATATTGGCGGTTGAAGTTTCAAATCAATATCATGTTTGATTAGATTTTGAGAATAAATTATACCTGGGAAATGATTTTGGTTTCTTAACATCCTATATTATGAAATTGAACAGGCATATTATTATCTCATTCTGTTTCTCAACAGCTGAGAGCGGGATAGCATGATACATTATGCTAGAGAAGCGGATGGCCTAGCAATCTAGCAAGATGTTACCTATCACAGTATGTGCTGTGCATGTTACTATTTTCACATTCAAACTGATACGGGTAAGATGAAGCTATTCTTCTCAGCTAATATCTGTTCTGTGGTTGAATTATTTAATTAGGTTTTTGACTGTCGTCGGGCTAAAGAGGTTTTATGGATTAGGATTTATTGTTTTCGTTTGTTAGCTCCTTTTTAAGCGGCTTTTGTTTTTTCAAAAAGCTGTTTCATAGTGCAAGGTTTGATTATTTTTTTTTTTTTAGATAAAACTGGTAGGCACAGTCAGCTACAGCCATGGCTACCCCATGGTAGGTTTTAATGCGTGTCGTATGAGCAATCAAAAAGTTATTCTGCGGATTTTACTAACCGTATTTAATATGAGGTAGTGGCCGTATGAGTAGAGTTTTTAGGCCGCCCAAAGGGCCTCTGACACGGCTTAACGATTGCTATTAATCAACAACAACTGGGACCAACGGTTTAACGTGCCTTCCGAAGCACGAAAGCGCTCAGATAATATTGCCACTAGCGGTCACCCATCCATGGACTGACCGCGCCCGATGTTGCTTAACTTTGCCAATCGATTAAGAATTGCTAGTCAACCTAGGCTGTGAACAGGGCTGGCTGGAAGAAATTTCTTTAGAAATAAGTCCACCCTTGTAGACGTTCTCTTACTATCATGTTATTTAAGTCTTTTGTGTGCAATAAACTGTGACAAAAACGTAGTTGGTGAGAACGTAAAATAAAGTCTACCGTTAGCAAGTAGTTTTGTAAATGTACGTAACATATCGGGAACAAAACCTTAGCTTCCTAAGGTATCGTATCGTATCACCTGCAACGCAAAAATCAAATCGCATTGGCAAGCTCTCCCTTTTGATGAAGGCTCGTATTAAAAATAGTATATCGTAGATTTATAAAGATTTTTATAAGGTTAAAAAATTCGCCATGGACAGAATTTGAACCCGCCACCTCTTGCAAACCGTGGAGGCGCTCTACCAATTGAGCTACCGAGTCAAGTAACTGTCGATGCGAATTTTCCAACCTCATTGATACTCGTCTTTTTTTTTTAACTTGTTTCTTATGTCTTACGGACGATGGGGCGCCAAGTGTGATAGTTAGCACTTATCTACAAGCACTTACCTGCAAGAGGTTTCGGGTTCAAATTCTGTGCAGAGCGAATTTATTAATTCCCTAGCATGGGTAGGTAAATGATTAAGAAAAAAACAAAAAATATTGGATACTAAGGTGGACTTGCGTCGGTCAGGGTTAGCCAACTAACTCTGAGTTAATTTGACATTTCCATACAATTTTTGACGTTAACTCAGAGTTAACTGGCTAACCTTGGTTGACGCAAGTAGTTTGTTATGTTATGTAATCTTATAAAAATCTAGTATCCAATAGGTAACTAAGGCCCGGTTTCTGAGTTGAGAATTTTGCTAAGCAAATGGGTAAGTATTGTCCTGTCCCTGCAGATGTCTCACAAAAGAGCGTGACAGAGCGATACGTAAGTATGTGCTTAGTAAAATTCTCAACTCAGAAACCGGAGGTAAGCCAGTGGCAAACTTTGCCAGCATCACACATCGATACAGGCTGATCTTTTTTCCCGCCGCAGCCTCAATATTCCCGGGCGTATTTTCCGATCGAACCTGCGAACCGCCCAATCGAAGCCCCGCCCATCGACCGACAGACCACTTATGTATCGAGTATCGGTTCGAGTCTGCGCACTTGTGGTCTTCCTAACTTCATAAAAGAAAGAACTTCTCACTGCACCACCATGACTGGCTGTGGGCTTTTTCATAAAACCGATAATGACAATTTTAACTAGCCACCTGACGATCAACAACTAAATCACAGCAATAAATTACATGATGTTAATTTTTTTTTAAACTAATGTAAAAATTTGTTTTTTTTTTTTGTAAAAAATGTTATTAAAATTTTACTTTAAAGTAAACATAAATAACCTTTCTATTATTCGACGATTACTTCCAAATAAACTTACATTTTCTCTTTTCATAACAAAACGCAACACAAATCATTGGTTTATGGGATTCAATCGGCTTCAATCGAAGTTCATGTCCATGTGAATGGGCATGGATATCACAGCCGATAAGACTGGATGAATTTCATAAAAGGAACATGGGCTTCAAGCCCATGCAGATTTGCCGAAGTTCTTCGAGTTACGCGGTAAGTTTTTTCTAGTTTTATGATGAATACAATATATTATATTATATATACTTGTGTACAATAAAGTGTTCTCTATCTATCTATCTATCTATTAGCTACAGCTACGTACTTAAATAATGTTATTCAAGTATGAAAGTTTATCTGCTGGTTTCTGATTTGAGCAAGTACTTAAATATCGTTCTGCCTCTGCGGATTTCTCACGAAAGAACGTGACAGAACGATAGTTAAGTATTTACTTAGTAAAATTCTCAATTCAGAAACCGGGCCTTAGTCATTGTTACATGATTTTAGTATGTAAGTAAGATTTGATATTCACAATAATAATTCAACTTTATATTACCTAATAACTAATTATTACGAATGTTGTGTGAGCCTATAACAGGCATCCTTATCAGACCAAAAACCATGTACCTAATTATAATTTTAATGTTTGTTAAGGATTCTGTTGGCTTTCTTAATTTAATAAATAAATAAGTAAGTAGACCCCCTGGCACTAGCGGATTTAGAGGGGGGCCAAAGGGGTCAAGCCTCCCCCAAAAGCATCTAAGACCGTCTATAAAACAAAATGTTATATGCTTTTTTATCTTGAAAACCTACGCTCATTGCGTTCAAGCCCCCCCCAAACCAAAATCCTGGATCCGCCACTGCCCCCTGGCATCTTAGCCGAGCTGGGGACTAGGCCTACTAAGCTGTGTGAATAGCGTAGGTGTTGGTCAAGTCAAGGCCTATCTAACCTATCTAAGGCCTACTCAATACCCCACACAACCCTATCCTACCCTATACTCCATCTAAAAACCAGAACCCCACAATCTCAGGAGTTTAACGGTGTTTTTCCTTAGACGTGACCTCGAATCCGAAAGGCTCGTACATTACGACGTATAACCTCCGTAACAACCTATATCTTCGCAGGTCGTTCATTGACCGAAGCGGCGATCGGTTCCGATCGGGCATGCGCGTTGGGATGCGTTTTTTTCTCTCGGCTCACGTGGGCGTGGCCTTGCGATATCGGCCGTCGATAGCTATTGGTTTCGTATCGATAGATTTTTAGAGACACGCCCACTTGATGCTGAGTTTTCTCAATTTGAGGTTAAGGTTTCAGGGTTCAATAGTCAATTCCTTTTCTTCAAGGACTTTAAAATATCCAGGAATGTAAAACATAGGTACGTTTTTTTTTAATGTAGCCTGTGTGATTTCCCACCACAGGGTAAAGGCCTAAGAATATGTAACGTAACATAATAATTTCCGTAAACTTAAAGGATAAGAAATCTCTGCTTAGGCTTAATTGTATAGATACAATTAAAATCAAAGATTGGTATTTTGTCGTTAAAAGGAAATGTTTCCATATCAACATTGATAGAAAAGAAGAGAACAAAATGTAAACAGGGGCCTGAGTGAGTAACGCCTGGTGCTAAAATGGGCTCTCAGTTGACGGCTTCAATAACGATTTATTATTGCTGTCGGTCTTTTTAATGCTTTTGTTGTACAGCAAAGAATATTCTGATTCTAATTTTAGACGATTAGTTCGCTGGTTGTAGGAGAAAAACGAGGAAACCCCGATTTTGTCCTTCTACTGGGACGCCATAAACAATATTCTAATCCTACTTCCTACTATCCTATCCTACTTCCTATCCTACTAATATTATATTTGCTAAAGTTTGTAAGTGTGGATGGATGAATGGATTTTTGTTACTCTTTCAAGCTGAAACGGCTGAACGGATTTGGTTGAAATTTGGAATAGAGATAGCTTAGACATCAGACTAACACATAGGTTACATATTATCACGCTTTTACACTTAGAAGCAAAGTAAAACATATATCCTTTTTCTGTAGCCCACGCGGACGAAGTCGCGGGCAAAAGCTAGTTAGAAATAAACCCGCGTAGCCAATACAAACAGTGTAATTTTTGGACCTCGCGCCACACAAGTGCCTCTAGCGGCAAATGTTAGAATTCAAACGGTTCCTACTTCCAAAAAAAAGTAAGAAGTAGCCTGTACAATTGTACATGTCCCACTAGCTGGGCAACGGCCTTCTCTCAGAGAGAGAGTTCGAGCTTAATCACCACGCGTGCTCAATGTGGGTTGACGATTTTTGCGTTGAGGGTATAATGCCTCATACGCTCAGGTTTCCTCACAATGTTTTCCTTCACGGTCAGTGAGTGGTATTGCTAATACAAATTCACAAATATACGTAACGTTGAAATAAATTAATATTATGCCCGCACCGGGATTCGAACCTGGGTCTCTCGCTTCCAAGTCCATTGTTCTACCCACTAGACCACCACCGCTTTCTAAGTCTACTTATAAGAAAACAAAAAAAACATCTCTATGTAGGCGTGCAATGCGGCGGCCAGGCGTGGCAACGCGCTCCTATTGGCTGATTGGTTTCCGATCGATAACCAATAACGTACGGGGCGCGCGTTCCAATTTCAAATACGCCCAGCGAATTGGGTCGGGATCGTTTGAGGAGCAAAAAGTAAGGTTTCTTTTTATTGAAAGGAGGTTTGGGATGTGCTAAAAGGTGTGAACCTTTTTTATGAAAAAGTATACGTAATAAATATTGTGTTTAATATTTAATTAATTATAATAAAGTTACTGACTTCACACCGAGATAAATAAGTGCTCGATACTGCTACTGATTTTGTGTATATTGGCAGTAAAGTACGATCAGCAGGCCTGTATAAAACAGCCTAGGTAAGTACGTATAATATTAATATACGTCCACCTGGATTTTTTCTTAATATAAATATAATTATATAGGAGAGTGAAATAGAGACGAGGCGGCCTCCAGCATTAATGTTCATTTACCCAGTTATTATAATTGTCTCTTTGCGAAGAATTCTCTGGAAGGGTTAATTAGCATCGCCCAAGAATTGAATTAAAACATAAGGTGAGCACTAGGGTGGATACGCCTTGTGAAAGAGAAACTCGGGATAACACAATCTTATCTTTAACCGGTTAAAAAACGGATTTAAAAATATATAAAATACGCATATACAAGGTGTTACAAAAGTACCTAACTCTTTTTACAGGGTGATAGCACCCGGTGATAGGGATCACAACAAAATATTTTTTTTTGCTCTATGACGTTCCATTAATTTTTAAATTAATAAAATGTGAACGATGTGGCGGGAGAAAAGTATTTTTTTAATATTGTTTTCATGGACTTTCACAATGTTTTAACAACTCAAAGCTATGTAAATGCACCTACATATACAAACATATTTAAAAATTTGAGCTAATACCAAAAATAAAAAAGTTATGATGTTTTTTTCAATTTTGAGGTTATAAAATAAAAAATGTTTTTTTCAACTTTTTTTTACAGTTTTGACATCCTGTTGACCACTAGGTTACACCCTGTAAAAAGAGTTAGGATGTTTTGTAACACGTTGTATATGTCGTGGGCTTATCGTTAGATTGGCCATATCGAGATATGCCCAGGCAGAACGTGATACTCCGGCACATCATGATTTGGCCATCCAACACAGGGCATATCGTTCAACACTTAACGTTGGCGATTTGGCCAGAGATACTTTAGGCATATCGATTATGTAGGGTGTCCAAGGTTTTAGCAAATAAAAATAAAGTTAAGAATTAAAATGTTTATTAAAATTGAAAATAATTATTGTTATGAAGCTCTAACTTAACATTATTTTTTAAAATTCCAAATCTGGCACATAGAATCACAGTTCTTTGGAGAGAAAATAACAAAACGCCTATTTGAGGCAAATAAAATATCTAAATAAACAGTAAGGTTTAATAAAATGTTAACACAGCCATCACGTACGAGCAACAGCTAGAATTAAATGAAAATGTTAAAAAATAATGAATAACATTAAAAATGAGTTATTTAAATAATAAAGTGTAACTAAATAATCAGACTCATTAATCAGTTGAAAACAAACTTATATTAATAGGAACGTCAAATAGTTTTTCAAAGAATAGTTACCTATTATTTGTTATTAAATATGACAAACATTAATAACATCGTCAAAAAATTCTAAAAATGGCACATTCAATCACAGCCCTTTGGTAATAAAATAAGATAACAAACCAAACGTTCGTAACATTTAAATACCTAAAAAATCTTTAGAAATAGGTAATACAACCCGACAACCGCCATGCAGAAAGAGACATTAAATTAAAAAATGTTTATAAACATTAAATAGGTACCTACTTAAAAAATGTTCCTCAATCAGACTAACAACAGACTTAATCAGTTGAAAATAAACTTTGTATTGAATATTAAAGGAAAGTTAAATATTTTTTGAGATATCTATCATTTGTTGATGCATGATATACTTTGATGACATTTTGAAGTGCAGAGAACATTATTCTTATAACATGCACACCTTTTGGTGTGACATTGATTTCTGGCAGGCCTGCAGGAGCATTTCTGGAAACCTTGACCTCCAAACATGGACTGACATGTGACTGCATGACGCAATGTTATAAATGATTCAGAAATGTCTCCATTATAATCTTTGGCTGAAATTTGTAATTCTTGTCTCGGGAACCAGTTTTTTATTGTTCCAGAAGTAGTACCAATTTTAAATACACCATTCCTAATGTCAACAATTTTACCTGCGATGTTCTTGGTATCAAGTGGTCCACGATCAAATTTTGGAACATTTATCAAGACGCTATTACCAACTTCTAATAACGGAAGCTTTTTGACTGTTTGGTCAATCATTTTTTCTGCAGCCCGTTTGGTACCTTTAAGAGTTTGTGCTCTTTCTTTTGCAATGTCTTGTTCTCTTTTGCATATGAAACATAAAATCTGAGACCCGTAACCTTCTTCACCGTCAGTGAGACCACATATAACGTGAACTGGTTTAAAGCACGATCTACAACTATGAGCTCCAGTTGTTTCTTTGGTACAAACCAAACAAATCTGCGTATTGCAGTCGGCTTTCTTAGTCGTTAGTGACGTGTCGCTACTGGCTGAAACCCCTTGAATTGAAACGACAAAAACATCTTTGCTAGTAGAAGCTCTGTTAACAGTTTGCAAAGCTAAATCTTCTATACAGGACGTATCATTTCTGGGTGAACAATTAGTTGCTTCAAGTTTTTGTTCGGCGGTTTCAATATTTTCTATTTTCAGATCTTGATTGGCAAGCGCCGTTGCCGCATTTACACTTGTTAGGACGTTCTGTACACTTAATGCTTTAGGAACATTTATTTCGGCCGAAACCATCTCAACATCAAGCGTTAGTGCTTTACTACTTAAGCCATCAACATTTGTCCCTTCAGGCAAGATTATCTCCATCGAGGTTGTCGTAATATTCTTCTTTTCAGTTTCAATAGATGAAATAACACTGTCTGCGATATTGGCAGGCGCCGGTGCCGCATTTATACATGTTGGGGCATCCTGTACACTTAATGCTTCAGGAATATTCACTTTGGCCGAAACCATCTCATCATCAAGCGTTAGTGCTTTACTACTTAAGCCATCAACATTTGTCCCTTCAGGCAAGATTATCTCCATCGAGGTTGTCGTAGTATTCTTCTTTTCAGTTTGAATAGATGAAATAACACTGTCCGGGATATTAGTACCTTTCAGTAATGTTTTGGGGTCAGAACCGAACAAGGCACGATAGGGTGATCTACCAATTATACGATGAAAAGATGAATTTTTATAATACTGTACGAAGTAGCAACCCACAGACCAATTAGCAGAATCATTATCTTTCATCCAACAACGCAACATGTTTTCTACGTCTTGGTTGCTACGTTCGACGCTTCCTTGCGTTTGAGGACGTCTAGGGCCTCCATGAACGATCTTGCATTCTGGCCACAACTGCACAAGTTCTTCAATGACATGAGCTGTAAACTCTTTCCCATTATCAGATTGTAAAATTAATGGTGCACCAAACTCCAAAAATATTTTAAATAGTTCAAACGCCACCTCCACAGCCCTCTTAGATTTCAATGGCCTCAAGTGTAGAAACTTGGTAGCATGGTCCTGATAATTCATTAACCACTTGTATTCCCCGTCCGGAGCTGATTGTAAATCAATAAGGTCTACCTGACCTCGTGAGTTGAAATCTGGTGATATAATTGGTTTTGTCACTATACCTTTTTTTGGCATGGAACGTTTCATTTCACACACTGCACACAATTTAATGTATATTTATATAGCTTTTTTCGGTATGTGAAATTTGTTTTTAATACTATATATCATTTTTTCTCTGCCACCATGCCCAACAGCTTTATGAACTTCTGTTAATATATCAAAATATTCATCTACGGCGACTATGCGCACTGTAGGATCATCGGCAGTTTTTCTTTTGAAAATTAAGTAATCTTTGTCAGAAGTTTCCATGACATCATATTTTGCGCTCCAATAATAGTCCGAAGAGACCCGCTGCATGGTCACCCTACTTCTTTTTATTTGTTCAATAACCTAAAAAATAAAATGGAACTTTAGCGTACAAACATTAGTTACTTAATCAATCTAAGAATTTTAATACATAATGACATGAGAGAAACGCATCACCTACACATTATTATGCAAAAATAAACACTTGTTTATCAACTAAATACTAACCTCTAAAATACGTTGAGAAGTCCATGGTTTTTTTACATTGTGCGAAGAATCTTTATGTCCCTCATAGAAATCAAGTAACTGATGGTAATATTGTTCTTTAAATGCACTTTTTGTTTCGTTTTCACTGTTCATTTTGATAATATCAACACCACATTCACTTGTTTGTAACGCCGCCATCTTCCGCTCGCGTAAACAAAGCCGAGCGCGCGAAGACAGCGCCACTATCGGCGCGAAATGCAACTATTTCACGATCCGCCGTGTTTTAGCTCGGAATATCGACAAATACGTTATTCTCGTCGATCTGTCCAACCTTTTACTTGGCGCATCGCGATATGCCCGGCCGAATCATGATGTGCCGGCGTTTCAAGAAGTGCCCGGGCATATCTCGATCTGGCCAATCTAACGATAAGCCCACGACATATACATGCATATACAATAATATATCATATACAATACATCAAACAGGTAGTTCGGTGGTTGTAGAAAAAAAGCCGAGGGAAACCCGGTACTGTCTTAGCAACTGGAAACCTATCGAGACACCATTGCGTTACAGACTTGAGGCCCTAAATTGACAAAATCTCAACCTAAATTGATAAAATCTTCGTCATCATCGTCATCAGCCCACCTCCGCCCACTGTTGGCCCTTTTCCCCTCGTGGTCCCTCGCCCTCCGCATACATGGCAGAGTCTTACGGTAGCAATGATGATGGTTTCGGCCACGGTCACTACTTCAACTCCGGCGCTCGTGTGCTCGCATATGGCTTAGGCCCGTAAGATCAATCATAGTTTAAACTCCTAAAGCGAGTTTAAGCCTTACTATTTCGTAATATCAATGCAGGTTTAACACCAATTTGCAGATAAACTCGAGTTAAACTTAACCGGCCGACATCGGCCGGTTAAACTGTAACGGGGGTTTAAAAATGGTGGTTGTCGTATCAGCTGACTGGGAAATCTATTGAAGTAAATGACAAGAGGCTGACGCAAAATAGATAGATAGATAGATAGATAACAGATGTATTAAATTGCCAATACACAGAATACAATTAATAGACAATAGTAGAAAATAACCTTAATAAAAAAAATACAAAAACGTTGTTCGAACCTTAGAAATAAATTGGGCGTTATGTGAAATGGCAATATAAAAGGACCAACAATAGTCACCAACACTACAAAAACACCAACAATAGTCTTACTTTGTCACTCTTGTTGATCACCTCTATTTAGCTATCTCGCTCCTGCTCGGAATGTATCAACTCCATCCATAAATGAAAACTTTTAAAGTGACAATAAGAGAGTTTTCGCGCTTCACGATATTATAGTTCAGTGTTGCCTCTATGAAAGAAAAGAGTGAATGATTTGAATTTTTTGATAAAATGTTACCATCCGTCGAGAGATTACGTAATCTTTGGCTAATTTGCTATTGATCTTACTAGTCGAGGTTAAGCTTATGGTTAAACTTGCTCTATAGTTTAGTAAATCGAAGACTTAAGCTGTAATTGATCCTACGGGCCTTACATATCCGATCTTTTTTGTAAAAGTCACAAAGTTACGGACATGTGAGCACACCGTTACAATTATAGTTTATTTACAATTATTTACAATTATACCATTACAATTATAGGTAATTGATCGACGCTGGTAGACGGGCGTTCAGTGCATCCCTCTTTGCATCCAATTCGTACTACATTAATACTGTAAGTATCATCTTATCCACATAACTCTTTCGTATCACCAATGAATTACACAATAAGAAGTGGGCGGCCGAGGACAGATCGCGTCTACACCGCTCTCGAAAGACAAAAAAAAATGAGAGAAAAGGCATAAAAAACGCCCCGTCGAAAGAAATATCTTTTATCTTGTAATTATTTTTATCCTTTTAAACGAGAAGAGCAGAAATGATAAAACGGTGAAAGCGCGGAACAAACAAATAATTAGTTTGTCCGATCCAGTCGCGGCATTGTTGGACGCTTTTGTTGTAAATATGAGCGCTGTTCTTTATAAGGTTTCGTCCATAGTTGGTTTCAAAGAGACCCTATTGGTTACATGACATTATTGAAGGAGCGACGGAAGCGATGTGCAGTTGAAAAAACCCTGCTAGAGGGCATTGCTCGCTGTCAAAATATATGATCCCCTGATTCATGGAGTCAGATTCATCAACAGATTCATCTATTGCCCACGTTTGGGTATAGGTTTTTTTTCATCTTGCGCCAGCCTCAAACACCTTAGATACATAGGCCCGGTTTCTGAAATGAGAATGTTACTAAGTACCTAAATACTTAAGTATTGTTCTGTCACGTTCTTTTGTGAGAAATCTGCAGAGACAGAAAGATACTTAAGTGATTGCTTAGCGAATTTCTTAATTCAGAAATCGGCAGTTTGCATCAGGAACAGGCCAAAAAACAGTCTTCCAACCACTAAAGGCACACCACCCTATACAAACTATACAGTCCACAAATGGTGTAGGTATTGTACAGCTCGGGGCCCTAAAGTGGCTACCGCAGTGACCCTTTCGGCTAACTGTGCAGTCCGCCGATATCTTTACTATATCCGGCCCGGTTGATGAAGTGACCACAGGGGCGGACTTGGGACTGTCTCAAAATAATCCCACTCATATTGTGAGTGAGTGCGTGTCTGTTGTTACTCTTTCAGGCTGAAACTATTGGACGTATTTGGCTGAAATTCGCAAGATAGTTTAGACACAAGGTGTGCGTTTCATAAATCTACAATTCATAGTTTATTGTGACAATTCGATGTACATTGAGTAGCCGATTAGACATAAAAGAGGTACCAAAAAAAGGTTAGCTTACTATGAGACTACTTAACGTCCATCGAATTGTCATAATAAACCATGAATAATTGTAGTTACATGAAACGGGCACCAGAATAACACAGACTATTCATGACTAGTTATTTCCCGTGACTTCGTCTGCATTGACATCGATAACGTGGTAAAATATAGTTTTTATACCTAAGCCTGCGCGGACGAAGTCGCGGGCAAAAATTATACTTATCTAATAAACACCCAGACAAAGGTATTCGAAACTGATCGAATTGCGGTAGTGTTTTTTAGCCAAATTTATTATAAAGATTGTTTTAGTGCTTTAGAAAATACAAAAAGTGGTCAAAATTAATTACTATATGGAAAGTGTAAAATGTGTGAGTACCACGAATTATTATCCTTTGCATTTATTATTTGGTTTTAGTTACTTGACTCATTAAGGGTGGTATTCTAGAACGCTACTTAAACTCAGTTTAAACAGAGTTCAGACTGTCGATAAAACAGTGCATGTTTTGATATGAAGGGAGGGATATTCAAATCAAAACATGCACTGTTTTACCGACAGTCGACACTACTGAACTCTACTTAAACTGAGTTTAAACAGAGTTCAAGGAGTCTTTTAGTTTGAACTGAGTTTAAACAGAGTTTAAGTGCGTTCTAGTTTGAACTGAGTTTAAGTAGCGTTCTAGAATACCACCCTAAATGTACTATAATTAATCTTGGTTCTCCATTTCACCTAAATCCGCCCCTGCCTTCTCAATGGCCGGGCCTGTCGGAATTTAATTGCGAATCGACAAAGTGGCGAAGGCGGAGAAACAATTTAATACGAAAACTAGCCCTAGTGTGCACGGACCTTTGTCCGGCGGCGATCGGCGGGGGCCAGTGTGAACGCGCCTTTATGGCTTTTTGATGTTTTTGTTAATTGTGGCTGTGTGTGTAGATCGATATGTATAAACAACATAGGTAGATGCGAATAGGAAGGTTCTGTTAATTTAGAAGGGGCTATTGGACACCTCAAAATATACATAAGTAGCTTTTGCCCGCGACTTCATCCGCGCAGACTTAGTCTTTTTTTCGGTTATCACAATAAAAAAAATAGCCTATAGCACTCAGCGATAACGTAGCTTCCCATGAATGTTTAAAATCGCATGAGTAGTTTCGGAGATTACCCACTACATACATACTTTCAAACTTTTCCTCTTTATAATATTAGTGTAGATAGTGTAGAAAACTGAATACGTAATCCCGTATTTATACAATAAAATGAGAATAAATGAAAGTTTGAAAAATTATATCCACAAAAGTAGTAGGTAAAGTTCCATTTGGTGCAGTAAGTTCAAAATTTAAGAATATAACCAGCTCATAATACTATAGGAAGATACTTTTGATGTATTTGAATTTTGCAGATTGTCGTTGCTCTTTTCTTAAAACAAAAATATATATTCAATTGGCGGTCTATCGCTTGGAGCCATCTCTCCCAGACAATATTTGGATTGGACAGTCAGAATTAAAATAAATACCATATTCTATCGCAATCCAAATCTTCGTCCCAAAGTTATACAATGTCCGAACTTAGGTCATAACATCCTGGTGCCTTAGCCTGTAACGCTATGGTGCCAAAATGGGCCCCCGGTTATAATAATAATCGTTTATTTTCATAAAAAGGTTTTCAATAACAAAATAGGGCAAGAGCTTCCTTTTAAGTATGAAAATACCTGTATCAGGAAGCTCCGCTCTTCCGCTTCAATTATGATTCATTAATGCTGTATGTCGGTCCTTTTAATTTTTTGTAGTACAGAAAAGAATATTCTGATTCTAATTTTAGAGGATTATTATTATTATACTTTATTGCACACACAAACAAAAATAGAGGACAATACATAAGAAAACACATGTACAAAGGAAAGCTTATCTCTGTAAGAGATTTCTTCCAGCAAACCTTGGGGGATCGAAACTGATGATGTGCACAAATATACTACTTAAACAATGTATTAAACAAATACCTACTCATAATAAAATTGCTATACAGGGTGTTAAAAGACCGCCAACAAAGCGGGAAACCACGTATTGTCCTCATCATAAGGAACATTTTTGCCCGAGGAACTATGCCTGGGAAATCAACGGTTTCCGAAATAATGAGGATCAAAGTCGGACTTTTCAAACCTTTTTTTTTGCAGAAATGTATTCAGTATTTAGTTCTTAACATATCGTCTCAAGAAGCCATAACAAAATTATGAATATTTCCTACAAAAAACGACGTTATATTTGCAACCCGCAATGTATTCTAAACATCGGCACTTCAAGCTTAAGTAACATAAACTTATACCTACGCTTGCGCAATATGACTTCTGTGCGTTACACATCCATTGCGTGATAAAATATTTTTCAAAATTATAACCTAAAAAACCAAAACCATTTCCCAGCAATAATTTATCGAAAAAGTACTTTGTTTTGATGTCTAGTATGCGTGGCTTTCGGGTCTGTTGGCGGTCTTTTAACACCCTGTATACAATAATAATATAAACTACATAAACTAAATACCTATTTCGTAAAAACACATAAAATATATATAAATATAAATACTTGGAGTTACGATAGAGAAAGAAAGTGCTCTTTCAACCGCTTTTTAAAGATACCGACAGTTGGACTGGTGCAGATACTCTGTGGCAAGGCATTCCACAGCTCGTTTAGTTCGCTGGTTGTAGGAGAAAAACGAAGTAACCGCGGTTTTGTCCTTCTGCTGGGAAGCCATCGACACACCATCGCGTTACAGGCTAAGGTCCTTGGACACAATTACACTGGGCACAAATCAGGGGCTGACCCTATGTGGTGTGGAGGGCCGATGTACCGTTACAAGTTTTATTACTTGTTCTTGATTGCTTGAGAGCACTGTTATTGTCGATTCCTTGATTGTTCTGGCTTATGGAGCTGCTGTTGTTGTTGTGGCTTTGTAAGTGGTAGAAATGAGGATTAAACTCCCAGCCTTGTACGAAAAAAAACTCAATCCAAACATTTACAGTTTCAAAGTAACAAAAACGAACTTTCAACCGCGACCGGCAAACCAAAATGTATTTTCGTGATCAGCGGAGTCAAGGTAGTATTCTAGAACGCTACTTAAACTCAGTTTAAACAGAGTTCAGACTGTCGATAAAACAGTTCATGTTTTGATATGAAGTGAGGGATATTCAAATCAAAACATGCACTGTTTTCGACAGTTATTTAGTTACAGTTATTACAGTTATCGACAGTCGACACTACTAAACTCTACTTAAACTGAGTTTAAACAGCGTTCAAGTAGCGTTCTAGTTTGAACTGAGTTTAAACAGAGTTTGAGTAGCGTTCTAGTTTGAACTGAGTTTAGGTAGCGTTCTAGAATACCACCTTAAACAACCAGCCTAGAAGCTCCCAGCCTTCTACGAAGGATAAGTCAATTGTTCATCAGCAGAGCTCTCCAGCTATCAGCTGTAGCTCAGCAGTTTTTCTCTCTGAGAGAAGGCTTTTCTTTAATGTAAGTATTTGTGTGTATATTAGCATGTATTTATAAGTTATCAATTATTTATGTGTTGTTTGTTCATGTACGTCTACTTATTGGCCGTCTCCCGGCGTCAAAACAGTATCTCACAATTTATTTGGCTGGCTGGAAGAAATTTCTATTGAAATAAGTCCGCCCTTGTATGTAATTTATCACCATTGTTATTTAAGTTTTTATTTTGTGCAATAAAATGTAATAGAACTTGTAAGACGGTATAGGTGACATCTCAGTTTTTCTCACCGAACTAAATCCCATAGAATACGCATAACGTATAAAATCACAATAAAAACTTGTCCCTACAGAAACAAAAGATATCAGCAATAGAACAATACGAAACATCATTTCGACCATACGTCTAAACGTCTAATATTCGAATGTCAACCTTTTCGCATTAGTGTACAGTTTTACTTTAATTGCATGGACTATGAGCAAATAAGCTCCCAAAGGCAATTTGGGCATCTATTTTTCCAGACACATTTCAGAGTTCTATGTTGTATCGAAGATTTTTCTACTCTTTTTCGGTTCGCCTCCTTGCGTAACGCAAACAATTGGGAACTCAAGATAACAGTGCGATGCCCCCTTTAGTTAACTCGCCATTATAATTTACTCTGATTGGGATCAAGTTGGAAATTAAGAAAAAATAAAAGGACAAACGGGATGAAAGGGTCCCGATTGTCCTTTTTATCTGAAGGCCTGATTTAACAAACAATCCCCCTTTTTTTCTTTAAGTTATTTCTTTGTGTTGACTGGCTGTTAATCAGGACAGGCAAATAGATACCGGTTTGAAATGAAAGAGGTGTCTTTGCTCACGAAATCCTACAGGATAAATGTTTGATTATTTACTAGGAACAGTCGTCACATCAAACTCAACTGTAATCTATCGGAACTAATCATAAATTTGGAAAAAATGTGATTAAATCAATAAACTACGTTAGTAAAGCAGAAAAAAAGGACAATAAAAGGTAGCTCTTTTTGTCCTTTTAGAAAATATCATAGATAGATAGAAAGACGTTTATTAATAGCCACGGAAATAGGTACAATTATAAAAAAAATTAAGACAGGACATGGACACACAATTACTTACAAACTAGGTACAAGCGACATAACTGTCGGAACATCTCCGCAGCTAAAAATAGGAACTGACTCAGCACTTGTTGTAGGTTACCTATGTAAGCCTACAACACAGATTTTCAGTCAGCCCCTGAGTCATCCACTCCCGACCGTCACAATCACACATTGTGACTGTGAAACTTATAGAGCTATTACGCACGCCACCTCTGGAATGCGAACCGGGATCTCACGTGAAAGACAACCTCTCTACCATTCCATTTGTTCTTAGCTTCATTAATTTTATGTTATACTTAGGTAACCTCAAAACAGTATTATTTTTCAAAAGTTGTTTGTTGGATTTAGTTTCAATTTAAACACGTAATTGTGTATGTAGGTGCATAAGCATAGTTTTGAGTTGATAAAACACAGTGAAAATCAATCACTATTAAAAATAAACGGATTTTTATGGAGAAAAAAAGTAATTGCGATGTGATCCCCATCACCGGGTGCTATTACCCTGTAAAAGTTAGGATTTGTAGCACCTTGTATTACTGCCATTCTTCGAGCAGCAAAGCCGCAAGGAAATCAACAGCGAACCATACTAATTAGTGTCCTATGTGAAAAAAGGCAAATACATCCAGCGAACTTGTGTTAATCCCACACCAAATGACAGGTAACCCGCATTAAAGTTCGGACCAACCCTTCTGCCCTTCCCATTTCGAGCGGTCATTACGACCCATGGCCCACAGTAGAAATAAGAAGCAGTATGGTATCTCCATTACAGTGGCTGAAAACACCTTTTATCCCACCTTTTATGTCGGGAATCATCATTGCGACTGATTCGTGGCCATTTCTATATTAAAACACAAAGGAAAATTGCCCTTGTATAAAAAAATACTAAGGCATCTACGAATTAAGGTAGGCAATCGTATGAGGTAGTGGCCACCCCTGGTGTCAGAGGTTTTAGGCCACCCAAAGGGCCTCTGACATGGCTTATGGATTGCTATTATAAAAAAAAACCGGGACCAACGGTTTAACGTGCCTTCCGAAGCACGGAAGCGCTCAGATATTATTGCCACTAGCGGTCACCTATCTATGGACTGACCGCGGCCTTCGTTGCTTAACTTTGCCAAGAAAATGAGATGATAAATGCAGCATCCAGTGCCGCTTTCACTCACACTCGATGGATGTGGGGGAAACCCGTGACTTGTTTGGCTCCGCACGTATTGTATTGACATGATGGTTTAGGTGCTCAATAAGCCTTACTACGTATAAGCACGGACATCTAAATCATTTTAGGTGGCATTGGGTGGTGAGTACTGCGTAATAGTTATTTGAAAGGCGTTCTCACTTCACATCTTCCTGAGGGTGGGTTATAAAGGGGACAGTATAAGCAAACTTTAGAAGATTTTGGAGTTCCGTTTTTTGCAAAGAAAATTCCGAAAAGATGTATGAACGGCCTCGATCGGGCAAGGCTCAAGATTACCTACTACCTTTATTACTACAGTGTTATTTCCACTGTGCCTGACCCCCGGTCATCTTAATCAACCCCTCAAAGGACAATCGGGTCGATTTGACCCCAAGGGACACGATAGGATCGCCCAACTAATTATTGTTATAGGTCATTATTACTATATTAGTAGCTATGAGTCAATATTTTATTATTTTCATTAAGGATCGTTTGGCTGTCTTAAGTTCGGTGGTTTATTGGTCTTTGGGTCACGGATGGGGGTGTTAATGTTTGGTAATTGGTTAAGCTTTGTTCGGTACGTTTAATGGCATGTTATGATTATAATGCTTTCCGGTCCGGGTTCGATCCCTAATGACATTTTATACGAATGAAGTATTATTATAATTTGTCCTAATCATAAAACTATAACTTGTAAAGAGCCCTTGTTTTAATCATTAAGTAAATGAACATCTTCCGGAATTCCAGGAGATTCCAGGATTGTGATAACATCAGCACTCACCATAAAAGTTTGTGTGTTTGAAATACCACTGGCGCCAGTCAGCCATTCAACTAGAAGAAATCTAGAGAAGAAGCTCACCTCGTACTCTATTGACAACTTCAATGGACTTCAGTGGATTAAAAGGTGGGCACCATTTCTACTAGCGCCACCAATGAGAAAAAGAACATAACCATCTTATTTTTGAATGCATTTTTGCTAAAAACTAGCCATTAAATAAGAATCCTTAGGCTTAACTACTTTTAGGACCTAAGGTCTACATCCCAGATCCTAAAACCTATGTTTTTTTTTTCTTGTGCAGGATTTATT
Organism: Zelleria hepariella; assembly: GCA_949319315.1. Lineage (NCBI taxonomy): Eukaryota > Metazoa > Arthropoda > Insecta > Lepidoptera > Yponomeutidae > Zelleria > Zelleria hepariella. The sequence goes on along the minus strand of OX439396.1, from coordinate 2,762,184 downwards.
CGTAGTTTCTAGGATCTGGGATCTAAGCCTTAGGATCTGAAAATTTGACAGCCCGTTTTTAGCAAAAAACGCATCCAAAAATAAGATATGTATTTTTTTTTTCATTGGCGGCGCTAGTGGACGGTGTACCCTGTCAAATAAAGTTAAAGGTGAGCCTTCTTTAAGGCGCCGTGCATAGTAAAATAGCCCGCGCGCAAAGAAAAATTCACAAAATCGATTCCTGTATCAAATACACTAAACAAATCGAAAATGTTCACATAACAAACACTAGAATTAGGTGAGAGCTATCTAAAACAGCCAGTTTCGTGTTGACACTCATAAACGTTTTTAAGATATTTTCGCTGAAAAAAATAGGCGGCGCAATCTTTGATGGATATCAACATGAAACTGGCTGTGTTAGATAGCTCAACAGTGATAGTGTTCTTTGCGCGCGGGCTAATTGACTATGCACCGCGCCTTAAAATAAATGTCTTCTGGTTGAATGGTAAAGGCAATATTCAACTTCATGATGATGGTTCAAAGCTAGTCTGTTGTCAAGACCTTAATTTGTCAAGACAAATGACGGTCGCGTTTCCGATATTATTTCTTTCCAATCTCGCCGCGCGCCATGATTTCCTGTCGCCTTTGAAAGTTAAATAAACTTTTTTTTTTCTCAACCCTTTGCTGCCTGCGTTTGTTTATCGGCACTCATCTTTCTAACCCTTTTCTTTCATTGTATCGGTGGCGAAATTGTCAAAGATCTTCGCCCAAATGAATGGAGCGGGCCAAATTGAATTTTTATCGAGATGTAAATAAAAAAAGGACGGGGAAATCATTTCATGGTAAATTAACGGGTTCTCGTTTGTTTTTATTTTATATTTTTCTGCTCCTTTTTCACGGCACAAACACAATGGAGGAAAGAAATGGATGTCGATTCAAAAGGAAAAGGTTTCAATGCTATAGAAATGTTTGAAATGTTGGGTAATGGCCGTTACTTACTGTTCTCTCAGGTGAAAAGGTAATTCACAATGCGTGAAAAAATTAATGAAAGAAAAATCTGATTTTTTTGTTATGATTCCCTGTTTGTCAACAACTTCTTTGGTTTAAGTCATTATGTGAGCAAAAGTTTTGCAAACTACTATTGTACGTACAAAAGATTTTAATTGTTATCCTCCCACACCTTTGCCTTTTCATTTATTCTCTAGTTCTCTAGTTTTTCCCAACTTTGAACACCACAAGGTTTTTATACACGTAATCACTTAATTGCCTCTTTGAAATCCTGTTGCGTGTACTCGTACAGTCGGCCACAGTCTCAGATACCTATTTTTGCTCGATTGGCGCCCTTATGCCGCACGCGATAAGAGCTGCCATGGGGTATCTGAGATTGTGGCCGGCCGTACCATGGCTTAAAAATATAGAAAAGCACGGCGCATGGAATGATCTTAGGATTTTGTCAGAAACTTCTTCTGCAGGAAGAAATGATTTTTTCAACATTGGTGGCGCTAGTTAGCCTTATACGGAGCCTCCCAGTTAGTTGCCAGCTCAGTAATAATAACAAAACGCATTCTATTGCCGACTAAAACTGCAATAATATTTTCCCTATTCCCGACAAAACTGTGAAGCAGCGTAAAAACGTCAATTAGCAGACACTACGCGTCCGTTTAAAGTACACTAGAGGTGCTTGGCAGAGGTACGGCTGGTTAATTAATACAGGGTAGAGTCTCCTTCTACGGGGTTTGTTGAAAAATGTACGCGTTATTACGCATTTTGTTTCAGCGAGGACCAATCGTACAATAGAGAATGGAGAGGAGAGTTATGACAATATTTATTTCCTTTTCTATACCTACATGGGGTTACGGAATGATTAAATAATATGTTTTGGGTCAAAGAGGTAATTTTGAAACATAAGTACCGTATTTTACATTGTGGAATGTAGTAATAAGATGCATTATCTTCTCTAACTGAGCGTGTGAGGCATTATACCCTCAACGCAAAAATCGCCAACCCGCATTGAGCACGCGTGGTGATTAAGCCCGAACTCTCTCTCTCAGAGAAGGCCTTTGCCCAGCTAGTGGGACATGTACAATTGTACAGGCTACATCTTACTTTTTTTTACTTCTCTAACTAATAATTCATCATCATCATCAATTCCTGTTATCCCTAATCAGGGACATAGGATAGGGCTCTTAAAACAGTTTTCCATTCTGGTCGATTTTGCGCCTTTATGTCAACCTCGGATATGCTCCTCCCGATACTCTTTGCTTTATGTTGCACTGATCGACGCCAAGTTGTTTTAGGGCGTCCTCTCTTCCGTGTTCCAGTTGGACATCATTTAAGTTCTATTTTGGAGGGGTGGTTTTCTGGTAATGTAACTAAACAACTAAAATTTTTTTAAATATATATTTATTTCTCAAAAAACACACGTAATAACAATAAATAACATTTTCCAAACTGCTTAAGCTTAAAATTTACTAACGGTACTATAAATATACCGGTAATCATTATTTACGTTTGTACTAATAATTATGGAAGTATAAATAAATTAAAGTTTACTTGTATTAACGAATTGGATCAAGATTCTTACGAAACAATGCGAGGCAACGTTAGTGGTTATCACTAGAAGTAAAATAAGTCATCGAATTTCACCTGACACAATGGTTTTTTTTTTTTTGTCCCGTATTTTCAGGTGCAAAGGACCAAATCGTCAGGAGGATTGTCCTGAGACGTTAATAAAATATAGGTACCTCGACGAATCATCCAATCCAAGGTTCGAGACGGCAAATCTTCAACAGACAGCGGCCCGCGGATTACTGCCGACTTATTTGAATAATTTTTACATTTAAAATCATTCGCCAAGACGACAATATCCAAAGGGTAACCACTCACTCCATAGCCAAGATAAGAGCGACCTCGAATAAATTCCAAGTGATTCTTTTAATGCGGATTTTAAGCAGATTTTCTTTCTTTCGGGCCTCGGGTAGAGCCGAACGGTTTTTAAGTAAAGATCTTTATAAATATTTATTACTTTTTACTTTGCAGTTGACGTTTTCGGAATAGCCCTCCGGATCAGATTTCAAAGTTTGATTTGAATTGAAATTGGAATGAAAGGTAAGTCAATTACTTTTTTAAACTTTCCTTTAACTTGACGAACTGGCTAGCAACATAATAGGTACACGCTTTTATAATAGTGAGTTAAACAAATAAACAAATGAATGTGTCGAAAATCTAATGGCAGGCTGCAATTAAAACAAATTCATTCGAAATTCGAACTTCACAGCCGGATTTTAAAAGCTAACGTTTTATGCACACAAGCACAAATTCCATATCACAGGCACAACATTCGATGGTGGCACAGTCGGTCACCACCAAGATTTCACTAGTTTTTTTCGATACTCGCTCTTATGCTTGATACTATAAGAACTGCCTCGATATACCCATAGCGTAGCTAAGGGTACTGAAACGGAATCAGACAGCGTAACCGAAGCTTAAACTCAGTTAGAGCAGACATCGCCGGCGGGAGGGGGTGGGGGGTGGGGAAAGGGTGTCCGATGTATAAAAGCTATAATTTTAATTATTCACATTTTCATATCAAAATACACGCCGTGCAGTTCTGTCGCAGGCTGCTGGTGTGACCGTCGCCGCTTCAAAACTGTGCTAGCAGTTTATAAGTTTGCTTAAATCATATAATTATTGGTAACATAGTGATAATGACAGATCCGCTGAGTAAAGGCTTCTTCATGCTCACGCCACCTCTCACGATCCTGTGCCAGACGCCACCACTGCTTTCCGGCTACTTGGGCTATGTCATCGGACCCTCTGGCTGGTGGTCTCCCAATCTCCATTACATTATGTATAGTAAACTATATTATTATGTGCTTTTATTTCCATACACTTTATTCCACAGATTAAATGAATGTAAAATTACAGTACTCTAATTCTTTCTTAGAGAATATTCTTAAGAGTTTTTGCAGCAATATTTTTTTTTACATTTCACTTGGATTGGATAAATTATTTAAAATGCAATCGTTAAATTTTATATTTCTGTAAGAATAAGGCATTCTATAAGAATAACTGTTATTTTACCAAGAAACAAAACCCAATAGACATAATTTCATTCACTGTTGTCTGTAATATGTTTGTTTTCTAGTAATTTATTAATAGTACCGTTTGTTTCCCAAATAAAGAAAAATTTGAAATTAAAAGTGCCACTAAAAAGCAACCAAGCCGGCTGCGTCCCACCAAACGGGTGAAGACGAATTTTCTAAAATTATTGATGCAAATGTCGGCGCAGCGGGCCCCGCCCGAGCGTTTCCGATGATGCCCGAGCGCGCCCGAAGCAGCCATGTTGCTCTGTGGCTTTACTAATGTATGACTTTTGATTGGACGTGTGAGTTTTCCATCTATATCTGTGGTATCTACGCACTCACTACATTTGTGAATTTGTAGTAGCAATACCACTCGCCAACCGTGAAGAAAAAAAAACATCGTGAGGAAACCCGCGGGTTAGTTGGCTTCACACGTAGTGACTTGTCTTTCCTGTGGGCTAGGCCGACTAAGCTTTCAGGATGGTACAGGTGCTGGGCAAGCCTACTCCATCTAAAACAATGTCCCAGGCACTGCAGGGCCGAGTGGTCTCTTCATCCATTTACGAGTAGACCCGTAAGATCAATCACAGTTTAAACCAAAAAGGCTAGTTTAAATCTGTCGATTAATTTTCATACAAAAAGCGAGGTTTAATCTAAGGACTGAGTTTAAACTGTGATTGATCTTACGGCAACTAGTGTGAGTGAAGGTGCCACTGGACGCTGTATAAATCATCTCATTACGTAGATGCAAAGGCCTTAGTTTCTGTGGTGTCTAGGGAAATGGGAAAAAAATTAATCCTATTTTGGTACTAGGTACAGGAGAGGCTGAAAAAAAAAAAAAAAAAAAAAAAAAGATGGTAGATATTGGAGTGGCACGAAGGCGCGCCACTCAGGCAGCGCTAGAATGGTTCAAATGCAAACTTTTAAACAACAAGAAACGTTCAACAAATAAAAAGCATCGATCTTTTTGAAAAGTTGTTTGAAATCACATTTAAAAGTTGTCGTGTTTCAGAAAAAAATTGCCCTGTATAATCATCTAAAGCTGATGTAAAGGCCTATGTTTAGCTAAGCCTCTAAAGTCACAGTACCCCTAACTAGCTAGCTTCGTTAACAAGGGGGCATGATCACGCGTGCCATCACCGCGAATAGTGTGGAAAACCTTTTAATATCAAATGAGCTGAAAATTGGTACGTGCGAGAGTTGTTAGTGCTAGTGTGACAACTACAATAGAGGTGTGATAGGATACTTTTAGGGTGGTATTAATAGTAGCATCTCAAGCTCTGCCTCATCCTCAAGCTCAAGCTTGAGTAGCTGTCAGCATATTAAAAGACACTAGCTTGACATTAGCTAAGGTCTAAAGTCGGTGATTTTGTTTTCTGAGACGTACTTGAGCTCGAGCTTGAGCTGCCACCCTTAGATTCTTAAACTTAAACTTTCGTGAGCACTGCACCCTTAGATTCGTTGAAAATTATAAACTCTCCAATGTATCCCACTTTTAGAAACAAATTCTTATTTAGTTAAATAAATTTAGTTAAATTTAGTTATGTAGATAAAAGTAGTTTATGTATTATTGTGTACTTTCTTGCGCGCTACCCAAAACCCTATCTGCAGTACCAAAGGTTGACTGGTAGAAAATGCTACTTAGCATTAAGTACGCCTTTGTACAAACGTTTTAATGTGCAATAAAGAATTAAATAATAATAATAAATTCTAAAGCCAAATTGTAGCTCTTCGTAGAACAGCTACGGCGTAGTACAGTTTCGTAGCATCTACGTTTCGTAGCACCTTCGTAGATGAGATGATTTTTGATTGCTCAGCAAAATTTATGTTTTGCATATGGGTGGGTGGATTAATTATACTTTTTTTATGAGTTCAATGACCTTTCATTAATAGCCTGTATATTTTCCCAGAACTTTTAATATTGAGCGACCGGTTTTACCAGATTTTACACTCATTTTATTTAGTTTGCCATATTCAAACATAATTTTACTGTATTCGGAACGGGTTGAATGACGGTCTAACCAAAAGTGAGTGGGTAGTATAGCTCTGTATAACATATCGATATCATCAGGCCTCGGGGGTACCTATTGTGTTGAGTAATTACATCAGCCGCGTGTGATCACGATACACCTCGATGTGATTGTCATTTGTTCAATTCGCAATTGAGTGTTACTGGTGCTACATAGACCACGCTACATAGACATGGTCTAGTGGGTAGAACAGTGGACTCTGAAGCAAGAGGTACCCGGTTCGATTCCCAGTGCGGGCATGTATCTATGACTTTGTTTAATTTCAAAGTTACGTACATTTGTGAATTTGTAGTAGCAATACCACTCGCTAACGGTGAAGGAAAACATCGTGAGGAAACCCGCGGTTCAGTTGGCTCCACACGTATTGACCTGTCTTTCCTGTGGGCTAGGCCGACTAAGCTGTCAGGATGGTATAGGTGCTGGGCAAGCCAACTCCATCTAAAACAATGTCCCAGGCACTGCAGCGCCGAGTGGTCTCTTCACCCATCTAGTGTGAGTGAAGGTGCCACTGGACTCTGTATAAATCATCTCATTACGTAGATGCAAAGGTGCTACATACGCTCGTAATAACTAGCCTCTGCCCGCGACTCCGTATGCCTTATGGTACTACACATAACTATGTGTTTGAATTTGCAAGCAACTTATTGTGCAGAATTTTTTAGGTTGTCTATGCTTGCCCAGTACCTATACCAAGCTCCCTAGGCCTACTTATCCAACTAAAACATATTTTTCTTATCCGAGTACAAATCAGTAAATTCCAAAATTAGGAGATATTTGACGAAACCGTGTGGTTATACCACGTACCGGACGGATACTTAAAACTAATATTGTATGTCGCGCCACATTCGACCTAACAGTTCTATTCCGTGCGCCACATCTCATTACGACACTGACAATCACAATTTTGCTTTGACGCAGGGTCGGTTCTTGTTAAGACCCTGGTCATAGAACCCAAAACATTACTAAATAATATAATTAATTGTTGAATCGTGTCGTATACTTATACAAATAAAAAAAAGTGTTTTTTTTTATCATGCTTATTAGGTACTACGTTAAAGATGTGTGCCTTTATGAATTATTCTGAAAATTTCTCTCTTAAGGGTAGACGATAGCAAGGTGGCGGGAAATTCAAAATTTTCACAGACTTTTACATTTTGTACCTAAACTGAACTATTTTTGTTAAGCGATTTTTCGTTCGCGAGAATAAAACCATATTCTTTTCATTATTGTAAACAACAGAACAACAATAATTCAGCCGATTATGTGTTCTGGTCTACGAAGCAGTGGTACTGCCCAAAAAACTTGTCGTAGACCAGAACACATAATCGACTGAATTATTGTTGTTCTGTTGTTTACAATAATGAAAAGAATACGGTTTTATTCTCGCGAACGAAAAATCGCTGAACAAAAATAGCTCAGTTTAGCTACAAAATGTAAAAAACTGTGAAAATTTTGAATTTCCCGCCACACTACTATCTTTCAGCCTTAATGTGTTTTAATGTACAAGAGAGTTTCAAACGTCTTCAAAACATGTATCTGAATTAAGTTAGTATTTTGCTAATCAGGTGAACTATCAGCGTCCCAACGAAGCCTAACCCCAACGCACTGCGTTGTCGGGGTGATAATTACGTATATAATTAAGGGCGCAGTTAGGCGCGTCGCAGCGTTTGAAAATTTCATAACTTTATCCGAATTCGTAGGTTAAAGGGCACGTTAGGGAAATCTCTCGCTGGAAGCTGCGTAGGACCGGGAGCTAATGCGCTACCTTCAAGGTACGAGGGTTGAGACGAAGATGGTACGGCCAAGGTTTGGATGAGGTAATTTTGCTACGGCGAAAACTTTTCCGTACTTAAAAAACTAAGATATAACCTGTATAATTCGGTACGCAAAGTTTTTTGTTCGAAAGTCCGTTATTGGCTTAATCTTATCTTTAGACAATATTGAGAAACTAATTTCAATATTTTTTATTTTGGTTCGGTAGTTTGGATTTTACAACGTTTCAAAGATACGGTTTTATGACGTCACGCGACGGTCTGCATACTGTTGGCGGTCATAGGAACAAAACATTTTAGCGCATAAAAACAAAACTACTGGACCAAAATAAAAAATATTTAAATTAGTTTCTCAATATTGTCTAAAGATAAGTTTAAGCCAATAACGGACTTTCGAACAAAAAACTTTGCGTACCCAATTGTAGATGTCCCACTAGCTGGGCAAAGGCCTTCTCTCAGAGAGAGAGAGAGCTTAATCACCACTTGTGCTCAATGCGGGTTGGCAATTTTCACGTTGAGGGTATAATGCCTCATACGCTCAGGTTTCCTCACGATGTTTTCCTTCACGGTCAGCGAGTGGTATTGTTACTAGAAATTCGCAAATGTACGTAACTTTGAAATAAATGAGTCATAGGAGTTTTGATGTGCCATTAAATATTTCCCTTTACTAAACACCATCCTGACAGCTTAATCGGCCTAGCCCACGGGAAAGACAAGTCAATACGAAGTGTGGAGCCAACTAAGCCTCGGGTATTCTCATGGTGCTGAGCAAGCCTACTCTATCTAAAACAATGTCCCAGGCACTGCAGCGCCGAGTGGTCTCTTCACCCATCTAGTGTGAATGAAGGTGCCACTGGACGCTGCATAAATCATCTCATTACGTAGATGAAAAGGCCTTAGATTTTTACTAACTGCAAGATATAGATAGATAAATAGGTAGCGAACATAATTGTACACCAGAAAAAAAATACAAGAATTTTACTAACCTAAAAGTACAGATGGCTGTCTTATCGCTAAAAGCAAACTCTTCCAGATAACCTTTCGATGGGCTTGATAAGTAAAGATATACCTTGTCAACCCTTCGTAGCTCCGTCTCAAAATCTATTCGGTGAGTGGGTCTCGCGGACTAGGTAGCCCGAGTGCCCTTAAGTGACAAGTTTCAGATGGATTTTTGCTGTCACCTCCGTCGCTTAATTAGTATTATTGGCAGACTTTATCCGCGTTGGGGCGGGAAACGGGAGTTAGCAAGTTTCGCGGGTTTCCTGGGTACCTGGGAATATAAGGCTACGGAAGAGAAACTGGTTAAAAATGTCGCTAACTAGCCAAAATGTACGCACATATAAATGCTGACAGCCCTCTCCCTTGCATGTGCATAAATGTTCTAAACATTCCCCATGATTAATTGTTAATTATGCAACTAAGGCCTTTGCATCTATGTAATGAGATTATTTATGCAGCGTCCAGTGGCAACTTCACTTACACTAGATGGGCGAAGAAACCACTCGGCGCTACAGTGCCTGGGACATGTACAACTAGGCTTAAAATAACAATATAATTAACAAAATAAAAATAAAAACTGACTTCACTGTTGAAAATGTACACTGTTATTAAGCTATTGCACTGATTCTGAGTGAGTTGCTGCTGTCCGTTCTTCATCATAGGTTTCATATCTAGGACATGTGTTCAGGCACGAGAGATACAGCCTCCTGCAACTTATAATGATGGGAAAAGTCGCTGGCAAGAGACGCGTCGGCCGAAGGAGAAAATCCTGGCTAAGAAACCTACGGGAGTGGACCGGGATCGCGAATACTGCCCAGCTATTTCGCCTCGCGAGAGACAAAGAGGGATATGCAGAGCTGACCGCCAACCTTCGCTGAGTCGGAGAGGCACCCTAAGAAGAAGAAGTTCTTCATCAGATATTGTCAATTTTTTTCTGGGACTACATAAAACAAAAAATAATAATAAAATACGTAGAAAAAATATACAGGTCGAATTTATTACCCCCTCAGTCGGCTAAAAAGTAAACGACGCACTTTTTGACATACTTTTGTTTTCATGGTCCTAATTTCGATCGTAATTGAAAACGGAAAAAGGCGACAACGTCGCAACGCAGTGATGTGGCATGCCTGGCCCTAACATTACAAGTAGGTACACACGACAGCACGTCGACCCTTACACGCTAACACTCTACTCAGTTACGTTACGGGCGACTTTACAACAAAAGTGTACACTCTGACGTGCTGTTTGTTTGTTTGATACACTTTATTGCACACAAAAATAAAAAAACTTAAATAACATTATAGAAAGAGAACGTGTACAAGGGTGGAGTTATTTCTAAAGAAATTTCTTCCAGCCACCACGCTGTCGTGTGTACCTAGCTAATGTGATGGGCTAAGGTTGACTTTTAAAAAGTAGAGGGGTTTTTTACGCATCAATACTTACGCGAAAGTCAGCTTACTGCGGTTAAGATAATCTCTTGAGTTTTTAAAGCAACTTAGTCGATTTTCACGATCTTGTTAGTACTGAGATATTTCATTATTATTCCCAAGATAGGCAAAATATTCCAGCAACAATGGAAAGGAAATCAAATCCCTCCAGGGACATAACTGCGACTTTATTACTTTCCCGATACAACAAGGTAGCTCTGTACCCACCAACACAACTAAACTGTGGTTTAGCATTAACATAAAATCACACTTAAAATTCCCGGCCCCGCCTGTCTTAAACTTTATTAGAAGATATCCCCGCGATAACTCCACAAAATATAAATAAAATGACAATAGAATAATTACCTAACACAAACAGAAAGGGTTTTGATATCTTATAGCAGTTACTTAACCCCTTTCTTTAAGGAGAAAACTTGTTCCTCACCCACGCAAATACAATCCTTATCCACCATGAGTTTTAAGTTAAACTTCGTATGCGGACACCTCTTTGTGCAGGCTCGGTACATTTGCTTGGGAGGCAGCAATAAACTTGTGTTAAAATGCAAATAGAGAAATGTGGATGAAGGTTTGGTGTTAGAAGATACAAAATATTATGGACTGGAGCAAATATCCTTTGCGGAGGAGGGAGAAGGAAGACCTATGTTTGATAGATGGGCGAAAGTTAATTAAATTTGCCACTTAAATATATTTAGATAGGAAGGTAAATCGAGCTACTGGAGCTCTATTTAGTTCTTTGCATTCATTGCAGTTCTTTGCAAAAAGAATGCTACTATTTATTTATCTTCTTCTTCTTCTTGTAGTGCCGTCTCCTATCGGAAGTTGGCAATCATCTTGGCTATTTATTTATCACATATTAAAAAACTAATGGTACAGTCGGCCACACGCTAGGATAGCCCTTTTTGTTCGATTGGCGACCTTATGCAGTGCGCAATGGGGGTATCTGTGACTGTGGTCAACCGTACTACAACTTCACCTATGCCTCTGCCTCTAAATTTAACCTGAGATTTGTAGCTACCTGGGACCTCTTGTTAAGAGGTAAAAAAATAAATAATAATGAATCAGTAAATCTGTTTTATCAAAAAATGAAAAGTACCTATGATACTGACACCTAAAATGTGTGAGATTATTTACACACTGCAAAGGAAGATATTTCTTAGCAAATAGGGTTTTTCTCACCTTGGGAATTAAGCAATGAAAGTTAAGATTTGTCTCATTCTAAGCTGTTATTCATTTTTATGGTGTCATCGTGTTAAGGCGAGACGAAACTTTCCAAATTACTTTTTCAGGTGTTGATGTTGATACTTTTGTTGATATAAACACTTACAAAGCTACTACGTAACTCAATAAAGGTTTAAAATCACTAGTAGACATGGCGATTATTATTAAAAATCTCTGGCATGGTAGAGCATATCGAACTCAAACATTTTGACACATTGCTTTTTATCCTACTTTAGTGTTGGTCAAAATTTTGATTAAACTTTAGCAAAGAATTTGTCAAGCACTGTATTAACTAAATGTTGGCAGTGAATTTGTGAAACTAGGAGTTTCCAGTATTTACTCTGCTTCGTTCTTTGGGGGTTATCCTCCTATTTATTTCAATAAGTTTTGTTGCCTTCCGTATCCATCAAACTTTGCTCAAAAGGTAACAAAATCAAATGCACCAAACCAAACTGGCCATCACAGCAAATTACAGCGCGAAAGAAAACTACAATTAAAGCGAAACAACCCGCTAAAAAGTTTCACTCGAAAGCCGTCGTCGTACCGTTATTTAGTGGCCTCACCCTGTGAAATATGCAAATAAGTATAATGATATTGTTTTCTTTGGAAACTCCTATTAATTAGGAAGTATGACATTCGCACTTTATAAATCCGAGTTGGCTTAAAATTTTGCGCTGTTTGTTAGCTATTAACGCTTAAAAGTTGCGCTGTTCCAAAGACACAAGGTGTGCCCAAGCAATAAACGCTTATTTATGTCGCTTAATAATTCAGCGATGTTAATGGGAATATTTTTCAGCGAACTTTAAGGTATTTTTATTCGTTACGTTAATGTAAAGTGGGAGTTATTGTTGGGGTGTTTCACTTTGTTGGCTTGAAGTAGTGCTTATCCGGTGCGAGAACATTTGTGTCGCTTTGAGAGTTCACAGGTTCAATTCCCATGTGGGGCTTGTACCTTAAACGGTTGAGCAAGGGAAATGTCTAAACAATAGAAGAACAAAATACCTCGGCCATCTATGCTTAGGCGTTGCTAGATAAGTTAATGACGTCCTTAGACCATTTAAATAGTGTTGGTCCTTGATATACAAAGCGGTCGACAGTATGGCTCTCGGCAAAATCTATGGCTCTTTCTATATCAAGTCCTTTAGACTCTCATACCTATTCGATTCGTCTAAGATATTTTTGGCATTATTCTAAAATAAACCTACTTTATATAACTTTTAACGGTGTACGCGAGCACATTTGACAGTTCAGAAAGGAAGTGGATTTTAACAAACAATCCGTCTAAAATTATTTTCTATTAACAATATTTCGTGGGTAGTTTTAGACACCTATCTCAATACATAGGGGGGTACCAATCACAGCCTTATTTATGTTGCTTTTCCAGTCCTTGATCCTCAAGGAATAAGATTCTCAGTGAATTAGAGCCTCAAGGCAGAACCCTTTTAGAATGACTATAGTTAACCAATGCTATGTGAGCTCCATTTGTTCTTAATACACACATATTGTATCACGAAGACAAGAGCCGACACCACAGAGGCAGCCCCGAGCTCTCTCCACGTACAATATCGAACCTAAAACATCAAATAGGAGCCAACTTTACCAATAACCCTGCGGGACGCGCGCTGCGGAGGCAAAGTCAACAGATCTAGGCTGGAACCGACTCGGCGATGAGAACTCATTACATGGCCATCTAATATCCCTTATCCTACATAAGTACAAGTTGCCGGTTAGTTGGTGACTTCCTAGAAAGTTGTTTTAATGTATTAAGCCCCCGTCCACTAGCGCCATCAGTGAAAATGAATCATGTCTCGTTTTTGGATGCATTTTTGCTTAAAACTGGGGGGTTACCCTTGACGCTATTGCGATCAAATTGAAAAAGCTTTTAAATAAAATTCTCTTTGAATTAGCATATTAATGCTTTGATTTTAAATACTTTGTAATGTTTATTCAAAGATATAGCTGTTTTATTCAATAAAAACACAAAATGCGTCTTAATTTGTAAAATATTAAATTTTGTATTTGCGCCATATTGCGGCCGTATTGGAAAAAATGCGTCAAGGGTAGGGGGGCATGTCTCCTTTTTGGATGCATTTTTGCTTAAAACGGGTCAAATGACCCAAATGATGATCCCTAGGTCCTAAGGCCTAGATCAGGATCCGAGAATCTACGAATAAAACTCGCACAAGAAAACAATCCCTTGTTCCTTGTACATAACTAGCTATGTACAAAGAAAAACAACGGCCACTTTTGCGGAGCTAGACCTTGATCATCACTTGAGGACCATAGGGACCTATTTGCACGAAAAAATACCGTGTAGATAAGTATAAATATCTAAACTGAGGCCTGAGATAGATTTTAGGGTGGGAAAACATGACTGCGTCCATCTAACATCTAAATTCCACACAACTTGTGAGGATTTAAAATAGTTGAATGCAGTTTACACGAAAATAAATCACGATTTAAATGTTACAGAAAACCTGTACAAACGACTAACCAAACCTTTTCACTACAACACAAAACCCAGTATCAATAACGCATAGAGGGCAATCCGAACAAATTCAAAAGGTCCCAACGAGTATGAATGGGGCTCTATTGAATGTCGTGTTTACATTGACCGCTTGTCTCTCTTTCAGTGTTCGGAAAGGTAGTCGGCCAGGCGGAGTCAATAGGACATCATTACCAGTGTGGAATGGAAAGAGCGTTTAGACGGGCGAGCGGACTTGGGCGAGTCAACTGGAATGGGAGTTTGTTGGTATTAAATTTTATGAAAGTTTAAACATTGAAATAAGTGTTTCAGTTTGACTCTTGCCAATTTTACTACTTTATTGAAGGGGCTTATTTTTCTGGTTACAGTGAATGAATGTTATTTTATTCAGGGAATAATTTATGAAAAACTAAACCCGTTACGACATGATATTTTGTTTGTGTGGAATAAATCCATTCAAGCAGTATTCATATAAAACTTTAACTGCATTTCGTTTATTTTTGTTTAATTTCGTTGTCAGGATAACATGGTAGTCATAGATTCTGTTTTGGTCTATAATTTTCTCTACATTATTTCTAGCAAGCGTAGACAAAAACCTACTCTACGGCTGACAAATTAGAGCCTCTGGTTTAGAGTTATCCATCTCTACCTACTTAAAGATTTTATTTTTACTTTTTAAAAGTTTTATTTTTATTTTCCCTAAGCTTACTAACCCGAGTGAACGAGGCACCAACTAGCCTCACTCGCGTTCGTTGGTCAACATTTATCCAGTCAGATGAAACACGGAATGACCAGTGCTTCACAAACATAGATGCTACATTTGCGACCATTCACCACCTTTTCTCCCACGAAGAGAAGAAAACTATGTCGAGATGGTGTGAAGATTTGCACTGTAGGGACCTTAGAAAAATCTGGGAGTAACTGGTAACACATAAAATATTTTTAAAGAAGTCGGTTTCCTTACAAAACGTTTTTATTTTATATTACCTTTTGTAAGAAAAACAGTGACGAGTTATCTCCTTATGCGTTCTACACTTTGAAGATAATACATAAGCTTTTGGAAGCTTTTTCTTGTGGGTTGAGTCCCTTCTTCAGCCTTAGATCTGCAAAACCATTCTTAGTTTAAACCAAAAAAATATGTTAATTTATTCACATACAAAATGCGAAATTTCGTCTTTTACCGTAGTTTAAACTATCATTGATATTACTAATTTGCTATTGATCTTACCGGTCGGGTTTAAGCTTATCGTTAAACTTGAGGGTCTACCGGCTAAAACGAAGCATTGGCGAAAATCGAAGTTCGATTTATGAAAAATTAACTGGGGCCTTAGCCTGTAACACAATAGCGTGTCAATGGCGTCCTAGGTAGAAGGACAAAACCGGGATTATTTCGTTGCTCTCCTACAACCAGCGAACTAATCCTCTAGAATTAGACTCATAATATTCTTCGCTGTACTACAATAACATTAAAAGGACCGACACTGGACCGACAGCATTAATAAAGATCTTGCATTTATATTTATATATTTTGTAATTTACTACACTTATAGGTATTTGTGTTTTTGACTGTATTCCACATTTAACCAGTCTGTATCTACTTGTGAAGGCTTCTAATTGGCTCTCTGTTTCTAAACTTCGTATCTACAATGTGTTTCTAAAGCTGTTAGCCTTCCAAAAATAAATAAATAAATAAATCGTAATTGAAATCGTCAACCAGAAGCCCATTTTGGCACCATTGCGTTACAGGCTAAGGGCCCTGGTTGGTAGTAAAATAAATTGGGTGGCAGTAAATTTTTCAAAAATTGAACTTCGATTTTCGCCAATGGTAATCGGCTTTGTTTTAGCCGGTAGACCCTCTGCTCTGTAGTTTACTGTATCGAAGCTTATGCTGTGATTGATATTACGGGCCAGACACTTCACGAAACCCTTACCCTTTAACGAAATGTCACACACCTCACCACAATCTAATTCCCAAACCGCCACTTAGGCCACTTAGCACCAAACACACATACATCGTGAAACACCCGACCACCTCAAACTAAGATTGATTAGCGCAAATCAAACAATAACTCGTGGAAACTTGCAAGTGGTTGGTAACCCTCGCTCTCACCTCACCTGCCCTTCGGTAGACACTGTCCTTTTGGGACCGGTAGGGTCCCCATGCTTGGAGGAAGATTCTGGGACATTCTGTGCAAATTTTCAAAATTATTGTTGAGCGGTGCCTGAGCCCGCACTTTGCAGCAGGCTCTGACGTAGGGCTCCAACAATTGTAACGAATGAACCAACTTCAAAATTCGCACTAAAACAGCATTATTTATATTCTAAGGCACTTTAATCGCCAATCCGCATTGAGCCCGCGTGGTGATTCAGCTTGAACTCTCTGAGAGAAGGCCTTTGCCCAGCTAGTGGGACATGTACAGGCTACATCTTACATCTTACAAGGCACTTTAATCTTGTATTCGGTGAGAAGCTTTTTTTCCAAACCCCATACCAGAATAAAATAGGCTTATCACGCCTCGATATTTGAATACTAACTACCTGTAACAGATTAAATTTTGACAGCCCATCAAGAATAATAATAATTATGAATGTGACAGATAACAAAATTGTGTTTTTCTTATTGCAATTGACATTCAATTTAAAACATAATTTTCCATTTTTTGTGTGTTAATCACATGATAATGGTTCTGAATTCCGCTGTTACACATCAACTGTCAATAAATTTCAAAACTAATCGTATTAGGCAAGGTAACTGCCGCTCACTTTCGTACCAGACGACAGATGTTTCGCCTGTTCAACAAAAAAATGACAAAACTTATCAAGCTTGGGTTCCCAAAAACTGCCATCATGGTCACCCCACTCATCAAGACGCCTCAAACCAAAGGTGCTCCATATTTGCTCATAAAGTTACTGACCCATATTGACTCAGCCCAGTCTGGCTACCCCCTTATAGCTAAGGCGTGTTAGTTTCAAGTTATTAACGTAGGTAATTGCCTAATTGCTGTTTGCTGAGGTTTGCTGCTCACGGTGTGTTTGGCCGTGGAGAAAATTGGTCCAAGATGAGGTACATTAGAGTCAAAAATAGTAACTTTTGTATGTAGAGATCTTCTACGATAATACAGGGTTTTGTATTGGTAAGCGACACCAGACTTAGGGACAATAGTTTTGGTAACGCTTCAAACTAAAATTAACTTTTTTTCTAAAATATTTTTGATTAAAAAAAAACTACCTTGTTCCATTTGTTCTATAATAACCGCGACGTGCGGACACCCCCGGCCTTCTCAAAGTGCGCGCCCGATGTGGCGCCCGATAGTGCGAGTGCGGCAGCAAGGGATAGTAAGGAAGGCCACAATTGAATGTATTGTATTGAATTGTATTAGGTATTTTTCACAGTTTTTTTTTTTTTTAATTCAGTTTCGTGTAAATAATCACCCGTAAGTTGCTATCACTTTACAAAACAACACCTTGTATGTCCCGCCCCTCAATTTTTTTTTTAATGGATGGATTTGTTAACTTGATGGCGAAGAGGATGGCGTGAAGGGGAAACAGCAGCAGTGGGAATGTGCTGACATTGAAAAGTGAACGTGAAGAAAGCTTTAGATATTGCCGAAAAACACACGAAATTACTTTAGATAGTATCATTGGTCTATGATGATTTGTTGTGTGTGGGTATCTCATTATAACATGAACATCATGATAACTTCACAAAAAATCAACAGAGGAAAAATACTTTCATCTACATACAAATTCTTTCAGTTTACCAAGGTGCCGGCGCCGGAGGAAGATAGATAACATGTCAGGATTTGAAACGCGCCAACCTCTTATAGTCTCTCGCCATCCGAATCCTTGGACCTGACCTGAAGCGTCCCACGTTTTACACAAAGCCGGGCATGTCATGTTATAGCTTAAAAAAACTCAATTAGGGTCAAAAACACACACAAACACATCGTTTGCGATGAGCCACGCCTGTCTAATAAATCAACGCGTGTAAAGCAATCACAATTCACAACTAATACAATAACAGTGGAGTTAAAGGACGCACCCTGTGCCGGGGCAAAATCACCCCTGTGCGTAAGGATTTAGAAGCTAAATGGAAAAATCGATGGATTTCTAAACTGGTCGTTACGGAAAACTAGTATTAGTTTTCTGGTTCGCTTCTTTGATGAAAGTTTATCTTTGCAAGTTTTACTGGAACTTTCCAAGCAGGCGTACTGCAGTCAGAGATTGGCAGAAGGGGCGTGAGTTCCATCTCTCCTCCACGACAAAAACTACTGGACGAGGTCGAAACTAGTCGCCTATACCGACGTTAATAACACTAAGGTCTGATTTTTCCATCCTCAGGTAAAGCCCCAGTTAGTTTATTCGACCAATTTTGTATGGGCTATCCCATACAAACTTCGTTCCATTTTCAAATTATTCCTAGGAATACTGTGAAAAATCAGACCTAAGTGAAACTGTAATAGTATATTTCATTACAAGTGTGGAAAGGCTGTCATTGCAACGAGTTCCGACAAATGGCTACCCGAGCCGAGGCGCAGCCGAAGGCGAGGGTTGACAGTCGGAACAAGTTGCAATGACGGTTCCGCACGTGTACTGAACGACTATTTTTAATACAGTTGCGAAAAAATGAAGCAATTTAGTAAAATAATAAAAACACAATAAACTCAACTAACTTAACATTTTTGACTTTTCCGGTAAAATGTTCTCCGAAGCATTTTGTGCAATTATACTGAGTTCCGGTGGTGTTAATTAAAAAAAAATAGGGTCGAAATTACTCATTTTGTGCAACAAACAACTAAAGCAAAGAAAATTTCAGAAAAATCAAAATGGCGCCAACCGTAGAATATAGCACAGTTTTTTTTTCTTCACCCATTCTGGTAGGCAAAGGCAACTATGCATACAGCCAAGTCTTCAGTAGAAGTTTTTTATTGATATGACATGAAAATGAAATTTAATGAAATGAAACCTAACCAAACTCATTCAATAAAATCATTAAAGTTATAGAAACAAATTAGTAGCTTCTTTTTCGAAATATACGTATTTGCATGAATCATAAAAACTTTTTTAGTAAAAACTTCATGGTTGGTTTTTCTTTTTAATAGACATTATTTTGACAGTTGGGAAAGAGAACGCACGAGTGCGGGAAAGGTAAAAAAAAAGCACGAGTGTGTAATAGCCCACATCCCGAACGCTATACGTCCCTGCAATACGCCACTTTTTGAGCAACTGTATTAAAAAGTCAATAATCGTATACTTTGTGCATTGCTTACGAAAGTTTAGGTAGTAAAAAAAAGTTTTTAGAAAGAATAGAAAAGTTTTTCCATGATATGTCCCTTTATCCTGAAATAAGTAAGCTTATATTACAAACAAACGTGGTACCCTCTTTTCTATTAGACAAAGTTCTACGCATACAAGCCGGATTCCCGCACCCACTAATAACTATAAAGAGGACATATTTTATTAATTACCGAGCCGCTATCACGAAATATCACCTTTATGTCCCATATTTGCATATCGTACGGACAGAGGGCGGGGCCATCGCATGTCGCGAGCCGTTTGATGGGGAATGGGATTGTTCCTGATCGAGTGAGAGTGAGGTCTACTGCTAACAAAGGTTTTCCATTAATCCGCTTAATTTTCGACCAAAAGTACCTACTCTGATCTTGAATTGAGGCACTCGTCTAAATCTCTACTGCTGCGGATTTCCTGGACAGCGATGAGAAATGAGTCTTTACGCAAAGAGTTGAAAACATGCACTCCATTCTCAATCATATGTCAGTGACGTATCTCAACGTTCTTCGGACACATAGGCCGTAGAGGACCTGATAGCCTGGAAAAGCTAATTATGACGGAAAAGGTCGAGGGAAAGAAAGCTCGAGGCAGACCACCCGCTAGATGGACGGATATTATAACCAAAGCCACGCAAAAACACCTGCACAGACTGATCCACATCGCGAGTGATAGAGCGCAATGGAGAACTCTACTCTCCGCCACCTTCAATGATGGTCACGATCCTCAGCATTGAAGGAACGACTGAATGGAATAGATCGGTCCATTTCTAAATGTAGATTCTGGATGCAATAGCAAATTTTTGTGCTATCCTAAAAAAAATTTGTTGGCGGTTTAGCCTACCTATTGTTTGCGAATATTTCGCTTTCGCCTTAGATTCAAAAGGCTTGTTAGTGATAAAAATTAAGGTTAGTATCTGATTACCTACATGCAATAATTTTAAAAAGTTACGTTTTTTAAAATAAAACCATATTCTTAACATTGCCGAAATACATTGTCATCACTTTTTTGTTTCTCCCCTCTTGGTGACAAACCAAAACATTTGAATCTATTAGGAATATTAAATCCATGGATGACGTGTGAAGATAACTATCTGCCAGTATGTGAAATGTGTAAAATATGGCGGTCACCATGAGTTGCTCGCTTGGATACAGGACCCACAGTTTTACAATAATATTATGTCATATGGGAATAGGAAACGAAGCGATCTCCCAGAGTCCCAGAGTCATGGCTTAGGCATGGCCATTGTTGTGGGTGCCGGATGAAATATTTAACAGAAAGAAACTAATGAAATGCAGCAACAACAATGCGCTTTTACCAACTTGAGTAGGTACAGTGAAGTCTACACTAAGTCCGTAGGTGGTCTGTACACTAGGCCTGGCCTGTGTCGTGGAGAACCAATATTGGTGGTAACTAATACATTTTTGTACATTCTGTATTTCCTCAACTCATGGTATTACCACCTCCCGCCATCGCGAGGACCGCACCTTTGATGAAAAATATGAAAATTAATAAAACTCCACACAATCGTACACCGATTTGCTGTGACTGTGAGTAATAAACGTGATACGACGGTTTTGTGGGTCACGCTCTGCTTTGCTTAATTGGATTTGATTGGACGTTAGGTTCCTACTTAGTTGACAGGCTAGGCATCTCACTCCTTGATCGTGTGCGTAACGTCGACATTCGGCAGAAGACCAAAGTCGAAGATGTGGGCGCGATCTGGCTAGGCGGGAGGACGGATGGTGGACTAAGGCAGTCACGGAATGGTGGCCTAGAATGGGTCGACGGTCGGTGGGTAGACCGAAAGCTCGATGGGTCGATGGCATTGTCAAAACAGCGGGAAGACAATACTGCCGTCATAAGCAAGAAGGTGGCAACTGCAGTTGACATAGTTTTGAGATAAATGGCAAAACGTAACTTTTTGTTGTGTCATCACTGTCCGATAACTTGCCATGGATATTTTTTATTATATCGATGTGTTTGGTTATGTTTTACAAAATAAACATTAAAATTCACATTATACAGGGCGTCCCACGGCTATGCCACATGGAGGGAAAGTACCTTAAATATTGTAGATGGAACATTTTACTGAAAGAAGACATTATTTTAATTTTAAAAACAATTTAAACTGCATTCATAGATATTTAAATAATTACATGGTTGAACCAGGAATCGAACCCGTTATAATGATAAAAATTATTACCCTGTAGTTTTATCATACCGATCGAAAGGCTTCATGATAAGGATTATTTTTTGCTTAATAACATAGTGTCATAAATAAAAGGAAGACCATGAATTTTAACATTTACCTGGTAGTATGCAACAAATGGAGCCGTATCCTGAGCCGAAAGACGCGTAAAATTTTGTCCATCGCAATGCGGCTGGCTGATTATAAAGAAATAATTCAAAAATGTGTTTCATTTTCATACTTTTATTATTTTGTTCCTGTGATTTTCATTGATAAATTGTTTAATGTTGTATTAAAAATGTTAAAATTCATGGTCTTCCTTTTATTTCTGACACTATGTTATTTAGCAAAAAATAATCCTTATGATGAAGCCTTTCGATCGGTATGATAAAACTACAGGGTAATAATTTTTCTCATTATAACGGGTTCGATTCCCGGTTCAACCATGTAATTATTTAAATATCTATGAATGCAGTTTAAATTGTTTTTAAAATTAAAATAATGTCTTCTTTCAGTAAAATGTTCCATCTACAATATTTAAGGTACTTTCCCTCCATGTGGCATAGCCGTGGGACGCCCTGTATATGGAAAATGAAGAAATTGTGGCGAAAAAACGGAGATGCCGTCTTTTGAATTTGCATTCCAACAAAACAAATGAACAATAAATACAGATAAAAAGGTGGCATCTACATGAAAGCTTGTATGATGAAAGAGTCAATACAATGAAACGAAAGATAATTGGTAACACAATGTTTTATTTATAATGTAAGTTTTATCTAGAATTCTGTTATATTATAAATTACTTATTTGCGGCGGCGCTGCCTGCCGTACTGACAGGGCATGAACAAGAGAGAATTGACTTCAGGTGACGGGTTCATGATATGAACTTTGCACTTAGTAGCAGTTTCAAGAACTGAAAAGAAAACACACAGACAATGTTTGAATCTGCTCAGTAAATGTTAGCTTGTTTATTCCGAACTTAATAATTTCATGTCAGTACTAAATAAACTAACAATGGTGATATCCCAACAAGTAGAACAATGGACCCGCAAGCCAGATTCCTGGGTTCGATGCACCTATTACTTTAATTTATAGTGGGATACTATAAATTAAAGTAATAGGCATAAACATTGGGCTACTATTAAAGTGGTAATAGTTAATATTATATTGCTAAATACTACTCGCTAACGATCAAGATAAAACACCGTGACAAAACCTGAGAACCTGTGGGATACCTTCAACGTAAATATTGCGTGGGGTGTTTTTATTGAGCCCACAGTTAGTGGGATGTATATAAGGATGCATTTTAATGAAAAAACTAACAGATTAACCCTTAAGAATTAATTGAGAAATAACTTAAATCAGAAAAACTTTTAAAAATTAGGCACTTACACTGTGTCAAACCAATAATCAACTTGGTTCTTGGACTTTTCTTATTTCCAAATCTGAATTGCCTGAATTGTTTAGAATCCATGTTGTAGTTTTCACTTTAATTTCAATCTTTCACAATACTTATTATAAAGTATTTTAAGAAGTTTGTGTGTGACCCACAAAAACTTAAAACACAATGTGGTTCTCAACCCTTCCTTCCAGAATGAATAACAGTTGACGGTATCTGCAAATTCATACCGGCTGAATACAATTAAAAAAGGCGGCATCTTCAATAACAGAGTAAGAAGGCGGCTTCTGCAGACAGATGCCGTCTTTTATCTCTGCATTTGCACATGCCCCCTTTTTGCTCTTTATCAGTACGAAATTTGTGTAGATGCCGTCATTTTGGATTTCGAAAAACCTAGTTACAGGGTGAAAACGGCTTTATTAAATATACAGAAAGATGGCAAATTTTGTACAGATTCCAACGGTACCAAAAACGCAATTTTGATTTTTTTGTAGATGCCGCCTTCTTGCTTATGACGGCAGAATAGACGAGATTGGCATTAGACCGAGGGGGTTGGCGTGAAAAGGAAGAGGCCTATGCCCAGCAGTGGGCTGTGGGCTTTATTTATGGGCTGGATAGATAGATAGATATACTCGTATCAGTTTATATAGGCGTCTATTTTCTAATAACTGAAACCGTTAAACCGATACACAAATGGTGAAGATCTGATGAAGAATTTCGGAGATGGAGAACGGAACTCCACAACGGAAGGCAGCAGATCATTCGGAATCAGTTGAGTAGCTTAATAAGGTTAATAACAGTGTACCTTTTCACTAGTGAAGTCGGTTTTTTAATATATTTTTTTTGTTTATTTACCCCGGGTTTGTTACCTCGTCTTAGTTTCGAGCTCATCCGGAAGTCTTATGCCCGTTTTCACCAACCACCGCTAATTTTAAAAGACCTTTTAACAAAAATTATCTGCGCCTCTTCAAGTCTAGGGGTCATGGATGAAGGACCATACGAATTCCACTCACAAGCGTTATGAGTTGAGTGTGTATGATCCTTCATCCATGACCCCTAGACTTGCAGAGGCGCAGATAATTTTCGTTAAAGGGTCTTTTAAAATTAGGGGTGGTTGGTGAAAACGGGCATTAGGGTGGTATTCTAGAACGCTACTTAAACTCAGTTCAAACTAGAACGCTACTTAAACTCTGTTTAAACTCAGTTCAAACTAGAAAGCTCCTTGAACTCTGTTTAAACTCAGTTTAAGTAGAGTTTAGTAGTGTCGACTGTCGATAAAACAGTGCATGTTTTGATTTGAATATCCCTCCCTTCATATCAAAACATGCACTGCTTTATCGACAGTCTGAACTCCGTTTAAACTGAGTTTAAGTAGCGTCCTAGAATACCACCCTTAGTCATGGAGGAGATAATAATGTCAGAGATCACTGACTCAAGGCCTGATTCGAGGGAATTTTTAATTTGGGAAATATTTGTTTAATATTAGTTTAGTTTACATCCACGGGCCAACAGTGAGAGGCTTATACCAACTGCGCGAGTTTCGTCTTTCTTCCATTTCCATGACTAACACTTGCGGATTATGTCGAAACAAATCGGATTTCCCGAATTTAATATGTACCTAAGTGAGATCGTTTAATCGTTTTAGAATACACTGCTCTATTGACTACCACTCTCAATACATTTTTGTGTGTTTCTCATGGGACGGGATGAGCATGGGACTAATAAAAGAATACGTTTCTCAGTGTCCCACGTACCTTCAAAATACCAGGAATGATACCAAAATAGCAACATTCAAAACCTAATACGTGCGATGAGTGAATTGAAAAAGGAGCGTCCAGTGCCAGTTGGAGTCCTTTCAGTTCGACTGAATCCGAAATGAGAAAAGTTTCAAATGAGCGGAAATGACCCCGATTCTGCGTCCACTGAGTTTTGATTTCGATTTGACCAGCATTAGTTTTTTTTTTTGTCATCTCTTCATATTCTACAGGGTGCACTCTAAGTCGATAGCGGAACTTTAAGTAGGCTGTCTACTGATCACTACAAACAACTTTTACCAGGTGGCGAAAAAAATGGAGCGAAAAAAATATCAGCTGTTCCATACAAAAGGTCGACTCAGTACTGCGCCAAATGTATGAAACAGCTGATATTTTTTACGCTCCATTTTTTTCGCCACCTAGTACAAGTTGTTTGTAGTGATCAGTAGACAGCCTACTTAAAGTTCCGCTATCGACTTAGAGTGCACCCTGTAGTCTAATTCTTGCCATGCCTTACGCTCTGGCCAGTGTAGGTACTTATTTTGTAAAAAAAAACCGGACAATGGCTAGTCCTCAAAACTGGTTTATTTGCGGGAAAATATCTCTTATCGAAATAAAAAACCTTTTTTCGACAAATAATTAATACGTAAGTATTATTTGTCGAAAATCTGATTTTTATTTAAAATTTCCTGCAAATAAATTGGTTTTTAGGACTAGCAACTGTGCGGATTTTTTTACAGAATTAGCACACAGATTCGTCCACTTTCAGATGTTTCGTGACCTTCTTCTGCCAAGGGAAGACCTTGCCATCATTATTACTTGAAGAAGTCGGTACCTCACTGACGACTAACCTCCATTCGTGGAGAGGCACAAAAGATGAAAAAGAACAGTTTTGTAAATGTTTACATTTACACCGTATGTTTTCTCAGCCTCGATGATCGAAAAAATTGCTTCTTATTGAATAACCTATGAGTTTTACGTTCATTACTCTACCTTAGATTGATGGCATGATCACTCAGACATTGTAGTGGTTAGGAGTTGGACGGAGCCCAGTAACACCATTAAATAACCATAAAGGCTACCGATAGCTTCTGTTTTCAGTTTGGACTTGTAGTCGTCCGCGAATCAGGGTGGTTCACTCGTCGATTCAATATTAAACGCAGCATTCCGATGAAGTTTTTCTAATAAGCCTCTATACAGCGCTGGCTATTTGGAAGCTCTCGCTTCTTATGCAAATGTGCTTTCTGGGAAATGTGTTTATGTGAAATGCTTAGAGAGTGAGATTCAAGTACATAATAATATTCTACTAGCTGAGAGAGAGAGAGAGAGAGAGAGAAAAAGAGCCCGCTGCACTAAAAATTTTTTTTTTTGCGGTATGACGTTCCATTGTTTGTTAAATTAATAAAAAGTTAGCGCTGTGACGGGGCAAAACTATATTTTTTAAATATGGTTTTCATCGATTTTCACAATGTTTTATCAACTTAAAGTGCAAAAATAAATTATAGAATAAAATTTGATATTTTCAACTTTTTTTTTTACAGAAATGTCATCCTGTTGACCCTGCAAAAACAGTTTGGACCTTTTTTAACGCGTCCGTCGTGTACTATAGTCCTTTAAAGTTTCACTATCTGAAACAAAACAAAACATTATCCGAGACTAATCATCCCATACCGCCGTAACCTATTTGCTTAACACCATAATGCCTTAATCTACCCGAGACAGTGGGCTATTCAATAACCCGACAAAGCCCTGAATAGGCCCCTCTTTTCGAAGATCTACGTGGGTCTGGGTACCTATTCCGGAGCGGTCATAGGGCATGGGCCAACAATGTGGGTACCTAAGTATCATATGGTAATAGAAGGTTCGCTGCAAAGGATTGTATAAAATGGCTTTCTTCTATGTACAGTGTCGGCCACAGTCTCAGATACCCCTTTTTATTCGATTGGCGCCCTTATGCCGCGCGCTGTAAGAGTTGCCATGGGGTATCTGAGATTGTGGCCGACCGTACGCTGTAATGTAATCCATCTCCCTACAGGGTAATACCCTACCCTAATATTCCTACTTTTTGGATGCATTTTTGGCCAAAAACGGACCCTCAAGTTCTCGATCTAGAGTCTAGTCTAGAGGATCTAAACTAATTTTAGATCCCGTATCCGAAAACCTAAAAATCCTGTATGGCCATATTTCACTTTTTCAGGTTTTATACATAAGATCTGGGACTAAAAATAGTTATTGAGTGTTCCGTACTTTCTAAATATTGTGAACCAGCACAAAACAGGATTGTTTTCTTATTTTCTCAGTTTTCAATTTTGTTTTTCCGAAAGTTGTATGGCTTTACGAACCAAACGCGCTTCAAGCGATGCGAGCACTAAACGCAACCCTAGTAAAAAAAAAAAAACAAAACTTTCTATGGCCGATCGTGAACATAAAACCGCTGCTCCATTTCTAAAAATCTAAAACAAATAATACATCGCGTTCCAAAAGCTCTCCAGCAGAATTACACAGCACCAGACCCGCAGACCAGCACCGGGGCCCCGGAAATACCGCAGCATCCACGGACCAGGTAAGTGGGCCCATACTCTTTCAACTTTCTGTCAGGGGACCGTTTGTCTGATTAAATTCTCCTACATTGAGTTTTTTGCAAAAAAAATAAGTATCCAAAACGAGGATATTATTTCTGTGTATTGACAGCGCTAGTGTGCCTGCCGAAAAGTCCTGTCATGGAGGCCGTGTGAAAGAGAAGTGTGGGTAGACCAGCTGCACGATGGTCCGACGACATCAAGGCCGCAGCAGGCTCAACCTGGACCACAATAGCTACAGACCGGCTTAAATGGAAGGAACATGAAGAGGCATACGTCCAGCAGTGGTCATACTCCGTGCAATTTTAGTGGTTTTAAAGCCGAAGATATTTTGTTGCACTGGTGATTCTGAGCCTAATTACAAAATTTCATTCCAAAACGCGCGAAAAAAAAATCACTTCTCCATACAAATGGTGTCGATTGGCGATAGACATTTGTATTGGGAAGAGTTTTTTTTTTCGCTCGTTTTGGAGTAAAATTTTGGAATTTGGCGCAGAATGACCAGTGCAACAAAATACCTTTGGCTTTAAAACCACTAAAATTTCACGGTGTATACATGCTGAAGAAGAAGAAGAAGTGTGCCTAATGCGTGTGTAGTGGAGTAGTCTTTTTTTTATGTCGAATAAGTAGTTTTGCATGTTCGCGATAGGTAGGTACCTACATATTGGCACATTGTCATACACCTTCTTAGTTTGTGCTTTAGGCTTCACCGAATATCTGGTGACCTCTAACCTCCTGCTATTTGCTACGAGAGGTGCGTGACTAGATAGAGAGTCAGCTAAGGGGCAAAGGGCAACAATAAGACGTCGCTAATGCATGTGGTTATGGCCAGCCCACGGGTGATCCGCGGCACAATACGATGATCCGGTCTGCCTTGCGTGTAGGGTGACCAGACGCTCTATTTGCTAAAGAAATGCTAAAGAAGAAAAAAGAACACCACTTTTACAAAATGTTGCACTAGAAAAAACGGCCAAGTGCGAGTCGGACTCGCGCACGCAGGGCTCCGTACCATTATCTATAAAAGCGGCAAAAAAATCACGATTGTTGGTTGCATGGGAGCCCCCTTAAATATTTATTTTATTCTGTTTTTTAGTGTTTGCTGTTATAGCGGCAACAGAAATACATCATCTGTGAAATTTTAAATTGCCTAACTATCACGGTTCGTGAGATACAGCGTGACAGACGGATAGACAGACAGACTGACGGACAGCTGAGTTTTAGTAATAGGGTCCCGTTTGGCACCCTTCGGCTACACTAAACTAAGGCCTTTGCATCTACGTAATGAGATGATTTATACAGCGTCCAGTGGCACCTTCACTCACACTAGATGGGTGAAAAGACCACTCGGCGCTGCAGTGCCTGGGACATTGTTTTAGATGGAGTAGGCTTTCCCAGCACCTATACCATCCTGACATCTTAGTCGACCTAGCCCACAGGAAAGACAGGCCAGACCCTTCGGCTACAGAACCCTAAAAAGGTTGTTGTGTACATATTCTTATTCTAACCACACATCTTCATAAACAGTCATTCATAATCGTAAACAGAAAATACGATTGCTCTCTGTCCTGCGTGGTCTCCTTCCTGAATGAACACAAGATAATTCGGAAGGCAAAGTTTTTTGTTCGAAAGTCCGTTATTGGCTTAATCTTATCTTTAGACAATATTGAGAAACTAATTTCAATATTTTTTATTTTGCTTCAGTAGTTTTGTTTTTATGCGCTAAAATGTTTTGTTCCTATGACCGCCAAACAGCGCCAACAGTATGCAGACCGTCGCGTGAAGGTCATAAAACCGTATCTTTGAATCGTTGTAAAATCCAAACTACTGAACCAAAATAAAAAATATTGAATTTAGTTTCTCAATATTGTCTAAATATAAGATTAAGCCAATAACGGACTTTCGAACAAAAAACTTTGCGTACCGAATTATTTACGAAAAAACCAGCTCAGAATTTTATGATTTTACATTTCCACACAAAACGCAAATAATGGTCACCCTAAAACGTAGGCTTTAACGGACGTGAGATATTCAATGGGCGTTAGTTACGTATTATTAGTGTGAATTTAATCATCTTCCGACTATTTAGTTGAATGGATTTGGCATATTCATTGCTTAGTAGGTAACCTTTGTCCACAGCTTTGCAGAAATGTGTTATATCGGTGAACAATTTAAGGTAGTTATTAGTACATAGATCAACGTTGGAGACGTAGAGATTTTACAGTAAAATCAATATTGCCGAAATATACAGTCCCGAGCACAAAAATAAAACTAAAAATGTGTTTACTATAGCCGGGTTATAATTGCCAACAATGCAGCCACATATTGCCGAAAAATATTGCCCGTTTAGGCGCCCCATAAGAGTAGAAAGACTGACTTATGTACATCCACGGCGGCAAAGTCCTTAATTGACAAATCGACGGTACACGAAGCGGTCGGTGGGCTGCATTTTTCCCAGTTAGTGCCAGTCGCGGCAACAAATTACTCTATGTCGGTCACGTGGTCCCTACTGGTGGCGTTGTCATATCGATGTTGTTGAATTTGACCAATCCTGCTATGAGACATGCAATGATTCAACGCGATATAGCCCTCAAATCCCTTTTTTTAACCCCCGATACAAAAAGAGGGATGATAAGTATTAGTTTCATGTGTATGTGTCTATCAGTGTGTCAGGGTGTCTTCGTGTCTGTAGCACCGTAGCTCTTACTAAAGCAGGTGAACACATTTGGATGGATTTTTTGATTGAAAGCAGGTTTTCTAGCGAACGTTTAAGATATGTTTTATCAAATCGGTTCACCCGTTTATGCTAATTTGAAGCTATAATGACGGGGGTATTTTTAATTTTTAATTTAGTAGTTATCATCTATGACGCCCAACGAAGAGGCACGTACAGGTCCGCCAACTTATCTGTGAAGTGGCAGAATCCGGAACTACTGTTAACTACCAATGAAAAGTGAGAATTCAGACGCCAGCCAATCAAAGCAACAATAAAACGCTGACAGCGACACCACTCAGTTCACAGTTAAGTTGGTGGATCTGTAGAGGCCTCTTCTCTGTCACACCAATGTACCAGCTAGAGAAGCACAATGTCACGATAAAAGTTTTATCCCATTATCGGCTGTCGCCATCTTGCTTTATTTCACCGCGTGAAACGAGATGCCGCTACCCGATAGTGGGATAAAACTTTTATCTTGTAGTTGTGCTCCCCTACCTGGCCTGGCGGACTTTCGTCCAAAGTTGTGACCAAGAACTAAACGTCCGGTGGGCAAACCGACCGCAATAGGTAGGTACGAGTCGGAATACTCGCCAGTCGGGACCCCAACCGTCTCGTCGTGGTTGATTTTTATTCATTTGCCGGCGCCGGAGACATATCGGCGTCGCCTGCCCGGGAGATTGCATTCTATGCCCCTAATCATTTGTTGCCGGGAATTGGCGTTGGATGTCGCCTCACAATTTTATATTTTTAACCGTTTCGAGCATTGACCGTTTTCAGAATTTCGACCCTTAGGGTGGTATTCTAGAACGCTACTTAAACTCAGTTTAAACAGAGTTCAGACTGTCGATGAAACAGTGCATGTTTTTATATGAAGGGAGGGATATCAAATCAAAACATGCACTGTTTTATCGACAGTCGACACTACTAAACTCTACTTAAACTGAGTTTAAACAGAGTTCAAGGAGCGTTCTAGTTTGAACTGAGTTTAAACAGAGTTTAAGTATCGTTCTAGTTTGAACTGAGTTCAAGTAGCGTTCTAGAATACCACCCTTAGGGTGACATTAATAGTCGTCAGCTCAAGCTCGAGCTCAAGTAGGTGATCTCAGAAAACAAAATCACCAACTTGAGACCTTGGCTAATGTCAATGTCAAACTCAAGTGTCTATTAATATGCTGACAGCTAAACAAGCTCGAGCTTGAGCTTGAACTTGAGTTTGACATTGACATTAGAGCTTGAGATGGCTGATGACTATTAATGCCACCCTAAGAAGAAAAAGACCCGACGGGTGCCGAATAGAACCATAGGGTTCTATTCTACTACGGTACCTCTGACCATCTGTTTATTTTTATAACTGTAGTGTCGCCGACTTTAACAGCAGAAAACAGTAATTCGACGAAACTTTATAAAAAAAGGGCGACTAGTCAAGTTCGAAAGGGTGAAAACAAGCTGTTACAACATATCGGGGGTCAGTTCCCTCGAAGACATGGGTTCTTCCCATGCGCGCAGTCTCCTTAATCACTGACGCAAAGTAAAAAAAAAAAAATTGACTAAAAGATAAATCTGACAGCCAAAATCTTACACCATTTTTTTATACGTTTTTGTACAACTTTGGAAACAAGGTTTAACAAAAAAAAAACTGAGTTCTATTATTTAGAAACCAAACCCGAATAATCATGTGCCACTTTATTCGGAAAACACTGAGTATATAAAAATCACCATTATTTATCTTCCCAAAGTACCTTTTAAAAAAACGCATTATTTTGCAAACTCATTTACCTACGTCATCAATTTATTTAACCATTTGGTAGCCTCTAAGGGAGCAAGAGCCAAGTTGCCAATCTCAGAAATCCAAAACCTAAAGAAGATTTTTGATAAATTGTGATATGTTGACAGAAAAGGGGTTTAAAGGAAAGAACCGAGCAAGGGGGTAGCCATCAGACAAATTTGTGTATTTTTCCGTGTTATTGAATAGATTCCTCGCAAACACGCCCCTAGTGTCAGTATCACACCCCAGGGAAGTCGATAGTGTATCGATTTAAAAGTCAATCGGTCCGGGAAGTAAATGTTGCTGTCCAAACCCCCGTTCAGAATGGGTATTTGACATTAAAATTGGACATTTGAATGAAATGAAATAAAATTTATTGCATATAATAAATAAAAATAAATAATTTATTTTATTAAACAGACAACAATGGTTCAAATAGTTAGTATGCTTATCCTATGTTAGTACTTAAAAGTTAGATTTGTTTTTGTGGTACGCACAAAGTGGTACATTAAAGGGCACGCAAAATTATTTATCAGCTATCGTTTTCAGGATGCTGTTTGCTACTATCCCTTACTCTGCGAAGAAGTGACGCCGTTTTTTTTACGAATAATGGCCTTAGATCCGTCTGTGTAGGCATACATAAACATTGCTGACGTACTACAGTATCGGGGTAGCCGCAACAGCACCCTGAAAGCGTTATTTTATTGGTTACTAGCTGACCCAGTGAACTTCGTATCACCTGAAATAGTTTGACTCTCCGCTTCAAAAATGGCGATTCCAATACAAAATGACCAATTTTTATTTTTTCCGTTTTTAAACTAATCCTTTAACTTTTCCCATATTTCTTTGCTTTTAAACCTACCCTGAACTATGGTGAACTAAACAAAACAGTAAATATGCAAATCGGTCAAGCCGTTTCTTAGTTTTAGCGAGACTAATGCACGGCGATTCATTTTTATATATATTGGTTATGGTTATGCAGAGCATCGTCAAATGTTTTGGTATATCTGACCCACAGGTTTCCAGTGTACAGTGACGTGCATACCCAGTGTCACAATGATTAAATCCCTGGTTCCTGTAGAAGGGTAAACTGTGTTTCAGGAAGCAGTGCCTTCCTTAAATTACACAAGGTATTACAATAATAATTACTGACGTAATAATATAGTTAAAAAAATAAAAATTAAACAGTTTAAAAAGGTTTAATGAATCGCTGAAACGGGGAAAGGTTTTTAACCTCCGATGCAAAAAGAGGGGTATGACACTAGTAAAGGTAACTTTTCTCTACTTTTTATCAGTTTTTCACCAAAATTATACTTAATTAATGGAAACAACATTTGGATCCGATCTGCATCTAACACCGGTTTGGTTTGAAAATACCACATGCACAAAGTCGATTAAAAAGTAAACGCAATAGGAATACGAAATTACTTTTGACATCCGCCATTTTTTATTTTCCCCATCATTTCGAGTAAAAACGTCGTATTTCCCCGTTCGCTCGTAAAATACCCGGATGCGGTGCAAACGGGATAGAATATGCTCAGCTGATATTGTTTCTTTGAATTTTAAAACGTACACAACATGGAGCTCGTAAATGTAACTGCGTAGATACGTTACTCTTGAATTCATGTAGTTTGGTATAAAATCATCGTTGGGTGATCAATTAGTTCGTAACTTTGAGTACTGAGGGTGGTATTCATAGTCGTCTAAGATCACCTACTTAGGCTCGATCTCAAGGCTGGACACCATTTGACTTTTCTGAGATCACCTACTTGAGTTTGTGCTTGAGATGACTGTTAATGTCACCCTGAATTAGAATTAAAAGTATGCCTAAATCGATGGATAGGTAAATATTGCAATGATATTTTAGAAGTTTTCTCACGATGGACTTATAAGTTTGGTTTCCGATATCTGTCATCTTTAGATGGGCTCATAATCCATGAACTGATGAGAATGTAATATGCACAAATAACAGCAATGAAATGGTGAGGTGGAGAGGTGGCGCGAGAGGAAAAAGGCATATACCCAACAGTGGGCAGAGGTGGGCTGATGATGATGAATGTTATTGTAATGCCACAGGGAAGCTGCATAAATCATCAACAAGGGCCTGATGATGATTGTAATTGAACGAGCGAGCGAAGCGAGCGAAGTTCTCCGAGTCTACTGGAACAATCCGGCGTTTGTATGTATGTATGTATGTATGTATGTTTGTATGTTTGTATGTTTGTATGTTTGTATGTTTGTATGTTTGTATGTATGAATGTTCGTTCGACGATAACTTGAGTAATTTTTGTCGGATCATCATGAAATTTGGTAGGCAGGTAAATGAAATTAAAAGAATTTTTAAGTTCGAACATGAGCCAAATCGGTCGAGGGGTTGCCGAGATATGGGGTTGTTAAGTTTATATGGGATGAGAGAGGGCGCCACTGCTGCCTCTCAGTAACATTAAAATAGTGCTAAAAAGTGATTTTAAAAGTGATAAAAACGTAAATCTAATCAGTAAACAGTGAAAGCAGTGATAAAAACTAACAAAAGTGAACTATAAATACAAATTCTGTTTGGAAACAATATTGTGGATATCGGACGTAAAACTCAGTGGAAACAATAAAAATAAACTTTTACGGGTCGCAAAATAATCCGTAACAAGAACTCTATTTTAATCCAATAAATCCAAAAATAACCAAAAATCCAATGTACACCAGATTAGAAAATTCAAAACAGCGCCATCTATTTAAAAAAATATATATTATATTGTTATTCTATTTCCTAACAGAGGACGTGACAAAAAAATATATCAGAGCCATCTGGTGTTCAAAATTATAAACCAAAAAGTCCTTATGCTCAACAATAGAGGTCGCTTTACTTCCAAACTACAAGAGAGTCCAATACAAAACTTAAAATGGAAGAAATACTAGATAAACTACAAAAAATCCATAAGAAAAAGCGGCGAACAAGTTACAGAAAACATTCAAAGAATGTTTGGCGAAAAACTAAAAAAGCTAGAAGAAAAATCAGAAAATCTTTAAAAACGAGTGGAAAATCAAGAGCAAAGACTGTACTATCTAGAAAAAAATGCTAGACAGAAAAATTTGTTTTCTTTGGCGTCGAGAAACGTGAAAAATCGTAGTTTGAGTTGGAAATGATAATTGCAAACTTTGTAAAGGATTTTATTAATATTGAACTGGACCTGAAGGATATAGAAGCACTATAAGAAAGATAGGAAAGAAATCAACTCGCGTCTTATGCATCTTTCACTTCCATCCTGCGAGCATATAGCTCTTGCGCTCCACTCTGGAGGGTCCCGGTCCTCTTGGATTCCAATCCACTCTTGTACAAAGACTTGGATGCGAGGACCAGTTTTCGACCTTTGGAAGACTCGGATCCGTGGTACCGCCACATACCAACAGCTCCCCACAAGCTGCCCTGCGGTGGAGGAACCATAATGGTCCCTCCATTCCCTTAGTCGCCTTTTACGACACCCACGGGAAGAAATGGGTTGGTCCAATTCTGTACCTTCCGGGAACCACACGGGGGTTATTATTATTATTAAGTTTATATGGGGTCGCGAGTTCATAGTTCGGGGCGAACCACTAGTAGTAAGTGAGATGTAGCCTGTACAATGGTACATGTCCCACTAGCAGGGCAAAGGCCTTCTCTCAGAGAGAGAATTCGAGCTTAATCACCACGCGTGCTCAATGCGGGTTGGCGATTTTTGCGTTGAGGGTATAATGCCTCATACGCTCAGGTTTCCTTACGATGTTTTTCTTCACGGTCAGCGAGTGGTATTGCTACTACAAATTCATAAATGTACGTAACTTTTGAAATTAAACAAAGTCATAGATACATACCCGCACCGGGAATCGAACCTAGGACCTTTCGCTTGAGAGTCCACTGTTCTACCCACTAGACCACCACCGCCTTGTTGAACGAGCGAGCGAAGCGAGCGAAGTTCTCCGAGTCTACTGGAACAATCCGGCGTTTGTATATATGTATGTATGTATGTATGTATGTATGTATGTATGTATGTATGTATGTATGTATGAATGTTCGTTCGACGATAACTTGAGTAAATGTAGTCGGATCGTCATGAAATTTGGTAGGCGGGTAAATGAGGCAAAGAGAATTTTTAAGTTCGAACATGAGCCAAATCGGTCGAGGGGTTACTGAGATAGAGGGTCGCGAGTTCAAAGTTCGGGGCGAACCACTAGTAATATTGATGATTGTAATATTGCCATAAATTCCAGAAAATGTAACGTATCTTTTGCATTACGTGATTCAAGTGATGGCGTGTCTAAAACGGTTTGGGGGACTGTATCGAATTCTCCACATTACAAACCTAAAACATCCACCCTCATTGACTCTTGTTTTCAGCTCCATGAGGGGTGTTTTCCTTTGTCTAATATTCCTTTTATTTTGCCCTGATCGTATGAGAGAATGCCATTCAGGGGTAAAGGTTTTTTTAATAATTGAAGATATGGAAATTGGAAATGTGTGGGCGTTTGGCTTTGATAGGCGTTTTCTTTATTCTGCTCGCATCATAAAGAAAAAATCCTTTGTAAGCAAAGCAGGTAATTGTTCTCAAGGTGGTATTAATAGTCGTCTGATATCACATACTTGAGCTCGGTATAAAGTATGTGAACTCAGAAAAGTCAAATGCTAATGTCAAGTCTATTATTTTCGTGTACAATAAAGAGTTTTCTCTTCTATTTGGCCTATTTTTGTTGATTCTATTATCATAGAATAGAATGAAGCCCTATTTACAAAGCTTCAGCCTGATCTACTTGTAAGCTTTTTTCTGTTTACACAATTTCCAGTCAATTACATGAAAAATTTCCGCAATTTTCCGCGTGCCTTTTTTCAAACAGTCCAAGTGCATTCCCTGAAGCTTTTTCCATTTAAGTAACAAGTATTAAAAATTCCACAGAAAAGAAAATAACACTGACACGAAAAGCAAAGAAGAGAAAAAACTATTTTAACCTGACGCGTAAAACTTGGACCAAATGCGGACTCTTCCTAAGTGGTGCAAATCAGTAAAATTTTAGTCTCCACATCCGTCATAATTACAGCCTTTAGTATCTCACACCTTTAATCTATTGTAAACATGGCTGCCCTGCGCGACTGCTGTGTTTTTGTAAACTTCACTCTCTCGCGAGTATTTTTTTTTCTATTACCTAAGATAACTTGTCTTCTCAATTATAAAACAAAGTCGTGTTAGTTACACCATTTATAACTCGAGAACGGGTAGACCGATTTTTATGATTTTTGATTTGTTGGATTTCTCTCCACCCCGAATAGCAGAATAACCATTAAAACAACGGAAAACTCACGAGGAAAAAAAATCTGCGCGGACGAAGTCGCGGGCAAAAGCTAGTGACAAATAAAATGACCGTTTCGGTGGAAGACATGACACCAAAATAACTTTCTCGTAGCAAAAAGTCGATGCCTTCGATCCTAGTCGGGCTGGTTAGACGAAACTGAAGGCAAACCTCCTTCTACAGGGTGCACTCTAAGTCGATAGCGGAACTTTATGTAGGCTGACTACTGATCAATACAAACAACTTGTACTAGGTGGCGAAAAAAATTAAGCGAAAAAAATATCAGCTGTTTCATACATTTGGTGCAGTACTGAGTCGACCGGTGATTTTTTTCGCCACCTAGTACAAGTTGTTTGTATTGATCAGTAGATAGCCTACTTAAAGTTTAGCTATCGACTTAGAGTGCACCCTGTAGTAGACTTTACACTAATAATAAGTATTTTCGTAATAGGTGGGACAGGAAGAGCCCAGCCAGGAGATTCGGAAACAGACACACAAAAAAACGAAACGATATGCGCATCAGGCATTATGCTAGTGAGTGGCGGTCCGAGGAAGTTTCCCTCAGGATTCCATTCGGGATTATTTCGGATATTCCCCAACTCTTTCACTGTATCTCTATGTGCTGAGTGGAATATGTCTGTTGGGCTGTCTGTACCTAGGTAATTAGTAGAGGCGATTTCCATTCGTCTGTTTGACGATGAGTTAAAGGATAAGGACAACCAAGGGATAGTTATGGCTTTACGCACGTAAACAGTAGGTAGTTACACCGGCTCCACCGAACTAAGCGATCAAACTACGTAATGAGAGAATACAGCGTCTTGTAGCACCTTCACTTACACTAGATGGGTGAAGAGACCACCCGGCGCTGCAGTGGCTGGGACATAAGCGATAAACACATAAGAAAATTACAATATTGATTGACATGCATGATCCGTTTAGGTCGATAAGTTGTAATTTCCAAAATATTTTTTTATCGGTTGGATTTAGTTATTTAGGAATTCCATTCTACTTATTAAGTGCAAGTGATTGAAGAAGTAAGAATTAAAAAAGTTAAACATACCTTTTGCGCCAAAATGTTTAAAGCATTGGAGAGTCACATCTACTTCATTAGGAATTGCAACCGAAGCCGCAAAAGTACAACTAGTCGCGAAAGCAAATCGGAACACACTCGACGGCATAATTACGCCGAAAAAATTGTGTTCTTTTTTTGTCGGATAGACACACTTGAGTCGAGTGTTGGCATATTCAAAAATTTCAATACGGAACGGGGTGGCTGTGGTAGCTTGGTACATAGAGTTAGGGCATTCTCTAGCGTACAGCAGTACAGACAAATCTGTTGAAACATCTGTTGCTGTCTCGTGTGCGCAAATACTGAGCGAACGAAAGGGACAACCTGAAGAAAATCTATAAAATCGAGGTTTCGTATTCCCCACATACCTACCTCTCTCAACTGGTCCGAAAAAAAAACCACTGATATCACAAACTACTTGATGTCGGCGTCTTTTTTATTTTATTTATAGTTGTTTAATAGGTTTACCAGACGTCTTTTGCCGCCGCTTTTAAATGCGCATTTTTTTGCCTATTGCTCTTAAAGTAATTTAGTTTTCAATCAACTGAGCCTATAGGCGTCACAGCTTCTTTGATTTTGTCACTTTGTAAAGAGAAAACCTTGTATCTTGACACTAAGGTGGGAGGCGGTTTCAAAAGATTCCTCATCAAAAATTAATGACTGATGCTGATGTGAAATCCGTCTAGTCGTCAGACGGTAGCTTTTTACCTTTTTGGTACAAGTATGATGGAAAGGTAAGGTTTTAATGATGATGATAAAAAATTAAACAGAATTTTCATATTTTTTTTTATTACTGACAAAAACCATAGTATATTTTACAAAGACCGGAAAATACAAAAAGGAACAAATGTAGAGCACATACAATATCTAATAAGAAAACGGAAACGAAAAAAACCATGGAAATAAAAAAAAACATGGAGCATAATTTTTTTGTGAGGCAATAAACACCTTTTTATCTTTATCTTATCTTATCTTAATAATATTTCTTAAGACACAATTTACCATGTAGTTGCATGCATATCAAGCAAATTATGGTGTAACTCGTGTCTCGACAACATGACAAAGTCCTTCACCTTCCTTGAATAATCAACACAACAGCGAACCATTATCAGAAACAAACGACGAACCAGTCACGCCTCTAGCCTTGTCACTGGCCAGAAACATCACCAACTCAGCAATCTCATCAACTTCACTGATTCTTTTGAGGGCCGTCTGTTCCTTAAGCATCTCCCAGTACCCATCAGGAGTTCCACCGTTGTTCTCCATAATATCCGTGAAGACCGGTCCTGGATTAACAGCGTTGACCCTTACGCCATACGGTGCTAATTCCTTTGCCACGCACCTGGTGAAATGATCGAGGGCTGCTTTGGAGACGCAGTACGGCATGACGTGTGGAACTACGCGTTGACTGCAAATGCTTGAAATGTTGATTATGTTGCCTTTTGTTTTGATAACGTAAGGGGCAGCTAGATGAGTCAAGTGGACTACTGATCGTACATTCGTGTTCATTGTCTTGTCGTAAGCTTCTAGGATATTCTGGCTCATGATTGACGCTGAAGTTCCCATACCAGCGTTGTTTACTAAAACATCTATGCGACCGAATGCCTTCACAGTTTCAGCGATAATGTCTTTTGCATCTTCTTCTATCGTGACGTCTTTTTTGAGAACCAGATGCGTGTTTCCGAATTCTTCGCAGGCTGCGCTTACTTTCTTCAGTTTCGCTTCGTTTCGTCCGTTTATGACGACGCTTGCGCCTTCCTTGGCGAAGTGGATTGCGCATTCAGCTCCAATCCCCGAACTTGATCCCGTAATGATGACTACTTTGCCTTGGAAAGTCATTTTTTCTTTCGAGCTCGAATTACGACGATAGAATCAAGTTAGGACAGAAACACAGGCAAATGGTGGACTAACTTCCGCAGCAAAGACGGTACGTTTAACGGTAAAATTAATAAAATTCAAATAAACAACAAAATCCACTTTAGCACGTCTGGACTTGAAAACTAAACTTGTCTCACTGACGAAATCTTTTGTTTTATTTTCTCACGTTGTTCTTCTTATCTGACTGCTATCATAATGTTCCAGTCGGACATTAAGATTATGCGTTTCTGTTCTTACAAACACCTACCTAATATTGTTAAATAGGTGCTTAGTGATGATGATTTAAACAAGATTGTATGTATTTACAGACTTTATCTACGAATATAATGCTGTTACCGGGGCTTATAACAGGACACTTTCGTCAATACGTTTTTATTAATCCTATATATTGAATTATTCCGAGACTTTATGCCGCATTCAGGCTACGCTTCACACAATTGATTACAATTGCGCATAGTTACAGTCATCACTCGCCCGATTATCTGAAAGACCTTAAGACTTTGTATCTACGTAATGAGATGATTTATACAGCGGCGCCCAGTTGCACCATCACTCACACTAGATGGATGAAGTGACCACTTGGAAATGTTGCAATGCCTGGGACATTATTTTAGACGGAATAGGCTTGCCCAGCACCTATACCATCCTGTCAGCCGTAATCGGCCTAGAGACAAGTCAAGTGTAGAGCCAACTAAGCCGCAGGTTTCCCCACGATGTTTTCCTTAGCGTTAGCGAGTGTTATTGCTACGACAAATACACACAATGTCTAAAGGTTCCACCGCTATGCGGGCAGTGCGTGTAAACGCGCATGCATTTTTATCCGGCAAGCATTCCACGTATACTCTCCTGGGAGCTAGTCGGTGTAATAGATAGCGTTGGGAGGAACATTTCCAATAGTAACTGGGCCTGCTATGCCTCCTGAGGACCCTGCTGACGTGTGACAGATGACGATATCGTCTCTTGTTGTGTTACTGGGATGTCATTCCGGCGAGGGTCTTATGATGGCTTGGAACGGTGTTTTCTTTCGTTGCTATGTTTTTTTTATCTACATATTTTTTACTCTACTAGTTGAAACGAAAACACGCACTCCACTCTCAATCATATGTCAACGACGTATCGCAACGTTCTTCGGACACATAGCCCGTAGAGGACCTGATAGCCTGGAAAAACAAATTATGACGGGAAAGGTGGAGGGAAAGAGATGGCTAGATGCGCTAGGTGGCCGGATATTATAACCAAAGCCACGCAAAAACACCTGCACGAACTGATCCACATCGCGAGTGATAGAGCGCAATGGAGAACTCTACTCTCCGCCACCTTCAATGATGGTCACGATCCTCAGCATTGAGGGAACGACTGAATGGAATGGAGTTGAAACGTAACGGAGCGGAGCAGCAGCAGCTAACACAAGTGCTTACTGTCACTGTCACTGTAAGCACTCGTGTGATAAGTTGGATAAACAACCTTACTACTATTAGTATTAGGATACATGATAGACGTCCGGCAGACGTCCGGCACAGCTTTTTCACACTCGTGGTAGCTACTCAGCAGAAGTTTTAGCAGCTCATGTATGCACTAGCTTTTGCCTGCGACTTCGTCCGCGCAGACTTAGATCAAAATTTAAAGTTGCCTATAGTTTTCCCCGTTGTAGATGTCAGCGAGTAAGATGTCGCGAGAAAAAATACTGGTAATTTATGTGTAATGCTGGTGTGTTGGATGGTATAGGTGCTGGGCAAACTCCATCTAAAAAACAATGTCCCAGGCACTGCAGCGCCGAGTGGTCTCTTCACCCATCTAGTGTGAGTGAAGGTGCCACTGGACGCTGTATAAATCATCTCATTACGTAGATGCAAAGGCCTTAGTTTTTGGTGTTCCAAACATCCAAATCTGTCCAGCCGTTTCTGTCTGAAAAAGTAAAAAACATCGCATCTTCACTCATCTCGCGTGTACCAAAATACCTATCTAAGTACAGTCGGCCACACGCTGGGATACCCCTTTTTGTTCGATTGGCGCCCTTATGCCGCGCGCAGTAAGAGCTGCCATGGGGGTATCTAAGACTGTGGCCGACCGAACCTAAACCATGTAGGTACCATTGTAACTCATATTTTTGTGTCTACCGTTTATTCAGTCAAAGATTCGACGTTCAAACTTGATTGCACGTTAAATTCATGTGGGAAAATAAGAGACTACCTACTGTTTTTGCATTTTATACAGGACAGATAAGAGACATATTTATTGAAAGCCAGGGCTTGCCAACCCGCGGCCTGCATTCCACCGAGAGGCGCCAGTCAATAAACCAAACGTTATCTTTTGCGCCCCGCTTTGAAAACATGTTGTTGGGCTCTGATTCTCGAAAGCAGCCAAAACTTTGTTTCGGTTTGTTTTCGTCCGTAATGAGACATGTATTCGGGTTATTTTGATAATCGAGTCTTTCGATATACACTTGTACTCATGACAGCCCGTCAGAGTATACACTCTTTCTAAAGTCACCCGTAACTTAACCGAGTAGATTGCTAGCGTGTAAGAGTCAATGTGCTGTCGTGTGTACTTAGATCTTTTTTATAAGTTGAGTCGTAATAACGGGTACTCGTGCTTGACGATAATTTTTACATCAGTAATTTTGACATCTGCTTTTTTTTTTAGAATAGGGGCCTACTCTCTTAAAAAAAACACTCAACCGTCGAGCGTCGAACAAAGCCCTAATTGAAATGCACACTCTTTCGACATTTAAAACGGTAATTTTTACGGTGGATTTTTAGGGAAACAGCAGCACATCTAGCATGATCTAAAACTGGAGTCAATAATTATTTTGTTGTTATCTCCGTGTCAACAGTTTACCTACTATTCTACTACTAATATCTTATCTACGCCGATCACTAGATTATGATCTCCAGTTTTATAATGATGTTATTATCTACGATATTGAGCGACCTTGTTTTACTCGATAGGAGTTACGTTTGCCTTCTCTTACCGACGACCACACCAAAGTACAATTCGCTTATCTCTATCATCCCATTACTAACATATTGATAAACACTATCAACGTTTTTGTACGCGACTAGTGGCGTTCATGACCACTTTATCAAGCCTATACCTAGTGTTTCTTTTTATCGTAAAGATAACTTTCGACAGCACCGAAATGGTTCAGTTGCTCCAGTTTCTCAGTCAAAAGTAGACGTCCACCAAAAAC
Source organism: Zelleria hepariella (assembly GCA_949319315.1). Classification (NCBI taxonomy): domain Eukaryota; kingdom Metazoa; phylum Arthropoda; class Insecta; order Lepidoptera; family Yponomeutidae; genus Zelleria; species Zelleria hepariella. The sequence continues at coordinate 2,719,028 of OX439396.1, read as the reverse complement.
ATGAGTTTCAAAGGAAAGACTGTGCTTATAACCGGAGCCAGCTCGGGCATTGGAGCGGGGATCGCCATCGCTTTTGCCAAAGAAGGAGCCAATGTCGCTATCATCGGACGCAATGACACCAAACTGAAGAACGTCAAAGCCAAGTGCCAAGAGTATGGCAACACCCCTTTGGTCCTCAAGAAGGATGTATCAAAGGAGGTCGACGCGAAAGTGGCCATCTACAATACCATAGACAAATTCGGCGGCATCGATGTCCTGATCAACAATGCTGGCATCGCACGACTGGCTGGCATTTCAGATGCAAACGCTGTGGAGGCGTACGATGAAGTCATGAACACGAACGTGAGGGCTGTAGTCCACTTGACCAATCTGGCTTTGCCCCACATTATCAAAGCTAAAGGCAACATTATCAACATTTCCTCCATCGGCGGTCGTTCAGTGCCAAAAATCCCAGCGTTCATGCCTTATGTGGTTTCCAAGGCCGCTTTGGACCACTTCACCCGATGCATCGCAGCGGAGTTGGCGCCTAAAGGTGTTAGAGTCAACGTCATAAATCCGGGGCCTGTCTTGACAGACATTGCGGACAACTCCGGCTTACCAGCGGACTCTTTCTGGCAGAGGATGAAGGAAGGCACAGCGCTGAAACGAGTCAGTGAAGTTGAGGAGATCGCTGACTTGACGTTATTCTTGGTCAGTGACAAGTCCAGAGGTATTACAGGATCGTCGTTTGTTTCCGATAACGGTATGTTGCTGCAGTGATGTTAGTGACAAATTGTTGTGTAATTGGTTCAGCCATTTTGGAGTGTAAGTAAATTATTTCTTAATTTATAAATTTGCTGTTTTTTTTTCTCTTTATTAAAAGATAAATACCTACCACTCCTATATGTATAGTCATATAATTACCTAGTCAAAGGGGGACGTAGCTCCTTAACTTTACAAGGAGGTATCTATCTGTTCGAAAATCACCGCAGTCTTTATCTAACTTGACATCTACTGCTATTTAAATGTGATAAAGTGTTAACTATGATAGCGATGTGATATTGATAGATTGAAAACTAGCAAAGCCTTAACAGAAACTTAATAATCCTCAATTTTTTAACGGATTTAACACTCGTTTTATAAACCTTTTACATTTTCCAACGTTTCGAGACCTTTGCAGGGCTCGTGGTCGCGGTAGACTAAATTGTGTTTAAATTATGCATAGTGCTCGAGCAAACCAAAGAAAATAGTAATAATCCTCACCATATCTACAGTGAAATTATCAATTTACCCGCTTAGCTTTTGCCCGGCGCCAAATGCGGAAACTGTCTTTCTTGATTGGTGTTGCTAGTTTATCCTACTAACTGATAGTACGACTAACGATAGTAGATAGCGACGCATCGTACGACACGGATTGCTCCGTTTGAATGACCACGACCCTCAGTGATGAGGATACCGACGCAAGGAGGAGCAGGATAGTAAGCTACGTTTTCTTCAAAACTCTGCCACACCTTTGTCTCTGAACCAAAGATAAATCCAAGCCCCCATCCATTGCCCCGGCCAAAACCAATAGGAGCCCGCGATAAATCCAGCTAACGTCCGACACACCACACTCCACTGTCTTAGCCGCATAAACACAATATGTTAGCCAAGAAAGGGTTGAGACGGAGGCGGATTCAGGTGGGGCCCATGGGTCTCGCACCTCTTTTTCTTCTTCTTCTTCTTCTTTGATCCCTTTACTCCCCTGTTCAATCTGGGACTGACACAAGGGCTTTCCATTTATCTCTGTTCATGGCTAGGGAGGGTAGCTCTGGCCAAGTTGCCAAGTTGACCTCTTTTTAGGGAAAACATACAAAATAGGCTTAGTGATAGATAAGGTGCCGTTTGCTGTTGGCAACCTTAGGGTACGGTTCCCCAAAAAATACAACTACATTACCTCCCAAACATGCTTTGGTTTATTGGGAAAAAAATCCTTGTAGTTTTGACAATACGTAAAACTCTGCAAAGTGGCGATGTTAACACCTTGTGTTAAGGTAGTTAATCCATAATAATCTATAATAATCCATAATTTAAAGAAATATACCTAGGTGGGAATCCTCAGTCCGGCCCTGCCCGCACTTCCCGGTACCCAGTATCCCACCTGCGGAGGGGGTGTGGGCGGGCGGCAAAGGAAAGGCGGGCGGATTTACACCCCTCATTTGTTTGCGATGACCCCCAAGTACTATCTCGCGAACCGTGTACCTACCGTGTCTTGGCGTCGCCTTCCGGTTGCGCTGGGCTTACATTGGAAGGTTTCGATATTTATTTTTTTAATCTTTGTTTAAGGCCCAGCCCGCTTAGCACGCTACCATTTTGCCTACTCTCAAATGTCACCTTAGCCCCTTAACACCACTGAGGTGACAGTGAACAGTGGCTAAGGTGACAGTTGAGAGTAGGCAAACAAAATGGTAGCGTGCTAAGGGGGCTGTAGTAGGCACAACTGGCGCCGCCAAGTGGGCATTTTTGGCGATAAATGATTACATTCGTCGGTTCTACGATCTGCAATCCAAACCTTAGGTCCTAAAAATAGTTAAGTCTCGTGTTGAGATTTTTCAGAAGAGTTTTTAGCAGAAAACGCATCCAGAAGGAAGATATGTTTTATTTTTTTATTGGCGTTGCTAGTAGTGCTAACTATTGTGCGGCAGATATGGATGGATTAGCTACGCAAAAACACCTGCCATGACCTGCATAAGCAAATTTTTCTTTCCTGCTTTCTGATGCCTACGCATTTTTGTTTTGAACGCGCGGGGCGTCATACTCTTTTTTCGTATACTAATGCCCGTTTTCACCAACCACCCCTAATTTTAAAAGACCTTTTAACGAAAATTATCTGCGCCTCTGCAAGTCTAGGGGTCATGGATGAAGAACCATACGAATTCCACTCACAAGCGTTATGAGTTGAGTGTGTATGATCCTTCATCCATGCCCCATAGACTTGCAGAGGTGCAAATAACTTTCGTTAAAAGGCCTTTTAAAATTAGGGGTCGTTGGTGAAAACGGGCATAATTCACCCACAGACTGCTCGTGTAAAACGATGCGATGTGCAATACGCTCTAATAATAAGATTTATCCTGGCTCCCTTGGAACAACGAGCAAATCTGCGGGCTATCATGTTGGCTCTAACAGACAACGCCCTGCGCTCTCGTTCAATGTCTGCCTTGTCCTTCAGATCAGATGTCAACAGACGTCTTCCAAGCGACCATTCTTCCGACTGGACTACCACAGCTGCCAGCCACGCATGTCACAAACCCTACCCATGTAACCGTCCCCTAAGCAGTGATGTGTTAACGTTCAGGACGCCTGTATGGCCGTTTTAATATGAAGCCCGTTCACGATATTTACGTACGTTATTAGTGCCTCAACTGCTCCTGCTACCCTGGTACACGCAACACGACAAAGTACACCTTTTCGTTCGAATCTCACACCTGTGTAACTTGCAATAAGAGCTACAAATGGTATACGTGCTAAAGATGCTTTAGAGGAGCTCTTACACCATCAGCTTTGTTCTTTAAACGGGATTGTTTAGGAGATGGGACAGGATATGCAAAGTGCACCTATCTGCCTAAATGAGATGGTAGTTTTGGAGATTTCTTTAAAACTACATCTTGTTTGTTGCCTTTTTGATCGCAGAGTGTTAAAATCGGCTTGACTCTAGTTTTTAGAACTTTAGAAGCATGCCCTTTTTGCAAGTCAAGTGAATCGTTTGCACGTTTCTATACATAAGCTACTTAATTATGAGAATAAGTTGCTCTAATGCCGATTTCCAACAACTCATCTTGACTTGACAAATTAATGATCTAATACGAATTACGTCATCGTGTTTCATTCGCTCGTATGACATTTCGAAATGCCTGATTATTGTGCGATCGATCTGTTTTATCGTTATATCTAATCGCAAAACGATTGCGATGCGGTTGTACTGGTAACCTAGTGGGTGGCCTTAACCGATGACTTGATTTCTGGTAAAGTTACGATTGTTTGTGAAAATAATTATATTTCACATGAAATATCGGTTAAAAAGAAACCGCGTCACCGTAGTACCTATTGATGGAATGCGCCTGAAGATACACTTCGGTCCTATAATAAACGCAGCGTTAGTGCGAATTTAAATATGTTTTTTTTAACTTCCTTGTCATGACCCGCCATAAAAGTTTGCCGTCAGCTTTCCATCCTCCTCCTTGCGTCGGTATCCTCATCACTGAGGGTCGTGGTCATTCAAGCGGAGCCATCCGTGTCGTACGATGCGTCGCCAGTTGTTCCTATCTGCGGTTGAGTGTATGGCATCGTATACTGAGGTGTTGAGTGTGGAGCGGATTTGGTCGGTCCAACGTGTCGGGTATCTTCCCCTTGGTCGCTTTCCGTCGATCTTGCCAGTGAAAATCTGTTTTTCCAGGTTGTCACTGTCTTTCCCGGCAATGTGACCAAAGTATTCGAGGATCCTACGTGTGCAGATGGTGGAGAGTCGAGTTTTTATTTAAAGCTCATGCAATATCGACACGTTGGTACGGTGTTCTGTCAGCACTCCTTATTCTTGTCTGTTTCTTGCGAAGCGAAATAGATCTTCAAAGCTGGCTTTCGCCATCCATATCCTGATGGTAGCCATGACTTTCTTCTTCTACCAACACTTCCTCGCCTTAATTTGCCCATCATTCGATATCATCATGATTATTGTTATTTTTTCATTATCATAGAGTATTCAGTTAAAAAAAAGAGCCAAAATTAGAATAAAGAAGCCAAGTCTTAAGCGTGTGATATTCTAAATGCCAAAAAGTATTGACAGAGAAAATGCCCTAAGTAAGATACAAATTAATAAATTCCAAACCGAACCGAAAGGGAAACGTCTCAAGATTTGCATAAATCAATAGAGCAAAGGCACAATTAACAGTAAAACTCGGAGTATAGAATAATTGCAACAGAAGGGGAGGCCGCAACGCTTCCAAGCTTGAAGTCTATAAGGCAGCTTATTTTGTCTACAAAGGACTGATGAAGAAACTGAAGCTTTATCATGAGTCCTAAAAGATTTAGAATATCTAGAGGGAAACATGCGTCGACATGCAGTGAGTAGCGACCAAAGCGAAACTGCATTTACAGGGTGATTTTTAAATACTTAGCTTTATTCCTGAAACTCGTCGACATCTAAATGTGATTTTCAACAACTTTTGTACTACCACTTTGGTGAAAGCGCAGTTTTATTTATTCCTACAAAAAAATACTCTCATTCTCTTTGCCTACTTTAATTTACCTGCTTACCAAATTACATGGCGATCCGACTAAATTTACTCAAGTTATCGTCGAACGAACATTCATAGGTACCTCCATACAAACTACATAATACATACAAACACACAAACGCCAGATTGTTCCAGTAGACTCGGAGAACTTCGCTCGAATGTTTTGTTGGTTCATGTACCTTCTTTATTGGCTGTCTCCCCGCCATCAAAACAATATATTATTATCTTTGCGAGTAATTACGGGAAATGCCTTCGAACTGTCCATCTGTGATATCCCTTTGTGCCAAGGAGATCCGCGGCCAATAAATTCAAATAATCCCATTTGGTGCCGCGAAGTTTTCTCGCGGGGGATCGATTCTTCCTTGGCTTGCCAATATTTGCACACAATTAGCCACCAGACGGGCCTCAGGGATTCGGGGGCAGAAAATCGAGTTGCTGGGACAAATAATCGGATAGAAAGCTGCTTTAGTATCGATGTGTAGGATCAATATACTCTATGGAGCCAACTGAGATTTCGGTATTAGAAATGACAGAAATCGCCAAAAACTTTCCCCATAAATTTTGTACGGAAAATTAGCATATTACTCTACCAGTTTTATTTCGTACTCTTCTCAAACTCTACCTACTCTAACAATGCTGTCTCCATTTGTCTAGTTATATAGTAGGTATAGTAGGTAAATACTCTATGTCAGGGGTCACCAATTAGTTTCGCTCGGGGTCCGTTTTAAGAAATGAAATGACCATCGCGATCCGCACAACATTTTATAGAACACTAGAAACTTCCGCATGTTTGTGTTTTAAAACTGTATTTTCTTAGAAATCGATCATTTCCATCTGCAGGGTAGCTTTATCACTCCCGAAAACAATTTTATTGTATTGACGTCAACAAAGATAATGCAAGGTTGCATTTTTATTCAATAAGGGATTTTCTGACAGCTAAAAAAAAATAAAAAATAGTTCTAAAAGCTGTGACAGATGGCGTTGATACGACATGTTTTCTATCACAAAGTAAATTAGTGCTTAATACAGCGAAAATATTTCTTCACTTCATTGCTCTGTGACTTCATCTTTCATCGTTGTAGCTGTCATTCCATTTTACAGTACATGAAAAAGTGCACGACTTTGTTAATGTTCTTGTATGAGTGAATGGTAAATCCAAAAACACTTCATTTTGCTCCACAACTAATACCTAAATGTGTTTGGACGTATACGAAGGCCAACGAGCGCGAACTGGCATACAAAAAATAACATGTCTCGTCAGCGACATCTAGTTACAAATTTGGAACTACAACTTATGAGCTGTCAGAAAATCCCTAATTATGTACTCTGTAGTGCAGGTTGCTGTGATCTCGCGGTCCGCACAAAATGGGTCGGCGGTCCGGATGCGGACCGCGGTCCGCCATTTGGTGACCCCTGCTCTATGTGATGCTATGTTGTTTACTCTACCCTATTACTCTACTTACTGTAAAGCTGGAGCAAACCTTTTATTTTCCTTCTACAAATTTGTTAACCATTCCATGTTCACAGCAAGCGTAGCATAAGGCTGGGTTAGAGCGTATCTATGGGTTTATAACTCTGTCCATCACGCTCTACGTCAAACAAATGACTGAGATACGTATAATTTTAAACCCATAGATATGCGCCGGCATTAGATATGCTACGCTTGCAGGTTTGTGTAGGATGCGCAGTCTAAAACTAACCCAAGATTTTTACTATGACCGATATAGATAGACAATTTATTAGTAGATTGAGGTAGTAGTAGAGATCTATGTACCACGACAGCGCGTCGACGCTTACACGCTAGCACTCTATTCGGTTACGTTACGGGTTACGGTTGGCTTTACAATAAAAGTGTACAGTCTGACATGCTGTCGTTACCTAGATAAATTCGCATTACCTCTACTGTGTTTCTTACGTTTGTTATGACATACTACGAAAGTATGTAATATGAAGGGGGGTCCCAGTGTGCCCCCCTCATGGCCGATTCTGTATTATTATTCTACGCGGGTTAAGACTGCCAATGCAGTTTAGGGTTGCGAAAAAGTTACAAAAGTTACAATCTGCTCAAGGTAATTTAATATCTTTCGTCAAGCAATTCTAAAAATAGGATATTAGCATCATCATCAATCCTAAAATATAAACCCGTATTGTGGAGGGAAGGATTTTTTTTGCACTGAAGACGACGTACGTCTCACAACTAGCGCCGCCAATGGAAAAAAATCATATCTTTTTTTTTGGATGCGTTTTTTGCAAAAAACGCTCCTGCGATTTCTCAACGCGACAAAAAAAAGATATGTTTTTTTTTCCATTGGCGGCGCTAGTTGTGAGACGTACGTCGTCTGAAGATTCTGACGCCACCCTATACAATACATATTAGGTAGGCACATAATTAACTATCGCACGCAAATTACTATGGCCCGGTTTCTGAGTTGAGAATTTTGCTAAGCAAATGGGTACGTATCGTCCTGTCTCTGCAGATTTCTCACAAAAGAGCGTGACAGAGCGATACGTAAGTATGTGCTTAGTAAAATTCTCAACTCAGAAACCGGGCCTATAGGTAACTACATAGAAATAGAAATAGAAATAGAAATAGAAATAGAAAAAACTTTATTTGGTACAAGCACATATCAATTACAATTACAATAAATCAATTTGAATACAATTTATCAGATTGCACCAAAAAGGTAGCCGCTCAGCATAATGCCGTGGCACGCCACGGCGCTGGTTTTCAGCGGATGCCCAAAATATTAAATGAAATAAAATAAAATAAAACAAAACAGAGACACCTACATAACAGCATAGACTTGTAACAGGTTAACTTCTAGGGAGGGAGACATTTTTTCTTCATTCATTACTGTAACACTTATAGGTGGCGTAGCAAAGTATTTTCTTAAGTTTTCATGATCATTATACTTATAATTAAATGAGTGACATATCAGGTAAAAGTGTAATCTAACTAGGTGGTATAAATAACAAGTTTGGAGCATAATAATAACGTAGGTAGATACTTTGGAAACATAACATGTTCATCTGGGGGCACGGCAGTGCCCCCGCCAGGTCGAGCGCGAAGCAAACACTGCCGTACCATCCTTTACTGGAACCATTTCGCCGCATTTTCAGACCCCTATTTGAGAACCTCTGGATAAGACCAGAACGCAGAAATTTTCGTCATCTAGTAAGCTATAATCACATACTTAAAATCCAAAATTTCAAGTCTGTAGGTCATTTAGTTCCGAAGTTAAGCGAAAGCAAAGTTTCGCATTTATGACACACACTCACTCACTCACTCACTCACTCACTCATGATCATCATAATAGAACTAGTACTTCCCATAAACTCAGAGAGCTGAAATTTGGTACAGAGTTAGGGTTGAATGGCCACATAAAGGGAAAACTATAAAAACTAGGATAATCGAAGATCTGGAGTACCTGGTGACCCTGATTAGAAAACACAAGAGCCCTAATAGAACTAGTACTTCCCATAAACTCAGAGAGCTGAAATTTGGTACAGAGTTAGGGTTTAATGGGCAAATAAAGGGAAAACTATAAAAACTAGGATAATCGAAGATCTGGAGTACCTGGTGACCCTGATTAGAAAACACAAGAGCCCTAATAGAACTAGTACTTCCCATAAACTCAGAGAGCTGAAATTTGGTACAGAGTTAGGGTTTAATGGGCACATAAAGGGAAAACTATAAAAACTAGGATAATCGAAGATCTGGAGTACCTGGTGACCCTGATTAGAAAACACAAGAGCCCTAATAGAACTAGTACTTCCCATAAACTCAGAGAGCTGAAATTTGATACAGAGTTAGGGTTTAATGGCCACATAAAGGGAAAACTATAAAAACTAGGATAATCGAAGATCTGGAGTACCTGGTGGCCCTGATTAGAAAACACAAGAGCCCAACCAAACTATTATAGATCGACATATACCGCCCTTACAAAAAATATTCAACTTGGTGGGCCGCTTCATTTGATGTCAAAAATCTAAGGTCTGAAGTATCTGATGAAGAACCCTCAGCTGGTATCAGCTTTATTAGAGATATTATGGTAATGCCCCTTCTACTATTGGTACATAAAAAAATCGACTGTCATTGCAAAAGTCCAGCGTAGTGGGACACATCTTCATTTAATCTAGCCTATAGCGTCCCACTAGTGGTTCGCTCCGAACTATGAACTCGCGACCTCAGTTACAGATGTATAACTTTGCTTACGCCATTCGCGCAGGCGCGCGCGCGCTTTGCATTTAAACTATACAACCCCATATCTCGGCAACCCATCGACCGATTTGGCTCATGTTCGAATTTAAAAATTCTTTTAATTTAGTTTACCCGCCTATCAAATTTCATAACGATCCGACCAAATTTACTCAAGTTATCGTCGAACAAACATTCATACATACAAACATACATACATACAAACGCCGGATTGTTCCAGCGCTCGCTCGTTCAACAAGAAATAGTCGGACGATTAACTTTATTCTACTCGAACATTACACAAATTTAAAAACTGTGTCAAATAAGAAAATCTAATAAAATTAATCAATATGCCCTCGTTTCTACAAAAAGAAGTGAAATCCCACCAAAAACATTCTGTAAAAACTAGCCAGGTCTCGATGGATCTGCTTGTTTATCTCTAAAAAAGTAATGAAATCTAGACAAAGTCGTGCCAAGTCTAAGGTTCCTCACTGCAATTTCTTTATTATTATAGTTAATGTTGTGAGACTTGGCTGTTGAAGGGTACACAAGGGTACAAAACCAGGTGTTCCATGACACCATTGCACCAATCTGTCGCCAGAACCGCTTGTGTACCCTTCAACGGCCAAGTCTCACAACATTAACTATAATAATAAAGAAATTGCAGTGAGGAACCTTAGACTTGGCACGACTTTGTCTAGATTTCATTACTTTTTTAGAGATAAACAAGCAGATCCATCGAGACCTGGCTAGTTTTTACAGAATGTTTTTGGTGGGATATTTCTTTTTGTTTAGATAATAAGTATGATTTGTATTTTGATTTGAAACTATTTACTGTAGGTGAATTTCTGAGGGGGGGTGGTAAATAAATATGTAGTTACATAATATGTAGTTACCTATAGGCCCGGTTTCTGACAAATATCGCACCTCTGTATATTATACAGAGGTGCGATATTTGTTTTAGGTGGACTCTAAAGGCCCTTTTTCCCCGCTCTTCTTTATACTAGACTTTCGGTACTTTCTGGTTTACCAGTTTTCTGGTTGCCACTAAAGATACTTAACACACCACGCAGGTAGTATTTGATTTACGCAGTAGATGTTTTAGGTCTCTTTAGCGATATGAGGTATGACTTATGTGAGGCTTCCCGCCCTCGGGACGAACCAGGGGCCTTAGCCTGTAACGCAATGGCGTGTCGAATTGTCGATGGCGTCCCAGCAGAAGACCAAAACCGGGGATTCCTCGTTTTTCTCCTACAACCAGAGAACTAATCCTCTAGAGTTAGAATCTGAATATTCTTTGCTGTACTACAAAAACATTAAAAGGACCGACAGCATTAATAAATCGTAATTGAAGCTGTCAACCGGGAGCCCATTTTGGCACCATTACATTTAATTACACGCTAAGGCCCCAGTGCGGGAGGCGCGGTCAAGTCTCATCTTTCGTTGCTCGTATTGTATACTTTTTTTATACCCTGTGATAATTGGAGAGTGAAAAGTGACAACCCTACGTCCCACCAGTGCCCGGAAGCCGTCCAACGCGTGACACACCGATGACTTGTCATTAATAACGACAGAGGGAATGTATCAAGAGGTGACGCGCCCGTCTGTCCCCACCTTTATTTATTACGGGATAAGACTGTTGGAATAATGGCATCTCGGTGCGTTTTCACTACAACGCTTGTGAGTTTAGTTCGTATGGTCCTTCATCCATGATCACTAGACTTGCAGAGGTGCAGATATTTTTGGTTAAAAGGTCTTTTAAAATTAGGGGTGGTTGGTGAAAACGGGCATTGGCTAAAACCAAAGTCAGCCAAAGCACGAAGACACCCTTTCGTATAGAGTGCAAGCGTGTAACGGTCTACGTCTGCCGACTGTAGGTACAGTCAGACACACGCTAGAATACCCCTTTTTGTACTATTTGGCGCCCTATGCCGCGCGCTGTATCTAAGAGCAGCCATTGGGGTATCTGTGACTATGTATGGCCGACCGTACTTAATACCCAAGTCAAGTAATTTTGACAGTGTGATGATTTGTCGATTCATCTGGTAGGTATCTCCTTAAGAATAGTCTAGCTTTAAAGGTCCTTACCACTTCATCACTGCCACACCCGATAATGTTTCCTCTAAAACAACATGCTTGTAACCGAATTAAATTAAAGAAACACGCTTGTTGGCTTCACGACGAGAGAATCTCTGAGGGCTTATTACGAAGCGTCGAGTGCAACGGAAGCAATAAATAGGTAGGTAGCATAGACTTACTACACCTAATTCTATGGTAAGTAGATATACGATACCTACATGTTTTTTTTGCAGTAGAGATTGAGCTTTTTTCCCTCTTCTACAGGGTGGAAAAAAAATCATTAAAAGAAAATGGGGCTAAAAAAAATATGGGCTGTTCGGTGTTCCGCTGTTCAAGACATTTGGTGCAAATGCAGTCTGCCCTACCAATTATTTTTTGCACCGATTTTTTATGTACACACGACAGCACGTCGACCTTTACACGCTAGCACTCTACTCGGTTACGTTACGGGCGACTTTACAACAAAAGTGTACAGTCTGACGTGCTGTCGTGTGTACCTATTGCTCGAAGCTTGAACGGTAGGTACCTTAACCAGAGGATGCGGATTCAATGCCTACTGCAGCACGTCAGAGTGTACACTTTTGCTGTTAAGTCACCAGGGGCCTTAGCCTGTAACACAATGGCGTATCAATGGCGTCCTAGGTAGAAGGACAAAACCGGGATTTTTTCGTTGTTCTCCTACAACCAGCGAACTAATCCTCTAGAATTAGACTCATAACATTATTTGCTGTACTACAAAAACATTAAAAGGACCGATACTGGACCGACAGCATTAATAAATCGTAATTGAAACCGTCAACCGGGAGCCCATTTTGGCACCATTGCTTTACAGGCTAAGGGCCCTGTACGTAACATACATAACCGATTAGAGTGCTAGCGCGTGAGGGTCAACGTGCTAGACGCTAGTTTTACTAATACCTATCGTTAGTACCTATTCTGTACCCCGTTTACGCTGAGTTCGTAATAGGACATCAGAGGAGGAAATTTATTGCTGCCTATATCTTGGTTTATTTATAAGAAAGGCGCGAGCCCACGCTCGCTGGGAATGAAATTACGTGATACAATTTCGAAATTTCCGAAATCAAAGTGAAGAATTGCCGTTACAAAGGAGTGCTGGTAAATAATGAGCGAGGAAATATTGGTATGAGCAAAGAGCATTAATACAAGTATGAGCGAGCGAGATTGTTGAGGTGATGGAACCAAAAATAAATCCAATACTTTCAAACCGGTGATAAAAACCTCTCTGTCCTTCGGTTAAAAAAGTATAATCGAACATTTTGTGTCGTCTGAGGACCTAATAACTACGGTATACTGCGCTTGTAATAGACATGCTTTAGTGTTAATTATTTTTCTGCGGGAGAATTTACAATAAATTAACCAATTCGTAGCAAAGAAAAATATAATACCGTCGCTCCCGCCATCAATGCCACACAGAGAAATCTACCACTTTGGTAGTTTTTTTTTTATATGACATCCCCATTCCTGGCAACACTATCTTCGCTGGCTGTCAAAAAAATTAAAAAGTCAGGCCGTCAAGTTTCCGCCGCCGCGAATCAAAACAACTTTGATTTCCTCTCGATTTTCCGTTATTTCATCAAGATGGATCCCAGTATTTTTGATTCCACGCTTGAAAACCACAAAATGTTCAAAGATCTCAAGGATAGTATGAAGGAAAACACGAGTGGGAACCTGAAAAACCTGTTGGAACTCAAAGACGACGTTCTCTATGTTTGGAACCCTGCCGAGAGCTGTTTATTCACCCTGAACCTCAAGTACTTGGAAGAAAACGGCGAAAATGCGAAATATCAGGTATTTATCTTGTTATTTTACCGTGAAATTGCGGAAAATTTTCATTGTTGTTGATGTGAGTTTTGAGGTTATGTTATGGATTTGTCAGAAGCTTTTTAATTATTATTGTGAATTAAGAAGGTTTTCAAGTCTAATTTAGTGTATGTTATCGGTTTAGCACACATATAAGGCACCCTCACGCCAGTTAAATGTCTTACTTCATCTATTGTTTGAGCGCCCGGCCTTGACAAATCTCATACACAAAACAAAACACACACCATAACAATGATGATAATTATGTCATTGCACCATAATTAAATCCCATAGAAGGTCAGAAGTGTGACCAGCTACACAGTGGTCCAACAATATCAAAGCCGTAGCAGGCTTCAACTCGACCACGATAGCCACAGATCTGCCTGAAAAACATGAGAGCCATATGTCAAGTATTAGACGGATAAATACTAAAATAGAATAGAATTGTTGGCTCTACAGCTGCCGCTGCGGGTGCCGCAGCTGAGTCGGCGGCTCGGCAGAAGGTCCTTAAGTACAGTCAGCTGATGCATTGTTATCTTTTTGTGCCTCTAGCTTTAGAGACCATGGGAGTTTGGGGGGAAGCAGGGAGAGTTTTTATTAGGGAAATCGGTCGGCGCTTGAGGAACCGGGGCTACGACTTCCGTTCCGGGGCGTACCTGCCGCAGAGGATTTCCATGCCGGTGCAGCGTGGGAATGCCACTTGCGTCATGGGAACCTTTGTGTCGGGTGTGTCACGGGGCGGAATTTTTGATTAATATTTTATTTTTTATGTTTTTGAGTGTACCCGTTTTTATTATGTAGTAGAAGAACTTGGCTTTGTGTGCTGATTAATCATAGTATTGCTCGAAGTTGACTTAATAATAGATGGGCTTTTGCTGCCGAAAATATAAATTTTTTCTTCCCGTTAGAAACTTCATACCTGGGAACATCTCTCATACACACTTGTAGACCAGCTGAGGGAGCACAATGTTACCAAAAACTGTTTTATCCCACTATCAGCAAGCACCAACTTGCTTTATTTCACTGCGTAAAGCGAGGTGCCGCTACCCGATAAAGATAACGGGATAAAAACATTATTGATGCACTTATGCTGCCTGCAGCCTTAGCCCCTGGGCTAGTTTATCTACATATTATCAGTTGATGTCATAAACTCCTGGGTACAGGTGGTAAGGCAAGCTTTTTTAATAATGGGTGTTCATTGATTTTCACAATGTCACAACTTAACTGATTGGTTTGATTTCCGCTCATAGACGCCCTGAGGGTATTGGAGAAAATTTTACGCCAACCGAGCGGTTAAAACTATGCAAAAGCACCTATGCACACATTCATGTGTTTGAATTTGAACTAAACCATTGAAAAATGTTCAATACTGCAGTTATAAAAATAAAAAAATTATTTCAACTTTTTTTTAAAAGAAATATCATGCTTGTAACACAGTGAGAATAGGGTCTGACTGAAAATCAGCACTGTGAATTTATTATTATTAAATTATTTATTGAACAAAATTAAATACAATAATGGTGTACAAAGGCGTACTTAATGCTAGTTAGCATTTTCTACCAGTCAACCTTTGGTGTTGTAGAAAGAATATGAGTTGTAGTGCGCAATAAAATTACATAAACTATTTATAATAAGTTTGAATTTACCTGCACTGTCCATTGACGCATGTCATTTTTATCACAAAAAACAGCGTTTTCAGCTACGAAATGAGATAATTATTATACAGCATCCAGTGGCGTAAAATGCACAATGTTCAAAGTTTTTAAAAATTTTGTAGCTGAACTGAACAATTTTTGTTCAAAGATTTTTGTCAATAAAATAGTATTGTTTTAATTACTGCTGGTTTGTCGAACAAAAAAATCAAATCAGCCTTATTATTGATGTTCTGTTGTTTAAAATAATGGAAAGAATACTCTTTATTGTCGCTAAACAAAAATGGCTAAGCAAAAATGTCTCAATTTAGCTTAAAAAAAAAAGAAAATTTGATTTTTACACCACCTTACTTTCGTTGAACCTTAACTTCCAAAAAAATATGGGGATTTCCTTTTTCATACAATTTTATTTTATTACTTTCAGGTAAGTCAACATGTTTCATCATTGCAAGACAAAGCAATTATGGTAATTGAAAGGTATGGATCATATATTTTGTATATGATCCATACCTTCTATTTCTAATTCTATCTATTATAGAATCTAATTCTATCTATGTGCTTTTGGGGTAAACATGTTTATTTTTTTCTTTTCTTGATAATAAACAAACAAGCAGTAAAAAAAAATACCAATGTCAACAAACACGACATTCCTAAACTTTTGCCCTTTTAAGCTTTTAGAAGTAGGTAACCACAATATTTTTCCTCCACGAAATAGCCAAACTGATTGCCAACCTCTGTTAGGAGACGGCACTACAAGAAGACGAAGACCACGAAACAATCCCAAAATCGGGAGTCAGGCGTTCGGAACCATTCCAAAACCGTCCAAAGCCCCTAAATCACAGCGCCCAACAACTATTGCATTGTTATTGTGCCTTGTTACGGCCAACCCATTCGAAAAGAGCCTTCGATGACCATTAATCTCACTTGGGAGCGCCGCCACCGCGGAATTAATTACCAACTGACCATACGACTTAATGGGACCTCCTACGGGATGGTGAGATTTCCGATTAAATCACTCCCGGCCTTTGGCGATTTATGTACGGTGAAGGGTGTGGTCACACAATGGGTTGTAGGCAGAAGTACCTAGTGACTTTCTCAACCCAGTCAACTCACTCAAGGCTAGGGAAAAATGTCTTTCCTACCTTGTCTGCTGAGTAAAGGCCTCTTCATGCTCACGCCACCTCTCACGATCCTGCGCCAGGCGCAACGATTTCCGGTATAACCGTTAAAAATACACTCACGAACAAAGATGTTTTTGCTGGAAAATGGTTCTTGTTGAAAGCGATCTCATCTTTTGACAGTTGATAACGGAAAACTACACTGAGTGGATGTTTAGCGAAGGGGGAAGTCTCTTTTTGTTGTTGACATGCCTGATCATTGATCCTCGTCATTGTAAGAGCGTGGTTTTTATAATATATTTTTTTGTCGACTGTAATAACAGATACTATGTAACAGTTTATGTGTATTGGCCCAGAGGATGTAAAAAAATACAACAGACTCTTTCGTGCAACCATTATTTTTGCCCAAAATGCAATGTTCAAGAAAATTTTACACAAGCAGACTGATATCCTTTGGATTTAAACTAATTTAAAATTAATCTTTGTGTAAAGAATAAAAAGTAAAAAAAAAATAAAAACTACCGTGTAATTGATATTTTTCTATTAAATCATAGTTTTACTCACTTGTATTTTCACTTCACTTTTAATAGAAAAATGTGCAGTGCTCACGAAAGTTTAAGTTTAAAATTAATTGATACATCGAAAGCCTAAGTCCATAAGAGAAAGTCCCTCTGTCTCCGCCTTCAAAGCCAAGCTGAAAGAGCACTACCTTTCTATGTTATAATTACTATAAGTAGTATCTACCTACGTATTTATGTATGTATATTATAATATGAATATAAGTAATGTTTACATATTTATCGTTATATAATTATGTACTGTAGTATTTATATTAGTATGTAATCTATCTATTGTGCACTTTTTCCCCTCCCACTATAATTCGACATTTCTCCACACCAAGGGTTGACTGGAAGAGATTTCTTCAGAAATAAGTTCGCCTTGTACACTATTACTTTTCTTTATTTTATTATCTAAGATGTTATGTTTTTGCAATAAAGTATAAAGTAAAGTAAAGCCGTCCTTCTACGCTCCCAAATGGCGCCTGGCGATTTATAGAGAAGGGCGCCTCGGAAGTGCCTCTTATGGGCCGGCCGCGATGGTTAATCTGAACTTAGGTGTACTTTTCACCTTGGACCGTCCGCCGGTCCGGCGGGGCCCTAAATAAGTGCCCTGGAACGTACAGGGTGATGCAGGAAGGAGGCTGGTACTTTTCTTTGTTTAGATTGAGAATCAGGCAAAAAAAATGTCTAACTCCAACGTCTATCACAAACAGACCCCGATTTTTGGAGCAAAAAGTTCTTAAGGCCCAAATCTAGGCATAACTAGCGCCGCCAATGGAAAAAAAAACTTTTTGGATGCGTTTTTTTTCCTAAAAATTTTTAAGCCTAGGGATTATCATTTGACATTTTTATATCGCTTTAACGGTTTCACTTACTTTTATTTTGTCGGAATAGCCGACATGTTTCGACTTCGTCCGGAAGTCTTAGTCATGGAGGAGGGATGGACGACGCGTTCGTCTTGGCGTTCATCCGCTCACTGCGGGCTCGTTGACTATGCGATATAAAAATGTGCAGTGCTTACGAAAGTTTAAGTTTTAAAATTATCATTTGACGTTTCGTTTTTAGCAAAAAAAAGCATGCAAAAAGAAGATAGGTATGTTTTTTTTTTCATTGGCGGCGCTAGTTGTGCCTAGGTTATCACCTTAAGTATCCTTCAAATGTCCCGATCCAAGCTTCAAGCTACGCCCTAACATCTTAATCAACAGCCCAACTGCCCACTGGTGGTTATAGGCTTTCCCCCCTCACTTCACCTCTTACGGTCCCTTGCCATCCGCATTTATGATCATTGGACACTCCGCCGATCCAGTGATTTTTACCATTTAGAAATTTAAGCATAAAGTTAGGATAAGATTTAAACTCTGTTAAAGTACCTGTAATATGTCCAAGTGCGGAAGAGCGGAGCTTCCTCATACAGGTATTTTCATACTTAAAAGGAAGCTCTAGCCCTATTTTGTTATTGAAAACCTTTTTATGAAAATAAACGATTATTATTATTATTTAGTGATGTCGTCTGACAATCGGGATGCTGTT
This sequence comes from Zelleria hepariella, assembly GCA_949319315.1. NCBI lineage: Eukaryota > Metazoa > Arthropoda > Insecta > Lepidoptera > Yponomeutidae > Zelleria > Zelleria hepariella. The sequence goes on along the minus strand of OX439396.1, from coordinate 2,700,821 downwards.
GTACTCTGACTCTATTAAAAGTTAATTTTCAATCAGCTCTGTGTCACTGAAGAAAAATCCAATTGACAAATGAACACCTAGCTAGTGTTCTACATAATCGCTACTATTTGGTTTGTTATGCATTTCAGTGATTCCCCAATTAAATTGAATGTTTATGACAGCAAATATTAAGACAGTTCTCTTCCCGTAGTTACCCGTCCGCCGGAAAATCTTTACCGAAATTCGTTAGCCCAAAGCACACTCGCTCAACCTTAAACCAACAAAGGCCCTTAAACTAATCAAAGTGTTTAATCAACCACTTTGATCATAACCCTTAGAATAGACCATTAACTTACCTGACCTCAAGTGCCGAACCACCGTTCAGTATTTAATACACCGTCCCACGTAGAGGGCTATCTAAATATTGGCATAATTATAAGATAGCATCAGCCTGTAAACAGCGCTGCCCTAAGGTGTCGTGCCCTTCGGCGTATATCTCTAAAGGGGTCTAAGACATTCTCCTTTACGCAGAGCGTTTTATTGCAAGGCCGGATGGACTTCTGGGATAGATGGCCAGGAATGTAAATTTACTACACCGGACGCGGAGGTAAGTAAGTATTTCGGATTGTTTTGTTTTCGGTTGTACCACATTAGGGGTTTCATCCCCCTGGCGTACCACCCCAAATGCGACCTCAAGACCCTTGTCTTAGAGATGAATTTGGCGTTCTTGTGAGAGTTAAAGTAAGGAGGATACAAGGCTCAATTCTCAAGGCAGAGGTCGCGTGTTTGCGAGCATTTGGAGCGAGTGCCTCCGTTTGTTTGGACGTGTTAGATCGATGTCGGTAACGTATGGGAATCGGAATGTTGTTTCTCCACGGGCTAATCAGCTACCTGTCCATTTGTTCCCATTATGCCTTATTTATTGGCGGTTCTGGGCTCTTGGTTGCGGCTGGAGCCTTCGAGGTTGGGATTTCTTGAAAGTTTAATTCGATACTTAGTTTTCCTTAATTAGGCATCTTGTGTTTTCTTTATTGCCTCTAATGCCCGCCGGTTCTTGGCCATCTTATCGAATGGTTTTCTTACAATACATTCACATTTTACCTTAGAGGCCAAACATTACCGGTAGGCTTTCACAGCATCGTACTTCTTTAAACATTCTTGGTGCATATCAAGTTTCGTTGTAAGGAAACGGTGCTGAAATATCAGGTATAATGTCTGCCACAGCTTCATCAATATTTGCGTCAATATTTACGATGTTCAGAAGTAATTAACCTACAACATTCATGGCAAATCTCCCGCCACTTTCCACTATAATAAAACGCACCTACCCAGCGTCTCCTATTCCCAAGAAGCATAAAATATTAACGGTGAAACTTTCCTAATCAGCCATCGTTCGACACTCACTACACATTGGCCCTGAATACATTATAGTAAAGGGCTCATCATTATATTTAAGAGTTATCCTCTTGTCGGTGCAGCATTCTCCATGCACTTCGATCACAGGCCAGTTCCTTTGCAGCCTGGTACGTCATGACATCCACCTTCTCTTTAATTTGGTCAAAGTAGCTTCTTCGTGGCCTTCCTCTACCTCTCTTTCCTTCTATATTTCCTTCTATTATGTTGGTTATGAATTTGTCGTGACGTAGCAAGTGGCCTAGTATCTTTCCTCTTCTGCATTCTGTCTTCATCAACGTTTTGCTCTCCCCTACTCTTTCCAGGACTTGCTCATTTGACACTCTTTCCGTCCAAGATATCCTCTCCATTCTCAGTAAAGGGCTGTTAGTCTCAAAATCGAACTTAGTGAACTACCTGGGATTGCTTTTTTTCCAAGCAACGGGTCGCATTATAGTTATTTTTGTTTATTATAAAATCTGCTTTATCGTATCCTTACAACATCTAAATTTCGTGGACATGGTATACACTCATTATCGAAATTTACAGCCACGAGTGAAAATTTCACAAAGATATAAATAGAAAAAAAAATACTAATTCATATTTTTCTATTTATTTCTGAATATAAAATGTAAATTCGTATTTCTCTTTTTATGTCGTTAGTTGCAACAATCATAAAACTAAATGTATCTTGTTCTTCTACTTTTCAACTTTCTCTTTCTGAATATGAAAACATTACTTTGTCATTTTCATTTTCATTCTGAAATCACTCCCTCTTTTGTTGATTTAGCTTCGAAATAGTAGAGACTGCTCAAATAAAATTTTGCGATGATTTGGCCTGTGTGACCATATTTTTATTTATGAACAGTAACACCCATCATAACAAAAAAAAATATAACTCTCTATAGGTCCCTCCTTTATGCTTCTTTATTCCGGAACCTATTGAAGAATTCCAATGGCGTCTTTCTCGCAAACTAGAATAGAAACAAAATTATCTGCGCTTGCCGTTCTGCTGCCTTCTATCCAACGTCGATAGTGTACCATCTTAAGGATTAGACCCAAAAGGATTTGGCTCCCCAAGGCAAATTGGTCCTTTCTTTGTCTTAACCGATTGTAGGTAGCCCGTGGCACGAAATAACTAATCTCCAGAAGGCTAGCTTTGCCGTTGTTTGACTTGTTTCGTTTTCATCATCTCTACGCTGGCTGCGATAGCAACGCAAGCATGGTTCTTATTTTTAAAGTGCCTCTCCATAATATGAGGTTGACAGTCAGTTTTTGCATCGTTCCTTATTCATAGATCTTTCATACGTTTTGATCCACTCTTGAATTTACACAACCGTGTATTTTTTATCTTTTAGGCTTTACTTTCCCTTCTACCTTGCGCATAATTAACGTGTACCACGGCTGGTATCATTTGTCTCTCAAAATGTGACCTAAACATAAAACTTTGCTGCTTGATAGTGGTACTAGTTCCTCTTTTTACCCGACTGTCCAAAGGAGGGTTATGTTTTTTGTGCATTCGTCTGAGAACTTCGATACGGTATTTCATCGCAGTATGCAATTCCGTCACCGAACTAAATTATTCCGTTCTAAATTCTGGTCCACCACGTCCTTCCACGTCCGGGTCTTTTTCTTCTTAAGGTGCCTTAGGTGCCCCTCCGACTCAGCGAAGATTGGCAGTCAGCTCAGCGTATTTCTCTATGTTTCTCGCGAGTCGAAAGGCAGCACTCGCGATCCTAGTTCACTCCCGTTCCTTAGCCAGGATTTCCTCCTTCAGCCGACGCTTCTCTTGCCAGCGATTTTTCCCACCATTATAAATTCGGTCTTCGATGTTAGTTATTTTGTGCCGCAGCTCTGGGACAGGTGTAGGGTATTCTTAATTAATAATGTTCCGATATTAGCCCCCCGGTTGCCTCGTTCGTAATTGGAAGCCGTGCAAATCCGGCTTTTGGAACTATTGGGATTTGGTGAATTGCCCCTTTGATTGTGGTTTTAGCTTTCACGTTTTGTAATACGGCGAATCGTTCTGACATGCTAAATATTACCTCGTGTCCACTGAATACTATGATACCTCAAACGACGTTACCTCGAGTACCTCCTTGGAATTAAAACACCTACCTCTTGTCGCACAGCGTGCATTTGTATTTGTTGTAGAGTAATTTATTTTATCTGTATCTTGCTATCTTGGACGTAACCCTCTTCCGAGGCCTGAAGACTCTAACATGTGATGTTGTTCGATATGATGAATGTCGTAGAAAGACGTTTTAAATGCGTAGCGCTTTACGTCATTTCTACCAGTCAGATAATGCTGGCATTGCCAGTACAATAGAAACGACATTTTTTCGTCTGATTTTGATCCTATCGACAACAACTGCCATAAATATTTGTGGCTCTTGGCAAACTACGGTTATGGAGTGTTGTGTTAGTTTTCCAGATATTTTATCTTCTAAATTAATATGCTACATTTCCGGTTGGACCTTATACGTCCAAGCTTTTCCTATCTTGGCTGTATTCTAAGAAATAACACACAGCTCCCTAAACACACGCGTTCTAACAATAGTTCCAGAATGGCAATACAACACAACGATTCCTAGACAAACAATGTCCCAAGGAGATCGTAAATCTCTTACCCCCATTCGATGAGGCGCAACGAAAGGCCGCGCCGACGTAATTAACTACGTATTGCCGACGTCATAAGTTATTAGCGGCCTCCCGTGTGTCTTGCCGATGGTAGGGAAGGGATTATCGAAAGGTGGTACGAGGCAAATCAAATCTATTTATTATTATTTTTTAATTAAATTTGACCACAGTTGGGTGCACGCCAGTCAAGATAGTCGCCGTGACCGCATTCGATCTGACAGCATCATTATACTTAACCATCAATATATTTTACTGTTCTGAAAACTTTATGGTTGAAAAAACTTTATACTCTGCAGAAGCTGGATATTTCTATCGGCAGTTTGATTTCAGCTTGCAGCTTTTATTAAAGTCATCTCCATTTTGAATCTGCTTGCAGTGTCAGAAAAACGTTATAACCTATTTCCAGATTATGTCAATTTTATGTCACCTGGCAAAAAGTGACCCATATTCCCCAGTTGCCCCAGCAAAGCGGACGTCCTTTGCCCGATGAAAATCACATCCTAAATCCTGTTCTCCAACTATTTCATAAACCAGAAAATCCATCTCACACAGCATTACATAAACCCATCTCTATCAGCGCCGCCGATGCCCGGATAAATTGCTCCGTAAAGACAACGTTTAACGGGTTTCTCAAAGACGCCGTGCTAAGACGGTGGGGGGGGGGGGGTCATTGGGGGGGCATCGCCCCCTCCCACTGCCGGAGGGGGTGTCCGCTGTACGGATAGTGCGAATATGTAAGCCCACCGGGTGTTCATTAACTTAACATGTTAAGCTGATGATTGTAGATAGTGTTCGTGTGTCTTAAACTCCGGGGGAGATTTAGCGATCGGGTTTTCTTTGGACGGGTTCGGGTATTCTAATGGGGTGGGATTAAAAATTGGGTTTGTGGCTGTATCAGGAGACATTTCAGGGATCCTCCAAGTTTTTTTTAATATGCCAGTTTATGCGAAGAACAGGACGATGGTCAGTACGCAGAGCAGCAGCCCTGTGGTCAGACGACATCTCTAAGGCAACAGAAGGTCCGTGGATGCGTGCGGCGAAAGATCGAAGATAGCGTGAAGAGGATAAGGCCTATGCCCAGTAGTGGGCAAGTGAAGGCTGAGAATGATGACGATGACGCGAGATCAGTGTCAGGAGAGGTTAAACGAGTTAGTGAAACCGTTAAATCGATATAAAAATCAGGAGAGGTTTGCACAATCCCATAAGGGTTTAAGAAGCGATGTTGAAAATTAGAGGCCGAAAAGCGAAGATAAAAGAAAAAATCAATCCTGTGCTGGGCAGTTCCTAGTGGTTTTATATACCCTTTGCTAGTCCCCGTTGAAATATCATTACAATCCAATACAAACACCAAGGTGCAAAAAAAAAAAAACCATTTGCCGTTATTCGGGCTCAATAAAAGAACCAAGTGTTTAGAAACCAAATCGTCTAGACTAGGTAACATTGGTATACCTAAAGTAGGTAATAACATATCCTAAAGTCTCCCTTCTCCACCGAATCAAACGAAATCCGCTCAAAGAAGTGCGCAGAGCGATCATACGCTTTATAGATTTCATCCGCTAACGAAGCAATAACTCAAGTTTTTCAGCCTCGCGTTCAGGCTCCACTTTGTAATATTACACCGATATAACATTTATTAACGTGACCCGACCCTCACCTGGCTAGGATAGGGCTGTCAAAAAACCGCTGGCTGTAAGTTTACTCACATAATTTTGTATGGAACTTATTGTGCCAACTTCATAATATTGACCTAAACATATCCATGTCATGTAGTACTGCAGCATCCGAGTGGTCGCTTCAACCTTTTAGTTTACGTGGACGCTCTGTATAAGTCGTGTTACATATGTCCCAAAGCCTAAGTTATTTATTCAGTATCTTCCAATTGTCAATTTCAATTTCAATTTAATTTATTTGCCATAAATTCGACGCGTATATTGTCTGCAGGCAGAGAAAAGTATTCCGTCGATTGTTCGCTTTTCGTTTAAAGTTTCCAGGGGTACCAAATAAAATCTTAGGACTTATTTTCTTTTGCATTAGTCCGCTAATTTAGGGGCCTTGCCCCTTGCACAAGTTCTTATGACACAAATTATTCGGCCCCAGCCTGTTTCACAAATCCAGGTCGATCGTAAAAGAGAACACTATTGATCTAAAGATAAATCATAAAAAAACGAATGACCGGGCTAAATAATCTTTATCGTAGCTACATAATTCGCTCTCCATTTCCGCACACAATGCTCACAAAATCCAAGTCGCTTCCGGAAGCGGCAGCCCTAACACAAGCTTTTTTATATTGGCGGCATCGTGTAACAATCCATCACGCTGCCCAATTGTTCGCCCTCGCTGAGGACCACGACCTCTTGTGCCCTGATCATTATTTAAAACATAGATGAGTGTTTTCTTTCCGATAATCGGGGTCCCAATCGAGGGCGCCACACAATGTAGCCCCAACAAAGTGTGTCGCCTGAAGCTCCCTGCGTAAGGGCATGGAGGACCAACACGCTTATTTGTATTAGTAAATTGAAGACCCCAACGACCAGCCTACTCTGGCCCCTGATGCAAGCCCCCGTCAATGGAAAAGGGAAAGCGTAATTAAGAGAGCAGCACTGGCGGAGAGTTCAAGGCTCACTGGCCGTATTTGCAGCATTCTATCGGCGCGCAATGAAAAGAGTTGTGATTTTCTTTGATATGCGGAGACGAGGTTTGCCAACTGAGAAATCAAAGAGCTCGACGGCGATGCATGACGGGTTTTATTAAGATTTAATGCCGCGAACGACACTCCGAGGCGGGAAAAGAACGAGTCTCGAGTATTTTGCGCGGTATTACATCGCGTCGCTCCTTTTCTGTTTGAAAAAGTTCATACAATTTAATTGCCGTCCGTAAAGGCTGTCGGTTTCAATGTGCATTCGCACTCGTTAATCACATGTGATACATGCATAGACATTATAAAATCGTAGCAGTTTTGCAATCCAAACGCGAGTTCCGAAACAAAGCTAGAAATATATACGTAAACACAAGAAGCAACGAACGATAAAACAAAAGGTATCAGCAAACAAACATATCATTAGCGATACAAAAAAGAAACCAGTGCGAAAAGAATACTCAGAATACTCGTCTCCAGACATCGCGACATCATTAACACCGAAAACATTCGCAAACAATCGCGTTCCAGTTTTCGCAAAAGGGATCCCTTGATAGTTTGTCAGGCGACGTCACTCGTTACGGAGCGCCCCGAGTCGCGGCTCGAGTGGCCCTTGCAACTGCGCCGAGAACCCCGCGACACAACTATTGTGTCCGAGAATGTGAATAATTGCCTCGCCCCCGCCTCCTTCCAAGAGTAATAAACTCACCGATCCCACCTCGGCGGCGTCTACTCTGACACTGGCGTTGTAGGGGATCTTAGACAGACTTAGACTTAGCAAAGGATCGAGGAAATTTGAGTGGGCATCTACGTTTGAGAGATTGTTTTGGCGTGATAGGAAATACGTGATTTAAACCCATGACGTTGAATGAAGACAGTCTGGAGTGGTTCTGATGCTACCTACAAAACAAGCATCAGCAAACCAGGATAGGTGAGCGACACGTAGGAGTTTATAGCTGGCGTACCACAGGGCAGCATACTGGGACCGACACTCTTTGTAATATAATTATCTTAATGACATTGGCTTCTCTTGACCACGAACCAAGCATTTGGCTTGAAGATGCGGCGATGTGTCTTCTTTAGGCACCCAATTACCTATCAAAAGACACCAACACATCGACACTCTTCTACTATAGCCACCCAATGCTCTTGTAAGTTTATTCTTCTATTGGTCTTTTCTCTTTTCCTGTGAATAACTACGAAGCGTCAATGAGACCAAAGTTCAAAGGTCCAGAGTAGACGTCCCGTTTATGGGGATTTAATAGCACCACATTTGCGTATTGTTGCCGTCGCAAGACGCCAGATGCGCGGTCTTAACGGCCCGGCCAGGTAATGACGTAATTTATCGACACTAAAATGAGGATCCAACACCTCATTAACACAAAGGACTAATAGGCCCATATTGTCTCTCAGAGTCTAAGCTGCCATTAATATGTGGACATAGTTTTGCCTCTGTTCGCGTCGTTAATTTATTTACGAGGTGAAAGCTTAGGCGAGGTGAGGAGGAAAGTTCTAAAATATGCCCTTAAAATGACATCTCTTGGATGAGTTTGGCGGAATATCGTAAACGCTAAGGTGTTGTTGTCGTAAATTCAGAGATGTATTCATAAGTAACTTAGAAATAAAAACAAACGTGAGCGCGAGAGTCTTGAAGACTTCTCTATCCACCCATCTATCGCTATTTATACGTCCCACAGTCCCACTGCTCCCTTTCATGTAAAAAATGGCGTGTGTTCAATCACCACGTGTTTTAATCACAACATATTACAAGTGTTGAATAAGCACTCAAGTTTTGATGTTTTCGTTCACCATTAGCGAGTGTTTTAAGCACAATGCACATTTTGATCAACTGTTGATCAAAAGTCATCGACCCTTCGCAAGAAAAAACACCACAAAGCAGGCACCTACAGGCTCAGCGTTCGTCACAGAAGATTTGAAGCTTCAAGAGGCACCTCCTCAGGCACAATGGCTTTCGACTCGATCTTTGCGTTGCACCGTTATTAAAATCTCGTGAAACAATTGAGTCGAAAGCGCACTTCCTGCTCGGAACCACCTAGCTCGTACAGACTTGGCCTATTGGGCTTCGGGGGATCTTGAGGGCGTGCTCTCTGTAGATAAAGGTGCGGTTGATGATATAATTTTTGCTACATTGGAGCCTCTTTAGAATAGCAGTTGAGGTCAATGCACACCAGTTGCCTTGCAAAGGGCTAGAAACCGTATTTATGTTGATTTTGATACTTTCGAAGCCAATTTTCTCGCTGCTTTCATATGACCAAATTATGTCTTGGAGATACTTTGCAATAATTATCTACTGTCTCAAAGTTATGTATTCACGTTTTATAAATTATGCTTAGACTAAAGTTGTCATTTTAAATATTTCAAAGCTTTTTTACCGAACTCAACAAAAAACCAACGTTCCGCTGCAAAATGTCGTGAACTACAAAAAATAAAACAAGATACTTCTGAACCCAAAGTGCCTCTAGTGTGCACGCTCACCCATCGCTCGGAATTAATTTCGGAGGTAAAGTCGATGGAGTCGCCAAACGATCATTATGGGGATAATTATCAAGCCACTCCACAAGGGAAACTGAAGGAGTTCAAAATACAACAGTCGGAAATCAAATATTTTCCCGAGACCTTTTTTCGGTGGATTTTTTCGCCACTTTGACAAGTGCTTAATTATGGGTTCTGTTACATTGACATTGTTACATTGATAAGCGGTGGTGGTCTAGTGGGTAGAACAGTGGACTCTGAAGCAAGAGGTACCCGGTTCGATTCCCAGTGCGGGCATGTATCTATGACTTTGTTTAATTTCAAAGTTACGTACATTTGTGAATTTGTAGTAGCAATACCACTCGCTAACTGTGAAGGAAAACATCGTGAGGAAACCCGCAGCTCAGTTGGCTCCACACGTATTGACCTGTCTTTCCTGTGGGCTTGGTCGACTAAGCTGTCAGGATGGTATAGGTGCTGGGCAAGCCTACTCCATCTAAAAACAATGTCCCAGGCACTGCAGCGCCGAGTGGTCTCTTCACCCATCTAGTGTGAGTGAAGGTGCCACTGGACGCTGTATAAATCATCTCATTACGTAGATGCAAAAGGCCTTAGTTACATTGACATCGTCGTCGCTTTAAATCTGCCCTAAAAAAAAAGTAAAAATCTGTGGTTGAATGCGCTGGCAACTGCAACTGCAGGAATAACTAAGGCCTTTGCATCTACGTAATGAAATGATTTTTACAGCGTCCAGTGGCACCTTCACTCGCACTAGAAGGATGAAGAGACCACTCGGACGCTGTGTGCAGTGCCTGGGACATTGTTTAGTGAGATGTTTGAAAGTATAAATACAGGAAAGAGTCGCGTTATTCGAACGAGTGTTTTTAAGGCGCCAGGTTAGAAAATTTTTGGGTTAGACATCTAACATCAATCACTCATACCTAAATCGTATTGTAATGACAGCTATGCTTTTTTGTCAGATACTGCGCTCGCTTTACGAGTCTGTCTGTACTAGATTTTTATAGAACTAGTCAACTATTTAAACAAAGCGCCTGTAGATATGGGATTGCGTGTCTGAGGTGTTGAAAGCAATATTCTATGATGTTTTACAAAATTGAAAAGTTCTGCATTATTACAATCTAATTCTGTATTGCTGAGCTAGGCATGAAATTCAGTCAATATGTAAAGGTGCGTGCGGAATTAGTGCAGTGGAATTATTCAAAGCCTTCCAAACCTGAGACGGTGGGCAAGCTTTAAGTTCATTTAGGCGGACTTGCGTCAGTCAGGGTTAGCGAACTAACTCTGAGTTAATTTGACATTTCCATACAATTATTGACGTTAACTCAGAGTTAACTGGCTAACCCTGGTTGACGCAAGTGAACCTTAGATTCTAAACCATTCAGTGTGAAGGTAGATGCCACTGGACGCTGCATAATCATCTGTCCTAGATGTAAAGGCCTAAGTTTTTAAAACTTAAGGTTTATTTTCGCAACCGAAAAGCAACTCCGTCTACATAAATTTACAATTCACGTTAATTAATATTCGGGACCACAGTTTTATTTACACTAGCTCCGGTCTAACAAAGAGTTCATTATTTTCCATTCAATGCAAGGTTTTGCAGAAAATCCTCGCAGGAATGGTAGTTCTGAGCAACTAGTGTACAATGGAGCTGGTCAGAGCTCATTAATCATGTATAGGCGCTCCCTCGCCGACCTTAGGTTGTTGACGAAACGTCTGGAACCCTTCGGGCGAGAAATGCGGGATCGATGCTTTGAAGTCTGAGAAAAAAGATTGGCTGGAACACTCGTGTGCGATAGCGAAAATGTTCAATTATATTAGTAATCTCCTATGAATATGGGATCTGGGAGAATATGGGGAGATTTTTAAGATTAGACAATGGGACATTTTTGTGTAAGTGTAGTGTGGATGAGTAAATCATTACGGCCTGATTTACCCACCCATACCTATAGCAAGTAAAAAGCAGGTAAGTTTTTAATGGTTCGCGAAATAATAATTATTAAATTCTTTAAATTAAATACAATAATGATGTACATACAAAGGCGTATTATGAAGTGGACTGGAAGATCAAAGGATTAATCTTAAAAGACGTGTGATTGCGATTCTCGGCTTATTTATGTTAATTACAAAGAAATAGAAGGGGTTATTCACGCATACAATTTAATTTTAACGTTATGTTGTCATGACAAGTTAGTAACATAACTTTTGTTTGTATCAAAAGCCTCTAATGCCCACCTATTCAAAATTCCAAAGCGCACACACACGCCCAAACATCGGACAATGTTTGCTAAAGACAGACCTTCCCATGCGTAAAATTACTATCACCTACCACTTAGGTAAATATGTCGGCAAGAAATTCGCTTTGAACCCTCGCCGGCCTTTGTTGTTCAACATAAACTATTCGGAGTTAATCCGAGCTCTGGATAAACAGTAGTAGTTAATAAATTAGCACGTTATTAATATGTGCGCCGTGTCCGGCCTATTGTGGGCCGATGACGGCGGTTGCTCACAGGTGTCCCGCAGGGCTACACATTGGGCCCGATCCTCTTTCATGTTGAACAAAGGTCGCGAGCCAAGAATTGCCCCTGTATTAATGTTCCCTTGTAAATAGTGTTGTGGCAATTTGCTTTTTGACCGTGTTCTTATGAATAATGGAGGCGTGCGACGCTGTTTGCGCTGCGAGTGTATATTTTTCGGTCGTACGTGACGACGACGTTGTAAACCCTTTTGCTGTCATTGTTCACTCAAAGCAATTAAAGTTAAATGTCCAGTTTTGAACAGTGTAAATAAATACCGAAAGCGTCTTGAATGAACCGAAAAAGCCTCGGCCGGACAATTCCTCGAGCGCAAAACTAAGTGGTTTACGTCATATCTCAAATCCGGGTAAAGTGAGTCGCCTTCATCCCACCGCCTTCGATGGTCCGTGGCGAGGCGATCCCCGTAATAGCAATAGCTTTATATTAAAGCCGGCGGGAAGACGTCTTATATCGGTCGAGCTTAGCGCTTTTTCATCAATCCTGGTTTATTACGGCGGATTCGGCTTTTGTCTCGCGCGGACGTCGGTCATTTAGGCCGCAGCTATTACTCCCATCCGATTCCATTCGTTCCTGTCGTGCCAGCTCGCCCGCGCATCACTCTTCTTACTTCGTCATCTCGGGACTCACGTCTCGGCTTTTATTTTTTCTCATTTAAGCCACTTGATGTATAACCGCTCTCCATTGTCGGTTTGTTTTCTGTTTGGCAATTTTTAAGGGGATTAGGCGCGGACGGCCCCGACTGGATCACGTCATGTCTTCGCAGCTGCCCTTTCTATTTATGGGGCAATATTTTATGGAATATTGAGTAAAGTGCCCTTTAATCTACTGATATAATGGGAGATTTGGCTGAGATATTTGGGCCGTGCAATTGTGCTACAGATTTTTATTGTGGCGTGCGGAGAGCCTGTTTCTGTCCGCGCATGGTGTCACGTATGCGGTGGGAATTGATTGCCTTGTTATTGCTTTTCTTTGTGAAACACCCCGATGCGAGACTGAAATCAGTTTTTTTTTTCTTTCTGACTAAAACCTTATATCTCCGAAGGCGTAAGTAAAGGCTCTTACTTCACTGATTAAACATGCGCCTTGTCGGGTATTTCAGCCCAAAGTGGCTACTGTCGTTTGTGTATTTTTTTAGGTAGATCAGGTGGCAGAGTTCGAAAAGGCCCGGTTGGAGACCCTCAACTCCGACCGACAACTGCGCAAGACTAGCCCGAAGCCCACTTACACTTACACGTACAGTCGGCCACAGTCTCAGATACCCCTTTTAGTTCGATTGGCGCCTTTATGCCGCGCGCGGTAAGAGCTGCCATGGGGTATCTGAGATTGTGGCCGACCGTACAACGCTCGCGGTGAACTCTACTGCGATCGTTGTAAACGGACTTTCACAAAAAAGTTGGGTTTCTCGAGCCACATTCGCGCCCATCGCCGTAGAAGTCCCCCTACAAGTCCTGAGGTCGCCGTCATCAGATCACGATGAGGAGGACATCATCATCATCATCATTTTTTTAACCCTCCGGTTGCCAACCAGTTATGCGTCCACCGTGAAAACCGGTTTATTTTCGGGAACATAGCTCTCTTGTAATGACCAATCTTTTTTTAACGCTTAATAATGGAAATATTTACGGTGCCTATTTAGAGAAAACAGGGGCTGTAAGTAAGAGTAAATGTTTATTCAGGCCAAAAAGCTTATTATAATACAGTAATTCCGCCAAACTACTAAGTAGTTTGTTGGCAGATTTTATTGTCTTATTACTAGCTTACTAGTGGTTCGCCCCGAACTACGAACTCGCGACCCCATATCTCAGTAACCCCTCGACCGATTTGGCTCATGTTCGAACTTAAAAATTCTCTTAGCCTCATTTACCCGCCTACCAAACATGACGATCCGACTTCAGTTACTCAAATTATCGTCGAACGAACATTCATACATACAAACATACAAACATACAAACGCCGGATTGTTCAAGTAGACTCTGAGAACTTCGCTGGCTTCGCTCGCTCGTTCAATTATTCTAATATTAAGGCGTTGGGCATAAATAGCCCGCGCGCAGAGAAAAATGCACAAAATCGATTCCAGGTCTCACCTAATTCTGGTGTTTGATATGTGAACATTTTCGATTTGTTTAGTGTATTTGATACAGGAATCGATTTTGTGCATTTTTCTTTGCGCGCGGGCTAATTCACTATGCCCAGCGCCTTAAACAAAAATGCCAAGGGTACAAAATTACCCTCAAAAATGCCAAGCCTCCGGTGAGGATACATCATGTGACCGATAGCCGGACACTTGGCAGAGTTCCCTCCGAAATGGGATTAAATCATGCGACATTAGCGATGTCACAGCTTCGATGAAAACAGCTAGCGTACCGCAAGGTTTGTTTCTTTGCATAAAAAAAAAAAACCTAGCGGTACGACCCAATTATTTAGGGTTTCACCTCGGAATGAGAGATAATAAGCTGGAATGTTTTATCAAAATCGGTTCAACCGCTTATGAAATATTTAAAGGTCGGTGTTTTTTTTTATTATTTAGAAGTTATCGTTAGAGCGGCGGTGGTGATCTAGTGGGTAGAACAGTGGACTCTGAAGCGAAAGGTCCTAGGTTCGATTCCCGGTGCGGGCATGTATCTATGACTTTGTTTAATTTCAAAGTTACGTACATTTGTGAATTTGTAGTAGCAATACCACTCGCTGACGGTGAAGGAAAACATCGTGAGGAAACCTGAGCGTATGAGGCTTTATACCCTCAACGCAAAAATCGCCAACCCGCATTGAGCACGCGTGGTGATTAAGCTCGAACTCTCTCTCTCTGAGAGAAGGCCTTTGCCCAGCTAGTGGGACATGTACAATTGTACAGGCTACATCTTACTTTTAGAAGTTATCACCTATGGTCTCGTTACCGCTTTGGTAAATTTTATGAAATCGCTTTGATTTGTAGACGCTCTACGAGACGTAGCATGTATACGTAGATGCACTACGGCGTACGATGTAGACGCGCTACGACGTAGCATGTAGACGAGCTACAGCGGCGTAGCACATAGGTGCAGGAAGATATGCGAAACTATAACGATCCGACCAAATTTACTCAAGTTATCGTCGAACGAACATTCATACAAACATGCATACAAATATACATACATACATACAAACATACAAACGCCGGATTGTTCCAGTAGACTCGGAGAACTTCGCTCGCTCGTTCAAAAAGGCAATGTTTAAATAGCTTTATTTTATTACTAAAACACGTCAACTTCTAAATGTGATTTTTCATCAACGTTTCTCCCTTTCGAATAGCTCGATGCTTTTTATTTACTAAACGTTTCTTATTCTTTAAAAGTCTGCGATTGTATCATTTTAGCGCTGCCTGCGCGGCGCGCTTTTATGCCCCTCCACTCTCTACCACCTGTCCAGCCTCTCCTGCTTCTATTAGTTACTAAAAATTTAGCAAAAAAAAAAATTAAAAAAAAAATGCGCTTTTACCTAAGTCGTAGAACAAAAGTTGCTGGAAATCACATTTAGAAGGTGACGTTTCAGAAATAAATCTATTTAAAAATTGCCCCGTACAAGGTACTTAAAATAAAGGGCCAACCTGCAAATCTCGCAAACGATATCAGCCTTTCGTGTCGCGAAACAGCTGTTAGGACCAAGTCGTGTCTCCGCAGTATCTGTGCGACGGCGGCCGTCCACAATAAATAATCCGTCTTTTATTAAACTCGTCGAGATAAATGATTATAGACTGTCGGGCCCCTGTTTATAGATCGTGCGGCTGTCGGCGAGGCTCTTCCTCTTCGCGACATGTCCCAAAGTTGTCTCTGTCCGTCTTTTCAGTAGGTTCTCACCAGGTTCATTGGTACCTACTGATATACCGTGAAGTGTCTTTCTTCTTCTTTGCGTGCCGTCTTCTATCGGATGTTGGCGATCAGTTTGGCAATCTCGTCCTTCGAAGCCGCCAAACGAAACAATGAGCCGGTGCTCTGTCCGAATCATTTGCGCAGATTTTGCATCCATTATATCCTGGATGAAGTGTCATTATGGTATCTATATTGTGCGTGTACGGTTCAAAGTACTATACATCTAGGACGCGGGTTGCTGACACTACATTTCGCATAATTCAATAGCTAGCGCAGCGACCGACAGTTGGCTCTAGCCACTCACCGGAACTACACTACTTCTTAAACCCTGTAAATACCGTGCAAATACAGTGAATAAACACCATGAACTCTTCCACGATGTACCACTATCTTCTACTTCCACCACCGTCCGCTTAGTCAGCATTTCGCATTCTCTCGCTTCCCTTGCTCGTTCAATTAATAAAGAGGCAGATAGGAAGACCCTACTATTCCAGCTATTCCTCAATGTATCTTGCTTTGTCCTCCGATCGGGGATGGTGCGTCGCTGTCCGTTCGTGTCCATTGTCCGATATTGTCTCCCTTCTTTTGAACTTGCGACATCGACTAACATAATGCCCACTTGAAAAAGCGCTAGTCGCCGCTTCAGTTGAGCTTATAATTTCAATAATTGTGGTTTGAGTTCGTTCTACGGGTTTGCCTTCAGCGTCAGCGACACACAGAAATACTTCATGTTAGCTCTTACCGCCCGCGGATAACTGAGGCCGTTGCATCTACGTAATGAGATGATACAGCATCCAGTGGCACATTCACCCACAATAGATGAGAGATAAGGGACATTTAGATGGTGTAGGCCTACCATCCTGACAAAGTCGTAAGTATCTCAATAAAAAGGGGTATTTCGGCGTATGGCTGATCGTACCTCCGATGTTTTGAAAACTGATCTAGACGAAAGTGTTTCCTCCATTTCTGCGATTTCTTTAGTCCATTTCTGCCTACCTATAAAAATGTGTTAGGCATGTAAAGAAAATGCTGCAAATTCTTTAGTCCATTTCTGCCTACCTATAGAAATGTGTTAGGCAAAGAAAATCCAAATGATTCGGAGCCTCAATTCTTCGGGGAAGGTGTGTCCGTTTTTAATAACATTTCGTCAAAAACTGTCACGTCACTCTGTCTGTGCTTTGTTTGTAATTGATTTGATGGAGTTCGTTGTTTTATTAACATTTAATTTTGTGTAACCCTTTCACTGTAATTGAACGTTCGTGTGATTCTGTAGCCGTTTGGTTAATCACTTATTAGTTTTAATGGTTATACGCGATAAATAGTTTATGTGCTGTAGGAATTTTAGTATAGATCGGTAGAAATCACAATCATTTCGCCATGGTTAAGGTGGGATGATAGCAACGTGGCGGGAAATTCAAAATGTTCACAGTTTTTTACATTTTGTAGCTAAACTGAGCTATTTTTGTTCAGCGATTTTTCGTTCGCGGAAACAACAAAGTATGCTTTTCATCATTGTAAACAACAGAAAAACAATAATTCAGCCGATTATGTGTTCTGGTCTACGAAGCAGTGGCACTGCCCAAAAAACTTGTCGTAGACCAGAACACATAATCGGCTGAATTATTGTTGTTCTGTTGTTTACAATAATAGAAAGAATACTTTGTTATTTCCGCGAACGAAAAATCGCTGAAAAAAAAATAGCTCAGTTTAGCTACAAAATGTAAAAAACTGTGAACATTTTGAATTTCCCGCCACGTTGCTATCGTCTACCCTTAAGCTTCTCTTCTCTTGTCCTATCTTTGACCCATAATACCATCATCATCATCGTCATTGTCGGCCACATTTGCCCACTGCTGGGTATAGGCCCTTTCCAGCCTTTTCCCTTCACGCCATCCTCCTCTGCACGAATCCACGGACCCTCTGCCTTACAGATATTTTAAAGATGTTCGTAATTTAATCTTTTCATTTCATTTCATTTATTTATTTACTCAAATTTATCATACAAAATAATCAAACATGGATATATTGAAGTACAGTTAAGTGCAATTTAAGTAACTGCCACTGTACTAGGTTCATCACCTGTATTACAGTAGACAGTGCCTCTTCCAGATTCTGATTAAATTAAGTACTATTTTTAACAAAATATTCGTGTACAAATTATATTATTATTATTAAATTAGATTTTACAAAAACATTAATCAATTAATTCATTATAATATTGTTGTATAATCTAATCCAACCAACCAACCATTTAATTTAATCTTGGATTAAATTAAATGGTTTCATTTCATACAAAATGCGAGGATTCAAACTGCGGTGCGGTGGTTTAAACTGCGATTGAAATTAACTTTTTTTTAAATTTATTTTCTTAATATATTAACAAAACAAAGGTTCTTTCCACCCTTAAACCGCATGGTTTGTGTGGGTATTGCACATTCCTGCTTAACGTCTAGATATAAACATAGATCGAGATCGACCTAACGTCCCTTAGAGACACAAGACACATCCAATCCAATACCCCACATTCCTCAAAACATTATTTCCTCTCGCTGACGTAACATTACCTTATAATATCACTTATACACCCATGGGATCCGACTCATGTCACTTCCATATCAACAACTGTCAGTTCCCCCCCTTCGGATCACCGGCGTTATATTTAAAACTATTTCCCTGGACACTGCCGGCGCCTTCACACAATTTTGACCCCTAAGTGGAAGGGGAAGCGGAGATGATTAGGATGGGTTTGGCGCGGCACGGGCGTCCCTAGAGTGGTCAGTGGCCACTAATCAAATATTTTTTCCGCAGCCGAAAACATAGGTGACAGAGCGCGGCTAAGGACCTGGCTCTCAACCTTGGGGAGGGTGTTAGTTTTTCAGTGCAATAAAATATCATGTATTTTCAGTGTGCACTCTAAGTCGATAGCGGAACTTTAAGTAGGCTATCTACTGATCAATACAAACAACTTGTACTATGTAACGAAAAAATTGGAGTGAAAAAAATATCAGCTGTTCCATACAAAAGGTCGACTCAGTACTGCGCCAAATGTATGAAACAACTGATATTTTTGTCACTCAATTTTTGTCGCCACCTAGTACACGATGTTTGTATTGATCAGTAGACAGCCTACTTAAAGTTCCGCTATCGACTTAGAGTGCACCCTGTAGTGTAAAGAGATGCGTATAGAAAAAAATCCGTACCTCAAAAGGGTAAAACGGAAACATTATAGGATCATTGTTGTCCGTCTGTTTGTCTGTCCATCTGTCTGTCAAGACCTTTTTCTAAAAAGCGCGTGGAGGTATCAGGTTGAAATTTATATCAAAATACTCAGGTCTGAATTCACTTGGAACCGAAAAAAGAAAACAAAGAAGTTTCTAAGTTAACGGAATCAAAAGATACGGCCGTTTGTGCAGCATTTTTCATTTCGACCCCCCCATAATACATTTAAATATAACTGATATGATAGGCGAAGCCTTTGACACTTCTGTTTTCTCTCGACCTCATTTTCAAGGCGGTGCAATGGAGACAGCTTTTTCTTGGATCTTTGATCTTGGATCGGCCGCTTTCAGTCTTGAGCCCCTTTAGTTAACCCACTGACACACTTTCCACTATTGCGCGTCTCTTGCCATAAGCTGTGGCTCTCCCGCATTTTGAGAACCCCTGTCCGTACGAGGAACGAATGGCAAATGATTAATAACCGTAATACCATTACGGCTAATGCCGGCGGGCGCGCCGCTTCGATTACTGCGCGACTCTCGATTTGTCAATGCAACGCAATGTTGTTATTGTCTTCTTTGTTAAAGGAAGGTGTGGTCAATCTTGCCCAGAACATCGCCGGCAGCGCGGCGCATCGATAAACGTTTTTATCTCGCCATCGACTATGGCCCTCTTTTTTTTTTATTTAGTCTGCTTTGTTTCCCACTGCTTTTTTGCTTTACTTGAGGGGTTTAAATAGTGCCGCCGTTGCAGAGCCTTACTGCAGTTCATTTCATATGTTACAGAGACCAATTTAGTTCCAATAACTAGTAGTTTTTCCCGAACTGTGAACTCACGAAGTGCGATATGTAACTTTTGCTAACACCATTCGCAAAATAGGCGCGAAAATCAGACTTTTCAGTGTCTCCGTCAGTCTGACATTTTTACGTTAGAGTACGATACAGGTGATATAAATCCGCGTGTTCGATTTTACGTTTCAGGGTTAGGCAGATAGATCGTTTATCGAAAACGTCCGCTAGTCCGCTTGATATGTGATTGATACACTTCATATCATTTGATCGGCACGAGGTCACCTTCGGTGGAAAAAAGCCATCAAATTAACGGGCAACGGGAGCAAACAAGTCGTTAAACGGTCGCCATATTCAATTAGCACTTAATCGTCCGTGTTATAGGCTCCCACAAATGGGTTCCTTCACAACCGAGTGACACTGCGCCGATATCTGTCTCTTGCAAGTTGCCATTCACGACATAAACTTCTATACAGGGTGTTAAAAGACCGCCAACAAAGTGGGAAACCACGCATTGTTCTCATCATACCGAACGTTTTTGCCCAAGGAACTATGCCTGGAAAATCAACGGATTCCGAGATAATGAGGTTCAAAGTTGGACTTTCAATTTTTTTTATTGCAGTCATAATCTGCTTAGTATTGAGTACTTAACATTTCTTCTCAAGAAACCATATCAAAATTTTGATTATTTCTTGCATAAAACGACGTTAAAATTGCAACCCGCAATGTATTCTAAACATCGGCACCTCAAGCGTAAGTAACACAAGTTTATGTCAACTTTTGCGCAATATGACTTCTCTGTGTTACACTTCCATTGCGTGATAAAATATTTTCCAAAATTATAACCTACAAAACCAAAATCATTTCCCAGCGATAATTTATCTAAAAAGTACTTTGTTTTGGTGTCTTTTAACACCCTTTATAAATAGTCTACTCTGATCTCTAAATGTCCAGAGTTCGACTTCAAAGAAAAGTCCCCCTGTATTCGCTAAAAAAAAATCAACGATGAACTTAATTTGTAGTTGTAATGTTACAACCAATTTGCTTCAAATATAGGTACTACATGTACGGAACCCTCTCCACGTGACTTTAAGGGTGGACGATGGCAACGTGGCGGGTTTTTTTTTTTTTTTACAATTTGTAGCTAAACTGAGCTATTTTTGTTTAAAGTTTTTTGGGCAGTGCCACTGCTTCTTAGACCAGAACACATAACCGACTGAATTATTGTTGTTTTGTTGTTTACAATAATGAAAAGAATACTATGTTATTGCCGCGAACTAAAAATCTCTCAACAAAAATAGCTCAGTTCAGCTACAAAATGTAAAAAACTGTGAAAATGTGGATTTCCCGCCACGCTGCTATTTTTCAGCCTTAACCGGTTTTTTTATTTATTCGATACTAAGTTAAACACGCCTTTTCCCAGCAGTGGGACACAAAATAGTTTAAAAACTTCCGATCAGTGTCATGACAGAATCGTATCGTCCAATGTAAAAGCCCGCTGGCCCACGCTAATTACAAGCTATCAAATAATAAAATATCTGCCACCACGCCCAGTCTGTCAAACGCTTGATTATTAATTGATGACCATAATTAGTGGTCTAATGAAATTGCTTGTTTAGGTGTGTCGAAGCGGCCATACGGCTTCCCAGAGTTAAAATGGCAGATTTTTCTATCGCTGGATAGAGTTATCCCAAGTTTTGTAAAAGTAAGATGTAGCCTGTACAATGTAGATGTCCCACTAGCTGGGCAAAGTCCTTCTCTCAGAGAGAGAGTTCGAGCTTAATCACCACGCGTGCTCAATGCGGGTTGGCGATTTTTGCGTTGAGGGTATAATGCCTCATACGCTCAGGTTTCCTCACGATGTTTTCCATCACGGTCAGCGAGTGGTATTGCTACTACAAATTCACAAATGTAACTTTGAAATTAAACAAAGTCATAGATACATGCCCGCACCGGGAATCGAACCCAGGACCTTTAGCTTCAGAGTCCACTGTTCTACCCATTAGACCACCACCGCCTCAGTTTTCCGCTCAGTTTTCCTCAGTCACCGCCAAGTTTTGTAGAATGGCTTAAATATGTCAAGACTCTTTTAGTTTTACGATGCCTTAAGTCTGTTGACCATTTGCGTTCTCATTCAGTATCAATTATTGCGTCCTTTTTGTGTTACGATGATGCTACGTTTGCGTTTGCTACGGCGTAGCGCGTCTACGCAATGTGTAGCACCTCTACGCATTACGTAGCACATCTTATTTCGTACCGCTGCGGTTGTGCGCTGCATCAGCTGCCACGACAGTATCAAAAGTTTAGATTTTAAACTGAAGTAGTATCTAAATCTTAAAATAATTTTATTAAGTTTATACGTTATCGAACCTAGGACCTTTCACTTCAGAGTCCACTGTTCTACCCACTAGACCACCACCGCTTTCCCGGTGCGGGCATGTATCTATGACTTTGTTTAATTTCAAAGTTACGTACATTTGTGAATTTTTAGTAGCAATACCACTCGCTGACTGTGAAGGAAAACATCGTGAGGAAACCTGAGCGTGTGAGGCATTATACCCTCAACGCAAAAATCGCCAACCCGCATTGAGCACGCGTGGTGATTCAGCTCGAACTCTCTCTGAGAGAAGGCCTTTGCCCAGCTAGTGGGACATGTACAATTGTACAGGCTACATCTTACTTTTAGTCGTTATAACTTTTATTTATCACTTTGTCAATAAAATAATAACAAAAAATCTGAATTGGGATGAAAGTCAAAAGACTTTCGACATTAAATGCGTCAAAATTTACGAAAAACGACTTTCCGTGAGACGGTACAATACATTTTTTGCTGCTCACTGTATTACATTGAAAGAAAAGAAAGAAAGTGAAAGAAAGTGAATAGTGCTTTATTGCCAAAAATGCCGGTGCTTACTATAAGTAAATGATTCGATTTCGCCTGGGAATACCGAGGCCATTTTCACCGATACTATCATTAATTCTATACGTGCCCATAACGTTATAATGTCGGCTGTCATTAAGCGAATCCCGGTGGGATTTCAAAGTTGATGTTTGTTTGATGTTAATTGATTAGTTTTTTGTCGCGTTTATTATTACTTACAGAATTAGCTGTGTGAGGTACTTTGCGTGGAATTTAATGGCTTTGTTTTCTTTTTACTTACTTTTTTTATATATTGCGCTGCATTGGTATATCATAGTGAGGACACCCGCAGCTTAGTTTGATCCGCGTCTGCCTGTATTAATCACCCGCCACAGCTTTCACAATTTATTAATTTAAAAATCAACGGAACGACATAGATACAAAAAAAATGTGATCCTATCACTGGGTGTTATTACCTCTCTCTCTCCGAGCTTTAGTCCCACATGGTAGTGGGGTCAGCTTTCCTTATTTTCTCTCTCCACTTCGCCCTGTTCTTGGTGTCGTCTTCGGAGGCTCCGCATTCTATGAGGTCTTTGTTGACCACGTCCATCCACCTGGTTTTCGGTCTTCCTCTGGATCTCCGCCCGGGTATGGATAGACGCAGCGCCTCGTTTCCGATGTAGTCAGGTGGCTTCCGCTTTACGTGCCCAAACCATCTCAGCCTACTTTCTTGCACTTTATCGGCGATGTCGCGCACTCCTAGGCTTCCTCGAACGTACTCGTTTCGGATTTTATCGAGCCTAGTTACATCGCACATCCACCTCAACATTTTCATTTCGGCTGTTTGGATTGATTTGATTTGGGTTTTTGTGACAGCCCAGGTCTCACTACCATGCATGAGGACGGGTCTTATGATGGACTTATAGACGAGTCCTTTCATGCGGACCGGCATCTTCCTGTCGCAGGTCACACCAGTGACTTCTCGCCATTTTAGCCACGCGGCTGGGTGCTATTACCTACTCTGTCAAAAGAGTAAGGATCTTTCGTAACACCTTGTATAGCAAATCATTGAAAGTTCCCAGGAACTCTTCCTCGCTCACCTCTTTCGCGCCGTAAATACATCGTTCGCAAGGAGCCCTTTTAAATATTTCCACTCACACATCCCAACAGGCCTCGTATGACGCTCGCTGGAAGTGCGTCGTAAAATCTAATATGCAGCCAAATCGTCTCCCCGGTAGATGGCGCTCCTGTTGTTCTTAATTAGCGTACGCCGGATTAAAATTGTACTGCTAGGGGTCATTAATATGTGAAATGTTTAGTACTGTAGTGCAGTGTATCAGGTACCAAGGGGGCAGGTAATCTCAATGTCAATAACTACTAAATTAAAATTTAAAATACCCCCGTCTTTTTAGATTTAAGGGTGGACGATAGCAACGTGGCGGGAAATTAAAAATTTTCACAGTTTTTTACATTTTGTAGCTAAACTGAGAACAATAATTCAGCCGATTATGTGTTCTGGTCTACGAAGCAGTGGCACTGCCCAGATTTATTATTGTTCTATTGTTTACAATAACGAAAAGAATACTATGTTATTGCCGCGAACGAAAAATCGCTGAACAAAAATAGCTCAGTTTAGCTACAAAATGTAAAAAAATGTGAAAATTTTGAATTTCCCGCCACGCTGCTATCTGCCAGCCTTGAATTAGCATATCTCATAAACGGCTGAAGGGTTAGAAATAGCAGCTATGGTCTATGATATGGTGATATCAGCTGTAAGAAATGCAGTGATGACTGACTACCAACTGACTACTAATTGACCTAATGGAAAACCACGTTTTAGGTTTTGTGTTTTGGGACAGTAGCCATGTGCGTCATAAATTTTTAATGCCAATAAATTTACAAACCACTCTAAAAGCAGAGTTCTTACCAAAGTAATGTCCACCATTTCACGGTATGTCTGTATTCATAGCCTACTTAATGTTTATTGAAACAAGCTTCTTAATCACCTTTAAACCTAGCTTTATTAAACCCTACAAATCCAAGAGACTTATCACCTGGCGCATAAAAATGCCGGCACGCAGGCGCGGGAGGCAAACTTTAATATCTCCCGAACGCAAATTTTTCAGCACCTCGCACCGCCGCGGCAATAACAATTATAATTCAGAATCACGTTCCCATCATTACACCTCGCGCTTTATCTCTTGGAGCCAACCCTTCACCGTCTAATCGTGAATTATGCTCCATAATAAAATTCTTTAATCAAAGAAAATAACAGCGCGCCCATTAAGCTCCGCACACGTTGCCACCTCGCGCCGTTACGCCCGCATGTATTTACATACATGTGTCATTATACCTACCCGCACGTGGATACGCCCCCCTATAATTAAGGGTATAAGAGAGAATCTTAGCGTCTTATTACGCGAAGAAACGGTATCCTTTTAGAAAATTGTAACAACAGAGCCATTATAATAACACCCCCCTCGCGAAATGATCACCGCCCTCTGGCGGGCGAAATTCGGCACTCAAAACTTAAGCGGGAAGTGTAAAGCGCAGTAGAAGGAACAATCAGTACGTTATAAATGGCCTGAGTCGAAATGCTGGCCATTTGCTGGCCTTGGTTGCGAGTACACCGCGGTAGTGTACATTCGTTCGTAGTGTTCAAATTTCAGAAGCGCGGGCGCGGATTCTATCCGTATAAATGGCCTGGCTCGAAATGCTGGCCGTTTGCTGGCCTTGGTTGCGAGTGCACCGCGGTGGTACATACGTTCGTAATGTTTAAATTTCTGAGGCGCGGGCGCGGATTCCAACTTAAATCTCACGTTATTGAAATTACACATAATGCGGTCGCCCAGGCATAGTCTAGAGAAGCTCGTAATATTTGGGGCAGGTGAATGGCAAACGCGCCAGGGGAAGGGCACCAACCAGATGGTCTGGTGCGATAAAGGCAGCGGCTGGAGGAAGCATTCACCGGGCAGTTCATATGACGGAAGACCGCTCCCAATGGAAGCGAGTACGACATGGTCGCGATCCTCAGTCATTAAGAAGAAAAATAATTAAAATTAGGTAAAATATGAAGCGTATGTAGGACCAGTGTATTTCTAGTTGTTCCTGTAACAAAAGACCGACAGTTAGTTCGTAACCCTAATACGTCTTTTCCGACCCAGCGTGCACGAGCGGGCGTATTCAAAAACACGCCTGAGTTGGTTTACTGTTCTTCCTTCCACTGTGGTAGAAGCTAAGAGCCATGTGAGAAACTTAAATGCGAAACACCTCTAATGAATCAGACAATATTTTAAGGGTGGAGAGGAGGCAATAAAACTCCCCCCGCTCGGATGGCGAAGAGGACGATGCCATGATGGTATCAATGTTTTTGTCTCTGTTTTAGTGATGGGCTCTTTGATGGTGTTGTTGTTGTTGGGCCATTGATTTCAGTGGTTATTTTTTTTTTTGTTGGCATGATAATTTGTGAATTTGTAGTAGCAATGGCACTCGCCACACACACCCATAGCTACTTGTCGATGTATACCTACAGCTATGCATAACGCGGGTGGCATAATAAATGATCAGTCTAAAATCATACACGGCCTTTGATTGACGCGATCCCAGCTGCCCAACTGATTTACATGGCGCAGCCGGTAGGATCCGAACCTACGCTCCCAAATTTACACTACTAGTTAGCGAACTGTGACGAAAGATATCGCGAGGAATGTCTACCTTCAGTAGTTTCGGCGCAAATTGAGTGTGACAGACGGATAGACAGACAAACGAGTGATCCTATACTGGTTCCGTTTTTTTCCTTTCGAGGTACGGAACCCTAAAAACAGCAAATCCATCTGCAACTCAATTACGCACTCGCAAGACCTCTCTAATCACATCCCTCACGGCGAGACCCTCCGGCCCGTTTTTGCAGCGGCATCAAAGATCGCGAACCCGATGATGTGTTGCGGCGGCGACACAGCGGGCCTGCTTGCGGTCTACAAGTTGCAGAATCGGAGTGTACTGAGAGCGAAGATACTCTTCACAAAGTCACTCTTCACAAAGACAACCTAGATTAGTAAGCGAAGTTAGACTGACGACTAGCTTGATACAGGACGTCCCTGGGTATGCTCTCTTTGCTGCCGATATAAAAATGTGACGTGCTTGTTTAAACAAGGGCCTTAGTCTGTAACTCGATAGGCTCCCAGTCGAAGAACCAAACCAGCGAATTAATGTTTTAGAATTGGAATCAAAATATTCTTTGCTGAGCTAGAAAAAGATTAAAATGACAGACAGCATTCATAAATCGTAATTGAATCCTACAAATGGGAGCCTATCGAGTCACCATTGCGTTACAGACTCAGGCCCCACCACTGAGACTTTGCAGTGGCGAGCTATACCAGTGATCGCAACTAGCCCCCACTGTCCTCCATCCCGCGGACGGCTCATATGAAAGTTTCCGCCTGTTTGCCCGCGACCGCCAACAGACCGCGCCGCGATGATTTATTGATTCAAGCCTCGCCCGGGGACTGTCTTACAGCGCACTCTTGATTACTACGAGGTTTAACGGGCTTCTAGATGAGCCTATACAATAACCAGCCCCCTTAGCACGCTACCATTTTGCCTACTCTCAACTGTCACCTTAGCCACTGAACACTACTGAGGTGACATTTAACAGTGGCTAAGATGACAGTTGAGAGTAGGCAAAATGGTAGCGTGCTAAGGGGGCTGCTTATCCGGCCTAGGACACAGGAAAGACAGTCAGTGCGTGAGGCGTTCTTACGAGGATGGCAAGCCTACTACATCTATTTTTTTTTAAAGATTTCCCAGGAATTGCAGCGTCCGAGAGGTCACTACGGACAGTATGAGTGAAGGTGTCACTAGACGCTGTATAAACTAGTGGTTCGCCCCCAACTATGAACTCTCGAGTTTAACTTTTTGCTAACACCATTTGTGCAGGCACGCGCGCATTGCATTAAACTTTACAACCCCATATCTCGGCAAACCCTCGACCGATTTGGCTCATGTTCAACCTTAAAAAATATTTTAAATTCCGCCGCCAAACCCGCCTACCAAATTTCATGACGATCCGAGCAGATTTACTCAAGTTATCGTCGAACGAACATTCATACATACATACAAGCGTCGGATTATTCCAGTAGACTCGGAGAACTTGCTTCCCAATAAATAAAATAAAATAAAAATAAAATAAACTTCTCTCGCTTCGCTCGCTACAGGAAAGTAGGAGTCAGTGCGTGCGGAGCCAACTAAGCCGCGGGTTTCTTACGAGGACGGCAAGCCTACTCCATCTAAAACATGTCCCAGGAACTGCAGCGTCCAAGTTGACACTACAGCCATCTAAGTGTGAGTGAAGGTGCCACTGGACACTGTATAGTAAACTCGTTACGTTTAAGGCCTAAGAAATAGTATTCACCCTGCCGCTCCTTGCTTATCGAAAGCCTTAAATGTTTTCTCACGAAAAGAGTACGATAAAAAGTATCTATTTTTGTCTATCAATAATTTTGCTTACAAACAAAAGTCTACCCCTCCTACCGCAGGCCGCAAACCCAAACGCTACCCGTCGAACTTCACCGTCGCTTTTTAACGCACATTTTAACGCTGATCGCGATCGTAAACGCGCTGTAAGTGTCACCAGCCCTCCAGGTGCCTCATTAGACCCCTAAACCACCGGCAGCCCTGCGTCTCTATCACGGGGTGTTAAGAGACAGTTTTGCGCGTTACGAGTGCTCTGGTGAAGTGTTACATCAAACAGTCTTTCGGTCGACGGAACTCGCGGGGGTCCGTTGTGCCAATGAGTGGTAAGAACAAAAGTGTAGCCCAGAGTGGTTTAGATTGGCACTACGTGAGATTATTGTCGAAAGAAGTGCATTGAATTCTAAATAGATTGGATCAAAAACATCGAAAGAAGTGCATACAATGGGCATTGATCAGTGAGGCATCGATTGTCGCAAATTGAAAACCATTTCGAGGAATAGGGATACTGATTACTATTAGGGGTTTAAATAAGTAAAATTAAAACGGATTATTAATATTTGTCGCCATAAATGTTTACTTAATATTCTTTCGATGACGTCATCATAGCCTTTGATGCGATAGTTCCATTGCCTACAAATATTTATAAAAATAACTGTCAAAAGTGTCAAATAACTGAGAAAATAACCTTCTTGTTGACTTGACACTGACATTTGTCAAACGTCAACATATGTTTATTTTTTAAAAGCATGAATGAATGCAATGAACTTAGTACATAATGCCAGTGGTGACGTCATAAGAAAACTTTTAGAAATTTTAAATTATTAATTTTAAAAAAATTACATAAAAAATTAAGAAAATATTCAAATTAGTTTCTTATATTTGTCTATATTTTCGATTTATATAAATAAAAATAGGATTTGACGATGCCCATTCTGTGTCATAGATCGGCACAACATGATATAAACATCGTAAAAAGTGCACTGAATTCTAAATCAATTGGCTCAATGTAGAATTACACATCGAAAGAAGTGCATAAAATTCTGTGTCATAGATCGGCTCAACATTGAATTCTGCATAAATTGGCTCTACATTAGATGAATATCGAAAGAAGTGCATCGAATGCTGTTTAGATTGCCTCTTCATTTGATGAAAATCGAAAGAAGTGCATAAAATGCTGTATACCTAGATTGGCTCTAAATTAGATGAATATCGAAAGAAGTGCATCGAATGCTGTATAGATTGCCTCTCCATTTGATGAAGATCGAAAGAAGTGCATAAAATGCTGTATACCTAGATTGGCTCTACATTAGATGAATATCGAAAGAAGTGCATCGAATGCTGTATAGATTGCCTCTTCATTTGATGAAGATCGAAAGAAGTGCATAAAATACTGTATACCTAGATTGGCTCTACATTAGATGAATATCGAAAGAAGTGCATCGAATGCTGTATAGATTGCCTCTTCATTTGATGAAGATCGAAAGAAGTGCATAAAATGCTGTATACCTAGATTGGCTCTACATCAAATAAAAATCAAACAAAGTGCATTGAAATCAGGTTAGATTTAGATAAATTAGATAAAAATTATAACTTTCATGTTTTTTTTTATATTCCACTTATTCCCCGTAGTAAAAGTAGTTTTTATCGACACTCTCTAAAATGGCATTTTCGATTTATAGAAAACGTCGTTAGAAGACGTTCTAAAGCTTATTACCTCGGTCTTTGCATGTCCTGAGTAAGAATAAGGACTGGGGTGACACGAAAGATCCCACTGGGTCGAAGTGTCCCGGGCTCTCAGCCTGGCCCCATACTAATGAGATAAGATATAGAAAACGTCTAAAAGCTGTTCTTCTCCGCATTTGTTCACTGTTTATTCCCCGCAAGATATTATTAGCGGCAGCACAATTTATCGAGCCGCATCGCACCGGTAACAACGGTTAAAAAGACCAATTAAAATATTAATTACTGTGAGGGTAGGTTTTATAACTTAGTTGCCAGATATGGGGCGCGTGCGCTTGATAGGAGGCGTGATAAAGATGTGGGGACCAAGTTGTGTTTTGGGAATCGATTGATCAGTCGCTGTACGGGTTTTCATTGGGCGCCGCCAGGATTATATTCAAAGGGGTGCATACCTAGTGCATCTTCATCCAAAGGCGGATTTTCACGGACGCCCTAGGTAGTGCCAGCCTAAATAGGAGAAGGTAGGCCCAAAATTTTACCGATTTTGGTCTAAATTGTACAGCTACCTAGAGCCTTCAGTTTTTATTGAAACAATAACTTAATGTAAAAAAAAACTGTGTATTTTCTTTCCTGACAGAAAATTGCACCCCCTTGCACCCCGTTGCCGGCGCCCATGGGGGTTTTGCTGCATCTTTTGAAAAGTATTGCAATATTTTTTCACTCGTTACTTGCTGGCGGTGACTGAAAAACATTATGAGGAGACCTGGGCGATTAAGATCTTTCCCTTAACCTGAAAATTCAGTTTAAGGGTGGACGATAACAACGTGGCGGGAAATTCAAAATTTTCACAGTTTTTTACATTTTCTAACTAAACTGAGCAATTTTTGTTCAGCGATTTTTCGTTCGCGGCAATAAAACAGTATTATTTTCATTATTGTAAACAACAGAACAACAATAATTCAGCCGATTATGTGTTCTGGTCTACGAAGCAGTGGCACTGCCCAAAAAACTTGTCGTAGACCAGAACACATAATCGGCTGAATTATTGTTGCCCTGTTGTTTACTATATTAAAAAGAATACTATGTTATTGCCGCGAACGAAAAATCGCTGAACAAAAATAGCGCAGTATAGCTACAAAATGAAAAAACTGTGAAAATTTTGAATTTCCCGCCACGCTGCTATCTTCCAGCCTTAAAGCCCAATTTCCCTCTGTGAGTGAGCATAATATGCACAAGCAATGGGATGTGGGTGTATAGGCTTCTTATACCACTTCTTTTTATTGTTATGCCACATTTGAAAAGTAAACACCAAAACAACCATCACTATTTAATTCCCCGATACTCCTCCGTAATGAACATTCCAAAAACCCCCATCAGATCTGTCATTAGCACCAAATTGCCTCTAAATATTAAGTGTTAATAAGGTCCCCCGCAGATGCAGATCAAAAATGCAACAATCCGATTTTGGGCACACAAGCGAAGGGTTAATCCAAATGAGGTATAATGCGCGCGGGATGAGAATGGGATGCGACCTTTTGGAACTGAGATGCGCGCGGTAAGCAAACTCCCGTCGATGCAACCTTGTCAAAGTAAAATTAAGTATGTTTTCGATTGACTTTAACAAGGTTCCATCCCATTCTCATCCCGCGCGGATTATAGCTTTGTTTGGCCGGTTAGCTCGATGTAGGTAGTGTTAAGGTTGGACGATAGCAGCGTCCTGATTTACTGAAAAAAAAAACCCGCCAACTTTACTACCGCCCTGGCCTGCTTTCGTCCAACCTTAACAAAAAAAGTATTCGAATTTTATTTCAATTTCTGCAGTGACTAAACTATTGAGCATTGTCTTTAAATTGGATGCACATAAGGTTCGACGCCAGTGTATAGACGATCTCGAAAACCACCTTATTTTCACTGAGGAACCTGATGATATCCCACTTTTAAAAGTGTTTTCTGTAACGTTACAAAACAATGTGTAACTCTGTAATTTCTAAAGCACTAACCTAATCACTAATCTTTATAATGAGTAACTCCTAAAATTGTTAATAAATAATAATGTTGATCCTATTCAATAAACCAATTCAATAATTACATGCCACGATCCAACTGCAAATAAAGACACAAACAACAAATACCTATCCACCCGATCCACACAAACATCATTAAGACACGAGATGAGACCAATCAATACCGCACCTAATGGAATCAAAATACGCAATTAAAATTCTCCCTACCCCCACCAGTTATTTGCATATGAAAACCTTGGTAATTGATCATTCAGCCTTCTGCGGGAATCGAACCGGAGCCCCGGTAAGACAATGCGATGGGGTAAATAACATTGCGGTTTTGGGAGACGCGGTATTCTCTTTAGTGACACTTCGATGTTTAGTGACACTATTACCTATCATAAAATGTGATGGCACGTCCTGCTACTTTGTTTTGCGTGTTTTTTTTTGTGTTTGCCAAGTCATGTCTAGAGCCTAACATATAAATGCAAAAACGCGCCTATATGGGAAGCTAACGCAAAACTGCGAGTCTAATGCAAAAAACGTTCAAGGTCTTCTTCTTTGTCTTTGCCTTATCCCATTATTTGGGGTCGGCTCTCCTAGTTCTCTTGCTCCAAGTTTTTCTATCCTTGGTAGTCTTTTCGCTCAGTTGGGCTCGCTCCAATTACTTGTGCGATCGTGGATCAGGTGGGTAGTGAACGTCCTCTTTATAATTTAAGTTTTTTTTACAAAAAAATCGTATCCAAAGATATTTCTTTTTAGGGATAGGCGGCGGTAGGTAGGTAATCATATGAAGTAGTGGCCAGACACCCCTAGTGTCAGAGATTTTAGGCCGGCATAACCGGGACCAACGGTTTAACGTGCCTTCCGAAGCACGGAAGAGCTCAGATATTATTGCCACGGCCGTAAAGGCGTGTTAATCGCGTTTTTGCGTCAGTTTCCCCACGGCTCATTTTAGCGATTCGCATTTTTCCGAATAAAAGGAAACAACTTTTAACCAAAATCAGAATATATCCCAGAGTAGAGTACCTTGTTTACCAACACCGTGAAGAATTAAGCCCGCGGTTAGGAAACGCAGACGCACGCGGTGAAATGTGCGCCGAAGGGTTAATGACGACACGGCTGCTGTTTTTTTTGCTTCCTCTTTAGCTGAAAGATTTTTTTTTTTTGTTTATTGAAAATTTTTCACTCCCTACTGTGGCTGTCAAAGAAGACGATGACAAATATCTCGAAATATTTCTGCCGGAGTAGTTAAAGATGGCTTGGGACCGAAAGACTTGGTTTGAACAGACGAAGCAGTGGTGTCCCCTCTACTTAGAAATTCTTAGGCAGAGTATATCTGGATGTCTCTATTTTAATCGACTCGTCCTAATAATTACATCAAGACCTGACTTTCATAGTGTTTTTGAATTTTGAGATAAGATACGTTTGCTGCGTCCACTAAACATTAATAAGTTTCGCATCAAAAATCGAATTCTAAATTATTGTATTGATTTGACTAACCATTGCATATTTCTCTTTGTTCAAAGGTAAGAATGGACGAATCTTCTCTCACGCACGCATGCACCAATCATTGAAGTGAGTATCCGTCTCTTCACCTCTATTCTTTCCTCTTGGTTGTGAAGTACCTTCCTCTAGGAGTCTAGGCAGACGAGTCTGTCTGTGTAGCCCGAGGCCTGATACGAGTGCGTAGCGTTGTCTACCGCTTGTGCCGTGTGCCGGCTTTATTGCAGGTAGGTATAGAGAGAGTTTTTGTGTACGAGAAAGTTCGAATACAAATCATCGGTCTACCTATGTTAAGGTGATAACCTAGGCACAACTAGTGCCACCAATGGAAAAAAAAACATATCTTCTTTTTGGATTCGTAGGTTCTAGGATCTGGAATTTAAACCTTAGGTCCCAAAAATAGTTAAGCCTCGCGTTGATAACCAAATGACGAGTTTTTAGCAAAAAACGCATCCAAAAAGAAGACTTTTTTTCCATTGGCGGCGCTAGTTGTGCCTAGGTTTGGGGCTTAAGATGATTTATTCACAGTTGCTTTTATTAAAGGCACAAATATACAAGAGAATATTTGAACTGGTCAAAAGTAAAGCAGTGAAACAGTCGCTTAAGTCAGTATCGTATCATGCCAGCACCGACTTAGCCCCGAATTTGGTGTCAGTAACTTACTTAGATGAGATAAGATAAAAATATTTATTTAAAAACCACATTCATTATACAGAGTTACAGTTTCAGTGATTGTAATAATGGTTACAGTGCTTACTGGATCATAACAGCTTACCAGACTAGATGCCCTGTGTAAACCAGTTTTTACACGCAGGATGCGGTTGTTTTTGCAGCGGGCCCGTCGTAGTCTCTACTCACTGAGTAGAGATGTGGAACAGCACCCGAAACGTTGAATTGTATTGGACTACCATAGATCTTTACGATTAGATTTCCACAATGACACCCGCCATAGTTCTTGCCTCCAGCGCGACCCTCAGAACAAAAACACTCACACGACGCCCAACAACAGTATTATCTCATTTAATTACGTCGGTCAAACGCTACGTCCGACCGCAGATAGATCAAATACACCCGAAAATAGCTAGGAGCGGATCGGCTGCCGTAAAACGCACCCGAAATTTAGGAGCGTCCTTTAGATGGCGTATAAGACACAGGCATTCGTCACGATTTAGAGAATTGACTGTGGGCATTCTGAGAGAAAGTCCTGTACCCAACTAGTGGGACATTTATTGGTTCTATCTTTGTATCTTAACTATTGAGCATCACAGCGAGACAGACGTATCGAGGTATTTTCTTATCTTGCATCGCCCTATGTTCTGCCTATGCCCCGGTTCGAAGGTCCGACTCCTTTTCAAGCGGTTCGGAAGCAAAGGGTAATGCACGTGTAAGTATGTATTTAAGGGTATAGTATGTAAGTGTGTGACCTCGTAGAAGCTGAACTGAACACGACGTCAAATTAAAGGTGTCACGGGAATTACGTTTAATCTTCTTTTGAGACCGTTTGTCAGTTCTTCAGCAGATGCTCTTGTTTACATGAAAAGTGTCTTAACAAGCAATTGCCAATTAATATCACCGAGTCCCTACAAGTCTACATGCCAAATATTCGCCGTGAATACACGCCTTTAAAAGAACAAATTCACAGTTTCGTCTCCCCACGTTCGTCCGATAGTCTATTAAAAAGGGTTACCAATAATACTATCCTTTGTTTATAATGAACACTTTCAAACAGCCTCACCTATCCCTGTCTTGCAAGGCCAAGAGGCATACAGCTGTCTCACTCGTGAAAGGAATAACCTAGTGCATATCGAGGGTTGGTGGAGTCATAAGCGTCGCTTGGAACGTTAACGGGTACCCAAGTTGGTGACTCGCTTTCGGTACAGTACAGAAACATCATATAATTTAGAGCTAACTCCAACATCTACTACGACCGCTTTTTGAGGTATCGTCATCGGAACTAGTCTACGTTCAAAACCGCTATGTTAATAGAACTTAGGGCTCAAAACACCATACAAATTTAAGGTCAGCATCGTCATAATCGTGTCATCTAACCGTATCGGGTTTCTGGGCGTTAATTCTGTAAACACTCAAGCTGTCAACCGCCAAAACCGTATTTGTTTTTTTTTTTTTAAATAGCCCCCCTTTGAAAGCAACAATATTTTTAACTTATTAATGGGTGGATTTAAGGTCGTTTTTTTGCTAAAACCGAGACTGGTTTGCACACTGATTTGTTTTTCGTGCCGTAAGAATTTTATGTTCATTTTGTTTTTCGGCCGTTTTCATAACACGAGAGCATAAGTTGTAGTATGAGGTCACTTCACTGTGCTGTTCACTACAGTAGGCCGTGCCGAAGTCTCGCCCGCGGCCGATTCAATTACTACTGTCGTATTATTTCGTTGAAAATATGCGCTTGTGTTTGTGTGCTTGTATCTGCAGTGCTAGTTGGTATGTGTGGGTATATCAAAAGCGTTGGCACTTGAGGAATTTATGAAAGCTTCAACAATTTGAATTCTTGGCCTAGCTTTAATTTGTTTATCAGATATATGCGAAAGTTTGTGAGTGAATGAGTGTGTTCGTTTGTTTGTTACTCTTTCACGTTGAAACGGCTGGACTAATTTCTCTGAAATTTTAAACGGTTCCTACCGTTTTATCGCGATTTTAGTGGAAAAAATAATTTATCTTATGTTCCGACGTGTAAGGTAGGTACTCGATTCGACCCGATTTTTTTTGTTACCTCACAACTTTATTTCTACGCGTACCGATTTTGATCATTGGTTTCACTGAAATTGCCATTCCACCACTTTCGAACAAAATTGAGAAATCATCTCGATAAATGTTTCTCGACTTTGTAGTGGTCCCGTATTCTTTGTTCAGCCTCTGAAGACCGAACCTGTCTATGGCATGCAACAAGGGGGAATACACTCAGGAATATACTTAGGTGGAATTATAAACACGATACTGAAGCAAAAAAAAAAATTTGTGAAATACAACGTGTTACAAAACATCCTAACTCTTTTTACAGGGTGTAACCTACTGGTCAACCGGATGGCAATGCTGTAAAAAAAGTAGAATAAATCAATTTTTATTTTATAACCTCAAAATTGAAAATTTTTCATAACTTTTTTGTTTTTGGTATTAGCTCAAATTAATGTTTATGTAATATATGTTTGAGAATGTAGGTGCATTTTCATAGTTTTGAGTTGTTAAAACATTGTGAAAGTCAATGAAAACAATATTTAAAAAATACTTTTCTCCCGCCACACCGTTCACATTTTATTAATTTAAAAATCAACGGAACGTCGTAGAGCAAAAGAAATATTTAGGTTGTGATCCCTATCACCGGGTGCTATTACCCTGTAAAAAGAGTTTGCATCTTTTTAACCCCTTGTAGAACATTTTTTTTTTTTTTAATAAAACTTATCTTTAGTTTCAACCAAGACTATCGTCTCTGAGTCGGGTGTCACTAACCAAAACAACACCCTGTAAACGGGTAGCTCTGGACAATTCTATTAGTAACCTGTAACGACTCACACCGAGCAGTGACAACAAATTAACAAGCAAGGGTGCGGTATTAACTCTCAATAAATTGTGAAGGCGGCTCTTCACTCGCGCTTCTCGGCGCGGGTAAAATTCTTCATCGGTCGCGTTCAATCTAAACAAGAAGTAGGAATCTATATTTTTTCTCCTTATACAGCAGATGCGTTGCGTTTTATAATAATAAATTATATTCCAAAAATCTAGATAGACAAAGCGACTCTTTTTATACACCAAAATGAAATAGAACACATAGAACATAGAAAACATAGAAAAAAAATCTTAAAGTTAAAGTACAACTAGCGTTCTTAACGCTTTCCCAGAAAACCTTTAGTTGACAGACCTGAAAGCGAAAATACAGTAGCAATCTTTTTTTTTGCATAGCAATGCGACTTCTCGCTGTAAAGTTTCGTGCGTCGCGGCCGCCCGCTGGCTAGGCGCGAAGCCCGCACTTGCGTTCGCGCCCATTCACGGGGCTTCACGCACGGTGAGTATTAGACATGTGTAGGTAATGCTTGTAATATTACAAAAGACATATTACACAACGGTGTCATGAAATATTACACATTACACGAGAGAATGAAGCATGGCACATAGCATTTCATTACACTAAATGACATGAAACATGACACATGGCATTTCAGCACACTGTACTGCAATGAAAGTGTGCTGAAATACCATGATGTCATGTTTCATGTCTGCAATGAAGAAATACCATGATGTCATGTTTCATGTCAGCAATGAAGAAATACCATGATGTCACGTTTCATGTCTGCAATGAAGAAATACCATTATGTCATGTGTCATGTTTGGTGCCATGATATAAGGTAATATCACGCGCTGTGAAATGTCATGAAATATATCATGACTTCGAAGTGCACTGTTTTGCGCATGTCTAGTGAGTATGTGTTCACAGTGAGTGTAGAGGCGGCCTTAGGGTCCCGTGCGAAGTCCGTATCTCGTGCGATCAAGCGTAATATCGGCCCGATGATTACGCCCGGAGGCGGGAAGGGTTTCGATCACAACTATTACGCTGAACGTTGGCGCTCTAATTGACTGTTTGTGGTTTGATACACCCTCGCGCCCTTATAACGGAAAGATAAAGCACAAGTTCAAAGAAACGTGGCCCATTGGGTCGTGGTCCTTTCAAATATAGATTGAAAATAAAATCTACTCCTTATGAGGGTGCCTCTGTGACTCAGCGAAGGTTGGCGATCAGCTCCACATATTTCTCCTAGTTTCTCGCGGCGTGTCGATGACGTCCCAGTAGAAGGACAAAACCGGGGTTTCCTCGTTTTTCTCCTACAACCAGCAAACTAATCATCTAGAATTGGAATCAGAATATTGTTTGCTGTACTAGAAAAATATTCAACGGACCGACAAGTTTAATAAAGCGTAATTGAAGCCGTCAACTTGAAGCCCATTTTGGCACCATTGCGTTACAGACTCAGGCCCGTACAGCAAAGAATATTCTGATTCCAATAATTCTAGATTCGCTGGTTGTAGGAGAAAAACGAGGAAACCCCGGTTCCTTCCTTCTACTGGGACGCCATCGACACGCCATCGTGGTCAGCATTCGCGATCCCAGTCTACTCCCGTAGGTTTCTTAGCCAGTATTTCCTACTTCAGCCGACGCGTCTCTTGCCAGAGACAGAAAGTGGAATCTAGGTTGTTTTAAAAACAGAGTGTCTTTTCGTTCAACCTTAAGCCGTCTCCTGGCGTATTAACATAACTCTAAAAGTCAAAGAGCGAAATTCCCCGGCCGCTGAAGATTCCTTACGAAATCAATTAGGTTTTATTGTACACGCGACCGCGGCACAAAATGTATGTACTGTATAGAAGAATAACTTAGAACTCACAAAAACAAACCATGCCAATAGAGTCAAATGTTTTTTAAACTTTCGTGTTTTTGAGTTATTGTAAGAAAACGGGTTTCTTACAATAATTAAATCCAATTGTGTTGATCCTAGAACCTACGAATAAATCCCGCACTAGAAAAAACGGTCACTTTTGACTTGTGCGGGATTTATTCGCAGGTATCAAGTAGGTAGGTGGAAAGGCCTTACGAGATTCTTATTTAACGGCTCGTTTTTAGTAAAAAATGCTACTAAAAAGAAGATATTTTTTTTTATTGACTGCGCTAGTGTGTTAGTAAGCGCTAGTAACTGTTTGACATAAAGGTTTTTTTCTTTTTATGTAGCCTCGTGTTGGTGTCCCACTGTAGGGCAAAGAATTTAAAGAACAAAAACGTTTAGAAGAATACTGCGTTAACGTTCTCCAGTGATCACTCTGTGACCGCGGCTCTATCTGCGGTAAAGTATCTCCCTTGCATTCAATTTTCTAGACCATTTCCGAATGGAATAATTAAATTTAGTCGATCTCGGGCCCGGATTTCCATTAAATTTCGCCAACAGCCTTTGGCCGTTTGCGATAGCTGATAAATCCGACTAATATCGTAGACGACGATTACGAAATGCTCTTTGAGCGGGAGAATCGCGAAATATTGGAGTTTCGTTCGGTAATTTGATTCAATGAGGCTATTGGGAATTCGAAGATGGTTTATTGTTCGCTTGGTTCTGTTGATTCGGTTTCTAAGGTTCATCGAGACTAATTAATAAGAGGCGTTAAGTCAATACGAGATTTAATTTCTTTGAAGAATATTTCTTTTTTAACCCGATAGCCACGCAATTAGATCTCTTCCAGTACTTGCCACTTCTTTCGGACCTGGGCTTTTATCATCCAGTCTTTCTCTGCCACTGATTACCACTTATATGACGCTGTAATGCACTTTCCAGTAGGTTATATCTCTCGTCTTTCCTTTTCACGCATAGTGCTTTTTTAGCAGCCAAACAGAAGTTATGTGAGCACTGAGGTAGTGAGCGTACAGTAGAATCCTACGACTTTATGTAAGCCTAGTACTTTTACATCGAATATCTTGAGGTTAGGACAGAAACAGTGATGATCCTGTAGCGAGCGCCGCTAGTTTTTCCCAACCTCTACCCCGGCGGCAATTTCGAAGGGGAATGTTGGAAATGAAAGCCTAAAGTTCCGCCATCGAATTCACCCTGTATGATGCTAAGTAGAGCCCTCAACCAAAAAGCCAAAGCTAACAAGGTGCACAGGCAGCCAAGATAAAAGTCGCAATACCTGGCATGACTAGGGCACGGTATTTTCCAATGAGTTCAGTGAGGAGATCGCGTCACGTTGCCCATTGTCTGTAAGAAAAAGGCCCGGTTTCTGAGTTGAGAATTTTGCTAAGCAAATACTTAACTATCGTTCTGTCACGCTCTTTTGTGAGAAATCTGCAGATACAGGACGATACTTACCCATTTGCTTAGCGAATTTCTCAATTCAGAAACCGGCAGTATGGCCCGGTTTCTGAATTGAGAATTTTACTAAGCAAATACTTAAGTATCGTTCTGTCACGCTCTTTTGTGGGAAATCTGCAGAGGGAGGACGATACTTACGTATTTGCTTAGTGAATTTCTCAATTCAGAAACCGGTAGTAAGGCTTGGTTTCTGAGTTGAGAATTTTGCTAAGCAAATACTTACGTATCGCTCTGTCACGCTCTTTTGTGAGAAATCTGCAGATACAGGACGATACTTACCCATTTCCTTAGCGAGTTTCTCAATTCAGAAACCGGCAGTATAGCCCGGTTTCTGAATTGAAAATTTTACTAAGCAAATACTTAAGTATCGTTCTGTCACGCTCTTTTGTGAGAAATCTGCAGATACAGGACGATACTTACGTATTTGCTTAGTGAATGTCTCAATTCAGAAACCGGGCCTATAAGTTTTGTCTTTTTCTTTTCGTGAATCAGCTCTATTGGGCTAAGTAAAGCCCTCAACCAAAAAGCCAAAGCTAAGCAAAGCTTGATTTTGGTTTCTGAATTGAACATTTTACTAAGCAAATACTTAAGTATCGTTCCGTCACGCTCTTTAGCGAGAAATCTGTAGAGACAGGACGATACTTACGTATTTGCTTAGTGAATTTCTCAATTCGGAAACCGGGCCTATAAGTTTTGTCTTTTTCTTTTCGTGAATCAGCTCTATTGGGCTAAGTAAAGCCCTTAACCAAAAAGCCAAAGCTAACAAGGTACGTAAACAGGGATTCAAGATGAAGTCTCAATACCGGCATAGCAGCGGCGAGCATGCCTAGCGCTTCTCCCATCTTGATTGCCATCGCGCAACCGCGCTGAGTTATTAGACGATTGTTAGAAATCCTGTGTGTAGCCGTGGTTGCGAGATTGATGCTGGCGCTTGCAATTTAATCGTGAGACGTTTCGGGACTTTGCTTTTGGCCCTCGGTTTAGTAATGCATTGATAAATGAGTATCCAGTCACAATAATGTGGTCAAAATGCTACTGAAGGCCTTTGGTAAGCTTTGAAAGATCGAAGGACAATTATTGAAGAAACATGTTGCCGATTGTTATTTCATGTTCTGACTATCCAAAGGACTATGTAAAGATATCGCTCTTAGCGATATTCCCGCCGATTGAATTCATGTGTATCAACATATGTATCATTCAACCGTTTACAATAAACCTTGTTGATTTTTCAACTTTCAGCACGATAAGAAGAACTTTAGGAAGCGATGTTCAAAATGCCCACTTTCCCACTTATAAAAGTCATACGGTATATCCGAAAGCTTTCCTAAACAATTTCCTTCCAACATCTACACGACGGATCCAGCAACATCTGCTGTTCTATAATCAAATTAATCCATCTACCGAAGATCGAAACGTCATGCTGCACTACACTAGTGAAAATAATTTCGTCTGGGAACCGACCAGAGTATCTTGACCTTCCTTTGCCACCTAAGCAGTCCCTCCTTTAGAGCTTTAAGCCCAGGATTCGCGCGGCAGGGAAGGTCAAGAGCTCTGGTAGTTAGTTGGTATGATGGATCGTGATTGCCAAGAACGTAGGTCCGTTCCGTTGACATGTCATCGTTCAATTCGCGTCAGTGATTGTTCTCTGACAGGTCTCGAAGTGCTCTCAATAATAAGAGATGAAGGCCGATCCGTTGTGTGTTGTGTCCCCGGTGAGAATTTGACAGATTATTTTTCTTCGTCTGCGGTGGATTTCGGGGGTCTGTTGTAATGAGACTTCACCTGCTTTGGGCGCATTTGTGGAATTGTATCGCGACAGGATTGTCAGCTCTACTGTCTGTTTCGATTGCCTTGGACGAGGAGAAGCGCTCACAGCCTAGTTGGTCTAGTCATTCTTAATCCATTGAGAAAGTTAAGCAACATCGGGCGCAGCCAGGATAGCTGACCGCTTGTGTCAATAATATCTGTGCTTCGAAGGCACGTTGAACCGTTGGTCCCGGTTTTTGTTGATTAATAACAATCGTTAAGCCATGTCAGAGGCCCTTTGGGTGACCCAAAAACTCTGACACCAGGAGTGGGTGGCCTCTATCTACCTCATGTAATTACCTACCTACGGTTGCCTTGGACGGTTTTGGTCCAGGTTTTAAACACTATAGTTACTTCAACCGTCTAGTATCTATTTAGACACCTTGTTATTACTAGTGTGTTTTGTATGAAGTCACAAGATTTAACACTGCATAGTATATTGTTAGTTACTATAGCAATCTAAGTAAGGGTTCAAGTCCTTTCGTAAGCGAAATTATTAACGCCACAATACATCTGTCGTATAGTTTTTATGCCCATCTAAACATTCCTAGCGATAAGACCACCATCTTAGGTTAAGAAAATGTTTAATGTAGTTATTTCTATCTCTATTTTACACATCCCGCCAGCCACATCAGCCGAAACCAAAACAAACTCCCCCAAAACTAAGTCTCACCTTTACAGGCAATATAATTTCCAATTACCCCCCTTATCCCGGTC
The DNA here is from genome assembly GCA_949319315.1 of Zelleria hepariella. NCBI lineage: Eukaryota > Metazoa > Arthropoda > Insecta > Lepidoptera > Yponomeutidae > Zelleria > Zelleria hepariella. Next base: position 2,658,374 of record OX439396.1, on the reverse strand, counting down.
TAATAAAGTTCTTTGTTTCGCGAGACGAGGCGAGTAGGTATCGATTATCCGGCAGCGATGCTCAGTTTACAAGCTGGCCCGAAACGGGCTTGCTACCGCCTCTGGGATTGGTTGAGAGCTGGCATCGAGTGCTACTGGTATAACTTTAGTGTGTCAAGTTGCTCTTACATGTAACAAAATAAATTAGACATAGTGACATGAAGAGGCATTTACACAGCAGTGGGCGTTGGTAGGCTGATGATAATGATGATAACCTAACCTATGATGAGTGGATTAGAAAAAATAATAAACAACTGGTTGTAACTTGTAACTGATGCAAGCTTTCCTTAAATAAAAAAACGGAGTGTCTCTCAATGCAGATATTTGCATTCTTCTTCTTATTTTATCCCTTTACTCCTCCGTGCAGTCTGGGGCTGACACAAGGGCTTTCCATTGATCTCTATTCATGGCTAGGGAGGGTAGATATTTGCATTGCCGCACTATTTATTATTGTAATTGTCCTGGCTTCGTCTCGAGATTTAATTTTCTTACCATGTAGTTAGCCCTCGCGTCTAAACCTACTCGCACATAGTCATTCAGCGCTAGAGAGAAAGAGAAAAACGTATGTCTCCCGTCTCTCTCGCACGGTCACCCGCCGGCCGGACGGTCGGTTCCTCAAGCTCATTCCATGCCGTGCGCGCACGACGCTCGCATATGGTCGAACGCAAAAATTCAAATAATTTATTTTTTGCAACGGAAGTGTTTTTTTTTTCACCATAAGACTAAGGAAATACTCGTAATGTCCAAGCGTCCAAGAGAGGACGAACCAGATGAGGAACGGTGGAGGAGAAAACTGAAGCATTATCAAAAGAAGCTGGAAAAAATTCCGTAACAAGGTAGCTAATTACCTACCAACTTTTATCTTTTGTCTCCGACCTAACACGAGATGTTAGGCAGCAGATATTTTTGCCCGAGTCAATACGAGATATTGACCAGTGCTATTTTTTCGCCTTGAGTTAATACGAGATATTAACCGTGCACTTTTAATTAGATCTGTAATTCGATCTACCCTCATTCAATGCTCTTTTTTCCCATTGCATTGCAGATTGCGAAATCACGCTGAATGAGATGAATTATGACGATGTCCTGCCAGATTTGGCACCCTCGCCACCGTTCACATTTGACGAGGAATCCTTTAGCTACACCGAAAGTTTGTTCACGATGGCAACTACACCTGCAGCTAGCGAAGCTCCTGCATGTGAGGCTGAACAGCCGGAGGTCCCGCCAGCGATTTGTACCGAGCCCTTAGTGGCTGCAGCAGGTACGGGTGCCCCCGCCATAGATCCGGAACTTTTGAAGGCCTTGGGCGACTGTTATCCAGAGTTACCCGAATGGGGCGAAAATATCATCGACGATATAGCACAAAGATGGGAGCCAATCCTGAAAAAAGGACTGAAAAAGGAACTCAAGGAGGAGCTGAACAAACAATATCTTTTTCCTAAGAACGTACCTTCTTCTAAGGCGGCTTTACTCAACCCAGAAGTCGCTAGTGTGCTAACAGAACCCTGCAAAAATCGTGACGATAGGCTCGTTGCCAAACAAAATCAACTCGGGCATGCTCTCACTGCCCTAGGCAAGGTTATGACGGGTCTCCTTACAAAGACTATGGAGACTCCAGAAGTACTAAAAACCCTGAATGATGCTGGGAAACTCGTTGCTGACTCCCACTACTGCGAGACAGATACTCGTCGTTCCCTTATCACACCACTGCTAGACAAGTCGTACGTAGAACCATTCAAGGATCGAACAAGGGACAGCCAACTTTTTGGCCAAAACCTTGGGGAGTTTATTAAATCTTCAAGAGGAATAAATAAGACCGGTCAGCTGATAACCCCGCCAGCAACATCAGCCTCTTCAAACAATTTAAATGGCAGAGGCCCGCCGTTGCAACGTCAGCAGCAGCGACCGATGCGTACACCAGCAAGGCGCGGCGGGCAGAGACAACCCTACCCGCAGCGCCGAGCGCCCGCGCAACCCACGCGCCACCAGGCGTCGATGCCGCCACTACCGCCGGCGCGTCGTCCGCCGCGGGGCCCTCCACCGCCACCGCAGCGGCCTGCGCCTTTCCACTCACGGAACATGAGGACCTAGAGGTTCGTGCTGGCCGTTTACAATATTTTGTACATGATTGGTTACGCATTACTAGTGACCCAAAAGTTGTCGAAGCTGTTTCCGGTTATCGTATTTCTTTTAAAGAGCAGCCATGTCAAAATCCTAGCGATTATCCAAAACAAGTTTTTATGCCCAGCGAATCTATTGCCATAGGAAGAGAAGTAGATCATCTTGAAAGTATTGGAGCAATAAGACAATGTACGCCCGTAAGAGGGCAGTATTTATCTAGTATTTTTTTGGTACCAAAAACTAACGGGGAAATGAGATTTATACTAAATTTAAAAAAGCTAAACAAGTACGTGTACTCCGAGCATTTTAAAATGGAAGACACAAGAACAGCAATAAGACTCATTAACCCGAAATCTTATATGTTGACGTTAGATCTCAAAGAAGCATATTTTTTAGTACCCATCAACAAGGAACACAGAAAATTTTTACGTTTTTCTTTCAATAACACACTTTATGAATTTTCTGCGTTACCATTTGGTCTCTGCTCAGCACCTTATGTGTTTACAAAGATCCTGAAACCCGTCATGGCACATCTTCGCGGACGGGGTCTATTATCAGTTACGTATCTCGATGACATCCTTTGTTTAGGCGAGTCCTATTCTGATTGTTTGCATAATGCTACGGAAACAATACAGTTTCTTACAAAGCTAGGTTTTGTAATTAATTATAAAAAGAGCATCCTTGTTCCTAGCAAAACTTGTCAGTTCCTAGGTTTTCTTTTAAATGCAAATAGAATGTGTTTAGAATTACCAGAACCAAAAAGAATATCTATACTTCAACAGACTCTGAACGTTATGGGGAAAGATAGAATACGTATTCGGGAATTTGCCCGCTTTTTAGGTACTTTAACAGCAGCTTGTCCTGCAGTTGCCTATGGTTGGATGCATACAAAGTCTTTTGAAAGGGCAAAATATTTGTCCCTTTTGCAAAACCCTAATTATGACGGAATGATGACCATTCCTAGTTTTACCAAGGAGGACCTAAACTGGTGGAAGGACAATATCATGCACACTTACAATCCTATTCGAAATTACAATTATTCGTTAGAAATTTTCACCGACGCCTCTTTAACAGGCTGGGGAGCTGCTTGTGCCAGCGAAAACATAAGTGGTTTTTGGAGCCCCGAAGAAAGGTCCCAACATATTAACTATCTCGAGCTGTTAGCAGCATTTTTTGGATTAAAATCTTTCGCCGCTGACCTTAGTGATTGTGAGATCTTAATGCGCATTGACAACACCACAGCTATCGCATATATCAATAGAATGGGTGGCGTGCAATATCCCCACTTAAATAGTATAGCTCGTTCTATTTGGGAATGGTGTGTGGATCGAAAAATTTTTATTTTCGCTTCCTATGTTAAATCTGCAGAAAACACGGATGCTGACGCAGGTTCTAGAAATCTTAATATAGACACGGAATGGGAACTTTCTTCTGAAGCTTTTGCTGAAATCTCCTATAAATTTGGCATTCCACATATTGACCTGTTTGCTTCTAGAGTCAATGCAAAATGCGACAAGTACGTCTCTTGGAAGAGAGATCCATATGCATTTAACATAGACGCATTCACTTTTAGTTGGGTAGGGATACATTTTTATGCTTTCCCACCATTTTCACTTATCCTGAAAGTATTGCAAAAGATTAAAAACGACAAGGCCACAGGCATTTTGGTAGTACCATACTGGCCTTCTCAGCCATGGTTTCCGTTTTTTAAATCACTGGTGGTAAGCGAAATTATTATATTTCCCCCGAGTGAGCATTTACTTTCTTCTGTTTTCAGACACGCACACCCGCTTCATTCCCACCTTTCCCTGGCTGCGAGCATATTATCAGGCAAGCTTACATAAGAAAACAAGTACCCCATTCCGCATTAGATGTCATTTTAAAATCTCTTTCCCAAAACACTATATCGCAGTATAGTAGTAGCATTAAAAAGTGGTGGGATTATTGTAAGTCTAAAGGAATCGCAGACATTTATGATGTGAAAATTTTTGATTTACTCGATTTTCTTAATATGTGTATACAAATGGGCTCTTCATACGGGACTTTAAATAGTCACCGATCCGCAATATCTTTGATTTCCTCCAAGAATTTGAGTGAGGACGAGCGTGTCAAACGATTCTTTAGAGGTGCATTTAGGTTAAGACCAACATATCCCAGATATTCTGTAACATGGGACCCCATTATTGTCTTAGATTTCTTATCAAATTTTTATCCAAACACATCGCTGCCTCTAGATATAATTACTAAGAAATTGGTAGTCCTACTGGCGTTGGCCACTGGTCAAAGGTGCCAAACACTATCTTTGATTCGAATAAAAAATATAGATGTTTTTAATGATATAATTATTATTAGAATAACAGATATTGGAAAGACGTCTGCAGTAGGTAAACCTCAACCTACGTTAGAGTTACCATTCTTTAAAGATAAACCTAGTATCTGCCCAGCAAAAACATTAAGTACGTACTTAAATATAACTTCGCCAAATCGGCCATTGATAGAAGATAAGCTTTTTCTCACCTTTAAGAAACCCTATCATGCCGCATCGTCGGCAACTTTAGGTCGATGGATTAAAGAGACCTTAGACGAGGCTGGTATAGACACCGACATTTTCCGTGCTCATAGCACGCGTCACGCGGCAACATCAGCCGCCAGCCGTGCCGGAATCAGTGTCGACACCATTCGCAAAGCTGCAGGTTGGTCTGAGCAATCCGCAGTATTTGCGAATTTTTATCATAGGCCTGTCATAGATAATAATAATTCTCAATTTGCTGAGGCTGTGTTCGGAAACTAAGAGACTTTTACCTTTAAAAATAATGTTGGCTACTTCATGTAGAATAATAGTTATACTTAATAATATTATGTTATATTTTGGATAAGGAAGATGTTTTTTTTGTTATGGTTAATTGTTCCACTTGCTTAATTGAGTAAACATTAATAATGTATATACATTATTGTATTATTTTTTGCATACATTAACACATTGACCTAACGCTATCTGAACATCTACATGGTAAGAAAATTAAATCTCGAGACGAAGCCAGGACAATTGAATGATCAAACGAACTTACCTGCAGGTAAGTGAACGTTCGATCCTAATTGTCCTGGCTTCGTCGAAGAGATTTAAGGTCCCAACCCGCCCGGGTATTGAAAAAACCCCCTTGGTCAATGTTATGTTTGATCGATGGTCGTCGTGCTATCACTCTAAACTGAATGAGCTTGAGGAACCGACCGTCCGGCCGGCGGGTGACCGTGCGAGAGAGACGGGAGACATACGTTTTTCTCTTTCTCTCTAGCGCTGAATGACTATGTGCGAGTAGGTTTAGACGCGAGGGCTAACTACATGGTAAGAAAATTAAATCTCTTCGACGAAGCCAGGACAATTAGGATCGAACGTTCACTTACCTGCAGGTAAGTTCGTTTGATCATTCAAAAATGCTACATCTGCAGGTTGTTTGAGACTCATGGTGTACCAATAGTGATAATGATAGCTGGAAAGCAGTGGAAGACATGAGCAAGGATCTATCAATAGATGAAGCATTATACCTTCTAGATTGCTTTACATAGTAATATTGAGAACGGCTTTAAGTTGGGGTATTGTCAAGTGATAAGCTTTTAATTAGTCTTACAAGGATCTTGATGTGACATGACCATGACAACCCATTGGCTAACAGCCTTTATCCATGTATTAAACACATAGATTCTGATAATGAATAGTTACAGGTAGCGTCACGAGTTATGAGCGCTCGACGAAAGTGGTGGGGGATGTCTGCGCATACGATCGCCTTCTGTCTGCGATACAAAATGACTTCTGCGCATTCAAGGTCAGCGCTCATTACTCGTGAAGTCGTGACGCTACATGTAGAAGAGTGGCACTACCAGCTCCCTACAAATCCCCACCACCCGTCCCGCCAGTGCGTTTTTCGCGGCGTATTATCAATTATTAAACATCAGCATGGAAATAGCACCCCAGAGTCCACGGTTTTCGGCGCGCCTACACCCCGGTATACATTTACACTGGTCCGTATTAAAATATTCCCCGGATTAAGATACGCGGGCGTTTGGCACCCGTGAAATGAAGTTCGGTTTCTGGTGGCGCGTATTTGCATTTGGTTATTTATTTGCCCCTGTCTTGAGGTGTAGGGTTTGTCTGTCTATGTGCCGTGTTGTTTCCCATGTGGGCCTTGTGTTGTTTTGGTTACGTTTGGATCCCTTCTTAGAAAATTTGGTCCTCGTGTCAAGGCATAAAATCCAAAATTCAATTTCAATGTTGTTCTTCTATACGAGTATTAACCGCATTTTTTATCTTTATTTAGGTCATGAATGAAAGATTCGTAACTTTATTTGTTCAACAATTTTTTTTGTAATGCGCTCTTAAAATATTTAAATTTAATTTGAAAACCTTAGAGAAAATAGTTTTCTTAGAATCAGTCGCCTAGCAACTAAGATCGTTAAACACCGTAAAACTGTAAAAATAACACAGCGAAAAACTGAGCAAGTTTTTAATACCCCATTACACTAGAGAACATCAACAAAGAACTTTCCTACCGCTCCCAACATATATTTTTCAATTAATTTAATCTACTTTGTCTCCTGCAGCTATAATTTTTCTCTACATACTCCACATCCCGCACGCTAAAGTTTTTAACAACAGAATTGGGCTTTTGATTAATTGTCGCCCCAAGCGATATCCTTGGGGAACCCCACTAGTAGAAATGAGGATTTTTCTATTCAGCTATTTGCTACACCAAACCCTGCTGTACTCCTCCGAGATACGGGTGATTCAGGTGTGCATTTGCGACCCCGCGTGCTGTGTTGGCGTTGTTTTATTTAATATCATCATCTACGGCGATGCGTCTATTTGCATAGGTATCGATGGAAATGCGGTCGCTTCTTCGGCAAAGATTATTTCTTTCGTCTCATGTGACAGACATGTCAATGTAGAAAAGTCGTTTTTGGTAGCTATTCAATGTAGATCCACGCACATGCGAGGCCGGAGTGCGTGTAGAGTGCCACACTGACAAGGGTCTAACTCCTAATTATGGTGATGATAATGATATAATGCCCAAGTATAGTTATTATTTAGTGAAAAGATGTGAAGTGTTTTTTGATGAATACAAGGTGTTACAAAAGATGCTAACTCTTTTTACAGGGTAATTGCACCCGGTGATAGGGATCACAACCTAAATATTTTTTTTGCTCTATGACGTTCCGTTGATTTTTAAATTAATAAAATGTGAACGCTGTGGCGGGAGAAAAGTATTTTTTTAATATTGTTTTCATTGACTTTCACAATGTTTTAACAACTCAAACCTATGCATAAGCACCTACACCCACAAACATATTTTGAAATTCGGTACGCAAAGTTTTTTGTTCGAAAGTCCGTTATTGGCTTAATCTTATCTTTAGACAATATTGAGAAACTAATTTCAATATTTTTTATTTTGGTTCAGTAGTTTGGATTTTACAACGTTTCAAAGATACGGTTTTATGACCTTCACGCGACGGTCTGCATACTGTTGGCGCTGTTTGGCGGTCATAGGAACAAAACATTTTAGCGCATAAAAACAAAACTACTGAAGCAAAATAAAAAATATTGAAATTAGTTTCTCAATATTGTTTAAAGATAAGATTAAGCCAATAACGGACTTTCGAACAAAAAACTTTGCCTTCCGAATTTGAGCTAAGACCAAGAAAAAAAAAGTTATGAATTTTTTTTAATTTTGAGGTTATAAAATAAAAATTGTTTTTTTCGACTTTTTTTTACAGAATTGACATCCTGTTAACCAGTGGGTTACACCCTGTAAAAAGAGTTAGGATGTTTTGTAACACGTTGTATATTGGTATATTTATACCTCTCGTGGGTTTCATCATATAATATCAATTCAATAAAGCTTCTAAATGAGACTTTGAAACTTCAGTAACTATTAAACGACATCTACCCGCGACCACGGTGCAACGGTACCGTTGTCGAAATATCGGGAGCACGTCAAATAATACTAAATCGTATTATTTGATTTTGATGACCTATTTAATTATTTCGAATGCCGTTTTCTTACAATAATACACATTGTTTGAAAGGCTGCTCCTAAATCCGCCACAGAACATATTGCGGCCTTACCTCCACCTATCTTCGTGTATTTTTACTCGCCCGCCTCGTAACTTCACCCCTCCGCGGCTAAGGCGGGGTTGGCCCCAATTGAAATGTTTATAGATACAATAATTCCCCGGGATCAATTCGCCTGGTGAGACGAGGCGGTTTTAATTTATTTTTCCACTGTAGCTGAGGCTTTAGCCCTGTGGGTTTTCGGCTTACTTTCTTGGTAATGTATTTGTGTATCTTTGGCGTCTTGCAAGACTTGATCCGCATTGGTGTAATTTAATGTTATGAACTTCGTATTGTAATGTATTTGTGCATCTGTGGTGGCTTGCAAGACTTGATCCGCATTGGTGTAATTTAATTTTATGAATTCGTATTGTGTCAAAGGTATCGTTGTTTTCTTAGTAAGTCTCTCTTCCTCATCATTAGCATAACACTGTAATATTTTTTTTGAAAGAAATAAGGAGTAGTTCTGATTAGAGATCTGTGAGGGCACAGGTCGCCTGTAACAAGATTAACCCACATTAGAACACTCAGTATATCTACCCTGGTAGCATTTAAATCAGGTCTTGTACCCGTAGGTCATGTGTGGCCATTTGAATGGTTAGTTGGTCACCGAGTTGAATATTATTTAGGTTCCTACCCAACAATTATTTAAAACGTTCCCCCATTTTTTTTTATTCTCCTTTACCTGCCATAGACAACCGTGCTTCTTCCGCCACATTTTTTATGGCGAAACATAATTATCATTAGGGGTGCCACTGTTTTATGAGCTGAATGTCGCGTACCTCGTAACTGCCGATATCGCTGCGTATCTTGGGACGCTACTAAGCACCTGTAATTGTGGCAGAAATCAGCAGAAGGCCTGAGAATTCTTTGGGTCCAGATATATTCTTGTTCTCTCATGTTGCAAGCGTTGCAGGTGGACTCCCAAAAGCTCTTTGATATGAAGAGCATCAGGGCAGGTGTGAAGGTGTGACGTTGCCTGTGTTGAGATCATCGATGTAGATATATGAAACCAGCAGAGGGTCCTGAGATTTTTTTGTGGAGTCCAAACCTACAAGTGGTTTAATAAGGGCATGGTCAACTATGGCAACTATGGCATTTGCTACGTCGACTCAGCCTTCGCAGCGTTTTGCACCATTTTCCTCCAATCCTAAATCTAAAGTTCGATGCAGCCATAGGTAACTTGGGATGACCACTGACTGGTCTAGAGGCCTGCAAATCGTATAATTTGGTTGCTGCCTGATCCTCTCCCTTTAGGCAGTTAGGTAATCCTAATAAGGTAATGGCCACACCGGGTGTCAGAGTTTTTAGGGCGCCCAAAAGGCTTCTGACATGGCTTCAGGATTTACCAAAGTCGCGAAAAATGTCACCAAAATGTTTAAGCCTTTGTTAACTTTTGTATTATCCCAGCCACGAAAAGAGCTCTTATTCTGTAGCGTCGGGGAACCCCAAAAAACGTCCCAGCAGTCAAATATCCAACGTCAAATGAGATCTATCTCGTTATGTTTTAATGAGTGTGTCTAAAACGCGCGGAATTTTTCTCGATGCGGATTTTTTTTATATTCGCTGTTTTTCTGTCGACGATATCAGTGTAATGCTGCCAGGGACATGTCTGCCCTAATAAGCTGAATGTCGCCGTCATTAAATTCGTTTATTAGATACAACGCTGAATAATTCAGCCTCGTAGAACATCGCTGATTATCTCTTCTGTTATTTAATGTTAGATGTTAGTATGTTTTTCATATTTTTCTTCTCCTTATTTTGTTACTCTGAGAATTTGCTGCTTATTATTATAATTTAATATCTAGCTTGATGTCACATTGTTAGAATAATGCGAGACATGGAATTTGAGCTACGATGCCAATCATTACGGATACCTGGAGGTAATTGAAAGAAATCCAGGTTCTATCTGGTCTTTCACGGTTTCTCAAGAAGTATTGAAAGTCAATAGTTCTAGTAGAAATATTTAGATTTTGTTTTATGATTTTTAACGCTTGGCCAGGAAACAGTGGAGACGGCTGACAGGGGACTGGGGAGGCTGGCATGACAACAAAGAGGCCTTTGCCCAATAGTGGGCAACATTCATGGGTTGGATAGACAGATAGATTCATAACATTTCTTTCAAAAAATTCTGTTAGGGTTTCCGAAAAGAGCTCTCTATTAAACATAAGTAATTTTAATCTTGTTATCTGCTTTTTGTAGACCCACGCATTTGCATATCATTTCCTGTACCATCACCCTATCAATACCTAAAGTTTATCATTGAGTAGATACTCCCGACCCTTGTCATCGAATCTATCATGAACATCAAAGCTATTGCCATGACCCAATTAATAGAAGTCTGATTTGCAGTTGAAATGACGCTTCGTCTAACTAACAAATAGTATTGCAAAGGCTGATGCCCTCTCTCGTCTTTATTCCACTAATATTATAAATCTAAAGTTTGTACGATTGTATGCAATAACTACTGAACGGATTTTTATGAAACTTTACTGTGTTAAAGCTTATGCAGATGTAGCTCACCTTTTACACGTTTTATCAATAAACTGTTCAGGCGTATTTTGGAGTCTTGTCTTGTCCACTGTACGGAAAGATCCTGACTACCTATTGCAAAATATAATGAGCTGTTTCATTAACCGTCCACTAGAGCCGCAATGAAAAAAAAAAACATATTATTTTTGTATGCGTTTTTTGCTAAAAACTAGTACCCACCAATGCCAAAAGTGGCCGTTTTTGGCGGCGGCGGGATAGATACGTAGGTTCAGGAATCTGGAAGCTAGACCTTATGTCATAAAAATAGTTAAGCCTAGAGATTCTCATCGCTTTGGCAAAAAGACTCATCCAAAAAGAAGACATGTTTTTTTTCACTTGACTATCACCTTAAATGCAGTCTGACGTCATAATTCAAAATAATACTGAGATTATTACATGCCACGATAGAACAAGAAACTGTTCGCCTGTCTACCGACTGCTTTATTACGGTAAAAATAAATCACCCCGCCAAGCAAAGCGTAACGAAAATTGTCTGTAATTAATTTGCCCCTGTCAATGCAAAACTAGTAGACAAGAAAAAAGCACAAGCCCAAAGTAAGTCGTCTGCATAAATACCGCCATTGCCCCTCCCCGTATAAGGTACAAAGTGTTAATCATCAGAAGATCAACTAAGTGCTCAACGAAAGCCGAACACACATACACCTTGCTTCCACGATTCAACTCCGCAAAAACCGTTTGGGTTGGCAAAGATGTATTGAGATACTAAATAGTGTCAGTACTTTAAAAGAATCTTAATTAGCGTTAAAGACTAGTACATAGTAAGTACCGTTACTGAAAGGCCCGCTGTTTTATAAAATTACGTAGGTACGTGAATTTCTTTGCGATAAAATCACTGTGCAGGTCGTCGATGGCAACATAAAATACTAACCGAAATGGGCACTTGGGCAGGGGGCTAAAGGCATGTCGCATTCGAGATTCTACGAAGAAAACCTTAGTAACAAGTCACATTAGAGATTGCCGAGAATTAGCCCCCTGTGTTGCAAAATGTGCTGAGTTGCTCGGTGAAAATCCTGGTAGATCCAGTTAAAAAACTGATATTGTAAGTAGGTACCTATATCCATTTGTCCAAGTACCAAGTACCTGACATGCAAGTACCGGTACCTGACGTGCAAGTACCTGACATGCAAGTACCTATGTGTAAGTGTTACTGGGTAAAGTTAACCTTCTAGACTTAATATTTTCCATTTAAAAGGTCCCACCTGAAAAATTCCACCGTCGAGAGGGACTTAATAAGGCGTCGAACATTTGACGCGCATTTTTACACGGTCCTTCGAGCCGGATGCGCGGGGGGCAGCGGGCGCTTTTTTATGGGTTTTTATTAATGAAGATTGCTTTGGGTTCGGGGCTGATCGTTGTGTATAATTTTTCACTTCGCTTGTTGGGTTCATTCTTACTGAAATATATTGTAGTTTGTTGTCGATTGCAAAATTTTTAGAGGTAGTAAGAACCTAATGATATCAATGAAAGTTCTATGAAGACGAGCAACAGAATTTCCATGGTTTGCCTCATCCTGACGTAACTAAGTGGTCTTTTAAAGGCTGCATTTATTAAATTCCTAATGAAACCTTCATGTTTAAGGTAATTTTAGATTTTAAACCGCAAAAGTATTCCCTTCCCAGTTAAATCGACCAAAGGCGAACGGACCATCGGGCCCCTATTCAAATCAAATATCTCGCCATTTTCTTCCACGTTTGAATTACAAATCGGAAGACCGTTTCTTTTCGGATTTAAATTTGGAACTCCCTCCAAATTGCCAGTTTGATTGCCATTTTAATGCCCGACTTCGCCGAATTTTCCGTTCTTTTTTTCGACGGGATTATGGATATCTTATGGATATTTTTTGCATCTCTTATTTTATCAGAGGCTGAAGAGATACGATTGTTTTCAACAAAAAGCGCTTCCTGGGACGATGATGAATAATATGTTGATTATTATTTCCGTTTCATCTTGATTAATTAGCTATCGTAAACGGAATAGATTATTGCGTTGTTTTCGGCACGTAATTAACATTTGAAACGTGTCGGGATTGGGTTTGGGATTGATTGATTAGTTTTAGTCCAGTCTTTCTAGTTGTTGGTATTTTAGGACTTTTCGTCGTTATTACACAGCACCAATAGGCAAAGGCCTTAATAAAATTGGTCGTGTGCTAAACCAGAAGCCCTAAGAGCTACTTTATAGCTGTTTATTCAGCTTTTGTATTACTGTAGAGATAATTTATGAAAATGGAGACAAAACACTATGGCTATGGCTGTCAAAGATAAATAACATTGATTATTTTAAACTAATTAGAATGTATACAATTGGCGGTCTTATAAGATTAAAAAACTAAGGCCTTTGCATCAACGTAATGAGATGATTTATACAGCGTCCAGTGGCACCTTCACTCACACTAGATGGGCGAGGAGACCACTCGGCGCTGAAGTGGCTGGGTCATTGTAAAGATCCTCATCGCTAAGATTAGCCCGAAAGATATTCTAGAAAAGAAAAAAAGGAGTCAATAAGTTGTACCTCCCTAACCAAGGGAAGGTGGGGTGATTAGACAAAAAAAATCTGTAAAGAGACAAAAGCCCAAGAGAGAAGTCACCTCGAAAATAGCCGTCGAAAAAAAAAACAATCTCCGCCACGCTCTGCTCATTAATACAAAAAGCTGGGGACAACCGAATGAATTGATCAATCAGAATTTTTACGGCCGCGAATCAACTATGCCGTGAATAATTCCCCGGCCATTCCAGCGGCGGCAACGAATGAATACTACAAAAGGCCACCGCCAACACCAATAATGTGAAGCGTTCACAGCTTAGACTAGTCGTTTTTAATCGATTGGCAAAGTTAAGCATCATCGGCCGCGGTCAGTCTACGGATGGGTGACCGCTAGTGGCAATAATATCTGAGCGCTTCCGTGCTTCGGAAGGCACGTTAAACCGTTGGTCCCAGTTGTTATTGATTAATAACAGTCGTTAAGCCACGTCAGAGGCCCTATGGGCGGCCTAAAAACTCTGACACCAGGGGTGGCCACTACCTCATACGATTATACCTACCTTCATACCTCATACCTACCATGTGATAAATGTTGCCACCAGGATTTGAACCAGGGACGCTTGAGATTCAATAGTTCTAGTTTTACCACCGCTCAGGTCAACAACATCTAATGAACGATCCTCAACAATAAAAAGCCCTGTAGGTTAACAAGCACAACGAATCTTCTTCTTCAACCTATAGCCAGTAGCCACCCAATGCTGAGTATAGGTATCTTCCAATAATCCTTCTGAAATTGCGTACAGCAAAACAAAAAAGATGCCCGTCAACACTCACTACTGAGTAAAGGCCTCTTCGTGCTGAAGCGCCACGTCTCACGATCCTGTGCCTGACGATGATGTTTTAAGTAGTTCTAGGCCACCACTTTGTGACTGCTATATTTTGTCCACCGTACCTCATATTTCTCATGAGTTCTGAAAACATTGGGTCTCCAACCTCTAACCGATTCTGCAGTCCTTCTGTCATTGATCTAGACCAGGCCGGCGGTTCATCGCCACCGTTTTAATTCCATCCGCCTGGGGAGATCGAGTGTCATCCAATCTATCCGACGTGGTGAGGAAAAAACCTCCCCATCCTCCCCCACGGACCTCCTTAGGCCCCTGGCCTCTTCGGCGATAATATTTGTCTTGGGAGTGTTTAATAACAGATCAGGTTAAATGGGTGAGTGAGTTTTCAGGCGACGCGGCGGAATTAAGTGAATCGCCGCTTTTTTTCGGCGTAGGCTATTAATTTGACATTGCGGAAGTGGACGGGATGAGTCTCCGTAGTGGAGAATTGGGCTTCAGCAGTGGTTTTTCGATAGGATCAAATTTCTTAGAAAAAGGCTGTTTTCGAACTCAAATGTTTTTATTCAATATACCATAAACAAATTATTTACATTGAACGTCAAATCTAAATTAATATCATTAAAAGTCATAAAAAGTATATAAACCAATTAATAGTTATTATTATCTGTCTACTACTACGCTTTTTGTTCAGCTTCAATAGCTCTGATCGTTCTTGGAGAATGTAAGAAGTGCGTGTCCCGGCATGACATAAAACATACACGGTGGGCACTCCTTCACATTAAAAAAAATAGATACATAAATACAAATAAGTGAAGTTAACAGAACCTTAAACGTTCTCAAATAATTGGCCAATAAAATAGTTGTGATCGTCTAGTTTTGATAATAAAAGGACCATACGTTGTGTGTTAAATTTTGTAAGTAAATGGGTAAAGTCAATAAATCAATAAGTTTGTGAATAATTGCTGAAAAGGTAAAGACATTTAAAGGTCACATAATAAACACAGATTGAAGACAATATTTTTAGCATTCCTTAAATTAATCGTCTGGGTGTCTGTCAGTCGCTTTTCCGGAGAAAGTGATCTTAACAGTGTTTCGGACTTGGGACCGAAATTGTGGTTTAAAAGGCCTTTTCACGACATATCAACTCTCACCTTCACCGCTCTGACCACTCTCCCCTTGAGTCTTATTTGGAAAGATCATGCACGTAAGCGTAGGCAAGCTTCGATAATAAAATTCCTAAATTATATTGTACACGTCATGCTACTCAGCTTTAGACCGCGGCTGGAATCTGGAAACGCCCTTGTTATGTTAGCATCGAGACAAAGGCCTCAAATGCTCTGCAGTCCTCTCCTAGACACTGTACACAATGCGCATTGACGCAATACACTTTTCACAAAAAGGCCATAATAGACGAGCGCGTCTAATCACTTTCACTCGCGAATAACGGAAATAAATAAATATAATAAAAGAGGTATAAAATATTCAGATATGAAATATTTGATCTAGAGAGAGGGCAATAAAAAAATAAGATAATAAGGTATCTCGCCGGTACTCGTTCTTCCTGCGGAATAAAATATTTTGGGAGGATTCTAGATCCCAAAATGAGAAATAGAAGAATGTGTTAGTCCTAATGATAGGATCGCAGGCTCCCTTCCAACCTTATCCTGCGCCAACGAGTCTCGACCTTTGGAAACTCGCTCCTTACGGACCAAAGCAAAAGCCTATAGATCCTCCTAATCCTCTTTCATTACAATCATCTACATAACATTCACACACATTCAATCATCTTCATTCTATTTCCCCTTTAGAAAATTTAGATAATTAAATCGAAACTTTCACAAATGCGTTTCCGTAACCCCCGAGCTTGTGGACCAGGAAAATCCGCCGTACGCAAGTTTTATGACACGTCATTACAAGGACAACCGGAAACCGTAGAGGAACCACCCCACTCTTTTACAGGTCCGATAGGATGTGCATCAGTGAAAGCCCCGTCCAACTATCGTAATCTTCGCAGGAATTAGTTCAATAAACTTCATAACCATATCGTAATGTTTGGAAATGTATTTCCGTAACCCCCGAGCTTGTGGACCAGGATAACCTACGTACGCAAGTTTTATGACACGTCATTACAAGGACAACCGGAAACCGTAGAGGAACCACCCCACTCTTTTACAGGTCCGATAGGATGTACACCCACAAACACCATTGATATGACTATTCATCGACACCTATATACACCGCAATATTCTGTTAAACCTGTAGATAATAAATTGTATGAAGACTCCTTCTGGCTGCTTTTGCTGAGTCGCTCCTAGATTATATGTGAAACACGTAGAAGTTCGCCTCAGAGACTCTTCCAAATCGCGATGCTGCTGTTGGGAAAAATATAATATCTCGTTCTCTGTTTCAAGTTATTGAGCCGTCGATGATGAAAACCTGTATTAGTTTTGTTATGAAGCCGAAGTCCATCTTCATCGTTTGACCTGTCCTAGCTGTCCTAGTTCTAAACAAAACTGTTGCCTTAACCAAAAAACGACGGACAAGTAAAGGGGAAACCTTCTGCTCCTTGCTAAAGGGATGAGGGATTCAAAACTGTTAGAATATAATAAATACAGTACTTAGATACCATACAATACACTAATAGATAATTGAATAATTATAAATAACTCGCACTATAAACACTTTCGCGGAACAAAAGCACAGACAGGGACGCCCCTCGATTCTACACTCTTTCAACATATTTTTATCTTTACACTAAAATTCGAAAATATGCCTTCTGGCTGAATCACTCCGCGAAATCCACCGAATAGGGTGTAATAACTTATTCACTCACTGCTCACTAACGTTTCGCGCGCGGTCAGACTCCAGGACTCAAGCTTACTTGATTTCTCTGGGACTGAAAGTCTAGACCTTTCAGGGTTCAAAGTTTGACTTGACTCTTTCGCGGTTAAAACTTCACTGCCCTATTTTGTTCCCTGATTTCCCTTCACAGCTCGGTCAGAATTAAGCTCCTCCCACAGGAAAGCAATATTTATCCTATTTTATGACCCCCTAATTTACGACTTGAAGTGGACGAGCTAGAAATGGCACAAAAACCCCAAGCCCTTCTAAATCCATAAAGATTACCAATTTTTTTCTGAAATATTGGGTTGTTCCCGTCTAGACCCTTTGACATTCCTTTTGTACTAAAATCGCTAATAAAGTTCTAAGTTATTAAAATGAAGACAGATAATAGCTTGTGTAATTCGTGTGCCGAAGAATCTAATGGTAGATAATTCAGTATAGTGCATATTTGATATCGCACTTGTTTTATAAGGACACCAAATCTTTTCCCTTACTGATGTCATTAATCGAATAAAAGTAAATCTAGATTTGTAAAATAGTTTGAGCCCTTTTACATACAACCTAATTTAAATCTTATAGGGTCCTTACGGGATCCGCCTGATTTTCTGTCAACACGTTGCAAACTGGAACATGTAAGCTGTCAGAAGGTCAATAAATTTGTGTATTTATTGACAACGTATAACTAAGACACAGGAAAATGTCAGCTCAAATCTAAATTTGCACTGCTCTAGGCTGCTTGGAATAGCGTTGAATTTCGTTTGACAAAATTGTAAATAATTGTCTCTCCTATTTCTGACAACCTTACTTTAAGGACCGTTTAATATTAACCTTTATTACAAAGCAACAAGGTCTTTGTTTTCGGGTTTCAACAAGTTTCTTCTCGTGAGAGCGAATGAAAAAACGTGACAGTTTTATGAATTTTGGTGAATTTCCATCGAAAGCGTCATTTGATTTAAATGCTTATTATCGGCTCCCTAAAGTTCACTTCTCTGAAAAATGTAAATTCCAGCCCTGCGATAGAACAGTAATCTCGGCAATCTCACCGAAGTTGCACTCTAAGTCAGACGTCGCCTCCATACAATGTCGTGCATGCTCGTCGAGTCGTTGATCTGTACACACAACTTCTATTCGATTCCTAGTTCATTCCCTCCCGATTTGGGCGTAGTTATCCCTTCCATTCTGAACGGGACTTTACACTGGTAAAAAAATAGATGGCGTTACTTGGCTCATTTCAAACAATAATATCATCAAAAAAACTGTAACTAGACAGAACATAACAATGCATGGAATGTCTCTTGTTACAGAACGCCCCTGCTTATTTCATGTTCTTTGGCATTTATGACAAAACAGGAAATAATCATAATAGGTAATATAATTATCTCAATGTCAGTATTTTTCACATTATTCATATTGGAATCTATTTTTTTTCCAATATGATTTTTCTAATAAGATATTTCCTTTTGGCTTCTACGTAATCGAATCTAGTGAGATATTAGATTTAAATGGTACATTATCGAAGAAAATTATCTGTTCCTAATTGAGTTCTCAAGACCTAGGGCAATTTGTTATTGTACAACCTTTCGTTGCACTAGTATTACTAGATGGTAATTGTAATCAAATACACTCGCTACTGTGAGACATTGCGCCCCTAGACCGTATGTTTCTAGTTTCTAGTCAGTAACTAAGACTTCATATTGCATACATACATACATCAAAATCAACACCTTGTCAATATTGACACATATCTCACATTCAAAACTAATACACAATCTCATTCATACAGCTTTCAATTATCACGCATACAGTTTTATTCGTCAAAAATCCGAATGAATCCGCATTAATTGCTGAACGTTCCTCCAGACACATTTCCAGACATCAGCCGACTGGAGGTCACCCCTTGGCCAAAATGTCCTAAACAGGGTATTGGGCGCCTTTCTCCGACTCCCTATCAGAGTCACACACACTCCCAAACTGAAATATTTCATAACTCGCGTTATAGGTTTGCTGACATCCTCTAGTTCTCTGCTTCATAAAATTATTGTAGATTGGCTATCGCCTTCTCGTTCTATGCTCTGAAATGATAAAAAGTAGCTCTGCTGGCGTTTTCTCGTTCTCTGCTCCTTTGTATCCAGGATATTGTCATCTTAGTATTATTTAAGTGCTCCATTTGTCTGCGATCAGTACACGTTCGTGACTGTTCGTTCATAGTAGAACCCGTAGAAAACATTCCTCCGATAAATTAAAAGTAATTTCCTTTTTTATTCTTCTTCTTCTTCAGCTTTTATGTAAAGTAGGTATTAATCAATAAAGTCGTAAATATATTATTATCTTCCTCGCCCCTAGATTTCGATCACTCTATCAAAGCTTCTGGTAGGGAAAACACTGTTGGAGAAACTATTAACATTCACAATATACGCACTTAAATCACAAAACAAACACACATACGCACTCTCACACACACAAACACACGCACATCCACACACACACACACACACACATCATCATCACCTGTTTGAAGTACCATTCAATTTCTAATGATTAAACAACAGGTCACTCAGATGGCACTTAAAAATATCTAGGTAGGTAGCATGTAGGTATCAAAATTACTGCTGGTTGATACACCTCTACTGTAATTTATTAGATCTCCACAATGTTCTCCTTCACCGTTAAATTATACCGTGTAAACAGATTTATTTCTATAAACATGTCCTAGGCAATCCTCAGTCTTTCAGAGCAGGCCAACTCATAAAATTATTAAATTGAAGTGCGGCAGATACGCACCAAGTATAATTAATCCAAACATTGATTCATAAACAAAACAGTTTAGTTTATTGATGCTAGAATCCGTAGAAATCAGTACTCAATGTTGTATGCAACTCCAATCACTGAACAAAAAACTCTCAATGGATTGGCGCAGTGTAGTAAAAACAGGCGTTTCATAAAAGTCAGCTGACGGCATCTATGGAAAAAACTAATGGTCACCCTTATTTTTTTCAAAGTTCTACAGCCCCTGTGAATGAAAAAACAACACAAAAAAAAAAACGAATCAGATGTTTAGGAGAAACAGCCGTTCGGTAGCGTCAGCCATTTTTTCTAAACAACAGAAAACTAAAACTCCCGCCATAACTGCTATGCGAAGCCAGCGACGTCCCGTGGGCATACTGTGAACTTCAAGGACCTCTTGACTACTTCGATACCTTTGAGTTCGTTTGGACCATTTGGAATTCCTGAAACGCACAGTGCAACGCTCTTGGAAAGTTCTCCAACTCTCCTATAGAGGGCGCTGAAAGATATATTGATTCGGAGATTTTTTTATATTTTTCTTTTGTTTTAATTACCCATTATAATTAGCATTTTTTTTGGTAATTAATGAGTAATAAATACAAAACTTGTAAAGAGATTAAAAATACATAGAGATCAAAGGGGTAATCAAATATCCATATCAATTTCAAAGTGGCAATCCGCGCAAATAACAAAGATAAAATGCAATAAAATCACATGTCTAATCTAACAAAATAAAATTGTGACTATAAAGAAAATAGAGAAAGGTATATAGGTTTCATGTTATTGTTTTACCAATAGGTACTCTCTTTCATATTAACAGACCCTATACATTTTCACCAAACAAATAACGTTAGAAGAATACATCAGATAAAAGTACACGCTAAATAATTATTCAAAACACAAAACGGCCAAACTTTGTGACAAATTCTACCTGCAAGCGCGTGTCCTTTCCGTTGGGTCCCTTTTTTTCTTTCGTTTCTAAAAATAGATTGCATTTGTGAAATAGTAATGTTGCGCCAGCGCATAGCAGGGCTTATCACAAACAATAACAAACTATAAACATTTTAGCAGAAGGACCGCTTCATATAAACTTCGTCTGATATAAATCGGGATTAAAACTTACAGTATCTAACTAAACACAGGCTTAAACGCCCCTAGTTTCTTAGACTTTTTATCCGATGTATTTATTGTGCAAATTCTGTGGTCACGCGCATCATTATGTAAACGAATGGTACCCGTTTCTGCATTTAAAATATCTCAATTAAATGATACGCCCCTACGTCTCTAATTTCTTAGTAACTTGTTCAATTTCCTATTTGACTTTTCCCAACTCTTGATAAAATTTAGTGCCGTAGTAACTTCGATTCTTTTAATTAAGTTTTTAACCAATTATTTAACTGGTTAAAATTTAATGACTTAATCCGTTGGTCACAGGCAACATCTGTAAGATGTACGTGTCCCGGCATGACATAAAACATACACGGTGGGCACTCCTTCACATTAAAAAAAATAGATACATAAATACAAATAAGTGAAGTTAACAGAACCTTAAACGTTCTCAAATAATTGGCCAATAAAATAGTTGTGATCGTCTAGTTTTGATAATAAAAGGACCATACGTTGTGTGTTAAATTTTGTAAGTAAATGGGTAAAGTCAATAAATCAATAAGTTTGTGAATAATTGCTGAAAAGGTAAAGACATTTAAAGGTCACATAATAAACACAGATTGAAGACAATATTTTTAGCATTCCTTAAATTAATCGTCTGGGTGTCTGTCAGTCGCTTTTCCGGAGAAAGTGATCTTAACAGTGTTTCGGACTTGGGACCGAAATTGTGGTTTAAAAGGCCTTTTCACGACATATCAACTCTCACCTTCACCGCTCTGACCACTCTCCCCTTGAGTCTTATTTGGAAAGATCATGCACGTAAGCGTAGGCAAGCTTCGATAATAAAATTCCTAAATTATATTGTACACGTCATGCTACTCAGCTTTAGACCGCGGCTGGAATCTGGAAACGCCCTTGTTATGTTAGCATCGAGACAAAGGCCTCAAATGCTCTGCAGTCCTCTCCTAGACACTGTACACAATGCGCATTGACGCAATACACTTTTCACAAAAAGGCCATAATAGACGAGCGCGTCTAATCACTTTCACTCGCGAATAACGGAAATAAATAAATATAATAAAAGAGGTATAAAATATTCAGATATGAAATATTTGATCTAGAGAGAGGGCAATAAAAAAATAAGATAATAAGGTATCTCGCCGGTACTCGTTCTTCCTGCGGAATAAAATATTTTGGGAGGATTCTAGATCCCAAAATGAGAAATAGAAGAATGTGTTAGTCCTAATGATAGGATCGCAGGCTCCCTTCCAACCTTATCCTGCGCCAACGAGTCTCGACCTTTGGAAACTCGCTCCTTACGGACCAAAGCAAAAGCCTATAGATCCTCCTAATCCTCTTTCATTACAATCATCTACATAACATTCACACACATTCAATCATCTTCATTCTATTTCCCCTTTAGAAAATTTAGATAATTAAATCGAAACTTTCACAAATGCGTTTCCGTAACCCCCGAGCTTGTGGACCAGGAAAATCCGCCGTACGCAAGTTTTATGACACGTCATTACAAGGACAACCGGAAACCGTAGAGGAACCACCCCACTCTTTTACAGGTCCGATAGGATGTGCATCAGTGAAAGCCCCGTCCAACTATCGTAATCTTCGCAGGAATTAGTTCAATAAACTTCATAACCATATCGTAATGTTTGGAAATGTATTTCCGTAACCCCCGAGCTTGTGGACCAGGATAACCTACGTACGCAAGTTTTATGACACGTCATTACAAGGACAACCGGAAACCGTAGAGGAACCACCCCACTCTTTTACAGGTCCGATAGGATGTACACCCACAAACACCATTGATATGACTATTCATCGACACCTATATACACCGCAATATTCTGTTAAACCTGTAGATAATAAATTGTATGAAGACTCCTTCTGGCTGCTTTTGCTGAGTCGCTCCTAGATTATATGTGAAACACGTAGAAGTTCGCCTCAGAGACTCTTCCAAATCGCGATGCTGCTGTTGGGAAAAATATAATATCTCGTTCTCTGTTTCAAGTTATTGAGCCGTCGATGATGAAAACCTGTATTAGTTTTGTTATGAAGCCGAAGTCCATCTTCATCGTTTGACCTGTCCTAGCTGTCCTAGTTCTAAACAAAACTGTTGCCTTAACCAAAAAACGACGGACAAGTAAAGGGGAAACCTTCTGCTCCTTGCTAAAGGGATGAGGGATTCAAAACTGTTAGAATATAATAAATACAGTACTTAGATACCATACAATACACTAATAGATAATTGAATAATTATAAATAACTCGCACTATAAACACTTTCGCGGAACAAAAGCACAGACAGGGACGCCCCTCGATTCTACACTCTTTCAACATATTTTTATCTTTACACTAAAATTCGAAAATATGCCTTCTGGCTGAATCACTCCGCGAAATCCACCGAATAGGGTGTAATAACTTATTCACTCACTGCTCACTAACGTTTCGCGCGCGGTCAGACTCCAGGACTCAAGCTTACTTGATTTCTCTGGGACTGAAAGTCTAGACCTTTCAGGGTTCAAAGTTTGACTTGACTCTTTCGCGGTTAAAACTTCACTGCCCTATTTTGTTCCCTGATTTCCCTTCACAGCTCGGTCAGAATTAAGCTCCTCCCACAGGAAAGCAATATTTATCCTATTTTATGACCCCCTAATTTACGACTTGAAGTGGACGAGCTAGAAATGGCACAAAAACCCCAAGCCCTTCTAAATCCATAAAGATTACCAATTTTTTTCTGAAATATTGGGTTGTTCCCGTCTAGACCCTTTGACATTCCTTTTGTACTAAAATCGCTAATAAAGTTCTAAGTTATTAAAATGAAGACAGATAATAGCTTGTGTAATTCGTGTGCCGAAGAATCTAATGGTAGATAATTCAGTATAGTGCATATTTGATATCGCACTTGTTTTATAAGGACACCAAATCTTTTCCCTTACTGATGTCATTAATCGAATAAAAGTAAATCTAGATTTGTAAAATAGTTTGAGCCCTTTTACATACAACCTAATTTAAATCTTATAGGGTCCTTACGGGATCCGCCTGATTTTCTGTCAACACGTTGCAAACTGGAACATGTAAGCTGTCAGAAGGTCAATAAATTTGTGTATTTATTGACAACGTATAACTAAGACACAGGAAAATGTCAGCTCAAATCTAAATTTGCACTGCTCTAGGCTGCTTGGAATAGCGTTGAATTTCGTTTGACAAAATTGTAAATAATTGTCTCTCCTATTTCTGACAACCTTACTTTAAGGACCGTTTAATATTAACCTTTATTACAAAGCAACAAGGTCTTTGTTTTCGGGTTTCAACAAGTTTCTTCTCGTGAGAGCGAATGAAAAAACGTGACAGTTTTATGAATTTTGGTGAATTTCCATCGAAAGCGTCATTTGATTTAAATGCTTATTATCGGCTCCCTAAAGTTCACTTCTCTGAAAAATGTAAATTCCAGCCCTGCGATAGAACAGTAATCTCGGCAATCTCACCGAAGTTGCACTCTAAGTCAGACGTCGCCTCCATACAATGTCGTGCATGCTCGTCGAGTCGTTGATCTGTACACACAACTTCTATTCGATTCCTAGTTCATTCCCTCCCGATTTGGGCGTAGTTATCCCTTCCATTCTGAACGGGACTTTACACTGGTAAAAAAATAGATGGCGTTACTTGGCTCATTTCAAACAATAATATCATCAAAAAAACTGTAACTAGACAGAACATAACAATGCATGGAATGTCTCTTGTTACAAGAAGAAGCATGGTGAGAAACTCCAAGGATCTAGTTCTTAAAAATAATACATCAAGGTCGTCTTGCACCACTTCTTAAATGCCACTTAAGTCGCCATTTAAATCGACTTTTGTATGAAGATTTTAGTTAAATGCTGTTTAAACCATATTTAAGAAAGTGGTACAAGACGGCATTAGTAATGTAGGTAGGTTAATAACAACAGTAGTAAGTGTGGGTGATCATGCGTTGAACTGGTTTAGTGCCAGATATCTTTGTCATTTAAATAATCATCGATTTGGTAATAGGCCTTTTGGCATAGCGTGTCATTACAATTTCATTTGATTGTATATAATTAGAGCGAGAGGGCGTGTGGTTTGAAGTTCATCCTAAATGTTTTCTTTAATGATACGAGTTATAAAAATATATATTACAATTCCAAACAAGACCCGATGAAGCCAGAAATCACTCCGAACGGTATCTTGCCGAAAACAGTGATTACAATCAGAACGAGCCGCCGCCGCAAATACCGGGCCGCTATCTCTGCGTATTGTTGTTTTTAATGAAACACTTCTGGCTATGCTGATGATGCTCCGATGTTTTGTCCCCCGAATATGGATCATTATCCCTTCCGATCCCGGCGAGCGAACGAGGGGTACAGAGGAACGCTTCGACTCCAAATCTACATTGAAATCTGAAAATGGCGTTATTTAACAACTTGTCTGCGACATATTGATATTCATACGCCCTTATGTGTAGGACATGGAATGTACCGTTATCTAATTTGAAAGACCTATACAGGGCGTCCCACGGCTATGCCACATGGAGGGAAAGTACCTTAAATATCGTAGATGGAACATTTTACTGAAACAAGACAATGTTAAAATTCATGGTCTTCCTTTTATTTCTGACACTATGTCTTTTAGCAAAAAATAATCCTTATGATGAAGCCTTTCGATCGGTATGATAAAACTACAGGGTAATTATTTTTCTCATGTAACGGGTTCGATTCCCGGTTCAACCTTGTAATTATTTAGATATCTATGAATGCAGTTTAAATTGTTTTTTTAATTAAAATAATGTCTTCTTTCAGTAAAATGTTCCATCTACAATATTCAAGGTACTTTCCCTCCATGTGGCATAGCCGTGGGACGCCCTGTATATATTTTTACCCATGTATATGAATAAATGACTTACTTCCTTACTTACTTACATATCCCTGGGATAAACCACACCACGTAGTCGCAGAAAAACCATAGACATTATCCATCAGACGAACAACCTCTTGCGTACTTGGTGAGGCACGTTTACCATGTTACATATCCCTGGGATAAACTACACCACGTAGTCGCAGAAAAACCATAGACATTATCCATCAGACGAACAACCTCTTGCGTACTTGGTGAGGCACGTTTACCATGTTACATATCCCTGGGATAAACTACACCACGTAGTCGCAGAAAAACCAGACATTATCCATCAGACGAACAACCTCTTGCGTACTTGGTGAGGCACGTTTACCATGTTACATATCCCTGGGATAAACTACACCACGTAGTCGCAGAAAAACCATAGACATTATCCATCAGACGAACAACCTCTTGCGTACTTGGTGAGGCACGTTTACCATGTTACATATCCCTGGGATAAACTACACCACGTAGTCGCAGAAAAACCATAGACATTATCCATCAGACGAACAACCTCTTGCGTACTTGGTGAGGCACGTTTACCATGTTCTTGCAAATAAATACTTTACTTACGTGGTCCCGTTTTTCGTTGATACATAGAGGCCTTTGGTAGGTTATACTTCCATTCATACAGACGTTCCCTCAATGCTGAGGATCGTAGCAATGACTTGAAGGTGGCAGAGAGCACAATTCTCCATTGAGTTCTATCACTCACCAGCTTGTGCAGGTGTTAATATCCTTCCATCTAGCGGGTTCTTCAAGTCCTTTTACATGAAAGAGATGGAAGATCTTTGGTAAAACTTAGTCGGCCAAAAAACTGAAACCACCAGTAGAGTTGCACGGTGCGCCAAGTAACTAATTTATAAATAGCTTCTGGAGGTTGTTTAATGTGTGACGCTAGCCTTCACTTTAATATACGTCGAAACCCTTACATGACGTATGTGTGTTTTGTTCGTAATGTTTACGATTTTCGCTGCCCCTTTGTTGTTGTATATTTTAAGTAGCCCTAGCGAATTTTGGGAACGGAGTTTCCAGTTAAATATCACAAGTGAGAAACCCTTCATTAAAATCAATATCATCATCATCATCAGCCTGTTGACACCCACTGCTGAGTAAAAAGGCGTCTTCATGCCAGACGCAACCACTGCTTTCCGGCTACTTGGGCTATGTCTTCGGCTGGTGGTCTCCCAACCGATCTCTTCCCCTCTCGAGGTCGCCATTCCACAATGGACTTCGACCATCTACCATCGGTGCGTCTAGCCAAGTGTCCCACCCACTTCCACTTCAAAGAAGTTAGACGTTAAAATAAATATTACGTACTCTATCTAATATTTACTGCGGTCACCAATCACACTCACACAATTATTCAATCAGTTTACAGTTTATTGTTTGTATTGGTGAGTAGAACCCAGAATGTACTGTCAGATAGGGGGATATTTTACCCTATATATGGGATTGACATGATCAATTATTCAATAAGACGCCAGAAAAATCTCTGAACACATGAGCAGGTAAATGACAGGCCTCTAATTCGAATCCCATTTGAAAAGAGGATCTCTAAAGGCGCTGATACACTTGATACACACACCCTGTTGTTGTTCAACATTCGCTACACTTTGCGTGCTTTTGTTTTGAGTTTTCCGGAATCTTATGGAAAACGGATCATGCTATTCCTTCAAACATTGTGTGACATAAAAGAATATTTAACAAAAAAAAAATCTTCCCTGGTGAAAAGAGTGATTTGTCGTTGCCCATTGAGGTGTTCCGTTCTCCATCTCCGAAGTTCTTCATCAGATCTTCAACATTTATGGGACTTCATGGGAAGTATACCCTTTCAAACAAAAAGAGCATCATCAAAATCGGTTCAAGTAGAAAATAGTTATGAGGTGACAAACCTTTAAAAAATTACTTGACCACTAAGGTGTGTATCGACGTTTTGCTCTATTTTATTCTGTTCTTCAACTATAAATACGGTGATTTTTTTTATGTTGTGTCACAACTAAATTCTCAGTGCCTGTATTCAATAAAATACGCACCGTGAAAATTTCCAATACTTTTAATGTAAAAAAAGATTATTCATAACATATAACCCGTGTCATCAAATACTTAAATAAAATAAAAAAACATTTAGGACGGAGTTAAAAACCTAGCGTTGTCTCGCTTTGACTGTATTAATTAGAGCGAGAGGGCGAGTGTTTTGAAGTTCATCCTAAATGTTTTCTTTAATGACATGGGTTGTAACAGCTATTTTCCCGCAAATAAACCGCTTTTGACGATTGACACGTGAGTTGTTTTTTTTTTAATAGGAGCGCAGGTCTGAAGGCAGCTTTACATCAGATCAGACGTCGCAGTTGATTTTTCATTACGTCCCTTAATTTTAACGTTCGCCGTGTACTCGCGTCTCAGAGTCGAGTGCTCACTTTGATCTTAATCTATAATTCAGGACTCTGGATCTCGATAAATGGGTATTCACAAACAGACGGGGAATAAAAAAAATAGAACGAAAGTAAAAACCGACTGCAAAAGTCGCCGGCAAAAAGGCAAAAACTAGTAGTTCGCGCCGAAATGTGAATTTAACATTGGATTTTTGACCCCCTCTTTCCATCTGTCAAGCCCATAAATAAAGCCCACTGATGAGCATAGGTTTCTTCCTTTTAACGCCAACCACCTTGGTATAATTCCAATTCTTTAACAAACCTTTATTTCGGCAACGCCTTGACCGATTTGGCTCATGTTCTAACTTTTAAAATATATTTGTCTCATTGACTCGCCTACTAAACAATATGATGTTCCGATACTTGTGTTAGCTGTTGACAGACATTCATACTTACAAATTCATGACTGAGAACGTAACTTGCTCCAAGTTGTTCAATAATTTTAACTTATTTAAATGCACTTAACTCTTGTAGTCGGTGACAAGCTTTTTCAGAAACCCAAACCAGAACCATACCTTTGTAATGCGGGCGATTGTCCGTTGAGAATTTTCCATATCCGAATTCTTTCTTCAGATTTTTACCATGTTTTTATGATAGGTATCATTGTAGGTATCCTAGCGTGTGGTCGACTGTATCTACCAACTCGATACTATAACAATACAATGAAATTTAAAAAAAAACGAAAATATGAAGTAACTTGCCAAAAAAAACTAAAATGCAGGTCGAACCTTCTCATTTTTTGATGTCGGTTAAAAATACTGCCCCAGCGGCATAATTTCATTAGACCCCAGCGCCATCTATGGAGAATATTCTCAATCTATAAAAAGACAATGGCCTCAACTTGCCATTATTATACGCATTTTTTTCGCGAGGGTGGCGGGCGACGGGTAGTGATGTTACTATGTTGATTTTAAGATATTTGCTGTGATACAGATATTTTCAACTCTAATATTTGCGAATCCACCTGCTTATTGGGTGATTTTGATAACTACGTGGATAAAATCAAGTCCTTAAAAACGAAAAAAAAAAGCAAAAAGTTTATAGGAATACGAATAGTAGCAAGCAGAATTGTAGAGTTTTATTTTGCGTAAGCCTCCTTTGGTCCAGATTTGTATAGAGACCATAAGCAAGATTAAATATTAAAAACAAATTAAGGTATTTGTTTTTAATATTTAATCATTAAATCATTAATACTAATCATTAATAAATATTAATATTTCACTCACATTTGCCTTTTCTACTGCGCAAAAACATTCGCGAAATATTCGCATAACCTCTTGCATGATTGCGCAAAAATTCGTTTCGTCCCATCACTAGCAGGGGTGTGAAGAAGATGTGTTTTCGTCGTGTTTTTATGAGCGAAAAACAATGATGAATTAGCGAACATCCCGTTTATTAGTGACAAAGCGGCTGCGTAACTGCGTAGGTACGTTTTTTTTCTTAATTTGTTTTTTAAGGCGTCGCGCGATGAGGCAGAAAATTTTCTGTATTCTGTATTAACGAGGGTCCGGAATGTTCAATATCAGCCGTTTCTTACGAGTTTGGCAGCCTCTTGTTAGTAAATTAAATTGTTTGCGCCTCTCAGTTTGGTGTTACAATGTGTATTTTAACTCGGGGCGTTATGGGTGGTTATTATTTGGGCGTAGGAAAGTTTGCTGAGTCTTCGATGGGAAATGATTATGTGGGGGCTATACTGCAACTTGTTAAAATACATCGATCATTAGTGGTATTTTCGGAAATGTCAACTTGCAGCTTTTGAGAATGAGTAATTTTCAAAGCACAAATTCAAAGCAGTTCATAGATGGTGCTTAGAGGCGTGGCCATAGAATAAATGGAACGCGACTGTCAAAGTTAATCCTACTATCCTACTTCCTATCCTACTACTATCATAAACGCGAAAGTTTGTAAATATGGATGGATCCTACTACTATTATAAACGCGAAAGTTTGTAAGTATGGATGGATCCTACGACTATTATAAACGCGAAAGTTGGTAAGTATGGATGGATGGATGGATGATTGTTGCTCTTTCACGCTGAAACGGCTTGAGGGATTTGGATGAAATTTGGAATGGAGATAGCTTAGACATCAGAATAACACATATTACGCTATTAGGTACACTTAGGGGCTATGTAAACGACATATCTTTTTTCTAGAGTTCACGCGGACGAAGTCGCGTGCAAAAGCTAGTCGTCTATAATCGCCTATAAGCGCCGTCTATGAATTGCTTTGACTTTGTGCCCCGAAAATGGGCCATTAATGCGTCGAAAGGGGAAAAATAGACGCTCTGGAAATGTGGTGCTGGAGAAAAATGCTTGGAGTATCGTGGACGGAATTCAGAACCAACGAATCCATACTTAGAGAACTCGGCATCAAGCAGCGTCTGTCAAGTACTGTACAAAGTCGTATCTTGAGATTTTTTGGCCATATATCCCGACAAGACCACAACTCCATTGAGCGCATTGTAATGCAGGGAAGGGTGGAAGGCACTAGAACTCGGGGAAAACCACCGATGCGATGGACTGATCAAATCAAGACCACTGTGGGGAAAACATTGTATGAATGCACCCGGGCAACCTCTGACCGAGATAAATGGCGTGGCATCGTAAGGCGCGCAACATCAGCCACTGATAATACTGCATGTGGACCACGACCGCTCTGACAAGAGCGTAACGACGAAGAAGAAGAATGCGCCAAATTCTTATCATGCTGGAACTGATAAAAAAAAACCTGTGTGAAACTAGCGCATGACTACAACCTAGACTCATCTATTTTCCTATGCAATCAGGATACAACTTGACGCTGTATACAACGTGTTACAAAACATCCTACCTCTTTTTACAGGGTGTTACCTAGTGATCAACAAGATGTCAAATCTGTAAAAAAAAGTTGAAAAAAACAATATTTATTTTATACCCTCAAAATTGAAAAAAACTTTTTTGTTTTTGGTATTAGCTCAAATTTTAAAATAATAATATGGTTGTGTGTGTAGGTGCATTTACATAGCTTTGAGTTGTTAAAACATTGTGAAAGTCAATGAAAGCAATATTTAAAAAATACTTTTTCATCTCCCATGCTCGGAAAGTACGCTGTTACTCGTACTTTAAACATGCGATCGTGGAAGATCCTTTTTTAAACCGCTTTGTATTTTTGTGCGCTTAGAAATTTGAACTCGACGCCCTAATAAAAAAAATATAAGGAACTCCTTCAACTTGTAGCATTGCCTGGCAACGGTTGTTGATTTTATGACGCTTCAAGAAGACACGATTTGTAATCAACAACCCGTTGCTAGGCAATGCCACATACTCTTTTGTGAAGAAGCAAAAAAGAAGGAAACTCGTTTCACTAACCTCTATGGTAGTACCTACCTACCTATGTCTATTGTTTGTCACGCTTGGCTAACAAAATCATTTCATCGCTTCTGTGAGATGAAAAGTTTTGTGTTTCGCACGAATGCAATATTATTTGCGTCTCGAGCTTCTGAATGCCTCGCTACGCTCAGGTTTCTTTTTTTGAACCACTCGCTACGCTCGTGGCTCAATTTTAGAAACCTTCGCTAGCTCGGTATTCAATACAAGCACTCGCCGCAAACAATAATTTTGCATTCTTGCATAACAAATAACTATTCTCCCGCCACAGCGTTCACATTTTATTAATTTAAAAATCAACGGAACGTCATAGAGCAAAAAAAATATTAGGTTGTGATCCCTATCACCGGGTGCTATTACCCTGTAGTGTAGATAGAGTTAGGTACTTTTGTAACACCTTGTATAACCTCCACAACAGATGCAAGGGCCCACGTTATATTTTCTACTCCGCCAGTCATTTATTTTTTGCACTTTCGCAGTCTCCGCTAACGTAAATTGCGCATTTTCATTTCTCATAGAGGATACGTAGGTAATTCCATTAAGCGAGTGCATTGGTCATATAATATTTTTCAGGATGAGTGTGTCCGCCTTTCTCCTCGACTCCTGTTATAATAGAGAGAGCGGCAGAATGCCGACTGAATTGAGAACGCGACACAAAAAAAAACTTACCCTAGTCAGCTCATTTTGCGGCAAATGTCACATCTCCTATTCTCACGAAGTCATCTTGGGCACGAGATTTCTACGAGATGTTTGCCTTTTTCGCTCGACATGACTCGAGTGGTCGGGAGCAGTCGAGACCGAAATGATGAAATTTTTCGAGATGTGTCGAATGCGAGATTTCCGAGAATTAGCCCTGTGATGTAACCTATACTCGTCCCACTAGCTGAAGCGCTCACAGCCTAGTTGTACTAGCCGTTCTTAATCGATTGGCAAAGTTAAGCAACAACGGCCGCGGACTGTCCATGGATGGGTGACCGCTAGTGGCAATATTATCTGAGCGCTTCCGTGCTTCGGAAGGCACGTTAAACCGTTGGTCCCGGTTGTTGTTGATTGATAACAATCGTTAAGCCATGTCAGAGACCCTTTGGGTGGCCTAAAAACTCTGACACCAGGGGTGGCCACTACCTCATACGATTACCTACCCTACTAGCTGAGCATGCCTTCTCATAGAGAGAGAGTGTTCACCACTCGTGTCCACTGTGGATTGGCTATTTAAGCGTTGAGGGTATTTATGCCCTCACGCCAACCTCACAATGTGAGTTTTATCTTTTGTAATGGCAATCTTCTGTCTCACTGTAAATTCAAGTTAGGTTAGGTCAGGGGTCGGCATCCTTTTGAGACTACAGAGCCAAAAATCACAATTTACAAAATTTTACAGTTTTCAAAGAGCCAAAAAAAATCGTTTCATTATTATAGAGGTAGAATTTAGAATTCTTCATAGAAATGGCCATTGTTATAAGAAAATTCATCGAATTTAACTTTCTTGATAGAGATTTCCGTTTTAAATAGGACAAACGTAAGCGCTGTTGTTGAAAGAGGATATCGATATTTTTGCATATGGAATTGAAGAGCCGCAACTTTCATCAGAAGAGCCGCAGGTTGCCGACCCCTGGGTTAGGTAATCCTATGAGGTAGTGAATGAGTCTAGGCGAGTTCATAGTCCACCAAAGTTCACTTTGATGTATTTTCAAACATTTGAAATCTCGTTCGACCTCGGGCCTTCGATATTAGTAATGTAACCATGTAAAGCTGACCAGCTACATCTTCCCATTCTGTGCCGACTACCCGATAACGGCTGGCCGAATGCCAGGACGCCTGTGTGTGATTGTGTTGGGAGAATAATCGAATTGTATAGGGTGTATAGTCTGTGCAGGCTTCTGTACTGTAGTCTGTGAGCTGCTTTATTCAGCGCCCCGAGGAGGGTACGTAAACAGGGTGTCTCTTTAAATGGATGCTTTCCTCCCATAGGATTAAAATTGTTAAAAAAGCATGCACTCGAAAACTGAAGCATTTTTATATCGGCAAATAGAAATTGGTGTGTAATGTCATTGGTCGCAAGGACGTAAAGTGCTACTCGTAGGCAATAAAAACAGCCTTTTCCATCGTAACTTTAAGCCCTGTTTGTTCTGTTCTGTATGATGTGCCGCTGAACGAACTTCGGAATTGCGAAGAAATATCAGATACGTATCCAATTTTGTTATGGATTAGCTTATTTTTAGCGATTTCAGCGGTGTCCGCGTGTTAAAAGGTGTTTGTATTTATGTGTAGAACAATCTGCTAAGTTCGACAGGACTTTTCCGTAGAATTCAGTTAAGAATCCACGGCTAGGGAGGGCAGCTCTGGCCAAGTTATTCTCTTCTATTTCGTCAAACAAATGGAAACCTCGTGTCGGCCCCAGACTCCAATGGGAACAAAGAAGAAGAAGCAGTGTAAGTATGCTCTCACGAAGACGCGTGCAAAAGTTTGTGTTTAGGTTTTCGTTTGCAACACAGTTGTATACAACACCAGTTTGGCCGGTAACATATATGTTACCGGCCAAACCCGATTTAAGGGTAAACTAGTTTCGCCTAGGCCAAACCAGTCTAACCTAAGCTCGTATGGAGAAACCAGTTTAGCCTAGGCCAATCCAGTCTGGCCTAGCAAGAATACGTACGCTCCAGGATAAACTAGTATGGCCTAGCCAGAGCTGATATTGACGAATGATTAGATATGCGAGTAAAGTCATTATAGACTAGTTTGGCGTTTGTCCATACGAGCTTAGGTTAGACTGGTTTGGCCTAGGCAAAACTAGTTTCTCCTGAAGTCGGGTTTGGCCGGTAACAAATAGACCAGGCTGTATCTTTCAAAAACAGAAATCAAGAAGCCACCCAGCAAAGCGACCCTAATGCGCCATTTATCCGCCAGGACGATGGTGCTGGAGTATTTTTATAGTCGCCGAGGAGCGTCAGATAATTTGGCAATCAAGTGAAACGCGGGCGCGGTGCCAGCCTTCGGTATCGGCGCGAATGCTGCGGATTAAGGACCCGTCTGTGACTTGTGTTTCATGGTAATATTGTCTGGGTTCTGACTAAATACTGGCCTTGAAAAAAACAAGCTAATCTCATCAACATCATTATCATCATAGAAGATCTTAATTTTTACATTAATTATGTACATATTGCTTTCTGTTGGTTATAATTTTACAATAAACTTGCGGCATGTGCCGTCGTTATGTCTGTCAATTTATGAATTATGTATGCAAGTTTGTCGAAGCAAAAGCTTCGACGTGATCACTTAAAAACAAAAGGATCACACGGAGTCGGTCTTTTCGACACTGGCTTTTGTCTCACCTTACGCTCAATTCGAGGAATAAGTAACATTCTTTGGGTTGGTTTCATTGGGTTGAAATGTCCGTATTTGGTATAAGTATCACTTGGGGCTCTGAGGTCTTCTAATTGGATGTTGTTTAGTTTGTCAATAAACTCGCAGTGAAGATCGTGTACACGAATATGATACGGGTCAACCACTGTTGCGTGGGCGAAGGTGGGCTGATTTATTACAGTGAAATAACGAACAATAAATGATGTTGCCTTTTTCCCCACCACCTCTAGCAATCTCTCGTCATCAGCATTCATGGACCCTGCGCCGCCAGCCTAGAGGTCTTCCCAATGATCGCCATCTAGCTCTGGGTTGCCACTGTCACTGCCCTTGTCCACCGACTATCTTCCCGACACGCCAGGTGCTTTGCCCGTTTCCACTTGAGATCTGCGATTCGATTTAAACGAAATCGAAGCCAATCTACCAATCAAAATACTGTTGTCCTTCAAACAGTTACTTTCGGTTTTGTCCAAAAGAACTTCAAAAAGCCCAGAAGGGCAGCATTAGATTTATGGTTGCCGAATCCGACCAAAGCTACATAAGTGCGGTAAAGAAAAGAGGAAGTGAGAAAAACACCAACAACGGTCTTAGTAAAAACGTTTTGCACAACAAACCCGTAACATGGTCGTGCAAAAAACTGCCACGGCCACCTCTAAAAGGTCCAATCTCCTACTAAATAAATATACAATGTTTTAATATCCCTCCCGTAGCAAGACATCCCTCCGCATAATAGCTGGCTTTGACTCCGTAGATGGATTTTTTAATGCAATAATTTCGATAATTTATCGCTAGATAGCGCTTCTTTGTGGGCGAGAGTGGCGCTACAAATTGGTTTTTCTTTTTTTATCAGCCAACATTAGCTGGCCGGGTCAAATGGGCCCCCAGGGAGTTTAGGCTTTCAATTTTAAAGTGACATTCTGAGGTTACGTTGCCTGCTAATTAAATACGTGAGCTTATTTTGCGATGGCCGCCGCCGTACAGTAATTTGTGATAATGGGAAAAGATGGTGGGCGACGATAATGTTGTGGAATGTTCTCTCGCTTTTGGCGTTTTTTTTTCTCTCTGTGTCATCCGTCGTGTCGCTGTTTCGGGGTATCTTCGTAAATTACTTCGGGCTCCTTTATGATTTACGTTTGCAAAGATACCCGGTGTTTTTGGTACTAATGATGTTAAATTGAGTTGTAAAGAGGCAGTATAACACCTACTAGCACCTCACACCTCAAATGCCAACTCTGCCTTGAATGGACTCGCCTTAGGCAGCGCAAAGAGATTATTTACTTCACTAATAGATCTAATAGATATATCATAGGTATTTATCAGCATATAAGACATTTTCAAAGGTAAGTAAGTAAAAAAAGTAACTCTTTATTGTACACAAGACAGCACGTCGACCCTTACACGCTAGCACTCTACTCGGTTACGTTACGGGCGACTTTAAAACAATAGTCTCCACTCTGACGTGCTGCCGTGTGTACACAGGAAAGCATTTATAAAAGGTACTAGCTTTTGCCTGCGACTTCGTCCGCGTGGACTAAAGAAAAAGGATATATGCTTTACTTTGCTCCTAAGAGTAAAAGCGTGATAATACATATGTAGCCTATGTGTTATTCTGATCTCTAAGCTATCTCCATTCCAAATTTCATCCAAATCTGTCAAGCCGTTTCAGCGTGAAAGAGTAACAAACATCCATCCATCCATCCATCCATAATGACAAACTTTCGCGTTTATAATAGTACTCGTAGTAGGATAGTAGGATAGGGAGTGGGATTAATTCGCGGGAAGACACTTTTAACATACAGGGTGCACTCTAAGTCGATAGCGGAACTTTAAGTAGGCTGTCTACTGATCAATACAAACAACTTGTACTAGGTGGTGACAAAAATGGAGCGAAAAAAATATCAGCTGTTTCATACATTTGGCGCAGTACTGAGTCGACCTTTTGTATGGAACAGCTGATATTTTTTTCACTCCATTTTTTTCGCCACCTAGTACAAGTTGTTTCTATTGATCAGTAGACAGCCTGCTTAAAGTTTCGCTATCGACTTAGAGTGCACCCTGTAGATGCAAAGGTCTCAGGTAGTTTTTAATTTAATCACCTGCCAAATGAAGTGGATAGCTCTGTGAATCTTTCACTAACCACATCATTAGTCCCACCCCTCTATTGACAGTCAAAGCCATCGCAGCTGCCAGAAGCCGACACCTTACAAAAAAACTCTTCCAAACGAGCCTAACTCCGGACAAAGTTGGAACTTCTCAGCGACACCACCTGTCCGGGGCGGTCGTTTGCTACATCGACGGCGCAGATAGACTCGCGTTTAGGACAAGCCTTAGGTTTAGGACACACAATGTACCTTGGGAAACTTCCGGTTGAAGATTGGAAGTGGCGCCGGCAAGAGTAGCATTTTTTTCCTTGCAGAGGCCAATATCCATCCACCCACTTCGTATGTAGAGGACGCGCACAAATTAAGAAACGCTAATCTTTCAAATGGTTGACGCCCTGTTCTCTGTAGCGCCTGATCAGGACTATTTACCTACCCGCAGTAGTCATATTATTCGCTTTGCCCCTCAGACACTTTTTTTCACGACCTCTCGACCAATGGCATTACATTGATAACCGCAAAGTTGGAACTTCTCAGCGACACCACCTGTATAAGGGCGGTCGTTTTTGACATTGTATTTGTATTTGTATTTAGTATATTTATTATTGGACCAGAGCACACAGATTACAATATTAGGTTTAGGCAAACAGACATCGACGGCACAGATAGACTTGTGTAGAGGTCGAGCCTAAGGT
The DNA here is from genome assembly GCA_949319315.1 of Zelleria hepariella. Classification (NCBI taxonomy): domain Eukaryota; kingdom Metazoa; phylum Arthropoda; class Insecta; order Lepidoptera; family Yponomeutidae; genus Zelleria; species Zelleria hepariella. The sequence continues at coordinate 2,620,619 of OX439396.1, read as the reverse complement.
TTAGGACGCACTGGCATCTTTTGATTGCGGATCCAAGATAGTAATAACTAATGGCTCGCCCCGAACTGTGAACTCGCGATGTGTAACTTTTTCCTAACACCATCGCGCGCGCATTGCATATTATAAACTTCACAACCCCATATCTCGTCAACCTCTCAACCAAACACCTGTCTAACGTAATGAATATAAGCGTAATATGGCTAGAGCCTTTAGCCACCGCTCTCTATCGTCCGTAAGGAGAAATAAACAATGATGAGTATCAAGAAACAAAATCGTTTCATCAAGAAAGCTTGCCATTTGTATCGCCGATACAAATAAGTTGGTACAGCAGCTTACCTTTTTACAGATATATTCGTATGGCCAGAGGTACACGGGTAGATTCTAATCGGTATAGTAGCACGGCAATACTAACTATACCAACAGAAAACATTGCTACAGTAGAGTACGAAACAATACTAGTAGAGTACTTTACTTTGGTTACGGGGCAAGATAACTTGAGCCAGCATTGCAAAAAAACGGCGGTTAAAAACCGCTGCTTATCTACCTATTTGAGGATATGGGCTTAGTGGTAATCATAAACCTAGACTTATTCAGCCAAATCCAGCTCGTCAAAGGAGCCTGATGTGTGCCCCAAGCCTAGCTCCAAACTCGGGCCATAAATCAAGCAAGTTCCAGCTTGGGTCCGCGGAAACGCGCGTCCCGAACGCCCATTAGCATTTTTTATGCATAGAAATCGATCCGGCAGGACCCTAATGCGCCCCGCGATACATTAATATCTTACTTTTTATGACTCTTCTGTAACAATACTATTCTGCGCGTCTTCCAACACAACCGCCACTGCGAAAGACACCGAAATTGCGACTCTATTTCTAATCAAAGTAGAGCATATTCTACGTTATGGGGAGGGGTTGTTATTGGAGTTCGGAGAAGTTGATAATAGGTGGCGCTGCCGATTTGCTTAACGCTTTCATTTTTCTTTCACGGGCACTTTGAGATTAAAAGTTTGGAAAATGAAATGTAAAGTTTGGCGGAGTCGCCGGCGCTCCCGCCTCCTATCGGACTATTGGAGGTCGTTACTGGAACGCTATGAATAATTCTGCCCCGCGACTTACTGGAGATATGTTTTTTTGAGTTGAATCAAACTTAGTTGCCGACTGTCGGGGTTTTACCAGAGACAGAAAGACTTCAGGTATTTGTTGGACCATTCCGCTCGACAAAGAATTGAGGTGAAGAAATGCTGAGTATTGTGTCTACTTACGAGCGGCAAGAGATGAAACTTAAAACTTAGTCATTCCCAAATTTAAAGATTTTTTTATACAAGGTGTTACAAAAGATTCTAACTCTTTTTACAGGGTAATAGCACCCGGTGATAGGGATCACAACCAAAATTTTTTTTTTTGCTCTACGACGTTCCGACGACGTTGATTTTTAAATTAATAAAATGTGAATGGTGTGGCGGGAGAAAAGTATTCTTTAAATATTGTTTTCATTGACTTTCACAATGTTTTAACAACTCAAACCTATGCAAATGCACCTACACCCACAAACATATTTTTAAATTTGAGCTAATACCAAGAACAAAAAAGTTATGAAAACATTTCTATTTTGAGGTTATAAAATAAAAAAATGTTTTTTTCAACTTTTTTTACAGATATGTCGTCCTGTTGACCAGTAGGTTACACCCTGTAAAAAGAGTTAGGTACTTTTGTAACACGTTGTAGAGTAAATAATAATAATAATAAAAATCTTTATTCAGGAAAGTGGATGACAATTTATTAGTAACTGAGTACAGTCAGCCCAATCAATAATTCAAATAGAAAAATAATAGGCTTAGGGCACTCTATGAAGGTGTCTGCTGCCATGCTAGGCTATGAAATAGCCTGTATTAATGGCTCGCAGTAAAGAACAAAATATCAACTGTGTGGACAAATAAATCTGCATTGGCTTCAATTTTTATTTTTGTTTTCCGTTCTGTATTAGTTTTAGTAGGTTTTAAAATTTCCGATAAATTTTCTTTCTACTCCCATATTTTACAAGCTCAGAATCCCGAAAAATGGCGGCCATTAAACGATTCTACGATTCGGGAAACCCGGTTATTTATTTCTGAAAACTGTTTCCCGAACTGCAATAAAAGTCGGTTCTATAATCGTAAATAAGGATAGGCTTGGCCCGATAGAAAGCTCCTTCAAAGATGTTTTTAAAAAATAATTTCGCCCCAGATGGTTATTAATTTTCTGCCATTTTTATGGCCGGTATTAATGGCCATTATGGAAAGTTCGATCTGGAGTAAATTGCTTTTCCAACATTCGCCGGTTTTCCTTCGTATTGTTTTCGTGCGCGAGTTTACGGACTCGTAGCGACATCTAGCGTCGAGTAGCTGCAACACATATTTTATGATGGCTCTACTAAACTCTAATTTTTAAATCGAGTCCATGGAATGACAGTTGTTACAAAGGCTTTATCTGTCAGTAGCATACTAGCAACCTGTCATTCCGTGGACTTGATTAAAAAATTAGAGTTTAGTGTTTATCAGGAAGTAAGTCCAAATTTTACAGTTTTTGTTTATTATTTGACTTGCTAAAAAAGGTATCCAAAGTCATTCCAAAGCTTCTAATTCAGACTTTAAAAAACTTTTTTCGTACTAAAAGTGCCTTAAGGACAGAGATTTACACAATGTGTACTATTTTGCAGAAACGGAAATAATCGACCCTTTCTGACATCAATTTCCTAGGATGGATGGATAAATACATTGTGCTCTTTTGTAATTATTTCCCCATTTATAACCCGGAAATGCTTTGATTACGCAAAAATAATTACTTCCACAAAATACGTTGTCGTATTACTTATCCGCAAACCCAATTTACATGAGCTGAACCACGTATCACATTTAAATAATAACGGGAGCCTTATAATTACCTACATATAATTTAAAACATACAATAAATAAAATATGCAAACAAAGAAATCAAAATTCAACCCGTACTTCGGCGAAAAAATAAAATAGATACTCGTACCACACGGTATAGAAATAATTATTTGTGTACCCAAGCATCCGTACAAACTGTTAACCACAAATAAACCTTAATTGAGATCCATGTTTTTATAATATTTGTATAAAAGCCAGCGGTCACCAAAACAATTTTTCCATTTGGATATCATCCAAACCGTCCGATTATCTGGCGGGCCAACTGTCAGTACTGATTGTATGAATCGAGAGGTCGCCAGAAGGCGCTGGCAGTGGTGAGGTATACTAATCTAACCAAAAGGCACGTCTCCAGTCACGTAGGGCAAAATGGCGTAAAAAAACCTCTGTCGTGGGCAGCGAGAAGTATGGGCAAGTACGGATGGTTGGCGTTGATACAGCCGGGGCCCGAGTCTGTTACGCAATGGTGCCTCCAGCTTCAATTACGATTTATTAATGCTGTACGTCCTTTAAATGTTTTTTTTCTAGTACAGCAAAGAATATTCTGAATCAAATTCTAGAGGATGAGTTCAGAGATGAGAGGTTGTAAAATAAAAACGAGGAAAACCTGGTTTTGTCCTACTGGGAACCTATCGACATGCCATTGCGTTACAGACTTAAGCCCCTGAAAATAAAGTGTAGTTTCGTGTGCCAATCCGCATTGAGCACGCGTTGTGATGAAACTCAAACTCTCTCTGAGAGAAGGCTTTGCTCAACTAGGAGTGGGACATGAATTAAGCTAAATCTCTCTCTCTGAGAGAAGGCATTTGCCCAGCTAGTGGAACAAGTACCTACAATTATACAGGCTACATCTACAGGGTGCACTCTAAGTCGATAGCGGAACTTTAAGTAGGCTTTCTACTGATGAATACAAACAACTTGTACCAGGTAGCGAAAAAAATGGAGCGAAAAAAATATCAGCTGTTTCATACATTTGGCGCAGTACTGAGTCGACCTTTTGTATGGAACAGCTGATATTTTTTTCGTCCCATTTTTGTCGCCACCTAGTACAAGTTGTTTGTATTGATCAGTAGATAGCCTACTTAAAGTTCCGCTATCGACTTAGAGTGCACCCTGTAGTTTCGTTTAAAATGTGTGGACCTAAGACTCGTACAATTATTGAGCTGTCTTTCTGTTGCAGTCTACCTTGCTTCGGGCAGTGATAGCAATACACGCGGATGCCACTGGAATATTTTATATTTTTATTAAAAATATTATAATTATTATTATTGTTGCATCTTAAAATGTCGTGGGCGGCGGGTCGCTTCGCTTGATGCATAATTGGCTATTGTTGCGTTGACATGTGCGTGTGTGCCCTACTTCCGTGTCAGTAGAATTTTAAATAGACCTGCTAAAAGCAGTCGTGGCCTCGTGGTTGAACATTGGACTCTGAAGCGAGAGACTCAGGTTCGAGACCCAATTATTTTCAAAGGTACTGCATTTGTGAATTTGAAGTAGCAAAACCACTCGCTTACGGTGAAAGCAAAAAATCGTGAGGAAACCCGCGGCCTAGTTGGCGCCACACGTATTGACTTGTCTTTCCTGTGGGCTAGGCCGACTCAGGATACTCCATCTAAGACCAGACATGATTGCGACCAACCAACTTTTATTTTCAAGCATTATCAAGATGAAAAACCAACGTCTCGTCAGGATAAATAAGGTAATTATTAATTTTACTAATAAAAATAACCACTATTCGACACCGACATAATACAAGTAAGTTTAACCGTTTACGAAATACAAAACTATTCTACACGTTTCGAACCAAATTATCACAATTACGAGTATTAAGGACAAAAAAAGTTGCTACATACTTTACTATTAGATAGTAATAAGTAGATTTATATACTTTTTTTACTTTTTATAGCATTTTGACGTTCAATGTAAATAATGTATTTATGGCATATTGAATAAAGTACTTTGACTTTTTTTTTGACAAGTACAGTGTATCCGTTTCCGTTTTTCAGCCACCGAATAATCATCCGGTATATTTTTATAATACTTTATGTATACTCAGATCCGAGATCGAATTAGAAATACAGAAATCATAGCCAAGGTTAATAGCCCGAAGAAAATGGAAGTGGGCGGGCCATATATGTCGTAGGCAAGACCACAGATGGGGTAAATGGGTACTGGAGTGGAGACCCAGAACAGGTCGTAGAAATGTAGGCAGGCAACCGATGAGATGGACCCACGACCTGGTCAAAGTGGCTGGAAAAGACGACGATGAGAAAATCCCAAGACCGTAAAGAATGCAGTCTAATGGAAGAAACCTGCATTCAGCATTGGGTGGCTGTAAGTTGAAGAAGAAGAAGAAGATTCTAATTTGTGAGTAGAAAGAAATCCTGTGTATTATTTTCCACCCAAACCTTTCAAATTCGTTTCCCTCTAATATGACGTGGTGGTCAGCCTCATCATTCACCCACCATTTACTATCCACGCGTTGCATGGAATTAATTCATTATTAGATATGTAAAAATAACCCTCAAACGGGCACCCCTTTGAGACGGACCCCGTTTAATTGTCCCCAACCTAGGATGTAGATGTACAGTGTTATAAAAAAGATATAGAATGTCAGCTTCAAAGAGAACGTAAAAATTCTTAAAAGCTATTTTATTTATTGAGGAGAAAAACAGAGCTGACGAATACAGAAAATCTCAAAAGTAACATAATAGTAATATTCGCTAACTCCTGGTGCACGTTTCATGTAACTGACATAAATATTTTATTATGACAATTCGATATACATTGCGTAGTCGATTTGACATGAGGTTACAAAAAAGGTTTGTTTACAAACCGACCTATTAATGAACATCGAATTGTCTTAATAAAATATTTATGTCAGTTATATGAAACGCGGGCCTGGACTTCTTACTCATAAAAGAAGTTGGTCAATATCAAGTACATTCAGCGATCAATCTATCCTAGGTCCTAAAAATTGTTCAAGCCTAGGGATTCTCATTTGACGACTTCATATTTTATGCAAGAATATATTATGTTTTTTTTTCTTTGGCTGCCAGGCCCTAGTGTGCTTCACCTTAAGTCATGCACTATTACAAAAATTCACAATTAATTAAGTCTTTTCTTGTCACATTTGCCCATTGTAGCAGAAGTCCTACGACGAACGATTCCTGAGGTCGCGGTCATCGTAGCACTATGACAATATGGTCATCAACACAAAACAGAATTGTAGTGGAAACCACTCGATCTTCTGTACTGTATCATTTTGTGTCGTAGGCGAATGTCGAATTTTAATAATATTATGTCCCCGAAAAAACCCTTTTTCGCCTCCGCCAAAGCGGGCCGCTATTTTTGTTTACATTTAACCGGTTTTTGTGAATCTACATCTTGATTAGATTTCACGAATTCTTTGTGTGTGCGTTTCGCGTAGTAATTTATTTGGCTTTCGCGATTACTAATTTGGTATTTCCTGACTTTTTAGAGCAGCGAAAATAATATACTTACTATTGCTGAAAACCACTTTTTAGATCTAGTGAAGCTAGCTAAGATAGGATTGATACTTAGGCCTATGTTAGATGATTTATACCAGGGATTCCCAAAGTGGTCGATATTGACCCCTTGGGGTCATGTTCGGTTTCCTAGGAGTTGACATAAACGAAAACTGATTTTGGGGGTCGACGAGGTCTAAAAATAGACCCCTATTAAATTAACACAATTAAGTCAACTTTACTCACTTAACCAAGTGCAAAGTTTTCCAATTGGCACCTTAGCACCTAGGTATTTTGTATCAATAGGAAAAAACTAAAGATAGGCACTCTTATTCATAATAATCTTCTAACTTAAAGCATTGCTAATTCTCACTCTGTCTTCTTCTATTGACCTAAGTCAGAATGAAAAATAACACTCTGTAGCAGCTGTTTTAAGTTAGCGGACCATTGTGAATAAGGGGGTTGATCTTAAAAGTAGGTAATTTGGCCATGGGGGTCTAAGGCAACAGTTCATTTTGGAAAAGGGGTCACTTGTCCAAAATTGTTTGGGGATCCCTGATTTATACAGCGTCAACTCATAATATATGGGTAGGATGTTAAGTGACCAGTATAGATAGAGTAAGCTACTACACCATCCTCTCAACATGTCAGTCTAGTCAACAGATCAAGACGTTTTCTATTTTTTCTGTTAATTTCGTAAACGGTTAAACTTGAGTTTTTTATTGGTATTTCCACTTGGTGAAGACATGTGGAATCAACCCGCTGCATTCCTCACGATGTTTTCTTTCACAGTCGCCGAGCTGTTGCGGAGCTTATAATTAACCCTTCATTGGCTAGGTTGGTTTATTTACTGTCTACTCTTGGACATGTATTGAACTTGTCTATCCAGCGACAAAACAAAAAATCCTTCCAACCCTTAACGGCTGCATTATTGGACCCAATGAAATACTCTCTCGCTACCTGTCAACCGGTTGTCGTCGTTCGGCATATTTATGCGCGCCTCGGGTCACCGCAGGCGGGTGGCCGCGTAGACCCCACCCCCGCGCAAGGGTTAACGCTCTTTGATTCTTTTAAAATGTCTAATTGTAGAGTTGCGACTGTGTAACTGACGGTGTTGAAGGCGTCATGTTTTGTTGTTTTATTTGGTTACAGCATCACATCTATCCCTTGTATTTGTTATTAATTTTAAGACTATATTTACCTATCTAGAGACAATTTGAAATTGATTAACTCACTTTATTAACTAACCTACCGTGGGACAATTCCCACGGTAGGTTCCCGCGCCAATGCGCTGGATGCTGTAACACAGGCCTATAAGCCTAGTACAGCAACGGATGCTAACCTTACTTATTCATACTATCACATTTAATTGGTACAAAATTGTAAACTAAATTCGAACTTACATGGTAAATAAATTATTCTTATTCTTATTTAACAGGTCCCAATAGTGTGCTACGTTTATTCACTAAATACATCAAGAGGCTCCCCGTCCACTAGCTCCGCCAATGGAAAAAAACAGAGCCGTCAAATAAGAATCTCTAAGCTTTACTATTTTTAGGACCAAGGCTTAGATCCCAGAATAAATCCTGCACAGGTAAGAAAATGGCCACTTTTGACTTGTGCCAATTTTATTTATAGATTTCCATCTATATAAATTGGCTACGGTACTGTAACAGTTCCACGGCACTACTTATCTGCTACGCCGTAGTAGTACACCGTAGCAATTGCTACGAAAGTTCGTAGCACCAATCACGTGTGTTTGTAAGTTCCTTTGCGTTCTATTCTCACACTTATATCGCTCGGTACAAAAGCCAAAAAATTACATCTTAAGACAAAAACGCCCAAACAATAAACATTTGCAAAAAGTGTTAGAAATCACCTACAACAATATAGATGCGACGGGCCTATTTTTTTTAGGCCATACTTATATTAGTTCGCTATTCAAATCATGGGATACGCTACAGTTTCACTTGATACCCACGAGGCCGAAGTACTACGCCGTAGCAAGGACTACGAAAGTGCGTAGCACCAATCGTTGAGTGTTTGTAAGTTCCTTTGCATTCGATACTGACAATTCGGAAGGCAAAGTTTTTTGTTCGAAAGTCCGTTATTGGCTTAATCTTATCTTTAGACAATATTGAGAAACTAATTTCAATATTTTTTATTTTGGTCCAGTAGTTTTGTTTTTATGCGCTAAAATGTTTTTTTCCTATGACCGCCAACAGTATGCAGACCGTCGCGTGATGTCATAAAACCGAATCTTTGAAACGTTGTAAAATCCAAACTACTCCACCAAAATAAAAAATATTGAAATTAGTTTCTCAATATTGTCTAAAGATAAGATTAAGCCAATAACGGACTTTCGAACAAAAAACTTTGCCTTCCGAATTATATTGCTACACTTAAACTTTGCACATTTAAACTTTGCACACAAGCACTGCACATTTTGTATTTCGTAATTTCCATGAAGGTCTCCGAATGAGAACCGAAACTAGTCGGCTACACCGACATAATACAAGTAAGTTTAACCGTTTACGAAATACAAAATTATATTGCTCGCTATAATATCAATCATTAGTCATTACACAAAAAACCCAAACAAAATCAATCCTTGCTACACCGTAGCAAGGACTACGAAAGTGCGTAGCACCAATCTTTCAGTGTTTGTAAGTTCATTTGCATTCTATACTGACAATAATATTATATTGCATCATTACACAAAAGACCCAAACAAAATATATCCTTGCTACGGCGTAGTACTACGCCGTAGCAAGTCAGTGCGTAGCACCAATAATTCAGTGTGTGTAAGTTCCTTTGCAATCGATTTCCACTCTTATATCGCTGGTTATAAAGCCGTTCAAACTTTCCACCGTAACACAACAACACCCAAACAATTAACGTTGGCCACAAAAAGCACCGGGCGCATTAGGCCGCCGGTGATTATAGGAAAGAATCAAAGAGTTAACCTTCGGCGGGCAGGGGTCGGGCGGACCCCCCGCTGCTTGCGGTGGCCTAATACGGAGGTGGCGCAGTGAAGAGATTCGGGTTTGATCCCCGTTAAGCACTGTTCGTTTTTATTGTTTCGCGTGCCCTGCCGTTTTGGATGTTTTTGCAAGTTTATCGAAAAATTCTACGATTTTCTACGCAGTGGATTTCTCAGCACGATCATTTACATATTGCCCTGGCTGGACAAAAGACCTTCCTTCCTTTCTCCACTTCTCTTTCCTTGACCAGCTCACATGATCCCGGTAATGTGTTAAGACCAGTCCGCCATCTGCTGTGTGGTCGCCAACCTTTTCTTGGGACCCAATAGGTTTTCTATATTTATGATGCGGGCACGACATGATCGCTACGAGCAATGGATCAAGAAGATATTGTTGAAATTGTTTAATAACTAGTAGCTATTCGCAGCGCTCAAAGTTGGACTAGCCATTTTTAATCGATTGGCGAAGTTAAGCAACATCGGACGCGGTCAGTCCATGGATCTGACCGCTTCCGTGCTTCGGAAGGCACGTTAAACCGTTGGTCCCGGCTGTTGTGGATTAATAACAATCGTTGAGCCATGTTCTGACATGGTTTAACGATTGTTATTAATCAAGGCCTTTTGGTTGGCCTAAAAACTCTGACACCAGGGGTAGCCACTACCTCATACGATAACCTAACCAGTAGCTATTTCCGGCTCATTCTTTTCCTCTCATCCCTGTACCGAACTTATTTTCTTCGCTCAAAGAGCAGCGGCAATAAATAAGCGCGAAGATTAAATATTAAAACGGCGATTTTTCGGTAAACTTTTTCAATTTCCCTCCGCGGAGGAGCCGCGAACTATCTGCCGCATCAAACGGTAAATGATTATAGCTATGACGTCACAGGAAACGAGGCAACGCGGCCCGGTAATGAAAAATAAGGAAAAGAAACTCAAGTGCCGTGTAGAGGGGGTGCAGTAGTCTAAATACTAGGAATAAGCACAAGCCTACAATTCCAACTCTTAGGCTTAAGAAGGCTAGAAGCTCATTTCTCGGCTACTGTATACGCTTCTATAATAAGATCCCAACAGATAACCTAAGATTACCAGAGGTCCGATTAAAAAAATGTGTAAGGCACACGCTGTGCCAAAAGGCCTATTACAGAATAGATGATTATCTAAATGACAAAGAAGTCTGGCACTAAACCAGTTCAGCGCACGATCACCACACTTACAAATGTGTTATTTTTTAAGTACCTACCTGCATTACAAAATGTATTATTTTTTAAGCACCAGATGCTTGGAGTTTCTGTGCCATGCTTCTTCTCCAAGAACGATCAGAGCTAGTGAAGCTGGGGAAAAAAAAAGTAGCCAGATACTTAGTATTAGATAGTAATATATATTTTTTTTACTTTAGATAATATTTTGACGTTCAATTTAAATAATTTATTTATGGCATATTGAATAAAAACACTGGACTGACTGGACTGACGACTTGGTCAAAGTGGCAGGGAAAGACTGGATGAGAAAATCCCAAGACCGAAAAGAATGGAGTGCAATGGAAGAGGCCTACACTCAGCATTGGGTGGCGATAGGCTGAAGAAGAAGAAAAAGAAGAAGAATAAAAACATTTTAATCTTGAATCTTGAATCTAAACATGATTTTTCTTTACACGCTTCTTTTCTGATGATTCGCAGTACTTGCGTACTTAAAAAAGTTGGAGTTTAAGAATATTAGCTTCATTCGTTTCTCAGAAGCGTGTTATTGGCATGAAAGTGTGAGCCGTTAAAGAGTAGCCTTTCAAGTGCAAAATTACCAATTCTCAACATGTCAGATTGCAGAATTTCCAAAATTACCATTTTGCAAAGTCTTGCTGAAGTCTTGCCAGTAGTATCCTTGCTAGAAGTTAGGTGACTGTACTTTCAATACGAGGTGACGGACGGAGAGCGCCCGCCAGCTTCCTTCGGGCTTTTTTATACTTTTTATTGATTAAAAACTTTCATAATCGTATTTCGCCCGAAGCGAACGTCGGATAGCGAATTTATCCATTTTAGTGCATAGCTAAAAGGAACCGAGTGGACAGGGTCCTTATTTTAAATCTAAGTATTTAAGAAAAAACCCCCTCTTTTTCTGAAGCGATGAGCCTCTACGTGATATGCATTGTATGCTACGGCGTAGCACTTATACGATCTACGTTGTAGTACTGGCCCCATACTAATAAGATAAGATAAGATAAGATAAGATAACAAAGTGAAAGAGCTCATTCCCCATTTCTTTATTGATGGCGGGATAACGGTCTAGTTTCGACCTTGTCCAGAATCTTATTCGTTAACGAGATACTATTAATTTAAAAGCTAGCTTACTATTTTTTTGTTTACCCCAACCCAAGCCCACAACGGACTGTAAAAGAATGTGTGAAAATAAATATTCTCATCAAATTATTCCTTTTATCAACAGAAACTCCACCTGCTGACTCCGCCACTCTTCAACGTGGAGCGTCTGCTGAGCGGAGCCTGCGGCACCAGGATCTGTCTCTGGGGCCCCAGGGGCGCTGTCATCGCAGAGTTACCGGCGCGATGGGGCCGACCAGGATTGTTCGAGAACGGCAAAGATACTGTGCTGTGCAAGTAAGTGAACTACATATCTGGTTACGTGGCTGGTGGTTGGACGCCGTATTTATACTAGCAAGAAAGAAATTTCGCTGGCGCGATGTAGGATTTGGTTTTGGCACGGAATCTGCCTCTGAAGTCCCAAGGGCGATGTCATCGCAGAGTTACCGGCGCGATGGGGCCGACCAGGATTGTTCGAGAATGGCAAAGATACTGTGCTGTGCAAGTAAGTGAACTACATATCTGGTTACGTGGCTGGTGGTTGGACGCCGTTTTTATACTAGCAAGAAAGAAATTTCGCTGGCGCGATGTAGCATTTGGTTTTGGCACGGAATTTGCCTCTGAGGTCCCAAGGGCGATGTCATCGCAGAGTTACCGGCGCGATGGGGCCGACCAGGATTGTTCGAGAATGGCAAAGATAGTGTGCTGTGCAAGTAAGTGAACTACATATCTGGATACGTGGCTAGTGGTTGGACGCCGTATTTATACTAGCTAGAAAGAAATTTCGCTGGCGCGATGTAGCATTTGGTTTTGGCACGGAATCTGCCTCTGGGGTCCCAAGGGCGCTGTAATCGTGGAGTTACCAGCTTGATGGGGCCGACCAGGCCTGTTTGAGAATGTCAAGGACACTGCTGTGCAATTAAGTGACTCACCCTTCATCTAGTCCAAACGAATGTGGTCATCTTCATCATCAGCCTGTTAACACCCACTGCTGGGTAAAGGCGTCTTCATGCTCACGCCACCGCTCACGATATGCTAATTTGAAGCTTAAATGTGGGGGTTTTTTTTTTTTAGAAGTTATCAAATTATTTATTTGGTCCATGCCAACCTTTCGGTTACTGTGGAGTTGTGGACACATAACAGACAATAACGACAATAAAAAAATATCCTAATTAATCTATACATATAAATGATAAATATAAATTAAATATTACAAGCCATCCCGAATGGGCATTACACAACACAACACATTAATTCGTACACGGTTTTAGTCCGGCCTTTTGCCTCTCTTTTTGTGCCAGCTGTGCGCGAACTCTTTAAGCCTTTGGAAGTTCACCGGCCCTGAAACGAGATCAGAGAAGTACACAGGTCACTCCTCCTCGCGAGAGATACCGTCATACAACGGACAGTCCCATAACACATGACCTCGGTCTTCTTCAGCTGCTCCACATTCTTAAAGCTTAAAGCTGTGGAGCTTGCTCCTAAAACACCCGTGCCCTGTCAAAATCTGCGACGTTTGAGTCAGGCTCGACCCAACGTGATTTGAGTCGAGCCTCCACCTCGGGAAAGAAGCAGAAAGGGCTCGTCCTTTACTTTCATCCTTCCATCTCGTCTGCCATTGGGAGATGACATCCTGCGTTACGGCCTCCTGGATAACTCCTGGATAAATCGGGGTTATTGAGTAGTTATTATAACACCGACTGTTTGACAGACCTCAATGGCCCTTGCTCTACGACGTAGAGTCTACGTAATCTACCTTCAAAAATTAAGTGGCACTTCATTTCCGTACCCATAACCGTCCACATAACCGACGCGTCCCTTGAATATTTAAAATCACCATTTAGCGCAAACTACCGCCAAGTTTTAACATCCAACGATAAATAAACTTAACGCCATCGCCAAGCAAATCTCGCACTAATATGACATGCCTAAATGGGAAAGTTAGTCTGTCTGTCTGTCTCGCCTACAACTAAGTTAGCTACCAAGAATCGTTATGTAGTTCCTGTATACTTTTTTTTTTTTGTGAAAAAAACGTTTAATTCCGTTTACATTGTGTTCCAGCTCTTATATTACGGGCTACATAAAGCATTTTTCTCTAGGTAACAAAAGCAGTCTATAATTTACTTTTAAAATCGACGACATGGCATTTTGAGATATTTTGTTATAGTTTTGGACGTCTACATACTGACTTATCTCAACATTGTATTTGAAATCTATCCAGCCCATTAATTGAATAGACTCTTCCCAGGGGGGTTACCCTTGTCGCCATTCCCTTCATATTGACAAATCTTTGAATTCGCAGAGTCATGCTATGATTTTATATATTTTGTAATGTTTATTCAAAGGTTATATAGGCTATTTTGTACAATAAAAATATAAAATGTGTGTTAATTCATGAAATATTGAATTTTGTAATTTTCGCCATATTGAGAAAATAGCGTCCTTTGACAGCTGTTGTTTATTTGTTCAACATTTAAAACCGTGACTGCGCGAGCCAAGCCGGGGCAAACGCAAGTGCACAATATCGTCTGATAAAGTTTCCCTGCGAAGCCTCACGTAAACATTGTATATTTTCTACTATCGCGGTAAATTTTGTTACCTATTAAGATCCACGAAGCGGCCATACTGTTAGCCTGAGGTGGCGATTAAGGCTTAGATTAAACAGTCTGAGATTTCTTGCACAGATGTGCATGTATTTTTATATCGCTTTAACGGTTTCACTTACTTTTATTTTGTCGGAATAGCCGATATGTTTCGACTTCGTCCGGAAGTCTTAGTCATGGAGGAGGGATGGACGACACGTTCGTCTTGGCGTTCATCCGCTCACTGCGGGCTCGTTGACGATGCGTTAAAGCGATATAAAAATTTGCAGAGCTTACGAAAGTTTAAGTTTTAAAAAAGATGTGCATGTAGGTGAAAGTTTTTAGGTAAAACTTTTGTACTCGTAAGCACTAACGTAATAGGTTTCCCTCACTTTAGTGATTTTAGAAAAGATCATAGGAAACTCGAAACTAGTTTGCTATTCTGATGTCAATAAAAGCAGGTGACGTTGTAAAAGCCAGATTTGTGATTCATAAATATATAGACATCGAATTTCACTAGTAACTAGTCGTAACTTTGCGTAACTTACTCCTAAAAACAGCTAAACTATCTTAACTTTATCTTATTGATGGTTGTTAATCATACCGTATACGTATCATGTTTGTACAATGCAAACATATATTACTCATAGATACAAGACGTTGTCATTTGTCTTCTAATTTGCCTGCTTTGTGCCAATCTTTCCAGGTTTCCTATCTCTGAATAAGTTCAGTACGACGTTTTTCTACTACCGCTTTTGCGAAGTTTGCCTCTGAGAGACAGCGTTGGAACTGCCACGTCTACATTACATTCTCTATCACCTTCACCCCGTCACCACTCTTTCGTACATGTTATTAGCCGAGGCGGGGGTGTATCTTGCGATTTGCATATTTCTGTACTAGAATTAATTCGAAGATTTGCCGCGACGAGGTGCAGCTAGAGTTTCGATAATAGGGGCGCTTTTGGTTTCACTTTATTGATTGTTTTGGGAAGCTGTTGAATAGGTAGCAGGCTATACATATTATTATACTAAACTAGACTCTAGTTATGTATTTTTGATCTTTTTGTAGCAATATCGCCGATAAAAAATATTATGACATAACCTGAGTATCTGGGTATTTATTGTTTTATTTTTATCCATCCCTCTTTTCTTTGAAATAAATTGATGTCTGTACAAATTCGCTCTGTAGGTACGTTTTAGTTGGTATATTGTATAAATTGTCAATCTCCGCCAGCTCGGTTTCGTGTTCAAGTCCGGTCCCCAGCGATATTTTTTGCCTTGCTCGTATCAAATCTTTGAATATACGAGAATTTTCACATTTAAGCCTTTAGCCCACTCCATTTAAAACAATATCCCAGGCACTGCAGCGCCGAGTGGTCTCTTCACCCATCTACAGGGTGCACTCTAAGTCGATAGCGGAACTTTAAATAGGCTTTCTACTGATCAATACAAACAACTTGTACTAGGTGGCGAAAAAAATGGAGCGAATAAAATATCAGCTGTTTCATACATTTGGCACAGTACTGAGTCGACCTTTTGTATGGAACAGCTGATATTTTTTTCGCTCCATTTTTTTCGCCACCTGGTACAAGTTGCTCGTAGTGATCAGTAGACAGCCTACTTAAAGTTCCGCTATCGACTTAGAGTGCACCCTGTAGTGTGAGGGAAGGTGCAACTGGACGCTGTATAAATTATCTCTTTTCGTAGATGCAAAGGCCTTAGTTTTTTAAGCAAGTGACATAATTATTATACCAAATGATGGGCCGTGTACGGCGTGATGCTCGCCCGTATGACTTTGCCATAAGAGCTACCTTGCCTTAGCCGCGTGTCTCGTATACTATGCTAAATATCGCACCGAAAACTAAAGCATAGAAAGCTGAAAATCCTGTGCTCAAGCCAACTTTCAGGCTCTAAAAATCAGACACCCCATTCAGCATTCGACAAAGATATCGGTTCACCTCTTTGGGGCAAAATTCATCTTTCCCACTATTGCAATAGAGTTCACACAAAACTTAAGAGGGCCTTAGCAGATAAGTGTAGAAGCTCGTGGAGCCATTAGCACAAAATAGTTCGAGACAGAAGTACAGCTGCGTGAAACATTTTTTATTTTTTTTACGAACCCTCATGGGTGTTCCATTGTTGGGCAAAGACGTCCCCTTTTTGCTTCCACTCCTCTCTATCCTCGGCCGCCTCTTGCCACCCTGGGCAAAAAGGTTAATGAGATTAGAATAATTTCTAACTTAATGTTATTGAGCTAATTCGGAACTCAAAGTTTTTTGTTCGAAAGTCCGTTATTGGCTTAATCTTATCTTTAGACAATATTGAGAAACTAATTTAAATATTTTTTTTTATTTTGATCTAGTAGTTTTGTTTTTATGCGCTAAAATGTTTTGTTCCCATGACCCCCAACACTATGCAGACCGTCGCGTGACGTCATAAAACTGCATCTTTGAAACGTTGTAAAATCCAAACTAATGAACCAAAATAAAAAATATTGAAATTAGTTTCTTATAATAGCCAAAAGTTTTGAATAAGCCAATAACGGACTTTCGAACCAAAAACTATGGGTTGCGAATTGTAACCAAATTAAGCCTCTCCTAAGTGGACTGATTTACCCATCGAATGTGGGTGAAAACAGTCACCAAACGTGATATATAAAAAAACGTGAACGATTTAAACTATGTCCATCGTCATCGCCTCTAAATGGGTTAATTTACCACTCCGACGCTCTAATGCCTGGAATATGCTAAGACAAAGTAGGCTTGCCTAGCACCTATATCGTCCTCTCTACAGTAACCTAGTTTGGTCAAGTCGACAGGAAAAACAAGGACGCACGTTTTTCATTGAGAAAAGTTTGACACATAATGCACCAAATGTTTGAAGCAGCTGATATATTTTCGTGACTGCAGAGTTGGCACTATAATAAAAATTATATTATGATGAAATCAACGAACATCTCAAGTGTGACACAACCTTTTTATAACATAGTTTTAAATTCCAAAAAGCTCAAGCCTGTCCCTCCGTCTTGTTTATTTTGTGTCATTAGCCTGCGTTCACATCCGATAGCGAAGCGTTCATTGTTATTAATGAAGCATTAGTTTAAGCGCTACATTGTTTATGGCCACCCTTAGAGTTTGCGCGCGCCTTTATGTTTATGTGCCTCGTGTGTGAACGGGGCTTTAAAAATATTTGCTATGATAATGGGTCTTAGTGCTGGGAATTAACAACGGAGAATGAATTTTCGTACGAGACTGTATGTAAGAGCAGATATTTCGTTACTGAACTGCAGCCAGTTAGAGCTTTGACTGTGGTGAACTCTCTTGATTTTGCCTTGTGAAATTTTGACTATTTTTCGCGGAAGAATAAAAAAATAACATTATAACCAAGTAAAAAAACTGCGGTGTTTTACTGATGTGTCATTCTGAGTAAATTTTTGATTAGCGTAACATCACAAATGCATTTTAAAGACGTTCCTCCAGCCAAAAAAGAATAGGTACCTATTTGATGGTTATTTTTTAGATTACTATTGCTGGTTTCTCGTCTTGAAAGCCTGAAAAATCTACGTGTTATTCACCAAACTGTTTCCTTTCTACTTACCTACGTATTTCCTTACAATGATCACGCATAGTGAACGAACTTAAATACAGACTCTTTTAACCCCCTTTTTTCCTGCAAAAAGCGTCATTTTAACGCGCGCGTGGCGTCTATAGTGGCACTCGACTTGTCACCGATGACGTGGCCATCGAGACGACGGTAACGAAGAGCTGAGGCCTTAGCCTGTAACACAATGGCGTATCAATGGCGTCCCAGGCCCGTTAAACCGCGTAGTAATCAAGAGTGCGCTAATTAGACTCATAATATTCTTTGCTGTACTACAAACACATTAAAAGGACCGACACTGGACCGACAGCATTAATAAATCGTAATTGAAACCGTCAACCGGGAGCCCATTTTGGCACCAGTGTGTTACAGGCTAAGGCCCCTGGCTGCCTCTTCTCTAGCCACTTGATGTGTTAGATGTTACGTTTATACAGCGCGCCTTATGGAAAAGTCTCCTTTAGATGCCGTTGGTCGGTATTGAACTATGGCAATAAGGTTTTTTCTCTAATAAGTTCGCAGTTACATGAATGAAATCCTGCTCACTACTGGCATATTGGTTTGGTCCGCCTACAATTTAAAAAAGTTGCGGTTACCAATTCTTAATTTAATTTGTTTTTTTTTCTGCCTTTTTTAAATATTTTTACGAAGCTTTTGTGAATGTTTGTGATTTTTTATTGATTATTTTGGTTGCGTGAATAAATATTTTTATTTAAAGTTATCTACACTAATATTATAAAGAGGAAAGATTTGTACCTATTTTTGTATGTTTGTAATGAATAGGCTCAAAAAGTACTGGGCCGATTTAAAAAAATCTTTCACCAATAGAATGCTACATTCTTCCAATTTGACATAGGCTACATTTCATTTTGAAAAAAATTAGGGATCCTTGGTAAATTTGAACAATGTAACCGAAGGTGTAGAAACATTAGTCTTAAAATGTCTTTTTCTACCCCGTGCGAAGCCGGGACGGGCTGCTAGTTATGTATAAAACTTGCAGTTGCACCCATTTTTATATCTCACCATTCTGCGAGTAATTAAGGCGCAACTGCTTAACCTAAGACAGTCGTTTAAGGCTCCGTATAAGGCTAACTAGCGCCGCCAATGTTAAAAAAATCATATCTTCTTTTAGAAGAAGTTTCTGGAAAAATCCTAAGATGAGCCTATGCGCCATGCTTTTCTAGATTTTTAAGTGTAGATACCCTCTTCGAAAATTTTTTTGCTTAAGTCTAGAAACTGAGTTGGGTACCTACACTTAAAAATGTAGAAAAGCATGGCGCATGAGCTCATCTTAGGATTTTGTCAGAAACTTCTTCTGAAGGAAGATAGGATTTTTTCAACATTGGTGGCGCTAGTTAGCCTTATACGGAGCCTTAAAGCCAGTAGCCCTTAAGTCTCCGTATAAGGCTAACTAGCGCCACCAATGTTGAAAAAATCCTAATCTTCCTTCAGAAGAAGTTTCTGACAAAATCCTAAGATGAGCCCATGCGCCATGCTTTTCTAGATTTTTAAGTGTAGATACCCTCTTCGAAATTTACTTTTAAGCTAAAAAATTATCGATAACCGCCAAAAACGGCCGTTTTTGGCGGTTATCGATATTTTTTTAGCATAAGGCTGGATGATAGCAGCGTGGCGGGAAATTCAAAAATTTCACAGTCTTTTCAGCCGATTATGTGTTCTGGTCTACGACAAGTTTTTTGGGCAGTGCCACTGCTTCGTAGACCAGAACACATAATCGGCTGAATTATTGTTGATCTGTTGTTTACAATAATAAAAAGAATACTGTTTTATTGCCGCGAACGAAAAATCTCTGAACAAAAATAGCTCAGTTTAGCTACAAAATGTAAAAAACTGCGAAAATTTTGAACTTCCCGCCACGTTGCTATCTTTCCACCTTAAGGCTTGAATAGGCGCCAATGCCCTAGAGCATTCGACCTCTACGGACAAAAATTAAAATTAACGCCATCTACTGAGTCATCACTGTACTAGTTCGGCTGAGGCAAGCTACAGTCCATAGATTACACAGATAATGGACAGGGCGTAATTTTTCTCATAACTTTGCCTTACGTAAATGTGCCTCTGAGAGACAAATGCGAATCGGTAAAGTAAAACCCGAAGATTAATTCTTGTTTTATTAACTGACTTCATTTCTTTTTTCTTAGGTGTTACCTCAGAACTTTTTTCTACGTGAACCGGTTTTAATGATATTTTTTTTGTTTACTCGGTTACGTTTCAGGCAACTTGCAAAAGTGTAGGTACACTCTGACGTGCTGTCGTGTGTACATTCAGTCGACAGCACGTAAAGCCTTACACTTTCGTTGCAAAGTCGCCAGTAAGGTAACTGAATAGAATGCAGGCGGTCCGAGGTCCGACGTGCTGTCGTAAATACCTAAACACATATTATGTAGGCTGACGGTACTAGGTACCTATATATTTACACGTGTATCTATGAAATCTATCTATGCATATAAAATTCAAAGTCCTAGCGGTGTATTAGGGAAGGCAATACCTAATATAAAAAGTGGGTACTGTACTGACCTGGGGGGTTACCCTTGACGCTATTGCGATCAAATTGAAAAAGTTCAAAAATTTATTTCTCTTTGAATTCGCATAGTAATGCTTTGATTTTAAATACTTTGTAATGTTTATTCAAAGGTAAGGCTGTTTTATTCAATAAAAACACAAAAATGCGTCTTAATGTGTAAGATATTAAATTTTGTAAATTGTGCCATATTGTGGCCGTATTGGAAAAATGCGTCAAGGGTAGAGGGGCTGACACCGGGCGGTGCGTGCGCGCAGAGACTAATACCTACTGAATACGCGCCGCCGCTCAATATTTTTACGTAGTAGTGTGCGTTTCACTCAAGAGAGTTCCCTTGACGAAACTCTTATTACAATGTAATAGGGACTATTTTTGTTCATCCAAGGGAATTATTTCGTGAAACGCACTGTAGGCACTTAAATCAAAATTCCCCAGTGTTGCCATGTGGCGCCGTTATTACATTTTAAAATCCGTATGTATGTAATGTATTGTTATTTAAAGTGAATTATAAATAAATTCCATATAAAAGTGAATTACATCGTCTTTGAAACGCCTCAACGGAGCCAGGGTGTGTTTTGTTCTTCGTCCATATTTTCAGGCTTATCTGGGGTTTATCCGGGCCTATCGGCGTGCCTTACATAGGTAGGTACGGTTGGCCACAATCTCAGATACCCTATCGCAGCTCTTACCACGCGCGGCATAAGGGCGCCAATCGAACAAAAAGGGGTATCTGAGACTGTGGCCGACTGTACCTATATTCTACGCTTTTGGCTAAAATCGAACACATACTTAAGTCCTCAGTACTGGACTACCTACGATAACGATCGAAGTTACATCTACGAAAATACGGGTTTAAATTAGGTAGGTGTCTTAAAAAAGACTGCAAGTCCGTATAAAAATACTTAATATTACTAACAAAATATGGCCTAGAGCTGGAATAAAAGAATTTATTATTATTAATAAGCTAATTTTACATTTACATAAAGACTACCCAAATCCGTACAAAAACGGAAAAACCCATATTTGTGGCAACACTGGAGGTCCTTCGTCCTTCTCTTACCTTTCGGCGCTAGCACTTTTAGCTTTGAATACGTAGGGAGGGATGGATCGTCCTTCGGTCTTTGTAATAGGGGTGATTTTTAAAAAGCATTGCATTACTCTTGCGAATTTTTGCTCGGAAGTTACCTACAGGGGCCTACAGGCAGTGCGTATTTTATAATTTTGGATCTTATTTTGATGCCTTTAGGAGTGGTTTCTCTTTTGGTCGATTATTGCATTTCCAACTTGTCGACCGGAAAGGTGAACAAATGACCGAAAGTGTGTCGTTGCGTTGAAAAGTGATTTATTTAAATTTGATCGATTAATTTTGAATATTTTTTGATATGATTTTTGTAGCTTTTAGTGCTGATATCGTTTCTTTATGATTGACTAAGGTAGTTTTTGGTAACAGAAAAAAATAAAAAGTCATCTCACCGGGATGCTTTAAGACCACTACTGTGGTTTTCATAATCATGATTGGAATGTCCCCTTAAAGTTTCTCTATCGAATTCGAGTGCACCCTGTAGTTACTATTCATCACTCTGTATCTTAAACATTTATAATAAGTTGAAAAAATTATATTTTATTTATTTATTTTAATTTATATTTATTTTTTATTATATTTTTCTTTTAATTCATATCTTTTTTATTTTTTTAAATTTTTTCAACTTATTATAAATGTTTAAAATATTCCCTAGCACGGGTTAGTGCTTAAGAAAAAACAAAAAGTCACTCTGTATCTGTTAAATAATTATCTCATAGCATTAACCCCGTTTTTTCGTACTCTAACAAGCTTTTCACAGACTGTCAACGGTTTTTTTTTATCTATCTGACAAACCTAGGATTAGTATTATATTAGGAGTATATTGTGTGGGTTATGAATGATAAAAACTAGTTAATATTACTCGATTACTTTTATTTAAAATAAAAACAATTTAAGTAATAATTTATTATAATAACATAATACGTAGGAACAATAAAATTATAGCTTCCATAATTAAAACCAAACACCTATTCTAATTGCCTGCAAAAAGGTTTATAAATAGTGAGCTTAAAGATTTTAATACAACATAAACTTTAGTGTTTATTAGCCGACTTCCTGTAAGTTCCTTTGTCTGGATTTCCTACTGGTTTTCAATGACAAGCTCTTCATCTTCCAGTGAACGCTGAATATGAAAAAATTTCTGAAAAGAAAAAGAAAAATTGCTCTCTCCGTTTGCTAAATCATGGTCAACTTGCTAAAGAAGCTAGCTGAATATTGTGAAGATGATGGTATGCAGAGATGGGCGATGAATTTCTGCCTTTTCCACCCAAACGATTTTAATCGGGCAGAAAGGGTTTTAATCGGGCAGAAATGGATTTCTGCCCATTTCGGCGGGTATAAATGAAAATTCACTACAAATTACTTTTTTTGTATACAAAACCCTATTGGGATAATATTATGTGAAGAAAAAGGACAGAGAATTGGTTGGGATGTAGTGTTGGGGGCGCTATGGGCCCAGAACGTAGAACTTTTTTACAAAAAAAACCGGAGACCTGTTGAGTTGGTCCTGGAGAGCAAAAAAAGTTCTGAAACTTTATGCCGAGAAACTCACCGTTTTCGAGTTAATGTTTTTTTTAAAAATCTTATAACTCGTAAACGGTGCGTTTCCCGGCACCAAGCTACAGGAACTTTTTTGCTTTCTAGGATCTACCTAACCCGAGGTACTGGTTTCCCGACGACGCCCAGCAATATTTTTTTATTTTTCATGACCTCGTACGTAACTCAAAAACGATGCGTTTCCCGGCACCAAGCTATAAGACCTTTTTTGCTTCCTAGGGCCTACCCAACCTATGCTCGTCAAAAAAAGTTCTTTTGTTACTGAATTTAAGACAAAAAATATTTAATTTCCGCCCGACCTTTATTAAAAATGCCCGGCGTTGTTTGGGCAGAAATGGATTTTAACCCAGCGGTGGATTTTAACCCGGGCGTTTACCCATCTCTGATGGTATGTACCTGTAATTCAGCTGTTTCATCCTTTTCCAACTCCGTATCACCATACACAGCTGTCGTAAAAATGTCTCGATGTCCCAAATGCACCTTTAACAAAATTATACATTTAGTATATACCTACAGGGATTTTTTAAAATATCTTTATTCCTCAGACACCCCAACTTCAAATTGTGTTTCCAAATAACTTTTATTCTACTTACGGCTAACAAAATACGCGCAGGCATATAAACTTTACAACCCCATATCTCGATAGATTTGGCTTATGTTGTAACTTAAAAAAATATTTTAATTTCATTTACCTACCCTACTACCAAACATTCACACAAAAATACATACATACACACTATTGTTTTTCTAAAGCACATACCCGTGCTAGGGAAATACATAAAACCAGATAATAAATCTTTAGATTTTTTTACAATATTGATTGAATATTAAATTATCATCAATCTTTTAAAAAAAGTTGTTTTTGTTGGCTGTTGCCGTTCATATCATATTTTTTAAGAAATTCTATCAATTGGTTTACCTCCCATGTATAAGGTTTAGCTGGCGGAGGGCGACTCGCAAGAATACCTTTAAGCGTATGTTTGATAAGAGGATGGTTACTAAGTATCTCACTATTTTCAGGGTTTGCAAAAGTTATTGCAACTGATTTATGAACGGCTATAGTCTTTGGTGCAAGTTTTAAAACTCTGTGAAGAAAACATAAATATTTTGCAATATCTTCTGCCTTTGGGTCGTCGCTACGACAGTTATTCGTCTTAGTCCACAATCGCCAGCGTTCCCAGGCCGAATAGTATGTCTTTAATGTAGATTTTCTCCAAGCATTTTCTAAGAGTGACCGATTTTCTTCTGGCCAGGACTCGATGAGACGACTCCAGCCCGAACCTTCCAAACCTGCAAACACAGGTCTTTTACCCCCACTGGGGGATTTCCCGTTCTCAGGTCTACCAGGTTCTTGTGTAGGTTGGGTATTGTCAGCGGCGGGCGCGTTGCTCGTTGGTTTAGTTCTGTTTTCCAAAAAGTTCTCTCCCATTTTGGGGCTACCAGCAGATACATTCCTGAGCTCTTTGCGAGGTGTTGAAGGACTCTCGGTATGAGTGCTGGAGGGGGGAATAACCAACCTAGACTGAACCTCCAAGGTTGGCTGAATGCATCCACAAACAGGCAGTTGGGATCCCGGGCGTCCTCGCTTACATATGTGTCCACCACAGCTGAGCGGGAGCTCGCGAACAGATCCACCACTGGAGTGCCTAGTTTCTGAAAGATTTGACGCGTGACGTATTGATTCAGGGACCATTCTGGTAGTTGGTTGAATCGTGATAGACTGTCTGCTGTGGAGTTGTATTTGCCTGGAAGATAGCGCGCTATTAGGTTTATCTGGTACCGTCTTGTCAGATGAAAAATCTCGCACGTAGTTTTGAAGAGTCTTAGAGACTTGGTGCCCCCTTCCTTTGTTATATAGGCTACCACTGATTTGTTGTCGCTCTGGAGCATCACTGTCTGGTTTTTTAGTTCTGGGCCCAGTTCTTTTATCACTTCTAATACCGAGAATAACTCTTTCTGGTTGCTGTGCCACTGCATCTGGGTTTTGGTCCACCTTCCGCATAGCTTTTTGTTGTTTATCGTGGCTCCCCAGCCTAGTCTGGAAGCGTCCGTGGTCACAAATGTTGTGACTTCTTTCTGATGGATTGGGGAGGAACGTCTGATGCTTTTGAGCCACCACTTCAACTCTTGGAGAACTACGCTCGGCAGAGAAAACTTTTTGTGTCGCTCCTGTTTTGGCAGGTGGTTTACCTCTATTTGAATTTTCCGACAATGCAGTCTGCCGCCTGGGACTACGAAGGAGATGAAACTTAGATTTCCTAACAGTACCTTTCCAATTCGCCATGTCCACCACTGTTGGCCGATTATCTTTTTGATGTATGCGATATTTCTTAAAATTTTCGGCTCGGGGAGGCATTTTGTGTTCTGTTCTGTGTTCCACAAGATGCCTAGGTACTCGACTGTCATGGAGGGTGTCAGGGATGACTTTGACCGATTGATGCACCACCCTAAATCCTCTAGTAGATTTTGTACATACTGACTTTGTTGTTGGAGGATGTTGGGGTCTGAGTGCATCATGAGAAAATCGTCCAAGTAGACCACCATACGTATTCCCCTCTCCCTGAAACAATTTGCCACCCAGTTGGTTATTTTTGCGAAGACAAATGGAGCTGTGGCCAAGCCAAATGGTAGGCAAGTCATTTTGTAAAGTTTATTGTTATAACTGAAGGCCAGAAACCTGCGATGTGCTTCGACAATAGGTATGTGATAGTAAGCTTGTGATAAGTCAATTTTTACCATGAAATCAGAGTCATTCAGGCAGAGAGGAATTTTATGGTGGTTAATTAAACGGAATCTTGGGGGGTTAAGATACTTGTTTAAGCTTTTTAAATTGAAAATGGGCCTGTTGGATCCATCTGTCTTTTTCCTTAGAAATATAGGGGACAGGAACCCCGAGTTATCTGAACACTGTTCAATCGCACCATAATTTAGCATTTTAGTAATCTCTTCAGACAAATCTGACGAAGGTTTGATTTGATATTGAGAGATAGTCTCTGGGTTAAGCTGTACCTTAGGAGGAGTCCGAACAAAAGGTATTCTGTAACCGGCAATGATTGACAGGATTGTTTGGGGTGCACCTAGCGACCGCCAAATATGCATTTTATTACTAACCTGGCCTGCTCTAAAATCGAGATTTCTTTCTGTCATACGTTGGTTTCCTTGGCCTTCCCGTAGCTTTGTACGATGGCTGGCCACTCGGCTGCGCGGCTCTCCATGGTGTTCTGTCCGATGGTCGAAAGGCTGGCCTCCTGGGGATATTCTCAGGCATTCTTCTTTTCTGAAGCTGTTCAGCGGTTGGCTTGAAGGGTCTTGATTTGTTCTGGAATTTTGCGGGAAAAAACTTGTGTATGCCGCCTTGTTCCTTTATCAGGTCTCCCAGTAGTGGCTCCGCGAACAAGTGTGTTGTTGATGGCGGGATGGCATGAAGTAGCTCATGGAGAGTTTTATTTGTGGGCTTGTATAAACTTCTCCTTTGTTGTATTACCTCTGCACGTTTTCCGCATGCATATTGCAGTAGAGCATCAGATGTTCGACGAAAGTCCGAGTCGGAGGCGAGGAAAGCCTTGCTGATATGTGATTTAATGGCCAACGGGGCAGTTTCATAAATCTGACTGAAAACTCTTCTTTGTTGAAGAAGGCCGTGCGTGATTGCTGCTAGACATAGGTCCATCTTCTCAAGCGTTGCAATGATTTGCCATGAGGGAGTCGTTGTGGCGAGGCTGCTATTGACCTTCAGGTTAGTGAAAACCGGAGTGGCTTGGAATTGTTTCTGAACATCAATATATTTGATATTTTGCCATTGGCTTTCGCCTAAACGTTGGCATTGGATCCCTTGCTTGACGAGTTTGTCTTCCGCTGACCCAATTTTTGCCTCAGACTCTTTGGTGATGGGATCAAAGTCAAACAATGTATCTTCCGTCAATTCCTCCGGTGTTTCTTCAGTTGGGGAGTCGAGCTCGGAGGGAGAGGCTGGCCAATTGTAATTGTCCTCTTCTGCGGGAACTCTACGGCTTTCCGGCCGGGCAGTCATGATCTCACATAGCTTCTGAAGGATTTCGTTTTGTTTTTCCATGTAATCTTTCATGGATTCAGTTGGTGTGTCATGTTGATGTCGGGCGACCTTGCCTCGACGCGGCGTCTCTGGGCTGTGTGCCCGTTTTTGTGTAGCCGGAGGCGACCTTGAAGGCGAGCGCGAAATAGACTCTCTTCTACTCTCCATCCTCTGGAACGCATAAGAGCACTAATTGAAACAATGACACTAACGCGGTCGTTATGAGCTCAATAGGTGCGTCTGCTATCATGAGAGTAGGCAGACTCATGAGAGAGGGCAGTCCACAGGTGAAGGACGGGGCTTTCCCTTTAGAAAGCGAACCTGCCGCCTGGAGAACGGGTAGACACCCTATAGAGCGAACGGGGCTTTCCCGCTGAGGTGAGTCTGCCGTCCGGAGAGCGGGCAGTCACCTTAAATAGGAACGGGGCTTTCCCGTTATGTGGCGAGTCTGCCGTCCTGAGAGCGGGCAGTCACCAAGGGAAAAGCACGTGGCTTCCCTGATACATAAAAAGAAAGGCTGCGTAGTGGCCAATACATGTTAACGCACACGTAACCAACATGGTGCTAAATTGAGATATTGTAGTTTATCTAGACTGATCTAAAGGTGAAAATAAAATAAAATTTACCTAACTAAAAATTTCACACTGCTTTTAGCAAAATTAGAAGACGTACTGAAGACACAGAGCAGTCGGCGATGGCTTGGCGTCTTTATGCGCTGTCACAGAACAGTTGCTAACCTGTGGAAAGCACGAATAAGGGTATAAACACACTGCAATTAGGCAAAATTAGGGGGTGATCTCACTAGTGGGTCAAGCTTCGGCTGAAACCCGAAATATTCGTTTTCTGCCCTCCGGGGGGAAAACGGTGTTATTTTTGTAAAAACAGTCTTAAGAAACAAGTTTTTAGTAAATTATGTTATTAGGACCAGTAACAGGTACAGTTGTAGTGTCACACGAGTTATGATATGAGCGCTCGACAAAACTAGTGGGGACCAGAGATGGGCACGTACCCGGGTATATACCCACCGCTGGGTATTTACCCGTTATGTACCCGGTAAATACCCGTATGCACCCGTTTGCTGGGTACATTCAATTTGTGATTTCAAGTAGAATGAAAATAGTTAAAATGAAAAACAAAGTATGCCAATCAGTTCATATCAATGTTCCCTACGTAAAGTACGTCTTAGCAATTTTTCGTTAAACGTATATTTAAAAAGTTATGCGAGTTTTTGTGATTTCTTCGTATGGAAACGAATATTTATAAGAAAGTTGTGTTATACTTTTATAGGATTAACCACCGGTATTTAAAAAAAAGTACTTCGTCATACTTTGTATGACTAATAAAATAGTTTCAAATATGAATTTAACAAAAAAACAATAATTATTATTATTGATTATAGGATCCAAGTGTCCAAAATTCATATTTTCACTGAAACGGTACAATGATGAAGTCAGATCATTTTGGTCCAATGAGCCGTTATCAAAGCACAAATTCAAAACAGTTCATAGATGGCGCTTACAGACATGGCCATACAAGAACCGGGACACGACTGTTAAATTTCGCTTATCACAGATTAATGTTGATCGTCGCGTTCTTTGTCTGAACATCGTCTGAACATCGACATCGTCTGAACTCGCCCACGCAACTCGGGTCCGACCCAAAGTTATATTCGTGCATTTAGCTCAGCATACCTTCCCTGTGAGACCCAGAATCTATTAATTTGAATCCAGTGCTTTCTGGGGCGAGTGTCTGTTAGGCAGGTCCACAGATGTCCACTGATCCCGCCATTTCTCTGTCAGCGTTCTGTCATCCTGCAAGAGTTCGTGGGCCTGCATGGCGAAAGATATATTTGATGGTAGACTGAGAACACTGCGGGTTGCCTCAAGATTAGGTGTTATTGGCAGGTTGGCATATTGTTGATCTTACTACACTTTGGAAATGACGGGAAGCCAGTTGGTGTTTGTGGGTCTGACGGTTCCGGACATATTCCTGATGGCGCTGTTCAGTTCAACGTCAACCAGGTCAGTATGGTGGCCGGCCCACACTGGCTCGGGCCGCACTATGGACAAGGGCTAGTGTTGATGTGCGCAGTGTATCCGCTTTGCAGCCCCATGTTATCGCTGCCAGTTTGCGTATCAGGTTGCATTTGCTTGATACCATCTTCTTTACTTTCTGGAAGGCTTTAAAAGTCAGAGTTCTGTCCAGAGTTACACCAAGATAGCCTGGGTTCGGGTCGTGCCTCATTGCAGAACCTGCGTTTAACACCTTCACTATCTTGGCTCTTGTAGAGGTAAAAGGAGCAGCTCACAGTTTTACGTGGGTTAGGTTAAAGTCCCCAGTCGAAGAAATAGCGCTCGAACTTTGCAACGGCTTCCTGAACCAGTGTTGTCGCTTTGTCCAGTGTCGAAGCTTGTGCTGTGATGGCAATGTCGTCAGCCTACATAAATGATCGCCCGGAAACTTTTGGTATGTAATCGACGTAGATGTTAATAAGCGTAGGCGCCAGAACTGAGCCCTGCGTAACAGCATTGTTCAGAGTTTGACGTTTGAAAGGAGGGCGTTGAAAAGACGATAGGTACGTGCGTTTTCATTTAAAAAATTGGGTGAGCTTGTAGGGTAGTCCCGGTTTCCAGACATGTTCCAGAGAGTGTCAAAATAATGCTGAGCTGAGATCCACGAACACCGCCACGCCGTGCCAGTTTCTTTTGGAATCCTGCTTCGATCTTAGAAGTTAGTGCACCTTGATCACAGCAACCCCGGTTCGGTCAAAATCCCGCCTGCTCTGTAAGAAGGTGTTGCTGGACTACTATCGTCATTCTTGCGAGTAGTCGTTTGAAGAGTTTGTACGTCAGACTGTACACTTTTGTTGTAAAGTCACCCGTAACGTAACCCAGTAGAGTGCTGGTCGTGTGTACGTGGTACAGTCAGCCACAGTCTAGGATACCCCATGGCAGCTCTTATCGCACGCGGCATTTAGAGCGCCAATCAAACAAAAAGGGGTATCTTAGCGTGTGGCTGACTGTACAAAACAAGGAGATTGGTTGGTAACTGGCTCGGTCGTTAATTCGTTAATACATTTTATGAATTGCCATCAATAGTTGGAAACTTGGAACACAAGGAACACTTGTCTTGTCTACTATTTCAATACAAATATCAATTTTCGAAGCTTTAGAGATAGACGGATGTTTTTATTTTTTTTTAAATTTAAGTAGCATTTAAGAGAAACCATTTATCTGTCCACCAAAGTACATTTTTTATTTATACCGATTGTCATTCCAAGTTAAGTATAAGAAAATGGCCTTTTATATACAAATAAATAACTAAAACTTTAATAACTTAGTAAATATACGTTCAACGAAAAATTGCTAAGACGTACTTTGCGTAGGGAATATGGTTTAGAACTGATTGGCATACTTTGTTGTTCATTTTAAGTCACAAATTGTATATACCCAGCAAATGGGTGCATACGGGTATTTACCGGGTATATACCCAATGTACCCGGTAAATACCCAAATGGGTAGATTGGGTATATACCCACCGCCCATCTCTGGTGGGGACTCGCCGGCGATCGCTGCCCCTCCGTCGCCCCTCTCGTACCCCGCCAAACAGACCCAAAAAATAACTTCTGCGCATTCATTCAAGGTCGGCGCTCATAACTCGTGACGCTACCTGTACTAGCTAGAGTAAATCCAAATTGAATGCGTAAAATATTATCTACTTACATCATATTATTATTGTCTTCCACTGTTTCAATCGCGTTTAGTAACAGTGGATCATTTTCTGTAAGCGAAATATTTCCTTGTTCCGTACTTTTCCTGTGGAAATAAACAATATAAATTAGGATGAGAAAATAGTAAAACAACAAAAAGTGCAAACAATGCTGTAGTTATCTGGAAAGAACCAAAAATGTTATAACCGGGAATTCCCGGGAATCATCGGGAATTTCAGTACCGAGAATTCCCGGGAATCTTCAAGTAGTTACGTAATGTAATTTGTTTGAATAATATCAATAATAAATAGAATCACGCGCGGCCGGCCGACAGAATACACCCCCGTCAACACTGTTTATTATTATTCGATTATGTAGGCATGTATAGGTAGCGTCACGCAAGAGTTATACATAGTTCTGAGCGCTCGACGAAAGTGGATGGGGTTATCTGCGCATACAATCGCCTTCTGTCTGCCATACAGAATGACTTTTGCGCATTCAAGGTCAGCGCTCATACATAACTCGTGAAGTCGTGAGTTGACGCTACCTGTAGGTATGCGTACGGCGGCGGGGTGCGGCGGCGGCGGCGGCGGACCAGAATGTGGCTGTGTGTGTGCGGCTAATAGTTTGGGAGCTGGTGACCATTTGACGAATTTAATCAAACAAGGCTGGGAGTTTGTAGGCTGATAGAGTAGACTTCGCCGAGTTTGGGAAAAATATTTTTTTGGGCCGGTCGCGGTTGAAAGTTAGTTTTTTTGACTTTAAAAGTTTAAATGTATGGGTTCAGTATTTTTTTTGTCGTATGAACAAGGCTGGCAACTTGTAGGTTTTTCTATTTCTATTTGAAACTCCGCTGATCAAGAAAATATTTCTTTTGTTGGCCGAGCGTGGTTGAAAGTTCGTTTTTTATAACCCTAAAATTCACACTTTCTAGGTTATAAAAAACAATCTTTCTACCGCGTTCGGCTACTAATAATAGTGATTTCATGATCAGCGGAAACTAAATAAGTAGCCTAAAAACTCCTAGCCGTGTAGAAAAAAAAAACACTTTCTTTGTCAATGTCAATAGAATCGAACTTTCATTTGCGACGGGTCCAAAAAGTTTTTTCCCAGACTCAGCGAAGTCTATACTCTATCAGCCTACCAACTCCCAGCTTTGTACGATAAAATAAGTCGAATGGTCACCAGCTCTCAAGCTATACGCTGGCGCCTTAGTATGGAGATTTAGACTGTGCGGACCTTACCTAGGAAATCTTAAAAGTAGGTACTCACGTATTATCTTGTGGTGAATCATTTGGGCTTGGTAGGTACTGGATCATTTTCTGCAATAGCTATGTTTCCTTGCCGCGTTTGTTGCCTGTAGAAATACAATAATTTTATATTAGGCTAGCTTTTGCCTGCGACTTCGTCCGCGGAGGCTTAGTTTTTTTTCCCGTTATCACAATAAAAATAGCCTATAGCACTCAGCGATAACGTAGCTTCCCATTAGTGAAATATTTTTAAAATCCGATGAGTAGTTTTGGAGATTACCCCCTACAAACCTACATACATACTTACAAACTGGACACTGTATAAATCATCTCATTACGTAGATGCAAAGGCCTTAGTTTTTAGTCGACAAAATACTATCAACCTTTACACGCGTGTAAAGGTTGATATAATCCGCGCGGAATGAGAATGGGATGCGACCTTTTGGAACTGAGACGCGCGCAGTAAGCAAACTCACGTCGATGCAACCTTGTCAAAGTAAAATACAGTATGTTTTCGATTGACTTTGACAAGGTTCCATCCCATTCTCATCCCGCACGCATTATAGTAGGTTGATTGATAATAGTTACGGCGAGTATTCAACAAGTGGAAAAATAATATGATAATGAATGACTAACTCTAAACTTTAAAAATTGTATTTAATCTAATTTAAACTTCTTAGGATATACATATTTGTATTCATTTCACGTTTGTACTTACAAATACATATACAATCGATGATCCTTTTTCAAATAATGCCTATTCTTGTATTTTGGCATATTTGCTTAGTCTTTGCCGTCACACTTTGTCACTATTTACACTATTACGCACTTAATTACAGAAACTAACTTTGTAAACTATATCATAAATAAAGAAAATATTATACACTTAGGTAAATAATGTAAATTAAAATACTAGAGAAAATTAAAAACTTTTTTTCGTCCCGAACTGACAAGCGTGGTCTACCCGTCGCAAAGCGTCGAAACAGACTGCGTGTGCGGTCCACAACCCCCCGCGCAGACGTCAACGGGGGATGCCGACCTCCTTGCCAGTCCTTGCGTAGTAAACACACAATAAACTTTATTTATCACCGCTTACTTATGGTTTAAAAATAAAATGAATAAACAGTTTTGCAGGAAATCCTAAGACCTTTATTTGCATGTACGATTCATATAAAAATCAAATGTAGTCTCCGAGCGAATTTCCATTGAAGTGTAAAATTAAGCATTTGGAAGAAACGTTTTTTTATATATAAGATACTAGAAAATTTAGTTTTTTTTCAAACAGTTTCGTTTATTGTTAGATCTTTTATTACATATATATTTTTCCTGATTTTTAAATAGGATAGTTTGGTCTACAATTTAGTCTAAAGACACCTCATTTGATCAACTTTAGCCTTAAGACTAGAAATTGAGTTGGGTACCTACCTACACTTAAAATTTTTGTCAGAAACTTCTTCTGAAGGAAGATATGATTTTTTCAACATTGGTGGCGCTAGTTAGCCTTATACGGAGCCTTAAAAACCTATCGCGCATAAACATAATAAAGGTGCGATCATCATAAAATTATCAGCCAACTCAGCCAAGCATCTTATGTTAATAGCGTTTAAAACCAACTAAGTGTACTACACTGATTACCCTACCAATGGCGACCCACGCCTTCCTACCACAAGTACCGTTGCTAAGATCACCAGACAATCAGTCGCGAATGTTCGTAGTTTCTTCTCAGACGGTTTTTGGTGACCTACGCGGTTAAAGGAAGAGTATGGGAGCACGGGTCGTCAGTTCGGTCGGTGCGGTTGTATAGTTTTACTCTAAAATGGTTAATATTAATCCGGACAACTAATATTTGGTATAAACATCGCCATCTTCGCTGCTAATTATGCTAAGTTCTTAGCTTTAAGTCGGCGGGGCTTAGCTTTAACACAGTTGTTGACGGAGATCGTTTTATAGGGCCGTTCGTGTAGATAGGTACCGAAGTACATTAGATTGGTTTGTAGGATGTTACAGTTGTAAACATATGTATAGGAGGGCTGCCGCTTTCTTGAGGTCTATTTTACTGGAGGGACGATCGTTCTACCAATAGAAACAAGACATTTTACACTTGGTTTACTCAATAAAGGGTCAATGTTAGTAGCGGTTGGGATGGCGGTATATCGATCGGTGGAAGGAAGCTGTGCAATCTCCGGTATGCAGACGACACCACCCTTATAGCCTCC
Organism: Zelleria hepariella; assembly: GCA_949319315.1. Classification (NCBI taxonomy): domain Eukaryota; kingdom Metazoa; phylum Arthropoda; class Insecta; order Lepidoptera; family Yponomeutidae; genus Zelleria; species Zelleria hepariella. The sequence goes on along the minus strand of OX439396.1, from coordinate 2,586,332 downwards.
AATGAGACCGAAATGGTAGAACTATTCCGTCGAATAGAAACAGAGAGCCTAAAACTTGGACTCCGTATCAACAAAGCTAAAACCAAGGTGATGGTCATAGACAGGAACCAAGTGTTGACCACAAGAGCCGCTCTTCAAGACCTTGAGTGTATAACGGAGTTCAATTACCTTGGTTCTCAAATCTGCAATGACGGTGACTGCGATAGGGAGATTATACGCAGACTTCAAATAGCCAAAGGTACCATGAGCCGGTTGGACAAAGTCTGGAAGGATCGCTCCATTCGTAGAAACACCAAAGTGAGACTTGTCAGATCTTTGGTGTTCTCAATAGCTATGTATGCCAGCGAGACTTGGACCATAAATAAAAATATGTTGAGACGTATAGATGCATTCGAAATGTGGTGTTGGCGGCGACTGCTACGGATTCCGTGGACAGCGATGAGAACAAATGAGTCTATACGCGAAGAGCTGAAAACACGCATTCCACTCTCAATCATATGTCAACGACGTATCGCAACGTTCTTCGGTCACATAGCCCGTAGAAGACCTGATAGCCTGGAAAAACAAATTATGACGGGAAAGGTGGAGGGAAAGAGAGCTCGAGGCAGACCACCCGCTAGATGGACGGATATTATAACCAAAGCCACGCAAAAACACCTGCACAAACTGATCCACATCGCGAGTGATAGAGCGCAATGGAGAACTCTACTCTCTGCCAACTTCAATGATGGTCACGATCCTCAGCATTGAGGGAACGACTGAATGGATGGTTAGTAGCGTGGCGTGAAATGCACAATTTTCACTGTTTTTTTCAATTTTGTAGCTAAATTGAGCAATTTTTGTTTCATAATAATTAAATTGCATCGTTTTCATTATTATAAACAACAAAACAACAATGATTCAGCTCTGCTGTTTATGAGATTTGCTCGGATTTATAGTTTTTTTGGGCAGTACTACTGGTTTGTCGACCAGAAAAACAAATCAGCTTCATTGTTGTTGTTCTGTTGTTTAGAATAATGAATTACCGTGAAACAATAGTACATTACTGCCGCGATCTGTAATGAGTGCGTTTCTGGCGCGCTTTTGATGGCCGACAGAGCGCAGCGTAGCGCAGCTCAAGGCCCTCACAGTGCGGTCAGCATTGCAGCCCTTGATGGACAAGCTGAAATGAAGGCCGAGACCGAAGGTCGAGGCCTTTATAGCGCGGCCAGCAAGGGCTGCAATGATGACCAAACTTGAGGGCCGAGAGCGTAGCTAAGCTAAGCTCGAGGCAATCATAGTGTGGCCAGAAGCGCACTCATTGCAGACCAAGGCTTGTATAGTGCTTTACTCAAACAATGCGAGTAATTAAAATATTAATTAGAATAGTAATTAACATAGTAATTTAATTAGCTTACCATTTGTCGTAGATTAAGTACTTTTTGTCGATTTTCCATTCCGCAAACTTTTTGTTGGTAAGCTTGCTTGTATTTTTCTTTTGACTTCGGTGGCAATAAATTTCCAATTACTAATTTCGCTTGATTTTGAATGTCCGGCGGTGTTAAACACATTAAATCCGAGGATTCGTCGCTTTGAGAGTTCACTTTTTCAACAAAAACACAGAAAAAAATCACTTCGAACAACGCGCGAAAAGTCGAAAACAATATGGCCGCGCTTTTTTTTTCTGTGCAATGTGTCGACTGCCAGTACCCATACAGCCTAATTCTAAATAAATACTTTTTGCACCTGATGTTTGAGTTCTATTTATGAAACAAAACTCGACATTAATGTTTTTCTGGCCGCAAAACACAAGACATTAATGAAATTCCATACAACTTTTCTGGCGCCTAATCCAAGTAGCCCGCAAGTCCGACTTTGCTCAAAGAAGGTTGTCGAATTAATGTCCACATTACGAGCTTTTTTGAGTAAAAATATATCAGTTTAGCTATAAAAATAAAAACTGAAAATTTGGACTTTTCCGCCACGCTGATTTCGTTGAACCTTAAACCCAAGTCTCTACCTTGTTTATCGCTGTAGTATCATATTAATCGTCAACCCTTAGATCATATGAAAGTGCGGATAAAAGCGTAGACTGGCATCTAAGGTGGATTTGCGTCAAGCAGGGTTAGCCAACTAACTCTGGGTTTATTTAACATTTCCATACAATTATTCACGTTAACTCAGGGTTAATTGGCTAACGCAAGTGGACCTATGTATCTGAGGCTGGCTCAATACACATTTGTAAACTTTACGTTGTCACCCGTACTACTCCACCACTCAAACCAATAATTAATTTACCATACTGACACCCGAAACATCAAACGGCAGTCGCACCCGGTGTCTCAGAGAGGCGTCCGGATATATCGGGACCCGGATTATCCGGCAAATTGGCTTGAACCGCCGGATCGCCGTACGAATCAATCCTGATTGAGTAGGTGAAGAGGAAGGACTCGGTGGATAAGGCTAAGCTATTAAGGCCTTTGCATCTACATCATGAGATGTTTTTTTACAGTGGCACCTTCAATCACACTACATGGTGCACTCTAAGTCGATAGCGGAACTTTAAGTAGGCTTTCTACTGATCAGTACAAACAACTTGTACTAGGTGGCGAAAAAAATGGAGCGAAAAAAATATCAGCTGTTTCATACATTTGGCGCAGTACTAAGTCGACCTTTTGTATGGAACAGCTGATATTTTTTTCGCCACCTAGTACAAGTTTTTTGTAGTGATCAGTAGACAGCCTACTTAAAGTTTCGCTATTGACTTAGAGTGCACCCTGTAGATGGGTGAAGTGATCACACGGCGCTGCAGTGCCTGGGACATCGTTTTAGATGGAGTAGGCTTGCCCAGCACCTAAACCATACTGACAGCTTAGACGGCAGGAAGGACAAGTGTCAATTCGTGAATGCCAACCAAACTGCGGGTTTCCTCACGATGTTTTCCTTCAGTTTAGCGAGTTCCTACTACAAATTCGCAAATGTATCTACATAGGTACATGCCCGCACCGGGAATCGAACCTGGGTCTCACGCTTCGGAGTCCATTGTTCTTGGCCTACCACCGCTTCTAAGCTAAGGCGAAACCCACACACACTTTTGACAATTGGCATGAGTTTGTTTTTATGAGTGGATATTTTTACTTTCTTTAAGAAACATCGAAACGATACCTTATATGAAATCTATACATTCGAATTTCGAACTGATGATTGAAATTACGTATAACCCGTATCATTAAAAAAAACATTTAGGATGGACTTGAAAACTAGCGTTGTCTCGCTTTGATTGTATTAATTAGATTGAGAGGGCGAGTGTTTTAAAGTTCATCCTAACATGACTCATTATTCAAAACTGAATTTTGGTTCGGCCAGTTTATGTTTATGTACTGGACAGTATACAAAGAGACTGTCTTTCCTTCCCTACAACATCCGCAATACCCTTTCAATTCCAATAGATTCTAATAAGATTAGTGTTGTCACGGTGGCGTTAAGATAAAATAGTTGTGGCTTTCAGGTCACGCCACCCTTGCCACTTGAATGTCACCTCTACCACCCAAGGTATAAGGTCCAAATCGAGTCAAGGAAGCAGGTGTCCATGGTCATCACACGCATGACTAGACATGAGAAGACGATCGCGTTTTCCACGACGAAGCAATTGAACTTTACCCGATTGGGGATAAAGTTGAGTTTCCTATAAGTCGTAGGGTTTTCTGGAGGCTTACTTCGTGCGATCGGGGTTTTTTCTAAGTTTGACCCTTTTTTTGTACCCTTTTCGCATGTTTTCGGGATGTTTTAGGCCGGCCACATTCAGACGGAATTCCGGACGGAAAAAAATCGAATCAGGATTCCGGTCGCAGTGACCTCCGGCCTCCGGCAGGTTTCCAGCAGGGTTTGTAATTATCAAGATAAATATGCCCTTTGATAATTATCACAATAATTATCGAACAGATATAAACCTAGCAATCCGTTTTTAAATGATATCGGATAGGGATGTGTAGGCTCGAAGTGGTGAGGCCTTTGCCCAACAGTGTGACACTGTAGAGGCTACATAAAAAAAAACTTTGTTCACTTTGTTTCGGCCACACACAGATAACACAAAGGAAAACCTGACGATGCGGGGAATCCCCGCTATTGACAGTGCGTTCACAGAACAATATTTGCGAGTTCCGATACACGCAGTCGTTGAATGCAACAAATTACAAGTGGCAAATATTTTCGATTATACTTATCAAGATAATTATCAACCTATATTTATCTTGATAATTATCTGGATAATTATCAATGATAATAAAATTATCACTTCGAACCCTGGTTTCCAGTCTACAGGGTGCAATCGAATTCGATAGCGGAACTATGTAGGCTGTCTACTCATTACAACAAACTACTTGTACAAGGTGACAAAAAAAAATAGAGCGAAAAAAATATCTGCTGTTTCATACAAAAGGTAGACTCAGCACTGCACCAAATGTATGGAACAGCAGATATTTTTTTCGCTCAATTTTTTTGCCACCGAGACAAGTTGTTTATAGTGATCAGTAGACAGCATACTTAAAGTTCCGCTATGGAATACGATTGCACCCTGTAGAGCTACTTTCGGAATGGCGACTTTCCGAGGTCTAGCGAGTCCAAACCCTGATCGGGTGCCGTTTACAAATTGGTTCGGTCGTGCGCCCGCCAGTAATTGAGTCTTACGCGTTCGGTTCTGGGAGGTCGCAGCCCCATTTACATCTCTAGCCTCTATGCCCCGATATGTTGAGTGCGAAATAGTGTGGTTACTATAATATACTCAACAAGAAAATACGACAAAGTCATAGGCCAAGACCCACTTCGGGTCGCTGAGCCATCGGAGTACCTAAGTAAGTAAGTAAGAAAATACGTGCTCAACAGAAAAATAATAAACGCTGGTTCGTGGTATCCACTTACTAAAGGAACACTGCATCGGCAACTATTATATACAGGTGTTAAAAGACCGCCAATAAAGCTGGAAACCACGTATTGCCCTCATCATAACGTGCAATAGTGCCCATAGTCACTTTCCTTAGCTATGCAAAAGAGAGGGGGAAGGGAGACCTCAGACGACTTGGATGGATGAATTTGGCTTTAAGTTTGAGTGTGTACGTGTTTACACACTGCCCTGCTCCCTCCAGTCAAAGTGGGCGTACTGTAAACCCGGCTCTACGCATTCAGTCATCCCGGTCAAAGGATTAGGTTAGTTTAATGTATTACTATCTCAACCTATTGATCGCCGAGCTGTTTGTTCGGATTAGTATACCCTTGTTCGCTTTGACGGGGACATGTGTAAGGAAAGTGTTCTTGGATAGGGGGGTGGGAGAGTATCGGAAACAGTTTACCCCTTCGATCAAGGATAAAACTAGATACAACATAAAACTCTGAAATGTGTCTGGAAAAATAGATGCCCAAATTGCCTTTGGGAGCTTATTTGCTCGTAGTCCATGCAATTAAAGTAAAACTGTACACTAATGCGATAAGGTTGACATTTGAATATTAGACGTATGGTCGAAATGATGTTTCGTATTGTTCTATTGCTGATATCTTTTGTTTCTGGGGGGACAAGTTTTAATTGTGATTTTATACGTAATGCGGATTCTATGGGATTTAGTTCGGTGGTTTACCCTGTCTGAGTGTGTCGATTCGATGGTGCGTGCGTTAGCAAATTTGAAAGTCAGGGGGCTAATTTTCGGGAATCTCGCATTCGACACAATTCGAAGGAAAAATCTCATTTTGCGGCAAATGTCACATCTCCTATTCTCATGATCATATACAGAAATTTCGTGCCTTATGTCGAGGATAAAGAATAAAAGAATAAGAATAAAAAAGGTTTATTAACAAAAAGTTTACAACATGTTGAACCTTATGAACTAAAACTCAATATTAGGTGATATCATGTAGACTTCATAGTCATAGGATAGGATGACTTCAAAGTCGTCCTCGACGTAAGGCACGAAATTTCCGCGAAATGTTTGCCTTTTTCGTTCGACATGAATCGAGTGGTCGGGAGCAGTCGAGATCGAAATGACGTAAGATTTTTCCTTCGAGATGTGTCGAATGCGAGATTCCCGAGAATTAGCCCACAATACCGTGTGTGGCGTGCTGGTAGAAGAATGGCTGAGAAAACGGGGAACGTGTGTGGCGTGCTGGTAGAAGAAAAAAGTCGTGGCTCAGAAAACGGGGAACGTGTGTGGCGTGCTGGTAGAAGAAAAAAGTCGTGGCTCAGAAAACGGGGAACGTGTGTGGCGTGCTGGTAGAAGAAGGAAGTCGTGGCTCAAAAAACGGGGAACGTGTGTGGCGTGCTGGTAGAAGAAGAAAGTCGTGACTCAGAAAACGGGGAACGTGTTTGGCGTGCTGGTAGAAGAAGAAAGTCGTGGCTCAGAAAACGGGGAACGTGTATGGCGTGCTCTGTATGGCGTGCTGGTAGAAGAAGAAAGTCGTGGCTGAGAAAATTTGGAGACCTTAAGGTGGGACGATAGCAACGTGGCGGGAAATTCAAAATTTTTACAGTTTTTTACATTTTGTAGCTAAACTGATCTATTTTTGTGCAACGATTTTTCGTTCGCGGCAATAACATAGTATTCTTTTCATTATTGTAAACAACAGAACAACAATAATTCAGCCGATTATGTGTTCTGGTCTACGAAGCAGTGGCACTGCCCAAAAAACTTGTCGTAGACCAGAACACATAATCGGCTGAATTATTGTTATTCTGTTGTTTACAATAATGAAAATCATACTTTGTAATTTCCGCGAACGAAAATCGCTGAACAAAAATAGCTCAGTTTAGCTACAAAATGTAAAAAACTGTGAAAATTTTGAATTTCCCGCCACGTTGCTATCGTCTACCCTTAAAGCTTAAAGCTGTGGAGCTTGCTCCTAAAACACCCGTGCCCTGTCAAAATTTAACAACTGCATTTAACAACTGCATTTTATTTTTTTTAGTCCATAGTTATTTGTTTTTTTTACGCTGTTGTTTGTTTATAAATTTCTATTATATTTTTACATGAAAACAGGGATGGGCTGAAAACCAGCGCTGTGACTAAGCATGTAGTCACAGCATTGAGCTGAGCCCATTCCTTTTATCACAAATATTTATGTACAAATTCTGTAAAATCGTAAAATGTTAATGTTATGTTTGTGATAAATAAACCGTTTTCAATTTCAATTTCAATTTCAAAATCTGCGACGTTTGATAGTCAGGCTCGACCCAACGCGATTTGAGTCGAGCCTCCACCTCGGGAAAGAAACAGAATAGCGCTCGTCCTTTACTTTCATCCTTCCATCTCGTCTGCCATTGGGAGATGACATCCTGCGTTACGGCCTCCTGGATAACTCTGATTTAGTAGTTATTATAACACCGATTATTTGACAGACCTCAATAGCCCTTGCTCTATCTTCCAGCCTTAATCATGTAGCTGAGACGGCCCTCGCGAAGCCGTTACCAACTTCAGGCTTTACAATAAGTACTAAAATCTAAGGTCCCTAATGAAGATCATTAATTAATTAAGATCCGAACATAACTAAGCAACCAAACGTCAAAGCCTTAATACGGAGGCGAGCAAACAATCCCTCCAGATTATATGGGTATTATGGTCAACGTAAATATCGACCAACGATGTTGACTTAGGCTCGGACCGGCAGTAGTGACTGGTCAATCTAAACAACTCGCTAAATCCACTTGAGTGTGTGCCAAAGCTAGTTATTGACACTATTTGCTTTGTAACGGTGGCTTAGCTGTTTGGAAGGTGACTTTGTTTGTCATAGTAGCTGTATCTATGTATGAGATGACGTCTTACAATGTAGGTAGGTACTCTTTGATAGATAGTTTTAGTTAGTATGCTGCGTCAAAAAAAAAATTGGGGGGGGGGGGTAAATCAGACTTAAAAACACAGAAAAACAAAACACAATTAAAATTAATCAAAAATACCGCCCCGTATTTAGTTTTATCACCATCACACACTATCTAGTATATTCATTCCAAATAATGTGAACATTTGTTTCCTCCTGCGTTGTTAAAAAAGGAGTTGTGTGTGTGTTTTCCCTCCTACAAAATTTATTATAGTGAACTTTTTAGCAACATCTAAGACTACGCGTACAAAAGCTCACTTCATCCTACACCCTGCTCAGACCCATAAGTGGAAGCTCCTAAGAGGCCCCTCCAGGACCGTGGGAACTCAGTGATGGCCAAGCGCGTGAAACACTGTTTTCTATAGCTGTTTCACCCAGAGCGAGACAGGGCGCGGGAAAAGTGAGAGGCAATGCGGCTGTATGAGTCTACCTGTGTGCGTGTCCTTTCGCGAGTAGTAGTTGTAGTTATAATGTAATTGATCTATTTTCCCAAATGTTTTCGTAGTTCAGCTGCCATTTCTACATTTTATTAGCAATTTCAAAAATCTTTTTTTTTTCTGATATACAATACATTATTGAGGTGTGCAAGGTAGTTAGACTTCAATAGACAGTGTAATAATGGAAGTAAATAGCAGCTGAAAGTAACCTATTTTTCGGCGTGAAAAACGCATCGCTCTAATTTCTTTCAGGCTATTTTTTTATTATAAAAACTATTTGCGAACCTCCATATTGGTCATCTACTGATATAAACCAAGTATCAGCAAAATCCAGCCTGTAGTTTAGAAATTAAACCTGAACTACGTTTGTATGCGGAAATGGTGCTCTAGCGCCCTCTTAACCAAAAACAATTGGAACAAAAAAATACCGTCCAAAAACACGTCTATCAACCAAATCCTAATCCACCCAATACACTCCCACACGTAACGAACTTTTTGATTGGCCGCCAAACGAAGTTATTTCCAAATTCAGTGGCAATCAGCGCCTCAGGCAAAAAAACGGCCTTTACAATGCAATAATGTCACGTTGCCCGGAACTGGGGCGACCCAATCAAAACTCCATAACTAATTCAATTTGCCTTTCGACCGGCCAAATACGCAGATCTGGAGTATTGCCGATGGACCCATGGAGGTAGGAACGGTGTGCTTCTATGTTCACAGACCCGACATCCATCTGATCCCGGGATCGGTGGATAAAACTCCGATTATTGTGATATTGATAGATAGATAAGTATTTTATTCAAAAGCCACAACACAATACAAAAAGTAAATCAGTACAACCATATGCTACAAACTAAAGTTATAAAATTATAATTACATGCTTCACATTTGGCGCTATGTGTTATGGCAAATAAAAAGGTTCCAACTCAGCATAATGCTGCGAAGATTGGAAAGCAAAATTCGTAGCGCTGGTTTTCGGTTGGAGCCTAAAATGTGTGACGCTGTGACGCAACGAGAATCAGCAAAGTCAGCAGCTCTTGCAAACCTTAGGATGCAAACCTCTATTGCAAACCTTAGGATCCCAATTTCAACGAATGGCTGTCAGATCTCCGTAATTTTATCTATTAGGTACTTGCCAAACGAAACAAGATTTCAACGCCAAGCGTTGACCACGCTTGTATGGAGATTTGGCTGTGAAGGGAGACCTATTAAAGTAGCGTGGCGGAAAAGCCCAAATTTTCACATCTATTTAAATTTTGTAGGTAAACTGCTCTCTTCGCAGCCCGAACTTCTGCTATTCTCTCGATGTGGCCAAGCCAGCGGAGTGTTGCGGATTTAGACTCTCCGATTATGTTGGGCTCGACCAGCAGGTCCTCCATGAGCCATCTTCGCGTTTAGTGGGGCCAAAGATTTTTCTCAGAATTTTACCCCTGGGTTTGTTCTCTACTTTTAGCAAAAAAATAGAAAAAATACCGAGGTGAATTGATGGCCAAAGGGAAATGTTGTGATGTGACCTCGGCCTCATGTCTCTAAAGCAGTTACTTGTTTTTTGATCATGTCAAGAGTTTTTTGAAAAAGCAGGTCGAGACAGCGTAAAGTGTGCATTTAAACCAGCCTAATTTCCCAATAGCCGATCACACGTAGGAATAAAGTTTCTCCTACCTCCATGGTAAAAGGAATATAATATTGATCACCTTTGTCCCAAATCAACAATCAACGTACAGGGGCAGTCCAAATACAGATACCAGTGTGAATTGTGCAGTAGTAAATCGCCTTGAAATTTTTATAGATAACTTTGGACTCGATAAAAATTGGTTGTAAAGCCAGGTTAATTTTAAGTAAGACATGATAAAACTCATGCATTTGTTTCTCACAAGGACAGACAACTTTTGCCTTGCATGCTAATAATATCATTGTTTTAGGATACCAAAAAACCCGCTTCATTTGGCGTCTAAGATTTTTTTTTCGCCTAAAATTTAATTAGTAACATAAAGATCCGCTAAGCCTCGACGTAGCATTTCTGTCCTTGTAAAATCATCGCCATTGTTTAGCACTCACTAATTCCGTTGCAAACATATGTTATGTCAAAACAAAGGCCACCTTCACACTCCGCACCCAACGTCCATCCTTCGCGTTTCTTTGAGTTCTTAAGTCTAGCAGGGCCCTAATCACACGCCGTCCACAAACACGGGCGGACGTTCGAGCTTAAAACTAATACGTCAGGGTGGCCGCCCAGCCAGGGCGGGCGGGCGGTGGGCGGCGCAGTTAATTATTCACATTTTAATTTACGGAGCTTGCTGGCGGAGGAAAAATGCCTTCTTCTGGCCATCGACAGCGGATAGTTGGGTTTGTTAACTGGCTGCCTGATGGGGGAGGAGTTATGTTTCTACAAAGTTGATTGAAGTTTTGATGCGAACGAGATGTGGAAAGAAAATGCTAAGGGCAGAACATAGCTGCAATAAATTAGGTAGAAAATACCCGCGACTATTTTACTTTCCCGTGAGAAGTGTGTAACATAGCTATAATGTAATAAATTAGGCAGGAAATACATACGACTTATTTTTATCACCGTGAGTGTATTTCTTATTAATTACTTACAAAATAAATGTAAAGTAAATCAAATACGATAGTCAAGTAAATTCCATCAATCCACCATGCCCAATTGAACATGGAGTATCGAGTTATTATGCCAACTGGGCCACATCTCCAATTTTCCAACCTAATACCTACTTACTTATAGCATGCTCTCTCACATTTTCGCTCTTGAATGCGGTCAAGCCAGAGGCAAAGACATCAACATGCAAAGCCTCAGAATAATTACTTATAGAAACCATGTCTCGACACACCAACTTAGTTCTTTGGCCCCATAGTAAAAGTTGTTCTTATTATTGATTAGAAAGACCTTAATATTTAACCAACGAAAAAAATATGCAAATGGCTCTCCAGTTATTTTTGTGCATAACTTTCGAGGGGGCGTTTTGTTTCATACTATCATCACAAGCTCTGTAAGGGACGCGGGTGGTAAATGGTTAACAAGACGTTGCGGTGGTCGGTCGCCTGCGTCGGCGTTGACAACGCGGGTCCTGTGTTTATTTCAAGACACACCTTTACTAAACTTTGTTCTGCCTAACAGCGTCATATTATGGGAAGTAATTTAAATAGCGTAGTTTTGCTTCTAATCTGACTAAGCTTTAAGGATGGTACAGGTGTTGAGCAAGCCTACTCCATCAAATGCTTCAATTAGCAGTATTATACCAGAGAGTTACAGAAAAGTCCTGGCATCATTGAGTTTGTAAAACGGCAACATCCACTGCTTTTTAGACGCTTCATGACCAATTGTCCATACCATATAATTATAAGATATTTGTTAGGGTTCTTTACGATCATTTCCATCTCATTCGTAAAAAAACTTGTTTGATACTGCCACCATCGTTGACTTGGCAATTCCTGATAAAGCTAAAAACTGAGATTAAGCACACTTTCATCATGTTTATTTATAACGAAATTATCTTTTTGATAACACACTCGAAGGCCCTCCACTGAGAGCGTGTAAATATAAATGACATGAGCTACTTAGCATATTACTTAATCAATTTTCATGGACGCACCTTTGACTGGATATCATTACCATATTTTTGCGCCGCGCATGCTTTTTCAAAGGGCTGAAAATTTCAAAAATACGAAGCTGCCACACGTTCTCATTAACTTTGTAACATATAAGGAGCGAGTCGGAATACTAATTGAGAGGATCCGTAGGGCGCCCGGACTCTTGCGACTTCGTGAAACTAATCGCTAATTACAAGGAATTTAATGCTTGTGGTTTCAAAAAAGGACTTACTAATCGACCTTATAATACGGGGAAATAACCACTACTAATAGAGGGTGCACTCTAAGTCGATAGCGGAACTTTAAGTAGGCTATCTACTGATCAATACAAACAACTTGTACTAGGTGGTGACAAAAATGGAGCGAAAGAAATAACAGCTGTTTCATACATTTGGCGTAGTACTGAGTCGACCTTTTGTATGGAACAGCTGATATTTTTTTCACTCCATTTTTTTTGCCACCTAGTACAAGTTGTTTGTAGTGATCAGGAGATAGCCCACTTAAAGTTCCGCTATCGACTTAGAATGCACCCTGTAGTATTTTTTTTTAACTAATTGAAACAATACTTTAAAAATAAGTTGTTACGTTAAAAAGTTATTTACCATTTACTAGTAAAAAACAAATTCACTACTCACATTAAAATGCAAACCAAAAAATCATTGTTCATAAAAAAAAACTTTGAATTTTATTCACTTAAAGATTCGTCATTTTATAAATTATCCATGATCTGAAGCAGTAGGTATTATACAATTTTATTGTTATAAAGCAACTAATACACTTTTTAAAATGCCTTTTTATTCATTTTTGAATCTAGTCTTTTCGAAGTCCTTTGGTATTTCGGCACTTGGTACCCAAAGTCGCGAGTGTGCGGCCCGCCCGCCCATCGGGCGAGCCACCCAGGGCGGGCGGACCGCGTCACCCTCCCGCCCCGGTGTTAATTATACGATTTTCTTTGAAATAAGTTAATAAATATTGGATAAGTCTCACCCCTGACGCTCAACGGGATCGGACAGAAAGTCTGAGCCCGTAGACTTGCACCTGTATCATGTTCATCAGTTGTCTGGAAGAAATCGCTGTCAACAATGACCACGGTCCATATATTTAGGTTAATAAAATCCGTGCATAATGTGTCGAAAAAAAATAATATTGTTTTCAATCAATATCGATTTTTTAACATCCCGTTACTTTTTATTCCCATGGCTTAGTCAAGAACAAATAAGTACAATTTTAAAGTGTGATTAAAACTAACAATTAAAAACATTGTGTCTGTACGCAATCTTTCACAGACCAGGTCGGATTTCGCCCAATGACCTTTTCTTTTTTGACGTACAGTCGGCCACAGTCACAGATAACCCATGGCAGCTCTTACCGCGCGCGGCATAAGGGCGCCAATCGAACAAAAAGGGGTATCCTAGCGTGTGGCCGACTGTACAATAATGTGTGCATTGATTTTGTACATCCGGGCTACGAAAGGTCACTGGAAAGTCGGCACAAACATTACTGTAGTAAAATTTCACTAAACGGGTCGAATATCTTTGCCGGCGGCGTCATCTTGACGGAATTGTCTCCTATACCAGCGTATCTTCTTATTTTTATATTATGTTTCACTTACTTTTATTGTTTGTCGGAATAGCTGACATGTTTCGACCTCGTCCGGAAGTCTTAAAATAAAAATGTGCATTGCTTACGAAAGTTTAAGTTGTAAAAAAGCGTATCTTCCAAGCGTCACATAACACTTGGCTCTTTCCCTTCTTTAACTTAGGCCTTTGCATCTACGTGATGAGATGATTTATGCAGCGTCCAGTGGCACCTTCACTCACACTAGATGGATGAAGAGACCACTCGGCGCTGCAGTGCCAGTTCCCTTCGTGTTTGGTATGATTCTCAGTCTTTTTTATCAGACGAAATAGTGGCCAGTTGGCCATCCAGTAGCAAGTGTGTCTTCTGTCACGATACACATTACCCTTGGCCCTTTGCCGCCCTTCTTAGTGTGATCCTGGCGAGGGATGTGTTGACAATTTGCGAGTGATAATCAGGCAATGTTTAATATTCACTCGTACGGGGAAGTTAAATATTAAAACTTTATTTCAGCACTTGCCTCAACTTATCCTTTCCTTTGGAGAAATGTAGGTATCGCTAAAATATGCACAATAGCATAAATATGCTCTATACTCACTTATGCGGGTGCAATGGCTTAGTATTATAGGTCCTCTTGCGTCGAACAGGGTTAGCCAGTTAACTCTGAATTAACGTCAATAATTGTATGGAAATGTCAAATTAACTCATAGCCTGAGCAACGAAGACCAAAAAATGCTGAATAGAAAAAATAATTCGTGTAAAGCCAAATTTTGGCACAGTTGTAGAGAAAAGTGTCCTGAACAACATACTAAAAGTACTGATGGGTAGGGGGGGAGCTAAGGGGGGGAGGGGGGTGTAAAGGTCCCTTTTTTCAGTTTTTTGTAAATAACTCGAAAACTGCATCCTATAGCAAAAAATGACCAATTACTGAATTAATCTACATAAAATTATCTACAAAATAGGTTAACTTTTTTTTTTCTAGATCGATAGAATAAGGAATAATGGTGGGAAAATGATTTTGTTGTCGCTTCAGTATAGGCCCGATTGTAAGCGAAAGTGCGACATCGCTCTGGTGTCGTGGGTTTTGGGGCCACGTAGCTGATTGGGGTGTCAAAAGACGCGTCTTGACAAGGGCTACACAATAAAAAAAAAACTTTTGAAAAAACTTAAAAACTTTCTGTTTTTAATCAATAAAATTTTAAAAATGCGGTTGTTTTTCGCCCGGTTTTGGTGAGAAAAAAATCATATCTCAAAAACGAAACAAGATATCGAAAAAAATAAAAACTCCCCTAATAGACATAATTTTGGACTATATAAAAAAAAATTGTAGGTGCGTAACACTGATAAATTATTCAGAAGTTTTACCTTCATGACGCGGAGCTTAGTGCGTGAGCGTGGTAGTGACTGTGCATTTGACCTAATTACTTACAGATACAACAATGATTCGGAAAATCCCTACCACCTACCTAATGGGGTTGGACCAGAGGAGACGATGGTCCTAAAACCAATGACCACCAACGACCCTGTGGCACCTGTCTCCATTCTCAACGCCATATTTAAAGCTCTCCGCGCGTAAACTCTGCATCACCAAACTACAACTTCTGAATAACCCATCAGTGAAACGCACCTTCAATTTTTTTTTATATAGTCCAAAATTATATCTATAAGACATAATTTAAAAATTTTCAATATCTTATTTTGTTTTTAAGTTATGATTTTTTTCTCAGCAAGATCGGGCAAACAACGACCGCATTTTTTAAATTTTTTCGTTTAAAAAACAAACAGTTTTTATGTTTTTTCAAAAGTTTTTGTTTTATTGTGTGGCCCTCGTCAAGACGCGTCTTTTGACACCCCAATCAGCTACGTGGTCCCAAAACCCACGACACCAGAGCGATGTCGCACTTTCACTTAAAATCGGGCCTATAGTGAAGCGACAACAAAATCATTTTCCCGCCATTATTCCTTATTATATCGATCTAGAAGAAAAAAAAAGTTAACCTATTTTGTAGAGAATTTTATGTAGATTAATTCAGTAATTGATCATTTTTTGCTTTAGGTTACAGTTTTCGAGCTATTTACAAAAAACTGAAAAAAGGGACCTTTACACCCCCCTCCCCCCCTTAGCTCCCCCCCTACCCATCAGTACTTTTAGTATGTTGTTCAGGACACTTTCCTCTACAACTGTGCCAAAATTTGGCTTTACACGAATTATTTTTTCTATTTTTCGTTCGTTTCCTGGGCTATCAGAGTTAGTTGGCTAACCCTGACTGACGCAAGTCCGCCTATATCAACTACAATACCAAGCGACGTGTCACAAAAATATTTAAATAATAATAAGATCGTTCTACTTGTCTTTTATTTATTTTATTGTATTGTATTTAATTAAATTTAATTTTATTTTATTTTATTTTATTTTATTTTATTTTATTTTATTTTATTTTATTTTATTTTATTTTATTTTATTTTATTTTATTTTATTTTATTTTATTTTATTTATGATGATGATATCTTTTTATCCCTCCAGGGACATAGGGCTCGAAGATGGGATCTCCATTTTTCGCGGTCTTTCACGGCAGCCTCTAGCTCCTTCCAGCCAACTCCAGTCCAGTCCAGTCGCGGTTCACATTATACAAACATAATCTTTACAATATATAACATTAATGTAACGAATAACAAACGTAACATATTTAATGTAACTGTAGCAAGAAAGCAGACAGCTCAAGCCATAAAGCCCCAAACAGACAATAATCTAATGCGGAGGCTAAAAGCTTTATTGCACAAGCAAACATTACCCTTCGTTCTTTTTAGACGATTGGAAACACGTGTACGTGGCCTCGGTATAGCAAGTTTCATGGTATGAAACAATAAGAGTCAGCAGGACGGCTTTAGGCTGTATTCCTGAGAAATACTGTTTTTCAATGAGTCGTTTTATGCACAAATTCACAGAGCACTTCATAGAAGCGGTGGTGGTCTAGTGGGTAGAACAGTGGACTCTGAAGCGAAAGGTCCTAGGTTCGATTCCCGGTGCGGGCATGTATCTATGACTTTGTTTAATTTCAAAGTTACGTACATTTGTGAATTTGTAGTAGCAATACCACTCGCTGACGGTGAAGGAAAACATCGTAAGGAAACCTGAGCGTATGAGGCATTATACCCTTAACGCAAAAATCGCCAACCCGCATTGAGCACGCGTAGTGATTAAGCTCGAACTCTCTCTCTCTCTCTGAGAGAAGGCCTTTGCCCAGCTAGTGGGACATGTACAATTGTACAGGCAACATCTTACTTACTTCATAGATGGCGCCTACAGGCGTGGCCATAGAAGAACCGGAACGCGGCTGTCAACATTAATCTGTGCTAAGCGAAATTTGACAGCCGTGTCCCGGTTCTTGTATGGTCACGCCTAGAAAGTGCTTTTGTGAATTTGTGCTGAAAACGGCTCATTGGTAGAGTGCCTGCACGATTGCACATTGGTAGAGTGCAAGAGGTTGCGAGCCCAAGTCCTGTCGCGAGCGATTTTATTCAATCAACTCATAATAAATCATTAAAATACTGTCTGAAACATTTGAACTTTTGTCTTTTCCGAACGTCCCTGGCCAAGAAAAAATGACAATATTTTAATTTCTGCTAAGAAACGAAAAAACATTAAAAAATATGTTATCTTTGTGGTGCTACTGGATGTTTTATAAATCATCTAACATAGACGCAGGCCTATCGCCAGTTTTTGAAGTGTAAAATGACCTATCTGTAACACTGGAATAATACTTCTGGCTTCATTCATGTCTCTTCCAAGTATCATATGAAACGAAACGAATATTGACATTAAATTATTCACGGCCACCGCGAAAAAGGAAATCAACATTCGCTACGTATTGTGAGCAGGCCCCCGCAAACATATTATTAGACATCAGTTTTACATCTACCCGTTTTGCATACTATCGTCGGTGTGTGGTCCAAGTTGGGGAGACGGGCGTGTGTTGCTCGTTGGTGTTCTTTGCATTCTTACAGTGCATTTGATCATTTTCAGACATATCCTATCCCAGGTATTGTTAATACCTACATATCTACATACCAAAATTATTAAAGTATACTTAAGTTTTTCTTTTTTTAACTAATATTTGTGCCTAATTTTGTTTCTGCATGATCGGCAATTACGTAGTTTTAGGGCTCAATTTGTACCGCTATGTCACGCTAGGCATGCTCGTCTACAATAGAGTTCTCTAATATGTATTTCATCTATTGTTGTGTTTGTCAGACTAAGCTAATTTTTCTGATCGTATGTGACATGTGACCAATACCTTCCGACGCATGTGACCAAAAACGTAAAAGGCCACCAATATCATGTAAATAATTTCAACAATTTTGAAGATAAAATCGCTGTAAAGTTTTTTTTAAATATAAAATTTAAAAACGTTCCAGCACTTCGAAGCTGCGAAACGGAAAGTGCCTCTGGATGAGGAGAGTTGAGCTTTCTCTGGTCAATGCAAAATTGGATAACGAACGTGGTTAAAATCGCTGCCGCCTAACCCTTGCGTCGCCCCGAAAAACCCCTAAAGGGCTGCCGGCTAAATAATTCACACGCATCAACCAGAATATACCGGTTTTTACAGCGCACTCTTACGAGAGACGTCGATTCCGATCCGGCACCCGCGACCCTTCGCGTCTCTCCCGTTTGGACGAGATTGGTTGGGACAAGGCTGGGTGTAATGGGCAGATGATGGAGCTACAAGGTTTTTTTTGTAGCCTTTACATGTCCCACTAAAGTCTAATTCTTCATTCAAGATAGTACACTGACGTTTACGGTGTGACCAGTCTCTGGTGAAAATTAAATAGTGTGGTGACAAAAAGTTTGACATGAATCGAATTGCGTAATCGATATAATCGATTTATAGGCCGATTGATGAAAAGCTTATTATATGAAATTAACTAAAAACTTATTAATTAGTAATGAGAAAGTGTGTTTCGTGTGTTAAATGCGTTAAAAATTGTGTTTTTAAATGATCTATGAAAATATTGCGTTCCGAACGTTTTTTTTCCGTCCGGAATTCCTGACGCACGGGCTACCATGCCGAATTTCGTATTTCGCTTTTTTTTTGTGACTGAGCTGAATCGCACAACGAGTGGAATGCATCACTATTACAATAAATATGGCAACATTATTTTGCAAAGTGACAGTTAGCATCTGTCAGTTTACTATCCTGAATAAAGAATTAGACTTTAGCTGGGCAAAGGCCTTCTCTCAGAGAGAGAGTTTATGGGCAATTATCAGACAGCTTAAAAAATATTAAAAAATTCTAAAAGCTGTGACAGATGGCGTTGACTATCACAGTGTTAATTAGTGCTTACTACGGAGAAAATACTTCTTTACTTCATTGCTCTGTGACTTCATCTTTCATCGTCGTAGACGTCATTCCATTTTGGTACGCGAAAAAGTGCACAACTTTGTCATTGTTTTTGTATGAGTGAATGGTAAAACCGGAAACACTACATTTTGCTCCACCACCAATACCTAAATGTGTTTGGAGTTTTGGACGTATCTGCGAAGGCCAACGAGCGCGAACTGGCATAAAAAAAACCCTATGTCTCGTCAGCGACATCTAGTTACAGGAACTACAACTCATGAGCTATCAGAAAATCGCCCATTAGACGACATCCACCACAGACATTTTCCTCAGATCGTCTGTTTGCTTAGTGACCGACTCCTTGTTAGCAAATGGCCTCGTGTAAATGGTCCTCCAACGACAAACATTGAGGTTAGTTGATGGCTTGTTGATGAATGTCCGTTTGACTTTCCATCCTCAATGGAGGGGGCGTCGAGTGTTGACAGTCTTCATATGCATTTTTTCATTTGCATCTAAAGGAGGAAGGCTATTCTGTAGTGTTTTTTTTTTTTCGCCTGACTACAGCGAAGCCCCTGTTATTGTTATTATGTATTTTAAAGCTAGATTAAGTCGTTGTGAAAGACTTCTTTCGCTTTTTTTTTCAGCTTAAAAAGTATAAATTTAGGACTGAACACAAGCAGTGCACAAAAAATGGGTACTTTTATTAAAGTTACAATATTCACAAGTAATCTGGCAACCAAGTCAATGAATTCCACCGCTCATATAGTCGACAACTATCTCTATGTGAGTTATTATTATATGGAAAAAGACACGTTGAGATACCCATTTTGGATTGATTGACGCACTTATATCATGCGGTAAATGTGAATAACACATAGGCTGCATACCTATTATCATGCTTTTTACATTTAGGAGAAAAGTAAAGCACGTATCCTTTGTCTACATTCTACGCGGAAGAAGTCGCGTGCAAACGCTAGTTTTCATATAAAACACATCTGAAATGCCACATTCTAGAGCCCACCTACGCTCTCGGTCGAACAGTTTCGATTTAAGTATTGCATTAATTTACCCGGACCCCATTTGTGTGAAACTAACAGAAGAATCACAGATAGGTACGTAGGCCACACGCTAGGATACCCATTTTTGTTCGATTGGCGCCCTTATGCCGCGCGCGGTAAGAGCTGCCATGGGGTATAATTATGTGATGGTGGCTGACCGTACAACAATCGTAAGAGTTGCTGTACACTGGCCTATCGGTGGCGGCCACTGCAGCCCAAAACTTGTGGAAGTGTTGGACGAATTTTTACATGATTGTAGTACGTGTTTTTACTTCTTACTAAGACATACATAACGGTGTAAGCAGATGGCAGAGCTCCATTATACGAGCTAACTACGGACATTGCTGACATTGCTCTGTCAAACAGTGATCAGTTCATGCGACACTTATCAAATCTATGAGCTGTAGCACTCGTGATAAATCATTATCATCAATCAATAATAAGAATATATACAAAATGTGCAGTGCTGACGAAAGTTTAAGTGTAAAAATAATCAGAATCAACAACTTGGACTAGCCACATGCAATAAAAACTATTTCATCAGGAATCATTTAGAGAGACAATAATATGTCCGACACTGCCCAATAGCACGGTGCAACAGATACAACTCTCAACAAAAGCAATAGCTCTCTGCTCGGACATCCATCATACAAAAAGTCCATCATTATAGACTGCTACAGTGGTCAGCGTCTTATAGCCGCGTCTAGCCACTTATGCTGCTACCGGTGGCTTAGCTTAGCCAACGGTGGCCCAGTGTGCGACAGCTCAGTCCTTCGGTCCTACGCTTTCTGTTGCGTCTCCTACGTCCGAAATACGGGCTGAATCCGAGCCACGAGCGCGCTCCGTATTACCTAAATGTTTATTTAGCGATACTAAATGTTGCTAGTTCGGCCCGGCTCAGTTTTACAATGCTCCCGCGGTATTAAACGGTGCAATTGCGAAGCTTTATAACGTTGTTTACGGCAGCATTAGGCGATTTTAACTCCCGGAGATGTTCCGCGCAGAGTCGTGGTGATTCAGTGACGTAATTCGGTGACGTATAGTTTTGGTTGCGGGTGCAATCTTAAGGTGGATGATATGTGTGAATCTCCTTGTTTGTTTTACTCAATTTCGACTCCGAGATTACTTGCATAGGTCGTAAAAAATACCATGTATGTAGACATAACATGGCAGTCGGCTTTTGACTCTGTTTGCCGCAGAACGCTTGTCAACGGACGATCTGTCATCCCAGAGTTGTTATAAGGCCAGAATATTCTGTGGATATGGCATGACGTAAGGACAACCTTGTCTTTTCTAGAAATGTAAATGAATGGACACTAATTGATTTCGAGCCTCAGACGCAAAAAAATTAGACATTGCGACATCTTTTCTGAGTTCAATGTACTCGTAATTTGTAACCGGAGCTGTCAAGAACCCTTAACTTTGCAACGAGACCACATCCAGCGCACACGTAAAATATTCAAGCGATACCGCGAAAAAACAATCAAACAGACCGACTACGAAAAAATTCAAGAAAACCGCAGCTCCGCCGCCGTTGCCCCTCGCAACGGCAGAACGGCCAAAGCCTCGGCTGCCCACCGCTTCGTATTAATATTATCACATATCCGGCCCTGCCCAGAGCTCACTGGAAGAATTTTTAATGTTATGTTTTAATTATTTTGCTCCCGGCGTCCCGACGCGCGCACTTTAAGTTCCATTCACATTAGCGAATTCGTTTTTGTGCCCGTGTAAAGCCAAGGAGTGAATTATTAAGGCGCTTGCCGAAAACTGCAAAATTACACGGAGATCATTCTATGCGTGCCGGGAAGGCGTATTTATGGGCGGGCACATTCGACGAGGGATACCGGCCTGAGACCGTCTGTACATTATGAAAGGAGTTAATTAACCGCCCGCACTGAGTGTGATTAATAATGGACACCATTTCGCGTAACGGATTTCTGCGCTCGCCCCGCGCGAACCCGACCGTTTTTATGGATGAAAAATTGACGTGTAACACTCGTGTTGCGAGCTTGCGAGCCCAAAGGCCAGGGGAATGTAATTAGACGCGATTAGAAACGTATTCCGGCTTGAGTCGACGGGCTAACTAACCGCGACCCCACGTGCGAGCCCACTGCTCCCTTTGTTGCCGCTTTCTTTGTATTTTGTTTCATTTCATGCAAAATTTAATTTCGTTTTCAAGACTCGCGCGGAATGATATTACACCGGCCGTGGTCCGGTTGTAATTTCATTGCGGCCTCCTCAAGTACCAGCACAGAGGGACATTGGGCGTACGGGTTTTTCATCACATACCCTCACGGTGGAGTTGTTCAGGTCGTATTTTTTGTTAATTGCGCGACCGCCGGGATTCGGGATTAAACTGTGCTGCTGCGGAATGCGTATCTGTTAATTACAAAACTGTTTTTCTCTACCTGGCCGCCGGTCGCCGCCGGAATGCTAGGAGCTATAAAATTAATTGAATATTCCTTCATCTTTGCGAAAGGATTCCATTTTCCACGAGCCAAGCGCCAAATGCACTGTAAAAGCTGAGGACTGCCTAACATCCGTCTAAAATTCTAACATCGTGTCTCTACTTATTACATTAGTCATTCGAGCTGTATAATAATTGTTGTCTTTCTACACTCATTTTTGTGTGACATATTCCTCTACACCCGTAAAAAGGTAACCAAAGGCAATAATCAAAAATTGTACATCGCGGTCATCCGGACACAAATTACACAAGTTCAGGTATTCATGCACGTCATTTTTCTCAAAATGGTTCTCTTTTCGGAGCAACCTGCATGTTGTGGTCAAAATCACCATTTCTCCCAAAGAAATGGAACACAATCGACACTTCTTCATGGGGAGAGTGGATAAAAAGTATCAGGAATTCAGGAAGCAATAGCCTCGAGTGGGTTAACCGAAGGCCACAGATTTGCGGGTGGATGAAACAAGAAGTCCTTTTTATCCTTTCACCTCGGGGCCCTGGGTTTGAGCGGTTTTCCATTGGCCGGCCCGGCGCGGCAAATGAAGGCTACCGGTTTAATGCTCACTAGTTAGCGCCACTGTCGAGTAAGGTCATAAAGTATAGCTCTTAAAGAAAGTTATTTCAGACGTAAAAATAAATCCTTACATTAAAATCAACAAGTTTTTTGGGCAGTGCCACTGCTTTATCGACCAGAACACATAATCGGCTGAATTATTGTTGTCCTGTTGTTTACAATATTGAAAAGAACGAGTGTTGCGGTCATTGTTTCTAGATAGTATTCAAATTCATGTAAAAACCAATATTTACTCAAAGCATACTATATAACTACATATACGTACATTTGTGAATTTGTAGTAGCAATAGCACTCGCTAACCGTGAAGGAAAACATCGTGAGGAAACCCGCGGCTCAGTTGGCTCCACACGTATTGACCTGTCTTTCCTGTGGGCTAGGTCGACTAAGCTGTCAGGATGGTATAGGTGCTGGGCAAGCCTACTCCATCTAAAACAATGTCCCAGGCACTGCAGCGCCGAGTGGTCTCTTCACCCATCTAGTGTGAGTGAAGGTGCCACTGGACGCTGTATAAATCATCTCATTACGTAGATGCAAAGGCCTTAGTTAGTTAGTTAGTTACTGTATAACTAATCTATTTATGACCCAAAAAAAAAAAAAAAGAATACTATGTTATTGCCTTTAACGAAAAATCCCTACACAAAAACTCCTTTACGCGGTGTACACCTATTACGCAGTACAGCTAACTCGCGGTATGCCTACTACCGCCGCCGTGCCGTGCCGGCCAATGGAAACACGCCCATACTCCCGGGAGTCTATTACCGGGTATTGATAGCGATTTAGCGATTGTTTCCTTTCCTTTTTGGTGAAAGGGTGAATTTATTAGGGGCCAATGTAAGGGAATTCAATTGGGAAAGAGGACAAAGTGGAGACGCGGTGTTAGCTTAGCTCGTTCGGTACATTTGGCGCTTTGCTTATGCAAAATTCTGCAGGTACAAATGATAAATATTAAAATCTAATCAATGCATAGTCCATCAAAAAGGATAGGGTTTTTTTTTTTTGCTATTTCAGTACAGTTTTCACAATAACTACTAAGTTTAAAATGCCCCCGACATTTTAGCACCAAATTAGCATATCTCATAAACGGCTGAACCGATATTGATAAAACATATCAAACCAAAAATATTTACATGTAAAAAAAATTGCCAAGACGAGACCTTACAACTCGCACTGTCAAAAAGCTATCAGACCTCATGTAGAGCCAAGCTTCTAACTATACAAGCCCTAACTTCACAAACTCTACACCTCAATCAAAATATGTGGCTTGGCCGCCAAAAGTGGGATTTCTTCGTAGGTTCTAGGATCTGGAATCTAGACCTTAGGTCCTAAAAATAGTTAAAGCTAGAGATTCTCATTTAACGGCTCGTTTTTAGCAAGAAACGCATCTAAAAAGTTTTTTATTGATGGCTCTAGTTGTGCCTTTCCCTTCGCCTTAAGGCTCGGTATAAGGCTAACTAGCGCCACCAATGTTGAAAAAATCATATGTCCCTTCAGAAGAAGTTTCTGACAAAATCCTAAGATGAGCTCATGCGCCATGCTTTTCTAGATTTTTAAGTGTAGGTACCCAACTCAATTTCTAGTCTTAAGCTAAAAAAATTTCGATACCCGCCAAAAGCGGCCGTTTTTGGCGGTTTACGAAAATTTTTTAGCTTAAAAGTAAATTTCGAAGAGTGTATCTACACTTAAAAATCTAGAAAAGCATGGCGCATAGGCTCATCTTAGGATTTTTTCAGAAACTTCTTCTAAAGGAAGATATGATTTTTTTAACATTGGTGGCGGTAGTTAGCCTTATACCGAGCCTTAAATCTTGATATACCTACCTGCGCCGTAGTAAAAAGCACTTCAATTCAATAAATAATTCAATTTCCTCCTTTATTGAGAACTCGCTCCGACACGACCCAAACAAATTATTTGTATTAAAAACACCAAAATAAGGGCATATTTTTTTTACATCATTATTCGATTAAAAGAGCTATGCCACCCAGTATTATTTTTTCTTTTCAAGGAAGTTATGTATATCTTATTCTCATTACTTATCGAACGTCCCTAGTATAGTCTGGTGTTTTCATGGTACAATACCGAATAAACTATTTATCTAACTAATCTATCAATACTTGTAAATTAGGAGTGACGACGTTGCTGTTGCGAAAACCTCCCCCTTTAGTCAGTCTGTCAAAAAGAGCATTTAGGCAAAAAAATCACGGACATCATATAAATTGTGGAGCTGGCTAATCCCTGATCCTTGGAAGAGGCTGCAACCCTTCCAGACAGCGGCGCCCTTCGCGCCCTAATCCTCCTGTAATCCGGGGTAATGCAGTGCACAAATGAGATCACCTGAGTCGAATCTTAACGAAATCTAAATAAAAGCTTGTGCTATTTTTTTTTGTCGCTTATCTTTTACTGGAAATTAATGGGACTAGTCAACTGAGTACAAGCAAAGTAGTGATTATAGAATAGAACTCTAGCATTTTCGCCCTTCGTGTATTACTCTGGGGTAATGCAATGCACAAAGCTCTTAGTCCTTTATTTTAATTCAAAATTATCTGTGTTTTACTTCCGATGCACAACACCGTATCTGCACACAATGGACATCGGTAAGCATTGGTGATTTTAATGTTGGCCTTTTAAAAATACAAGGTGTTACAAAAGATGCTAACTCTTTTTACAGGGTAATAGCACCCGGTGATAGGGATCACAACCTAAATTTTTTTTTTGTTCTACGACGTTCCGCTGATTTTTAAATTAATAAAATGTGAACGGTGTGGCGGGAGAAAAGTATTTTTTAAATATTGTTTTCATTGACTTTCACAATGTTTCAACAACTCAAACCTTTGCAAATGCACCTACACCCACAAACATATTTTTAAATTTGAGCTAATACCAAGAACAAAAAGGTTATGAAAAAATTTCAATTTTGAGGTTATGAAATATATTTTTTTTCAACTTTTTTTTACTGAATTGACTTCCTGTTGACCAGTAGGTTACACCCTGTAAAAAGAGTTAGGATGTTTTGTAACACGTTGTATAGCAGGACCTTTTTATAGAACCCCGAATACCTTTAGAGTTCCAATTTTCTAACCCAATGATCCCCTTGAAACCGCGGGTGATTAATAAAAGCCATGTTTAATTTCATAGGAAACGACAACCGCTCAGTGCGTATTAAATTAAAAATGGCGTCGAGCGTATATTTTATATTTTATTGGTATGTTTAATTAAAACAACAAAGCGCCGATATTGTAAAACAATTAGGACAGAAGTTGCAATTGAAATAACTTGCACCAAGCTGTAAAACTGTGAAGGAAAACATCGTGAGGAAACGTGAGCGACTGAGGCATAATACCCTCAACTTTCGCCGGTCCGCTGTGGGCTAACTCTCTCTCTCTCTATCTAAGAGAAGCCCTTCGCCCTGCTATTGGGACATGTACAGTACAGTAACATTCCAAAGTTCTTTGAGTAGGTACTTATGGCAACTCTTCTCACCACATATCCAAGTCAGTTGACCAAACTTTCTACACGCAGATTTTACGAATATCTAGCAGTAAAAAAGTTCCCTTAGTACTTACATACATTGACAGAGCAGTATTGTATTTCCTACTTGTAAATATTATGTATTTGCATATAAGCTGTACCTCTGACTGTATTTATTATATCTAGATATTATATTCTGTGGACCCATTCACCCCTTCCTCTGTGTTTGGGTTTCGTAAGCAAATATAATAATTTGAAACGTGTTTGAACTTTTTTTGCTATCGTAACAAGTCATCCGTGTTTGCAATTTTTATGTTTGGAGTTTTTAGGAACAAAAGCCAAATTGCCATTGTAAGGTAAGGAACATTGAAGAAGAAAGTTTACCTATTTCAGAAAAGAAAACTTTGGAAACGAAGCCAAAGCAAAGAATTAACCAAAAGAAAGAAACAAATCCATTGAATACAGCACGATGAAGTTACAATCGATTTCACAATCACCTTTTTTGTTTAAATGCCAACATTATTCTTTTTTATATCCGACATAAAAGCATTGAAAACCAGCCAGCATTCATAACAGCCGATAAAACTTCATAATTCAAACCTTTCTTTTTTTTTCTTTTAAATCACACATTTATTGGCGTTAGAACAATGCACCGCAATCGGTGACAACCATTGTTTGATATTCGAATAATCGTAAATTCAAACCGGGAGGAAATATAATAAATTGCCGATGGCTTGTGTTTGCACGTATGAACCCCAATTTTTATCGCGCACTCAACTGTGTTATAAATTAAAGGTAATTTTTACTGTAACAAAAACATAGACAAAATAAAAACAGACACGAAATCAAAATATCAACAATGGAAAATTATAAGTAGTAGTGGATACAATAGTATTCTGCGGTTATTTCAGGCATTAAAACTTTACATACTACTTATTATGATTTATTTCATAATGATCTGCCATCAAAAACTTTTCGCGACATACAAACAAAGTTTACAATGTTGGACGTGGGACCAAAACCAAACGGCGATAGTCGAACGAGGCGCGAAAACACGTCATTGAGAGTTTTTTTTAAACGCACACCCTGGCACGCGGCAAAGGTTGATAGAACACGTTTTTCAAATCATTAAACTGTTTCGACCGCACTGGCCGCCTGTGGGAGTTTGCGCGAAAAAGGAAAAGCTGGCCGGAAAACAAAAATAAAAAACTCGAAAAAAAGTGCCGTGGTTTGCGAACGGTCCGCTTCCAAGTGATCGTTGTTTCGACACCGATAATGCTATATGTGGATTGGAAGATTTTGATACTTGCTGGATGTTTTAACTGCCTTTATTAAAGGATTTACAGCGAATTTCTGAGTGCTCTGGAAAACACAATAAAGCTTAATATTTTCTTAGTTTTGCACGAGCACTACACGACATGAGTTAATGTTAAATCCGGTAAAGGGGTAGTTTATTACAGCTTGTTAAACTATGCTTACTTATTTCCTACTTTTTTTTCTTTTAGTTTCTTGTTTACGTGACGTATTTAATTCTACATTTAACCTTGTATGCAAAAGAATAGAAGCTAGTCAAAAACTTTTCATTACGCGTTCAATTCGCAGTTTCGTTTTCGGATGAGCATCGCCTATGAGTACCAAAATCTTTAGGTCGGACTACACTATCCTTTTACCACACATCAGGCTCTGGCGGCATCGACACGGCGACCGTTGGCCTTTTTGCGCATTTCCCGCGCGCCTAGGGTTACCATCCGTCCGGATAAGTCCGGACACATCCGGACTTTCAGACTCTTGTCCGGCCCTCAAATTTTTCCGGTTTTTTTTAATTAGATGGAATATGAGTAATAAAACTACATATTAAGTAGGTAATCTAATACCAAATCAGTCTTTAATCAACAACGAACTTCTCATTTATCAAAAAACAAAATATTAAATGTAACTAAGTGGGTAATGTTTCCATTTTGTAACTAAATAGTCCGGACTTTTATCGAAATGTCCGGCTTTTTGCCAGGACTTTTCAAATTCCTAAATGGTAACCCTACACGCGCCTATCGCCCGCCAAAGGTAAACACTGGCAAATGTGCGGAAAAAAACAGCGGTCGTGGAGCGGTTTTGAGGTTACGCCGGTTAATCGATGGCTTATGGTGCGCAAAAACACCTGCACAAACTGATCCACATCGCGAGTGATAGAGCGCAATGGAGAACTCTACTCTCTGCCAACTTCAATGATGGTCACGATCCTCAGCATTGAGGGAACGACTGAATGGATGGATGGAATGGTGCGTTTGGTCATAGGCGGCGCCGAAGGAATGCAGGAATTTGGTTCGCTAGAGCTGTTTGCTGGTAAAAAATAAGAAATGCATGTTTGGGGAGCTCTTTGCGCAAATTGCTCTACAAGCCTCAATGAGTTTTTATCATCATCATCATCAGCCTATTAAAAACACTGCTGAGTAAAGACCTCTTCACGATCCTGTGCCAGATGCAACCACTATTTTCGGGCTACTTGGACCATCTGGCTGGTGGTCTAAGAAGATCTATGGAGTCTAATTTTTTTTCAAAGATTTGAAACCTGTTTTGAATTCTCTCTCACACATCCAATTACTTGACCAGTCCGACAAGAGAAAGACAAAACAGGAACAGCGCGAAATCTTTTAACAAATTACTTACTTCCCACCCAAGCAACGAAAGCAAAGAAAACTATAAAACATTTAGTGACAATTCCTCTCTATCCCGCCGGAAGCGTAGCTACGTCACAAAAAACCATTCGAGCAGCGACGAGGCGTGCATATACATAAATTTTCCTCATGTAGAACCGTCCATGCTCAGAATATCCCACCGAGCAAGTTTCGCGCCATTAATTCTTACGGCGGTCGACTGCAGTTTTTCCATCGTTTTTCATATACGCGAAATGAATAGGTTTTCTATATGCAAAGCAGGGTCCATTTTTGCCTCTCTCCCTGGCTTTTTATGGATCTCTCTTGGCGATGTTCGGTTGGGCGTAATAACGGGATTAGAGGTAATCTATTATTTTATAGAGAACTTCCGAATGTTCTATTTTTGAGGGGTTTGGTTTCTGTTTTATCGGTGGCCAGGATTTCGTGCCTATTTAAACTTTTTCCGCATTTCGATGTTATGTTACGGAAGATATTGGTAGCTTTTCTTTTTCTTTTGTTGCCAGCCAGTGCCGATTTTTCTTTCTTTTTAATGTGACAGTGAACGTAAGGTTAATTAGTGATGGGGACCAACAAAAGCAACAGACATCGATCACGCGGACAGAATAAAAGCGTCCGGCAAATTCAATAAACGACTTTCGGATCTGCATCAAACGATCGCCGGCAAATTGCCACAATCAATTTTCATTTGCCATAACAGTTGGGCGGGAAAAAAAAACACCAGGCGAAGAAGAAGGGCCACAGATGGAAGGCAATTTTTAATCGCCAATGCTTTATAACGGGAAGAATGTTCGCCAGTCAACCGCAGACGGATCGGGCCATAATTAATGGTATTCCGCCTTTTTTCCCGATAGCCGAGAATAAATAAAAGAAATGTTTTTATAACACACGCGGTCGGGAAACAAAGCGGGCTACCCAGGAAGGGTGTCGAACGAAAGGAATATTTATCATCTCGGAAGCAGCGACGGGCGCGGACCGTCGCCAATGTCCATTTGGATAATGCCCGACGCGATTAAAAATATAAAAATACTGGGGGGCGCACCCCCCTGGGGGGGCGGATTTGACGGAGGACACCGCCGCGCCGAGGACACAAAAGGATTATAAATGAGAAGGAATTTTAGATAATATTTGTACGCTGGATGTGGATTGTAATGTTCGCCGGAGATCAGCCCCCGTGTGGGGTAGGGGGGGTGGCGCCCCCAGCCGCCTTTCGTTGGGGGAATCGCCTTCCGCGATCCGCTCGCCTAATGAGTGTTTGTATCAATTTGTACGTATTGTATTGTATTTGAATATTTTTGTTATGGCGTTCGTTACGATTTTAATCCCTCGCGGCCGGGCCCGACGTCTGGATCGATGGGCTGTTTAATATTTTCCGTGGCTCGGGCGGTTCTTCCTCCTTTTTTTCTCTCGTTGTTTTTTGCGTTTGGCGGTTTTGATCGCGGTCGCTTTGAGTCGGTTTGTTTCGTTGATTAGAGGCCGGTTGCTTATGGATTTTGTTATTTGCGTTTTTTTCGACGATTGGGCTCTTCGCTCGGACTAAGTGAATTGGGGCTGGAGTTCTCTACATATACAGTATATATTTTAAAACAGTGCCGTTACATACTAATTGTTAAACAACGCACACACCGTCGAAAACTCTAAAGACAGAAACGTATTTGAAACCGCTGTTCCTTCGGAAGTGTAAGTGCGCACAAGGATTTTATCAAAATTATCCCATATAAAGGTAATCCGCTATCTTTTACTGTTCCCCCAATCCACACTCTAACACTAGAGTGTTAGAGCTATGGTAAAAATATAAACATTCCGACTTGAATGCTCAACCCCCTTCGGAAACCGAACTAACAACCAATGTGTCACTAATCAAGCTACTTACGCTAGGCCGGGATGATATTTTGGAGATACCTATGACATCAGTTTGGTTGGTGCATGTTATTACTACGTAGTAATAATATTTTCAGAATAAATGTAAATGGAATAAGGAGCACGGCATAACCCTTAAATACAGACGCGTTAGATAAATACTCCAAAAATAATAATTCATCGCGATAATAATATTATGTACGAGAGTTTTTTATAATTTTTTCGCGGTTTTTTAACGTACGAAGGTTGAATTTGAATGAGACCGAGGCGAGAAAAGAATAACATTAGGTGCTTTTGCGGAGCGCCACGTGTTTTCAATTCATT
This sequence comes from Zelleria hepariella, assembly GCA_949319315.1. Taxonomy (NCBI): domain Eukaryota; kingdom Metazoa; phylum Arthropoda; class Insecta; order Lepidoptera; family Yponomeutidae; genus Zelleria; species Zelleria hepariella. The sequence continues at coordinate 2,555,124 of OX439396.1, read as the reverse complement.
ATCTCGAAAACAAAAATTTCATTAGCCCCCGAGATTTCCTTTTTAAATTTAATTATTCATATTTAAATTAAACAAAATATAATGGGACGGTCAGGGCGGAGAAAAGCGAAAAAAGCGGCTTTATCGTATCATATTTTATTAACCGAATTTATAATTCTACACCGATTCGGGTAAATCCCGCGGGCGGCCGGCTCATCCCAGGGCCAAAATATTTATGAATACGGAGTAGAAAAATCCACAATAATATTTCAGTGGGTGTCCGGCGGTCTTTACTTGCCACAGACCATGCCGCGCCGCCCAAATAGAGCTCGCAAAGAGGGCAGTCCCGCTCGGCAAAGTTAGAGGCCCATGCAAACGGCGTTTTTCTGCAATGAGTAGGCTCTACATGGCTAATAATTTATCTCATAAATGTTCATGTCATATTTGATCTTTCCTCGGTGAAATTATATGCCCTCGCTAGTAAATTAAAAGTTCATAAAACAATTTTCTGTTTCGAACTGCACACTTTTTGTTCCAACACAAGCAAAAATACGGAGTTGCCACTAAATGTAGGCAACTTGGATCTCGATGGACAAAGGTACTCGAGATCCGGGGGCCCGTGGCAACATTTTCGAAGGGTAAGGTCTGAAGAAAATGTGTACGAAATAACACTTGACCAATTAAATACAAGATGGATTCTCCTAGCATCTAACTAACCTTTGTGAAGTCTATGAGGTTGCGTGGTCTATGTTACTTGCCCTCCCTGATCTATTTAAAAAAAAGGCCCGACGGAAGGACAAAAGGGCTGGCTCATAAAAAAACTGGACACGTATAGACCGCGTGTCCGGTGGGGGGTTACTCCAGATGCCAAAATTAGAAGAAATAAATAAATCCACCTGCTCGCGCAAGTTCATCTTCTCAGTGATATTTGGGATATTCGATTTTTAACCCCCGACCGAAAAAGAGGAGTGTTATAAGTTTAACCGCTATGTGTGTCTGTCTGTGTATGTGCGTGTGTGTGTGTTTCTCTGTGGCACTATAGCTAACCGGTGAACTGATTTGGCTTTTTTTTATTATTTGAAAGCAGCTTTTTTAGCGAGTGTTCTTAGATATTATGTTGTATCAAATTCGGTTCAGCCTTTTATCCCCCTTGGTGGCAGAACGACAAAATTTTAGTAACATAACGTAACGTTTTTCGACCATTAAAAGGCGCTCTTGCGTTATGAGATATGCTTATTTGAAGCAACAATTACGCGGGTATTTTAAATTTTAATGTAGTAGTTAGTCTAATTTTAATTAATTTGGAGGCGTGATTAAATTCAAGAGTAACCCCCCAGCGCCGTGTGTCCGGCCGCTGCTTTGTCTAATTCTTATTTTTTTCAAATCGGAACCTTGGCCGTCCGGTTTTTTATCGCGTTTTGTTCCGGAGACATTGCGCCCGGTTTTGTGTTTGCCCTGCGATTGTTCTAATGTCTGTCGTTTGTAATTTTTTTGCGGGTGACGCTGGCTGGCTGAGGCTTTTCTTTTTTTTGTAAGATTATATATGTCTTTGGCAAAGGGTTAATTCTGCAGGACTACTACGAATGACCGCAGCTCGATTGCCCGCTGTATACAGTGATCTCTTCTTTATCTGTTTGGGTTTTCTTTTTTTATGGCATGATAGTGTTTTGCCAGAGTACACGTGGCTGTACTTTGGTCCTTGGTATTTATTTAGGTTTTGATAATTATTTTGTGTGTAATCAACTGATTTATTTCGCATTTTCTTAGGTTGTCATTCTGCAATTTATGCACCAATGATCACAGCTTGGTTGCCCACGTTTACGTGATCTCTGTTGTCCCAATTAATCATATCTGTGAATCTTTGTAGAGCGGGACAAACAGCAAAAATTTTAAATGTAAAATCAAATCTCCATGTATTAGTTTGTTACATTTAAAGACTTAAATAACGTGTACAAGGGCGGACTTATTTCTAAATAAATTTCTTCCAGCCAGCCCAGATGTAGTGCGGTTTGGAAAAGTAGTTTTTGGATATTTCTGTAACATAGTATGTTAGTATCCCTAATATCGCGTGTTAGCTCTTATCGCGCGCGATATAAGGGCATCAATCGAACCAATAGAAGTATTCTGGCGTGTCGCCGACTGTACTCTACAATCGCAAAGTCCAACAAATCTCCCGTCCCGAAAAAACAAAAGGAGATATATTTTTTATCGCCGCCGACCTCGGGAGGAGCTCATCACGTTTTTAGGGTCCATCGGGCACCGGAAGGGCCCCCCGGCCATTGTGCCCAGGTGGCGGGTAAACTGGCCCATTATCGGCCCCGGAAAAAGGCTTAATTCATTATTTGCGGCGATAAATTCGCGGCAAGGAAGCCGCGGAGAGACCTTCGGCGTTTTTTGTTACGGTGCGGTCGCGCGCTGTTTTTCGCCTCAGATGCTGTGGGGTAGCGGTCGCGGGGCGGTAAAGGGTTCGTTCCACGCGGTGTCAGCTTAGTACACATAACCTAGTTAGTACATGGGCTGGCCAAACTTAAAAACCATAATCAGCATCAGAAAAATCGCACCTTTTGAAACCATGACTTTAATCCCTTCAAATGAAACCAATTGAGATGATATTTCTAGGTATCAATTAATGAAAGGTCTTTGAAAACCAATCCATGAAGGGGTGAAACGGGCAATGAAAGTTTGTATAAGATAGATAGATAGATAGAGAACACTGAAGCAATGTTTGTATAAGATAGATAGATAGATAGAGAACACTGAAGCAATGTTTGTTATACAAAAATTGTGTGAGTAAACATAGTGAATAAAATATACATCACTTGACCGACGGCTAAAGGCTGCATATTGTCAAATGCATACGGGTCTCGTCCTTGTGCGTAATGGACCGCAAGAACGACCCTATTAAATTATTATTTTTCTTCATGTCATTTGTATGGCTTACGGAGACTCGCTCCCTGCGTCCGAATATCAAATACATGCGGCATTTGATTTACATGCTACGATTATTTCCGCTCGGATTGACCGAGCGCCGAAATTCTTCTGATGGATGCACGACTATGCACGAGTGGACGAGCTTCCTAAACTGAGTAATAGATAGAGAAATACTTCTGCTTTTAAACTTTCTACTTTTTCAACTTTTTTTTATGTCTACTTTTAAAGGCATCCCTTAAGGGTGGACGATAGCAACGTGGCAAGAAATTCAAGATTTTCACAGTTTTTTACATTCTGAAGCTAAACTGGGCTATTTTTGTTCAGCGGTTTTTCGTTCGCGGCAATAAAACAGTATTATTTTCACTTCCGCAATGTCAATGGGTGGACGATAGCAACGTGGCGGGAAACTCAAAATTTTCACTGTTTTTTACATTTTGTAGCTAAACTGAGCTATTTTTGTTCAGCGATTTTTCGTTCCCGGTTATGACATAGTATTCTTTTCATTATTGTAAACAACAGAACAACAATAATTATTAAAGATGCCACGAATATTCGGCAACTATTCGGTATTCGGCCTATTCGGCCACTTTTTTGCTATTCGGTATTCGGCCGAATAGTACGTACTATTCGGCCGAATATTTAATATATAAATTTTATAAGCCTTTTGACGAAAAAACAATTGAAAATGAACTAAGGAACAAACTTCTTATCAAAATAGTAATTAAGTTTCACTTTACGTATTATTTGTATACTAACAAAGCGCTCCGTGCCGCGATTTACTCGCAATTGAAACAAATACAAACAATGTTTGCTTGCACCCCGCCCCGCGCGCGCGCCGTCGTCGCCTGCCGCGCGAACGCAGCGAGAAAAACAGGTTGTGTGTGACTTGTGTTATTCCAGCTAACGCGCCCCCACCAAGCATGTACTTCGCGCCGAATATTCGGCGCTTCGGCCGACAGCGTTGCCGAATATTCGGCATTCGGTATTCGGTCAATTCACTATTCGTGGCATCTCTAATAATTATTCAGCCGATTATGTGTTCTGGTCTACGACAAGTCTTTTGGGCAGTGCCACTGCTTCGTAGACCGGAACATATAATCGGCTGAATTATTTTTGTTCCGTTGCTTACAATAATAGAAATAATACTGTTTTATTGCCGCGAACGAAAAATCGCTGAAAAAAAATAAATGAAATGAAAATTTTGAATTTCCCGCCACGCTGCTATCTTCCAGCCTTAAATCGCAAATATTAGATAGATGCCTTCCACTTTTTGTATTTTCTAAAGCACTAACCCGTGCTAGGGGACATTATAAGGTTAAAAAAATCGTTTGGGACAGGACTTGAACCCGGTAGAGCGCCTGCACGGTATGAACCTCTTAAATAGAACACAATGTTCCGAAACATAAAACTGTTTCAAAGCAGTAGTTAGTAGCGGGACAGCTACTATTTGCTATAATGAATCTCGGGTATTGCAAAATATTCACAACATTATTCTAATTAGAACAAAAACCCGCGTAGCCCATACAAACAGTGTCATTTTTGGACCTCGCACTGCACCAGCGCCTCTCACGGCAACTCTGAGTGCGGTAGCCCTCATTGAGTCGCTCGAGATATAATCCGTGCGGGATCTGAATGGGATAATACCTTTTGAAACTGAGACGCTCGCGGTCCTGTAGCGTCAGCATTTCGGCAAACTCTAGTTGTCTATGGCAAACTCGCGTCGAAACTTGCTTGTGTTTTCTGTGCGCGTGGGTGTCTGCTCGAGTTTTATTACGTTTATTCAAATAATGCAATAACATTGAATCCTTTTAGATTACAACCATTAAACATTTTTGTGTATTTCCAATTTCATAACCCTATGATAGAACGTAGAACTAAATTTTTTTTTACTGTCGCTACTTTAGAACTTTCATTTTTGATTCAGTTCCAAAAGGTATTATCCCATTCTGATTCCGCACGGATTATACTACGCTCAGTGTGTTTTCAGCATCAAGTCCAGAAGCTAACTACCTGAATTATTTTTTTTTTTTAGTTAGCCTGGATATTGTCCCACTGCTGGGCAAAGGCCTCCCCTCCTGTCTTCCACGCATCTTTATCCTGTGCCACCTCTGGCCATCTGGGCAAGAACTTATTTAGGTCATCCCGCCATCGTCGCCTAGGCCTGCCGCGCTTTCGTTGTCCGTCATGTGGGACCCAGTCGGTGGCGATCTTTGCCCACCTATCTTGGCTCTTGCGGCAGACGTGGCCAGCCCAGTTTCATTTGAGCCTAGCGGTCGCAGCTCCAACATCAATATTTTTGGTTTTGGAGGGCAGGGTGGTGTTTCTGACTCTGTCAGTCCTCTTTACCCTTAGTACCTGAAATCTTCTTCTTGAAGTGCCTCTCCATCACTGGAGGTTGGCAGTCAGCTCTCTGCATCGCTCTCTGTTCATGGCTGTCCTGAATAATTGTTCCACGGATTTGATGCCGGTCCATTCCTTGATGTTACACAGCCATGTCATTTTCCTCCTTCCTGGCCTTCTTTTTCCTTCTATTTTGCCCATCACTATGGTGTGTAGCAGTTGGTATCGTTTTTTTCTTAAAACGTGGCCTAAGTAGGCAACCTTTCGCTGCTTGATTGTGCGCACTAGTTCTACTTTTTTGTGCATACGTCTGAGAACTTCGACAAAAGTTAAAACCGTATCATACGAGACCCTCCCAGTGGGACACCAAAGTCTGCACGAGCCCTAATGCAGGCAGAACCTATAACATCATTAACCTATACCGCGGCGAACATGCAGTTACAGTTTGACCAGCAATTTTGAACAATCGTCCGGGGAATCCCCGGGTCTAGTCGAAGTTAGCACAATTAGGCGTCGTCCCAACTGGTCGTGGCAAGCGATTTTGAAACGTAAACACACTTCGCGTTCCTTGCGAAATAGTAGGCTATTTTATTGTTTGTTGAAGTGTGTTAGTGATGCAACAAGACAAAGAACTTACAAATAAAAAAAATAACAACATAGAGCTGTTCTCAGTATAAATAAAATATGAGAGACGATATTTGCACAATGCACATGCTAACAACCACTCTTAATTTCAACATCCAGAATTTTGATCAAGGCTTCAAATTATGTCTGAAATTGTCACAAACAATTTCAATTTAAAGAGAACATTGTTACTAGAATAATATAATAGTTACAAGAATAAGGGGCATCTAAAGAAACGACTCTTGTAAGATACGGACGGAGGCACACTGTGGCATACCAGCAACCACAAGATGCCAGAGAAGCATGCCAGACAAAATGTGATAGATGGTAACGTAAGTAAGAGAATCGTGGGAAAACCAGTGTTGCGCTAGCACGGCTAGTGATGACGCAATTAACGTTGCCAAATTCAGGTCCGAAACAATTAAGATTTGAGTATCGGTTGCCATCTAAACGCTAAGAAGAAGAAGCACAGTATAACCCGTGTCAATAAAGAAAACATTGAGGATGAACTTCAAAACTTGTCTCGCTTTGATTGTATATGATTAGAGCGAGATGGCACGTGTTTTGAAGTTCATCCTAAATGTGTTCTTTATTGGCACGGGTTATATTTACCAGTTGGAACGACAGCGTTAGACCTTTTGTACCAGGGAGCTTGTATCGGCAAACTCGATTAACGGCCAACTATTGGAGTGTTGGTGCTTATTTATTTAGCCGTGGTGGCTGCACTTTTAGCCCCCGAGAGTGTAAGGAAATGGATTCGGCGCAGAATTTAAAAGGCTTCATTAGTGCCTCGGTCAATCTGCTTTTAGAGGGTACTGACTAATTTGTTGACCAGGGGGCTAACTCTCGGGAATCTCGCATTAGAAACATCTCGAAGGAAAAAGCTCATGTCATTTCGATCTTGACTGCTCACGACCACTCGAGTCATTTCGAGCGAACAAGGGCAAACATCACTTAGAAATCTCGCGCCTTATGTCGAGGATGACTTTGTGAGATAAGGGGATGTGACATTTGCCGCAAGATGAAAGTCGCGACCTAAATCGAGAGCTTCTTTACTTGCTTGCACTAACAGAACAGAGTTTTTTCTCCTCTATAGATTGCATGTATTTATTATTCTGTAAACTCGGTCGAGTCAAACCCGTGGTATCGCTCCCGGTGAGATTTCACATTTCAAATTAAGAATACTGCACTAGCAGAAGTGGCATCCCGACGTGTGATGGCCAGCGTTTTGTATTTTGTATTCTTACGACCGTTATTTTACTGGAATTGTATGTTTCATATTGTTGATTTGTTTGCCCTTGCTGATTTTAATCGTAGTGAGCTATACCCCTTGGAAGTCTGTCGAGCGAGCTAGATACTATTTTCGACTATTTCGACTACTTGAAGCCACTGGTTACCTCTTGGCTGTTTAGAATCCTGGGCTCATTATTTTCAAATTGATGTCCAGCTAGCAGCTAGGTACCCTTTGGGCACTCTAAAAATATACTTTTTATTTCAAACTAGCTGACCCGGTGAACTTCGTATCACCTGAAATAGTTTGACTCTCCGCGTCAAAAATGGCGATTCCAATACAAAATGACCAATTTTTATTTCCTCCGTTTTTCAGCTAATCCTTTAACTTTTCCCATATTTCTTTGCTTTTAAACCTACCCTGAACTATGGTGAACTAAACAAAACAGTAAATATGCAAATCGGTCAAGGCTTTTCTTAGTTTTAGCGAGACTAATGCATGGCGATTAATTTTTATATATATAGATAGAAGATAGATGAGACTTAACATTATTCTTTCTCAATTTCCAGATCGTTTGCCGTCGACGAGAAGTTCCTGTACAGCCAGGGTGACGTGAGGAGAATTCACTGGCACCCCAGCTCGCTATCCCATGTCCTAGTTCTCGTCTCCGATAATACCATCAGGTAATCTGGCTTCCTCTTCTCTTGGGTCGAAAGTGCCGACGTTCACCGTACTTCGAGCTCCTATAAAGGGGCGTTCAATTACAACAGGTGATTTTGACGATTTTTCGGCCCCAACCCTTGGTGAGATGCCGTGAGATTTGATCCCCCCCTCTAATCTCACGTAGGATTTTTCAAAATGCACGTTTGGCTGGCTACTTTGTAGCGTTTTCATAAGTGCGATAATAATTATTATTTAGGAGTTTGCCATATTTTAGTAGAGGTTTTTTTAATATAATGTAACCCTTTTTTTCACCCTATTTCTTGCGGGAATAAAATTACTTGAGAGTTGGCTCGACCCCCCTTTTCCCCTAAGTGAGATTTGGCGTTAGTAAGACCAAAGGTTTTTCCAGGATTCACTGGCACCCCAGCTCGCTATCCCATGTCCTTGTACTCGTCTCGGACAATACCATCAGGTAACCTGGCTTCCTCTTCTCTTGGGTCGAAAGTGCCGACGTTCACCATACTTCGCGCTCCTATAAACTTGACTTGACTTGACTTAAATCCTGTTATCCCTCAGGAGGGACATAGGGCTCGAAGAAGTTTTCTCCACTTTGGACGATCCTGCGCAGTTGGTTCAAGGTCGTTCCAGTCCAGACCGATCTTCCGCGCCTCACTGGTGACCGATCGGCGCCACGTGGATCCTATAAAGGGGCGTTAATTAATTTGAGTGATTTTGACGATTTTTCGACCCCCACCCTTGGTGAGATGTCGTGAGATTTGGCTCGACCTACCCCCTCCCCCCCTAATCTCACGTAGGATTTTTCAAAATGCACGTTTGGCTGGCCGATTGCGGCTACACTATCGAGGGGCTACTTTGTAGCGTTCTCATTTAAGTGCGATAATTATTATTATTTAGGAGTTTGCCATATTAGTGAGGTTTTTTTAATTTAATGTAACCCTTTTTTTTCACCCTATTTCTTGCGGGAATAAGATTACTTGAGAGTTGGCTCGACCCCCCTTTTCCCCTACGTGAGATTTGGCCATCTTCGCGTTAGTAAGACCAAAGGTTTTTCCTAGTGTTGCAACAGAACTCTGCTTCCGCTTCCGCAACTGCAGAAGTTCCGTATTTTTTTCACTTCCGTTTCTGCTTCTGGTTCCGCAAACTTTGTAACAGAACTCTGAACGGAAGCGGGGAGAAAGCGATGAGGAGCGGTGCAGCAGACGCGACGGCGGCACGGCGCGGGTGGTTGCGGGGGCCGCGCGTGGACGAATGACATGACACGAGCGTCGAGCGAGCGTCCAGGCGCGCGTGCTGCCGATAATTGCCGAATCCCTTCCGCGTATTTTGGGAGGGAGGGGCGCGCGGTAAACAAACGACAAACGTGTCACGACGAGTTCGTTCGTTTATTTAATTATTGTTTTTAGTTCACTATGCGCATCTCCGCGCCCCGTGACTTTGAGTAGTGACATTTTCAGTTGTTTTTTCTTCTGTTATTGTTTGCTTGATACCTAGTTGTATTTAGTGCAATTATGAAACCAAAAACAAGTCCCATTTGGAACTATTTTGATGAAATCGGCGACTCGAGTGCCAAATGCAAACTTTGTGAAAAAGTGTATTCGCGAAAAGGCCGCACAACTACAGCTTTAAAGAGTCACCTAAAATCAATTCATGCCGAACGGTTTGCAGAGTTTGAGAAGTTAAATGATGCTGTCAAACTTTCATCGGAAACGAAAAAACAAATGGTCAGTTAATATTTATTTATTACCTACTTACTTTACCAACTTTGAGTAAGAGGGTCGTGCGTGGCCTAGTGGTCGAATATTAGTATGGATACGTGTTTTATTTCGTGAAGTAATCGTAACCAATTAAGGGTAGACGATAGCAACGTGGCGGGAAATTCAAAATGTTCACAGTTTTTTACATTTTGTAGCTAAACTGAGCTATTTTTGTTCAGCGATTTTTCGTTCGCGGCAATAAAACAGCATTATTTTCATTATTGTAAACAACAGAACAACAATAATTCGGCCGATTATGTGTTCTGGTCTACGACAAGTTTTTTGGGCAATACCACTGCTTCGTAGACCAGAACACATAATCGGCTGAATTATTGTTGTACTGTTGTTTACAATAATGAAAAGAATACGGTTTTATTCTCGCGAACGAAAAATCGCTGAACAAAAATAGTTCAGTTTAGCTACAAAATGTAAAAATCTGTGAAAATTTTGAATTTCCCGCCACCTTGCTATCGTCCACCCTTAATGTTATTGTAATTGTAGGTTACGTTAATTCCAGCCGAAAACGCTAAAAGACAATTAACATTACAACAAAGTCTACAAGTAAAGGATTATTGGGATTCATCGCATCACAAATCTCAAGAAATACAATTGTGCTTTTTTTTTTCATAGTGTTAACGCTTCCGTTTCCGCTTCCGTTTCCGTTTCCGCTTCCGTTAAGATTTACTTTTGACATCTGTTTCCGTTTCTGCTTCCGTTATGCAAGTTCCGTTGCATCACTAGTTTTTCCAGAATTTTACGTTTAGTTCACGTTGAATTTTTCTTGCATCTTGCTTCTTGAGAGAGAGAGAGAGAGAAAGAGAGAGAACACTACTGTATATCAGAAATGACGATATTTGACAGTTAAAGCGCTGTGCATAGTGAATCGCCCGCGCGCAACGAAAAATGCACAAAATCGATTCCTGTATCAAATACACTAAAAAAAATCTAAAATTTTCACCTATCAAACCCTAGAATTAGTCGAGACCTATCTAAAACAGCCAGTTTCGTGATATTTTGCTTGAAAAAAAATAGGCGGCGCACTTTTTTTCAAGCAAAATATCTTGCAATCTGTTATGGATATCAAAACAAAACTGGCTGTGTTAGATAGGTCTCAACTAATTCTAGGCTTTGATATGTGAACATTTTCGATTTTTTTAGTGTATTTGATACAGGAATCGATTTTGTGCATTTTTCTTTGCGCGCGGGCTAATTTACTGTGCCCAGCGCCTTAAGGCTCGGTATAAGGCTAACTAGCGCCACCAATGTCAAAAAAAGAAGAAAAAAGAAGTTTCTAAAAAAATCCTAAGATGAGCCTATGCGCCATGCTTTTCTAGATTTTTAAGTGTAGATACCCGCTTCGGAACTTACTTTTAAGCTAAAAAATTTTCGATAACCGCCAAAAGCGGCCGTTTTTGGCGGTTATCGAAAATTTTTTAGCTTAAGACTAGAAATTGAGTTGGGTACCTACACTTAAAAATCTAGAAAAGCATGGCGCATGAGCTCATCTTAGGATTTTGTCAGAAACTTCTTCTGAAGGGACATATGATTTTTTCAACATTGGTGGCGCTAGTTAGCCTTATACCGAGCCTTAAAACGCACTTTGAAAGCCCTCGATGATGACTAAACCGCCATCTATTTCCCCATTATCGGCCATCCATTTCTTAGGCTTAAGAAGTCTAGGAGCTCATTTCTCGGCAACTGTATACGCTTCTATAATAAGATCCCAACAGATATCCTAAGTTTACCAGAGGCCCGATTAAAAAAATGAGTAAGGCACACGTTGTGCCAAAAGGCCTATTACAAAATAGATGATTATCTAAATGACAAAGAAGTCTGGCACTAAACCAGTTCAGCGCACGATCACCACACTTACCAATGTGTTATTTTTTAAGTACCTACCTGCATTACAAAATGTATTATTTTTTAAGCACGAGATCCTTGGAGTTTCTTTACCATGCTTCTTCTCCAAGAACGATCAGAGCTAGTGAAGCTGGAGAAAAAAAAGTAGCTAGATACTTAGTATTAGATAGTAATAAGTATCTGATTTATATACTTTTTTAACTTTAGATAATATTTTGACGTTCAATGTAATTAATTTATTTATGGCATATTGAATAAAAACAATTGATTCTGATTCTGATTCATTCCAGGCTCTACAACATAGCCCTGAAGACCGGCCCGAAGCTCGTTCGGGTCCTGAACATCGGCGCCCAGCCCACCAGCGTCCTCGCTGGAGTCAAGATCTTGGACAGCCTCGGAGGAACCGCGGTCGACTTCACTCCCATACCTGACACCAACACATTGCTCATACTGAGGGGCAACGGGGATGTCTATATGATCGAATGCGATTTGACGACGAAGAAGTAAGTTTACTGGAGTATAGACCGCCAATGCATGGCGATTGGCGGTCTACACTCCAAGCAGTAGAGAATACCAGTCAAAAGGTTACCCCAAGTTTGTAGGTACTTGGTTAAAATAAAGCGTTTGTTTTGCGCAGCGTGTTCTGTGTGACTTTCAGTGACATTGCGTGTATGTCCCTAGTCTGTGCAAGTTTGAAAATGTTTTTCTTTGAGTGTATGCCAGTATGCCTCTTTTTTCCATTGTTTTAGGTATTTCTATTCTATCTATATTTTTATTTTTTGTTTTACTTTTTTAGTTATACTTTGGGCTCTGGCAGAATACCAGCGCTATGAGCACGGGTAGCTACCTACCCGTCTCACAGCACACGCTGAGTCAGAGCCCTTTTTACTGACCACTGCGCACAGTGGAAATTGGGTAGGTATAGGTACTATGAGTTAGGTAGGTATGTATGTGGAGGTCGTTCCATCTGTTTAGTATTTTTAAGTTAGTAACTACCTAATTCTAAGTAAGTAAGTAAGTAAGATATTTATTCACAAGATAAAACACAGTACAATGATACTAAGAACTAAAAAGTACATGTAGGTATTAGTTCTATAAGTTGTAATTTGTGGTCAGTGAAATAAACGCTTTCTATTCTTTCTATTCAGTAATTAGTGACAATATTGCATCGTTGTTTTTGTCTCTGGCGCATTATATTTCATAGGTAAAGCTCGCGCCAAGAAAGAAGTCCCACAGGTTAAAGGGTTTTTAGTGTTATAGATTTAAGGACCTTGCTGAGGGACTTCTTTAATATCGCAAGCTCTACATTCAGCTTGATCCCACAAAAAAATATAAAATTACTGTCAGAATTTCGTCTCTAATTACTGCTTAAAGTTTATCTTTGGATGATCTATGCAAAGAACTATAGCAAGCTACCGCCAGTAACATACTTTCTTTAAGGCTGGAAGACAAGTTTTTAGGGCAGTACCACTGCTTCGTAGACCAGAACACATAATCGGCTGAATTATTGTTGTTCTGTTGTTTACAATAATGAAAAGAATACGGTATTATTCTCGCGAACGAAAAATCGCTGAACAAAAATACTTCAGTTCAGCTACAAAATGTAAAAGTCTGTGAAAATTTTGAATTTCCCGCCACCTTGCTATTTCTCCCTGAGTTGGCATGTCGAGATTTCCCGCCTAATTTACATATACTTTACATAAACTCACCACAATATTTCCTCACTATCACAAGGATCGCATCTGAAGCCACGCTATCAGCCTAGCTTAGAGAAGCAGATCTAATAGTTGAAAACACCGAACTAAATCCATAGAATGCGCATTACGTATAAAATCACAATAAAAACTTGTCCCCACAGAAACAAATGATATCAGCAATAGAACAATACGAAACATCATTTCGACCGTACGTCTAATATTCGAATGTCAACCTTATTGCATTAGTGTACAGTTTTACTTTAATTGCATAGACTACGAGCAAATAAGCTCCCAAAGGCAGTTTGGACATCTATTTTTCCAGACACATTTCAGAGTTCTATGTTGTATCTAGTTTTATCCTTGATCAAAGGTTGAAAACCATCAATGGCTACCTAGCTAGTTACCACCAAATGTTTCACTCTGTTTTCAGCCCAAACCCGCCATCTTTGATTGGTCCTCTGACGATGTACCCGCCAGCTGACGACAACTACGGAGAGGAATCCTGCTGCATCACCATAGTCGATGGCGCCACCAAGCCCTCAGTGGTTGTCATAGCAACCTGCTCCACTATTCTGTACCACTGTTTGCTTCTGCCGGAGTCCGTCTCGCTTGATGAGGTAACTTTTTTATCTTATCTAAAATTTAATGATTCAATTAAACAACATATAAAAGAGACTAATTCTAGTTTGGGGACTGGGAACCTGTGTAATCTGTAGTACAAATAATTTTAGTTTTTACTTTAAATTTTTACCTACCTACCTTTACCCTACCTTTTTTTTACCTTAAATAAAATGTAAAGAAATAAAAAAAATCATTTAAATTTTTTATTTAAATTTGGTTTGAAACGGGTTCCGTAACCACGTCGTAATAATAAAATTAATTATTATTTTACCAACAAAAATAACCGTGTTTCGACCCGTTTCGAACCAAATTAAGAGTTCTCCATCTATCTATTTCTGAATATCTCCAACCACAATAAAATACTCTTTCAAACCCAGTTTTGATGTTCAATGTAATTTGTTTAAAGCATATTGAATAAAAACCTTTGCCTTTGACTTGAGTCGATAAATGGGTAGGTAATGTATGAGGTAGTGACCACCCCTGGTGTCAGAGTTTTTAGGCCGCTTATAGGGCCTCTGACGTGGCTTAACGATTGTTATTAATCAATAACAACCGGGACCAACTGTTTAACGTGCCTTCCGAAGCACGGAAGCGGTCAGATATTATTGCCACTAGCGGTCACCCATCCGTGGACTGACCACGGCCGATGCTGCTTAACTTTGCCAATCGATTAAGATGTGAGCTCTTCCAATCGATAAATTCCACTTCGCGAATCTCTGAGCAAAATTGACAAAGCGCCTCCTTTTTTGCAGACCATATCAGACAAGAAAGAGACGAACAGCTACGCCCTCTACGTGATAGAAGCGGTTGAGTTAAACATCGTTTTGAATCAGGACGAAGTCATGCCGTATTCCTATCCTGTGCATCTGTACCCTGTAAGTATTCAGTCTTAGGTTTCATACGTTTTCAAGCGGGTGCTGAAACCTTCGATCAAGGATAAAACTAGATACAACATAGAACTCTCAAATGTGTCTGGAAAAATAGATGCCCAAATTGCCTTTGGGAGCTTATTTGCTCGTAGTCCATGCAATTAAAGTAAAACTGTACACTAATGCAATAAGGTTGACATTCGAATATTAGACGTATGGTCGAAATGATGTTTCGTATTGTTCTATTGCTGATATCTTTTGTTTCTGTGGGGACAAGTTTTTATTGTGATTTTAAACGTAATGCGGATTCTATGGGATTTAGTTCGGTGGCTGAAACAATTAAAACAGTACAAAGCACCCAGAGAGGACGGTATCACTACAGGGGGCTATTTGTCGGGAATCTCGCATTCGACACATCTCGAAGGAAAAATCTCATGTCATTTCGATCTCGACTGCCCCCGACCACTCGATTCATGTCGAGCGAAAAAAGCAAACATCTCGAAGAAAACTCGTGCTTCATTTATTTAAAGTGTTTAGATTAAAGCAACTTCCAGCGCTGGAATGCTACTGGAATAATGTAGCACTGGAATGCACTAGAATCATTCCAGTGCATTCCAGTAGCGGTTAACATTATTCCAGTAACATTCCAGCATTCCAGCGCTGGAATAATGTAAATCGGGCATAACATTATACGGCTATTTTAATTTCCATGAGATCTTGTGATTATTAGCTCGATGTAAAAAAAAAATATTGGATGAATTCGTGACAATAGGAGATGTGACAAACCGCAAACTGAGATTTTTCCTTCGAGATGTGTCGAATACCAGATTCCCGAGAGTTAACCCCCTGAGCTACCTGAAAGCTGGAGGCGTGCGGTGGTAAAAGAATTGATTAATGTACTCATTGTTTTTTTTTATCTATTCCAGTGTCCAGGCCACAGCGGGACTTACACGTGCCTCCACGCAGCCGGCGTCCACGCTGTGACGTTACCTATTGTTGCTAAGCTGAAGGAATTCATGGCGGCCGATGAGGGTAAAATAAATCCTACTACCTTCCTATCCTTCCTACTTCCTACTAATAATATTTTTGCGAAAGTTTGTAAGTGTGGATGGATGGATGTTAGTTACTCTTTCACGCTGAAACGGCTGAACGGATTTGGGTGAAATTTGGAATAGAGATAGCTTAGATATCAGAATGACACATAGGCTACATATTATCACGCTTTTACACTTAGGAGCATAGTAAAGCACATATCTTTTTTATCCTGTGTTTATGTAATTTAATTATTGTTGTTTATGTACATCTACTACCTTCTCTATTTTTACTGGTCCAATCCGTCCCAAGGTTGTCTGGAAGAGATCGCTTTTAGCGATAAGACCGCCATCTGTACTATTAGGTTAAGAAAAATCCTGTTAACATTTAATTTCTGGTGTACAATAAAGTGTTCTCTATCTATCTATCTATCTTTTTTCTGTAGTCCACGCGGACGAAGTCGCGGGCAAAAGCTAGCTAGCTAGAAAACGCATAACTTCTTCAAAGTGGAAGTGGGCACCTGGCGAGATATACCGATGGCAGATGGACAAAGTCCATTGCGGAATGGCGACCCTGAAAGAGGAAGACATCGGTTGGCAAAACGAATCAGCATTCCAAACGCAGGTATGTGTTCACCTGCGTTTGGAATGCTGATTCGTTTTTCCGTTACGGAAAAATTCCGCCTGTATGTAGCCGGCTTTAATCAATGTCAAACTGGTTGTGCAATAAATTAAAAACTATCCAGCCCATAGGTAAAGCCCACTGCTGGGCATAGGCCTCTTCCTCTTTACGCCAACCCCCTGATGACGACGCTTGATGTTGACGGTTGATGTTGACGGTTGATGTTGACGGTGCGGTGTACAACCACCCTAAAAGTAGGCTTACAAAGAAATAAATGTCTTAATTTAGATTTGTAACAATTTGTATTTAATTTTGTAAATAATGTGTAAATATTTGAAGTGCATGATAAAGTTCTCACTGGAAAATACTTAATTATGCATGAGGTATTCATCTGTAATTGGAGGTGTAGTAAGCGAAAATCTTGTGCAACTTTTGTAGATGAATCATATTAAATAAAATAAAAATAAAAAAATCATTTCCATTTCCACAGCCGACATCGAAACAATCCTCTCCACGGTGACTTCTAAACCGAGCACGGCTCGATACCTCGTCTGCACACACGGTGGCGGGGGTCAGTTTAGACCCCCTTGCGGGTTGACTGCCGTGGCACCGCCGCTACCCGCCGCGCTCATACTCTGTGGCCCCACACTGGTTACTAGGTTAGTAGTTTGATTAACTGGTTCCTGGGCTGTACTGGAAGGGTTTCACTCATATGGGTCATTTGTGACCTGCTTGTCCACACGGTTCCTCTACCGGTCTCGTCCATACTCTAACTTAATTCTTTTCGACGCCATGTCTAAATTGAGCACGGCTCGCTACCTCGTCTGCATGCACGGCGGCGGGGGTCAGTTTAGACCCCCTTGCGGGTTGACTGCTGTGGCGCCGCCTCTACCCGCAGTTTAGTACAGTTAGTCGGTGGGTTTGACCCCCTCACTGACATGGTCCTTCTACCCACTGCTCTCATAAATGTGGCCCCACACTGGTTACTAGCTTGGTTTGACTCGCGTGGGTCTGTTATGACCCCCTCAAATGGTGCCTCTACCGGTCACGCTCATACTCTGACATCATTCTTTCTGACGTCTTGACTACTCTTGACTGAGCACGACTCGCTGCCTCTTTTATTGAATTATAATTAAATATTACAGATATCTGGAACCGTACGACTTGGAAGAGCAGCTTTACAAAGAGCTTCAACTGAAGAACCCGGCGTTGGAACAAGACGACATCAACAAAATATTGAAAGAGGTAAACATCTAATAATCATTAAGATAATATAGCGCAAACAGAGAAATCGTTTTACTACCCTTAATTATTATCCATTTTAATTAAAAGTTGTATTAAACGCGGTAGGCTCATTTCCTTTCCGAAAATATCGACAGAACTGTCTTAAGGCGCGGTGCATAGTGAATAGCCCGAACGCCGATTTTTTTAGTGTATTTGATACAGGAATCGATTTTGTGCATTTTTCTTTGCGCGCGGGCTAATTCACTATGCCCAGCGCCTTAAAAGATTTTTTGCGCGCTAATATTACTATTTTTTTTTTAATCAGTCCTTTGTGCTTCTACTTAAGACGATGGTTTACTAGTGTAAAGCTTATTAGGGTGCACTTATTATCCTACCGGCTGCGCCAGGTAAATCAGGTGGGCAGCTGGGATCGCGTCAATCAAAGGCACAGAACACTATACCCTAATCAAAGGCCGTGTATGATTTTAGACTAATCGTTTATTGTGCCACTCGTTAGACTAATCGTTTATTGTGCCACTCGCATCATGCATGGCTACCTACATACATCGACAACTAGCGCTGCCAATGAAAATAAAATCCTTTTTTTATATTTTTATTCAACTATATGAAGAAAAAAACTAAGGCCTTTGCATCTACGTAATGAGATGATTTATACAGCGTCCAGTGGCACCTTCACTCACACTAGCCTTTGCATCTACGTAATGAGATGATTTATACAGCGTCCAGTGGCACCTTCACTCACACTAGCCTTTGCATCTACGTAATGAGATGATTTATACAGCGTCCAGTGGCACCTTCACTCACACTAGATGGGTAAAGGGACCACTCGGCGCTGCAGTGCCTTGGACATTGATTTTTTTAGATGAAGTAGGCTTGCCCAGCACCTATACCATCCTGACAGCTTAGTGTGGAGCCAACTAAGCTGCGCATATGAAAATAAACTGTGAATTCCCCTTGCAGCGACAACGGCTCTCCTTCACGTCTATTCTCCAAGAGATCCTGGGCCGAGACGTCTCCCAGCCACTGCTCAAGATTGACAGGAAAGAGGAGCCTACTCCCAAAGAGACTTTAGAGGTAAGATCCTGTCTCGAACTGTGCAAAGTAACCTAGTTCATAGTTAATTTATTTGCCTCATAATGGTATTACATAGATCTTACATAATTGAACGAGCGAGCGAAGTTCTCCGAGTCTACTGGAACAATCCGGCGTTTGTATGTATGTATGTATGTATGTATGTATGTATGAATGTTCGTTCGACGATAACTTGAGTAAATTTGGTCGGATCGTTATGAAATTTGGTAGGCGGGTAAATTAAATTAAAAGAATTTTTAAGTTCGAACATGAGCCAAATCGGTCGAGGGGTTGCCGAGATATGGGGTTGTTAAGTTTATATGGGGTCGCGAGTTCACAGTTCGGGGCGAACCACTAGTAATTAAAATTTCACATTATGTACCCTGTAAGGGCATTGCATATTTTGAGTAGGTATTTACATTAGGTTGTAATAATAATTCATTTCAATAGTAAAGCATTAATTAAAAATTGATTATATAAAATATTTGATAATTAGTTAGATTGTAAATTAGATTATTTGCTGGGGTGTGAGATTGGGACCATTTTCACTTCAATGTCTTGTCTGTTATGAATTCTTCAAAAGAATAGTATTTTTTGCTAATCAGTAGCTCATTTAGTCGACTTGCAAACCTAAGCCGCGGCGCGAATATACTCCAGCGAGGAATATGCCTTTACCCTTATGCTCCTATACCCTTACCTAAGCAGCCCGAGTTTGTTTCAACTGTTGACAAAATGTGACAAATACGGGCATAAAAAAAATGTGTTAATAACTAATAAAAAATTAAATACCTCCGACATTTAAGCTTAAAATTAGCCTCAAATTATCTAAGAACACTTGCTAGAAAGCCAGCCTGCCTTAAAATATAAAAAACCGCATCCAAATCGGTTCACCCATTTAAAAGGGACGGCACCTATCTATCTAGGCAGATAGACACACGCGCAAAGTGCTCAAACACCCCTCATTTTGGGTCACGGGTTAAGAAATACAAAAATTTAAGAAAATGCGAGCGAGAGGGCTGCCAGTGAAAAAGGTTCGCGCTCACAATCAGAGAAAACATGAGCCAAATCGGTCGAGGGGTTGATGAGATATCGGGTCGCGAGTTCATAGTTCGGGGCGAACGTTCGTTGGCTCATGTTCGAACTTAAAAATTCTCTTTGCCTCATTTACCCGCCTACCAAATTTCATGACGATCCGACTAAATTTACTCAAGTTATCGTCGAACGAACATTCATACAAACATACATACATACATACACACATACAAACGCCGGATTGTTCCAGTATACTCGGAGAACTTCGCTCGCTTCGCTCGCTCGTTCAATTATTAAACTTAAGGCGCTGTACATAGTGAATAGCCCGCGCGCCAAGAAAAATGCACAAAATCGAGTCCTGTATCAAATACACTAAAAAAATCGAAAATTTTCACATATCAAACCCTAGAATTAGGTGAAACCTATCTAAAACAGCCAGTTTCGTGTTGACATTCATAAACGTTTTGAAGATATTTTTGATGAAAAAAAATAGGCGGCGCACTTTTTTTCAAACAAAATATCTTGCAATCTGTTATGGTTATCAACACAAAACTGGCTGTTTTAGATAGCTCTCACCTAATTCTAGGGTTTGATATGTGAACATTTTCGATTTTTTTTTGT
Organism: Zelleria hepariella; assembly: GCA_949319315.1. NCBI lineage: Eukaryota > Metazoa > Arthropoda > Insecta > Lepidoptera > Yponomeutidae > Zelleria > Zelleria hepariella. The sequence continues at coordinate 2,534,912 of OX439396.1, read as the reverse complement.
GTATTTGATACAGGAATCGTTTTTGTGCATTTTTTTTGCGCGCGGGCTAATTCACTATGCCCAGCGCCTTAACTTGTGTAAGAGGTAAAAGGTGGCATGCTCAGCATGTCCCGTCAGAGTTTTGTGTGCTAGGTACACGCTTCTTGACGACACTGTTTTTCAGCACTCGCCTTTCCAAGACTATAACTAAAACCTTAAACATACACCTAGCTACGTAATCATAAAAATGGTTGGTGGTTATTTTAATTATCTAAGTAATGCCTTTTTAGTACACACTTCTTAGTAGAGGATGATGAAATGAGATGAATCGATAGATCAACTTCGTAATGAGTTTCTGATTTAAACAGGGTGTTAAAAGACCGCTGACAGACCCGAAAGGAACGCATACTACCCCTAGATACCAAAACAAAGTACTTTTTCGATAAATTATTGCTGGGAAATGATTTTGGTTTTTTAGGTTATTACGCAATAGACGTGTAACGCACAGAAGTCATATTACGCAAGCGTTGGCATAAGTTTATTCTACTTACACTTGGGGTGCCGATGTTTAAAATACGTTGCGGGTTGCAATTTTGACGTCATTTTTTGTAAGAAATATTCAAAATTTTGATATGGCTTGAGAAGAAATGTTAAGTACTTGATACTGAATACATTTCAGCAAAAATAAAGTTTTTAAAAGTCTGAATTTGAACCTCAGTATCTCGGAAACCGTTAATTTCCCAATAATTTATTTATGGCATATTGAATAAAAACAATTGATTCTGATTCAAATTTTTCCAGTTCCTGTCCCAAGCCACGCTGAAGCTGCGCCAGGAGTACATGGCTCGTCAGCAGCGAGGGTTGGAAGCTATCAGGAAGAAGGTGACCGGCCTGCGAGCCCTGAAGCGGCAGCAGACTGAATGGCACGACGACTTGAAGGTAATACTTTAAACCAGTGGCGGAACCAGGATTTTGGTTTGGGGGGGGCTTGAACCGAATGACCGTAGGTTTTCAAGACAAAAAAGCATACAACATTTTGTTTTATAGACGGTCTCAGTTGCTTTTGGGGGGCTTGAGGCCCTTAGCCCCCCCCCCCCCCCCCCCCTAAATCCGCTAGTGCTTTAAACACTAAGGTTTCACAACGTTTTGCGGACGGTTCTAACAGTGTCACTGGCAGTGTTTGTTGTGGCTGAACTGAACAGTGAATAAGCCGATTTGGGAGCGGCACAGTCAGGCCCGGATTTAAGGGGGGGCAAAGGGGGCAACCGCCCAGGGCCTCCACAAGAGAGGGGCCCCCATATAAATTGAACTTATTAAAAAAACAGTAAAAAAACAAATATGCAGGCCTTGTTAAACACTCATTCTAGCACACAAATAGTCGGCATTCCATTAGCAGTGAAGCTCGTCATACATCAGCATCATTTTTTTCTGATTGGAAAATTAAAGGGTTCTCGCAAAAACAAAAGGGCCTCCACACCTTTGATGCCCCAGGGCCTCCACACTTCTAAGTCCGGCCCTGGGCACAGTCGATAAAAATATCATCATCATCAGCCCACCTCCGCCCACTGCCAAGGTATACATGTGTGACTTTAGTTTATGTCAAAGCTCCGTGCTTTTATTTTATTTGTTATAGCACTCGCTGACCGTGAAGGAAAACATCGTGAGGAAACCTGAGCGTATGAGATACCATCAACGCGAAAATCGCCAATCCCCATTGAGCACGCGTGGTGATTAAGCTCTAACTCTCTCTGTGAGAGAAGGCCTTTGCCCACCTAGTGGCACATGTATAGGCTACGTCTTAGTTTTTTAGCAATACCAGTTGCTAACGGTGAAGGAAAACATTGTTTAGACTCCGTACGTTTATTGACTTTTTGTTTAATTTTGCAGAAAGAAATATCCGCCGCTGAAGGGCAAGCGATGGTGTTGAGAGAAAAGTGCTCTCTGGCCGAGAAACATCAAGACGACCTCAAATATAGGTAATTAAAGCTTATTTCTGCGTAACCTAGACTTTAAGGGCCTAATAAGGGGCTCAAGCCCCCCCAAAAGCATCTGAGACCCTCTACAAAAATAAATGTTGTATACTTTTTAATCTTGAAAACCTAGTACGCTCATTGGGTTCAAGCCCCCCCAAAACCAAAATACTGGATCCGCCACTGGGCCTCTACTAACTTAACAAGCTCCACCAATGAAAATATATTTAAATAGGTAACTTTTGTAAACACCGGACACATAGTATTGTAAACCTTTACATTTTCGTTGCAAAGTCGTTTTGGCACCTTAGGAAGCCCAATTGTGATCGATTTTATGTTTAAGCTTGTACATTATTTTACCACAATTCGGAACCCAAAGTTTTTTGTTCGAAAGTCCGTTATTGGCTTAAGACGACATACGTCTCACAACTAGCGCCGCCAATGGAAAAAAAAAATCATATCTTTGTTTTGGATGCGTTTTTAGCAAAAAACGCTCCTGAGATTTCTCAACGCGAGGCTTAACTATTTTTAGGACCTAAAGTTTGGATACCAGATCCTAGAACTTAAGAATGCAATCCTGGAATCCAAAACTTAGGTCCTAAAAATAGTTAAGCCTCGCGTTGAGAAATCGCAGGAGCGTTTTTGCTAAAAACGCATCCAAAACAAAGATATGATTTTTTTTTCATTGGCGGCGCTAGTTGTGAGACGTATGTCGTCTTAATCTTATTTTTAGACTAATTTAAATACTTTTCATTTTGGTCCAGTAGTTTTGTTTTTATGCGCTAAAATGTTTTGTTCCTATGACCGCCAACAGTGTGCAGACCGTCGCGTGACGTCATAAAACCATATCTTTGAAACGTTGTAAAATCCAAACTACTGAACCAAAATAAAAAATATTGAAATTAGTTTCTCAATATTGTCTAAAGATAAGATTACGCCAATAACGGAAACTTTGGGTTCCGAATTACCTAAAGACTCTCTCGATCCATCTTTCCATCCCCAGATGCTCGGCCGTGATCCGCGCGCTCCGCGCCAGCTCCTCGACCACTCCGGCTGAGCTGGAGCTGCTGAGAGAGCTGGAGAGGTTCCGTGAGATGCGAGAGACCTTCGCCGACCAGATGCTGAGGCTCAAAGAACGCGCCAACCACAAGACACAAGAGGTAAAAAACTAAGGCCTTTACATCTACGTAATGAGATGATTTATACAGCGTCCAGTGGCACCATCACTCACACTAGATGGGTGAAGAGACCACTCGGCGCTGCAGTGCCTGGGTCATTGTTTTAGATGGAGTAGGCTTGCCCAGCACCTATACCATCCTGACAGCTTAGTCGACCTAGCCCACAGGAAAGACAGGTCAATACGTGTGGAGCCAACTGAACTGCGGGTTTCCTCACGATGTTTTTCTTCCTTCACAAGAGGTAGGATACGAAATAATGCGAAATACAGAACAAATGGAACAAAATTTGACCTTGACAGGCAAAGCGACCTTTTAATGGTCGAAAAACGTTAGGTCAGGTTACGGATGTGGTCGTTCTGCCACCAGACGGGTGAAAGCGAGAGTTCTCAGAGTCTACTGGAACAATCCGGCGCTTGTATGTTTGTATGTTCGTTCGACGACAACTTGAGTAAATTTGGTCCGATCGTCATGAAATTTGGAAGATAATCTCATGAGGTAGTGGCCACCCCTGGTGTCAGAGTTTTTAGGCCGCCCAAAGGGCCTCTGACATAGTTATTTATCAACAACCGGGACCAACCTTTTAACGTGCCTTCCGAAGCTAAGGGGCTCAAGCCCCCAAAAGCATATCTAAGACCGTCTATGAAACAAAATGCTTTTTTATCTTGAAAACCTACGCTCATTGGGTTCAAGCCCCCAAAAGCATATCTAAGACCGTCTATGAAACAAAATGCTTTTTTATCTTGAAAACCTACGCTCATTGGGTTCAAGCCCCAAGTAAAAAGTTACACATATGTAACCTGGAGTCGCCAGTTCAACAACAACAACTACAGAGCACAGAGCCGAATGTATGTATTGCTCGTAGTTTTTACTTATCGAAACCAACGGTTAAACATTTCCACTTTCATAATTACAGATAGAGAAGTGGCAAGAGGAGTACAAGAAAAAGGACATCGCCCTCGGCAAGTCTCACAGCGACACCATCTCCTCCATACTTCAACAACAGTGAGTACCTACTTATCTATACGGGCAATTTTTAAATAGCTTTTTTCCACAGACACGCCAACTTCTAAATGTGATTTCCAAAAACTTTTGTTCTGCAACATTCAGTGCCGGATTAGCCATATAGCAGGAGTTGGGGGCATTTGGAGGCCCCGCGTGCTTTCTGAACGAAAAAATATATATTTAGATTACAAAAAAAAAAATTCGCTTATTTTTTGTAGAAAGGTCCATGAATTTGCAGTTTCAGAAATTGATATCATTTTCATTTTTAAGCGGAAAATATTAAATTGTATACAACTAGCACCGCCATTGAAAAAAAAACATATCTTTTTTGCTAAAAACGAAGACACGCGCGTCATGGGTCCCTAGATATTGGATGGAACATTTTAAATTGAGTTTAAATCCAGGAAAGTTTTTTGTAACAGTTTTGTATTATTTCATACCATAAATTGATACCTAATAAAGAAAACCAAGGGCCCCTTGATAGAATTTGCTACAAGCGCTGGATTAATCCGGCACTGGCAACATTCGACGATAACTTGAGTAAATATTGTCGGATCTAAACATTTATAATAAGTGGAAAAAATTCACTCGGGATAGGACTTGAACCCGCAACCTCTCGCATACCGTGCAGGCGCTCTACCAATTGAGCTACCGAGTCAAGTAACTGTCGATGCGAATTTCTTCAACTAGTCTCCGTCAACTGGACGTCTTATTGTCGGATCGTCACGAAATTTGGTGGTAAACGAAATTAAAAAAAAAATTAAGGTGAAACATGAGCCAAATCGGTCGAGGGGTTGCCGAGATATGGGGTTGTACTGTTTATATGCAAAGCACGTGCGCCTGAGCTAATGGTGTTAGCAAAAAGTTACACATCTGTAACTGTTGTCGCGATTTCAGTTTGGCGTGAACTACAAGTATAAATAGGTATAAATATAAAACTTTGGACCTTCCTTACCTAAGGAACGTGTTAATCCGTCCCATGAGTACTCAAAACACGTCAAAAAGCCATCTGGTTTGTTCTAAAATAAATCCTATTTCCATTGCAGGACGTCACAAATCTCAACCCTGATCGAGGAGACCAAACTGCTAAAGGACCAACTCAGTATTGTATAGTGCCATGCTTCTTAGAATTTCTGTAACTTACTTTAAATAAATTGTGTATTTTTTATGGACTGTGTTTTGTACGGCATGTTGACTGAAATCTAAAAGATCTAAAATTCCTAACAATCTAAAAATATTACTTACATAGTTTTGTAGTTTTGTTACTTTTATAGTTTTGTTTATTAGATTAGGTAGTGAACAAACGGTGCGGTGGTGGTCTAGTGGGTAGAAAATTGGACTCTGAAGCGAGAGGTCCCAGGTTCGATTCCCGGTGCGGTCATGTATCTATGACTTTATTTAATTTCAAGGTTACATACATTTGTGAACTTGTAGTAGGTACAACCAATCGCTAACGGTGAAGGAAAAACATCGTGAGGGAACCCGCGGCTTATTGGCTCCACACGTCTTTCCTGTAGACTAGGCCGACTAAGCTGTCAGGATGGTATAGGTGCTGGGCAAGCCTACTCCATCTAAAACAATGTCCCAGGCACTGCAGCGCCGAGTGGTCTCTTCACCCATCTAGTGTGAGTGAAGGTGCCACTGGACGCTGCATAAATCATCTCATTACGTAGATGCAAAGGCCTTAGCTTTTTTTTATTAGATTACCTAGTGAACGGACAGGAAAACCTGACTTTTTGAGTATCATCATTGAAAAACACACTTTTTGAGTATCTTTTTTATTATCATTTAGTTGAGATTTTTTTAAGATTCATAGTCATTACATAACTCTACACAGTACTTAAACTATTGTCTTTTTGCATACATTATAAAATCAATGTATGTACACAGCTACGCTACAAAATAAATGCTATAGGTAGCTGCTAACTAGATTAGGTCACATCTTAAAACACTAGTATGTAGATGTATCTATTATTTATCAAATTCTGAACATTGAATATTAGAATTCGCAAGTCTAGATGTTGCGTTTAAACAATATTTTAGCGTCCATAAAGACTTAGGCCCGCCACACACAGACGGAAAAAAATGAATCGGGATTCCGAACACAGTGACTGCATACAAGTCTATGGACCTACCACACACATACGGTTTTTTTTCGTCCGGAATTTTCATTTATTTGTATGCAGTTGCTGCGTTCGGAATCCCCATTCGTTTTTCCGTCTGTATTTGGCGGGCCTTAAAATCAATACATCAAATGAGCTATACCTACCTAAACCTAATATTCTTATCCATTGCATTTTTTTTATCTTTACGCTTCATTTTGGCCCTAAATAGGCCGCATATTTCTTCAGTTACTTTGGTGTTAATACAAGAACAAAACCGCTCGGGACAGGACTTGAACCCACAACCTCTTGCATACCGTGCAGACACTCTACCAATTGAGCTAGGTAGTTGGAATTTATATCTTCCAAGGAAGAGATTTTTACAGCAATATCCCTGGGGTCACTTTTTTTTTTCTTTCCGGTCATTACCCAAAAAATGCGCCCAGTCTTCTCAAGCCCTTATTAAAAAGCTACCTACTTATGCAACGTATAAGGCGCCGTGCATAGTGAATAGCCCGCGCGCAAAGAAAAATGTACAAATCGATACCTGTATCAGATACACTAAACGAATCGAAAAGTACACATATAAAACACTAGAATTAGGCGAGAGCTATCTAACACAGTTAGTTTCTTGTTGACATTAAAAAAAGTTTTGAAGATATTTTCGCTGAAAAAAAATTGGCGGCGCGCTTTTTTTCAGCGAAAATATCTTGCATGCTGTTATGGATATCAACATGAAACTATCTGCGTTAGATAGCTCTCACCTAATTCTAGTGAAAGTCAATGAAAACAATACTTTTCTCCCGCCACAGCGTTCACATTTGATTAATTTAAAAATCAACGGAACGAAACAGCAAAAAAAAATTTTGGTTGTGATCCCTATCACCGGGCGCTATGACCCTGTAAAAAGAGTTAGGATCTTTTGTAACACCTTGTATATGTAGGTACTTTTTCGATTTGTTTAGTGTATCTGGTACAGGAATCGATTTTGTACATTTTCGGGCTAATTCACTAGGCACGGCGCCTTAACAAAGACTATCAGCAGTCGATGAGCGGTCCCCAGAACATCTTGGACACTCGCTTCTCATCCTCCGTAAAGAAGAAGTCCTTGCCGAGCTTCACGAACTCTTTGAGGGACAATTTGCCGTCCTGGAAGAGATGAGAACATTTATGAATACCTTAGATCTTCACTATACATTCATTAGATGGGCACTACGTTTTACTTAAGGCGCTGGGCATAGTGAATTAGCCCGAGCGCAAAGAAAAATGCACAAAATCGATTCCTGTATCAAATACACAAAAAAAATCGAAAATGTTCACATATCAAACCCTAGAATTAGTTGAGACCTATCGAACACAGCCAGTTTTATGTTGATATCCATAACAGATTGCAAGATATTTTGCTTGAAAAAAAGTGCACCGCCTATTTTTTTTCAAGTAAAATATCTTCAAAACGTTTATGAATGTCAACACAAAACTGGCTGTTTTAGATAGGTCTCACCTAATTCTAGGGTTTGATATGTGAACATTTTCGATTTTTTTTGTGTATTTGATACAGGAATCCATTTTGTGCATTTTTCTTTGCGCGCGGGCGATTCACTATGCACGGCACCTTAACAATACCTTTGAGCTGTACGATAATAGTCCCTGTCGCATTGTAATAAGAAAAAGTGGTTTTATTAGGTGAAATGGACTCTAGTCCTCTCTGAGACCAAGGCTTAATTGTTTAACTTTTGAATCTATCGCAATTTCTTTCAATGGTAAGTATTGGAATCATGGTTGTGATTGCGAGTTTAGAATGGTTGCTAACAGAACGAATAAGTAATAACACCATGATTCCCGGTGCGGACATGTATCTAAGACTTTGTTTAATTTCAAAGTTACGTACATTTGTGAATTTGTAGTAGCAATATCACTCGCTGACTGTGAAGGAAAACATCGTGAGGAAAACCTAGTGTATGAGGCATTATACCCTCAACGCAAAAATCGTCAACCCGCATTGAGCACGCGTGGTGATTAAGCTCGAACTCTCTCTGAGAGAAGGCCTTTGCCCAGCTAGTGGGACATGTACAATTGTACAGGCTAAATCTTACTTTTTTTTATCTTACTATCTTTACTCAATTTCCTTCAAAATAGAGTCGCAATACCTACCGTAAAACGGGGTGAATAGAAACTGGAGTGTGAATAGAAACAAGGGAAAGTAAAATTACTGGTGACCTACCAAACAGTAGACCACAGTACTAAACAGAGACTGGTTTCAGTTGGGTTTCTATTCATACTCTGTTTTCTATTCACCCCGTTTTACCCGGTACCTATCCCTTTCTCAATCGCTTTTAATGACATTTTGTGTCAAATAAATGCAGTGTGAAGTCCGTCAGCACTCTTCAAACCTACCTATGACTTTGTTTCTTTTCAAAGTTATGTACATTTGTGAATTTGAAGTAGCAGACCTACTCGCTAACTGTGAAGGAAAACATCATGAGGAAACCCGCTGCTTAGTTGGCTACACGCGTATTGAGTAGTAACGTGTAGGTAATGCTTGTAATATTACAAAAGACATATTTCACAACGGTGTCATGAAATATTACCCATTACACGAGAGAATAAAGCATGGCACATAGCAATTCATTACACTAGATGATATGACACATGGCATTTCAGCACACTGTACGTTCTGCAATGAAAGTGTGCTGAAATACCATGATGTCATGTTTCATGTCTGCAATGAAGAAATACCATGATGTCATGTTTCATGTCATCTGGTGTAATGATATTAATAACTGTACTGCAATGAAAGTGTACCTACTGAAATATTACGTGTCATGTTTCATGGCAAACATGACATGTTTCATTTCATGACGTGTGCTGAATTGAATTGTCATGTGTCATGTTTGGTGCCATGATATAAGGTGATATCACGCGGTATGAAATATCATGACTTCGAAGTGCACTGTTTCGCGCATGTAGTATTGAGTTTTGAGTTCTCTTACCCCATTGGTATCAATAACCGCGAAAGCCACGGCCGCGTGCTCGTTGTCCAAGCCGAGACACTCGAAGAACAGTTTGAACTCCTTCACTGAGATGAACCCCGAATTGTCCTTGTCCACCGCCTGGAATAGACATTTTAGGGTTTACAGTGGATCGGCCAAAGAACCAACGTAATCGATATAAGTATTTATTCGAAAAGGGTCGAATCGCTGTTGGTTTTAGGCACAATTAATTCCCTTATTTGTATCGCGGCCGAAACGTCATGATAATTAAAGTGCAGGGGAAACTGATAATTCTAATATTAATAAATACTTTACCTAATTCATTACCTTCCTAAGTAGGAAGGTAATGATTATTACTGGTTTAAATAAAAACTTTTTTTTTTAAATTATCATTTTAAATTTTACCTAAAACCAACCGCGATTCGACCCGTTTCGAATAATAATGTGTGAATATCGCAAGTAATCGATATAGCCTTTGATAAACAAGGATTCCATAACGAACTGATTCAGCGCCGGCACCACAATGTACGAGTATCTAGATGATGGCCGCCATCTTGCTTTGTTTTACTACTAAGATGTCGCTACTCGATGAAAACTATACTCGTAATGAAAACGCTTGTCATGCATTGCGCTGCTTGAACTGAATCTGTGATGTTCGCAAATATTCCTATACCTAATTATTCTGATCACCTTTTGTATAGCACGAGGGCTTAAGAAAGTAAAAAGAAAATCGTGTTCAGGCATTTTGGGAGCTTTTTAACGATTTTGAATGCTCTTACGTTTTATGTCGAGCAAGAAAACTGCTATCCCCTAGCCCATTTTCTATTTTACTTTTGAGTAGGTAACTCTTATTTATTTTAAGTCCCATTATACAACTTGTTACAAACCACCCTAACTCTTTTTACAGGGTGTAACCTAGTGGTCAACGGAATGTCAAATCTGTAAAAAAAAGTTGAATAAAAGAATTTTTAATTTCATAACCTCAAAATTGAAAAAAAATCATACCTTTTTGTTTTTTGTATTAGCTCAAATTTTAAAATATGTTTGTATGTGTAGGTGCATTTACATAGCTTTGAGTTGATAAAACATTGTGAAACTAAATGAAAACAATATTTAAAAAATGCTTTTCTCCCGCCACATTTTATTAATTTAAAAATCAACGGAACATCATAGAGCAAAAAAAAATTTAGATTGTTATCCCTATCACCGGGCGCTATTACCCTGTAAAAAGAGTTAGGTACTTTTGTGACACCTTGTAGAATCTTACCTTAAACAGATAGGGCAGCCAGCGATGCGCCTTCTTCTTCAAAGTTTTGTCATTTAGCACGTGATGCATGTCTTCTAGATACTGCTCTACCGTGACGAAGTTGTACGGGTCTATGGCGCCCCACTGCTCCTCCCAGGTTAACTGTCGATTGAGGTTGAGGGTTAAAAAACTGAAGATGAGGATGTGGTCGATCATTGACAAAAGGGGTCTAAAAATTTGAAGGAAGAGATGACGTCTTTTGGTTGCGGTTGCGGAGATCCACTTCGGCCCTTCGGGTCGCTGAGCCAGTAAGTAAGTATAGTAAGTAATATCTAAGTAAGATTGTTGTATATATATTTTTTTTACATTATAACTTATTTACAGATAAAAATGCTGTCAACATTTTGTCTCCAATTCCTGTTTAGAGTATAGATGTACATATTATGTAGTGCATGCAACCGGTCATATACGTACCTACCCTGTCAAACCGTGTTGGCTTACAGGTTAAACTTGGTATAGGAAAGGCACTACTTAATCTATCCACCGAGACAAGTTAATAGGGAAACGTCAGCGATGACGGTTAATGTAGTGTACAGAGTACGTGAACATTTTAGTCTGTTCGCGGTACCCGTACTGTGCAGACGCGCTGTGTGCTGTGCATATTTTATCCGTATCTTTATTGTTCCGTGACCTGACGTCATTCTTTGGACTAATTGTTAATTGTTGATGAAAATTGGCTCTGGCGAGGTTTTTCAAGAAATTTGTGAATGATTCATCGCAGACGATAATAAGCTTTTACGACACTTGTTGTTTTTATTTCTGCATTTATTTATAGAAAGAACTGTCACAAAAAAATTACAAATTCGCTAATACTCTCGCAAAAAGTACCCTCTAGCGCAGTGTGTACGAACGAGCATTCAGAAGGGTTTACGCCCAGTCTTTTTTTGTCTTTGTCATTTGTATATTACGCAACAGAGAGAACGCTTTATTAACTTGTCTCCGTGGATAGTGTAGAACAACCGTTGTCTTCTATTTTAAGACACCAAGTTTCGATAGTAAGTACCTAACTTACCATAGCTTCTAGATGGTCTCACCTTAATAATTTCAGTGAACTCGGCGGCGTGCTGCTGGTCGAGGTGTCCGAGCGACTTGAACCTCTCCGCGAAGAGCAGGAAGTCGTTGTACGAGATCAGCCCGTCCTTGTCCACGTCCAGGATGTTGTGGACCGTCCGCATCTTGCGGCGCCAGAACTCTGACTGTGGAAGAGAGAGTTGGTTAACTCATTGGAGTGAAAGAGGGGCATACACAAGACACCACGTCGACCCTAACACACGAGCACTCTACTCGGTCATGTTACGGGCGACTTTATAACAAATGTGATGTCGTGTGTACAGTCGGCCACACGCTAGGATACTCCTTTTTGTTTGATTGGCGCCCTTATGCCCCGCGCGGTAAGAGATAATATGGACGGTTTCCTAGCCTGTGGCCGACCGTACCTACTGATGTAGAGCTTTTGTGGAAGTGCGAGTTGCAAAGTGAAGGTAAAAACATGGAAAATATATGCCTTACTGCAAGGTACATAACCTTGCAATCGCGTAACTGTGGCAAGAATCGGCACGACACCGCGACAAAATATTGATCCTTCTATTATGTGGCGCCATCTCGCTTTATCTACGTAATGAAATAAATCAAGAAGCCGCTAGTAGTGGGATGAAATAACATGAAATATTGTCATTTGTCTATGCACATATCATAATTTACATGCACATTCAGCCATTTTAAAAGAACAAATTCAAAGAAGTTCATAGATGGCGCCTACAGGCGTGGCCATAGAAGAACCGGAATACGGCTGTCAAATTTCGCTTAGCACAGATTAATTTTGATAGCCGTATTCCGGTTCTTCTATGACCACGCCTGTAGGCGCCATCTATGAAATGCTTTGTGAATTTGTGTTGAAAATAGCTCATTATCATTGTTGCTAAACTTAGCCATTTTAGTTAGCTTACTCAGCATCTGAAGAAGTCGTGTTAATAATTTGACACTGTTATGGGTCATGTTTCTAAAATAACACCGATAACGAAGTTAAGTTAAGGCTGGAAGATAGCAGCGTGGCGGGAAATTCAAAATTTTCACAGTTTTTTACAAGTTGTAGCTAAACTGAGCTATTTTTGTTCAGCGATCTTTCGTTCGCGGCAATAACATAGTATTCTTTTCATGATTGTAAACAACACAACAACAATAATTCATCCGATTATGTGTTCTGGTCTGCGACAAGTTTTTTGGGCAGTGCCACTGCTTCGTAGACCAGAACACATAATAGGCTGAATTATTGTTGTTCTGTTGTTTACAATAATGAAAAGAATAGGTACTGTTTTATTGCCGCGAACGAAAAATCGCTGAACAAAAATAGCTCAATTTAACTACAAAATGTAAAAAACTCTGAAAATTTTGACTTTCCTTCCACGTTGCTATCGTCCACCCTTAAGTTAGATAAGTGTGTTTTATTTTGACATTGTAGTTAGCCAAATCATTTCACAACATCATTATCACATCGGTGGTGAACATCAAGGCCAGCTAATTCAACAATAGGTTGTAGGTCACCAATATACCTACTTGAATATAACTTGTGTTGTTACATTTTGAAATACTTTTATGTCGGTAACATACATATTATTAAGTGAGTAGGCACTTATACGTTCCTTTTATTTCTCTATGTACCTACATACGACAGCACGTCAGACTGTACATTTTTGTTGTAAAGTCGCCCGTAACGTAACCGAGACCGCTTCAGACGGCATTACACTGAGCTAAATCCATTTTCGGGTTTAAGTATTATGTTTATTGTATTCGAAACGGGCCGAAACGTCGGGATAAATAAGGTATTATTAAGGTATTATTTATCCCGACGTTTCGGCCCGTTTCGAATACAATAATGTTTAAATATTGCGAATCATTAAAAGTAAAACTCTAATTTTTTATTCGAGTCCACGGAATGATAGTTGCTAGTATGCTACTGACAGATAAAGCCTTTGTAACAACTGTCATTCCGTGGACTCGATTTAAAAATTAGAGTTGTAAATATTTTAATTTTGAAGTGTTCTATGTTTTTTTTTTCTGTGCCAACACTGTTTTTAGCCCGAAAAAATTTTTTTTTTTTTTCAATTTAGTTCAATTTCAAAGTATATCCTATCCAATCCTCACCCGATCGAACCCCTTGCACTCGGTATCAGAGTCAGAGTCCGAGGAACTATCAGCTTTCCTCCGTCCCTCTTCCGGCCGGCCGTGCTGCTTGCTATACTTCCGCGAGATGGGGCCGGTGGAGCGCTCCGCCACTTCCCTCTGGGACTTGGACTTGTCCTGCAGCTGCAAGCGGCACACGCTGCCGTTGCACTGTGGCTTCGTGTGGATTAGGGTCTGGAATGGAAGAGACTGGACGTTAGGTAAGGCCCAGGTCTAAAAACTCTAATTTTTAAATCGAGCAGTCCACGGAACGACAGTTGCTACTGTCAGATAAAGCCAAACTAGTCACCCGATTGGCTTTATCTGACAGTAGCAACTGTCACTCCGTGGACTCGGTTTTTAAATTAGAGTTTAGGTAGGCAAACTAGCGCCGCCAGTAAAAAAAAAAGCATCTTCTTTTTGGATGTGTTTTTTTTGCTAAACTAACCTATGAACAAAGGAATTTATTCGTAGGTTCTAGCATTTGGAATCTAGACCTTAGGTTCTAAAATAGTCAAGCCTAGGGATTTTCATTTAACTGTTTGTTTTTTTTTCATCTACGTCATTATCAGCCTGTTAACACCCACTGCTGAGTAGGTAAAGGCCTCTTCATGCTCACGCCACCTCTCTCGATCCTGTGCCAGACGTACCTAACAACTGTTTTCTGGTTCTGGCTAATTGAGCTATGTCATCGGACCATCTGGCTGATGGTCAGCCAACCGATCTCTTCCCCTCTCGAGGTTGCCATTCCGCAATGGACTTCGTCTCTGTCATCTAGTTAGACGCACCGATGATGGCAGATACCTACTAATTCTATGAAACTTTTATTCACCACTGCATCTCTACAACTTCTGTATCCAAATCAACAAATGCAAAATGATAAAAGACCGTTTATATCAAAATGCAAAAAATTAAAACAAAAGAGCTTAATCGAAATGTGTCACCCACCGCTAGGGGCGATAACCCTTTAGCAACCGTATGCGCCGATAATATATGCGAGCCGATGCGTGCTTGCTGCTATAAACTGCAGCGGGGTTCGCTAACTTATTTATAACTTGGCCGGCACGAAAACTTACTTGAAGCGCGTGCAAGTAAAACTTAGAATGTTGCACATATCTTCCATGCCACATGCGTAGGTAGGTACACATATTCCCATATGTTCTCTTAGGCTTATACCTGATGGGTACGGAAGAATTTTCAGCAAAAAATTGAAGATGGTTTGGCTTTGGCTATCGAGTTTACCTATTGAAAATACTTATACTTGTTTGCCTCCAACTGACGACTGCACAATCTGGGCCGCCAGTTAGGTTTACTTAGTAGTAGTAAAGTAAGGTACCATAAATAATACCATATTTATAGGTGCATACAAGTAGGACTTTTAAAGCGAAGGTTTATGCGAAAATTAATGTCATCGTGTCCATAAAGTGCAAAACTTTATTATGTTTTAATACAGGTAGACGCGGGAACCTGTAGGCCAAGTGGTCTTCGCAACAAAATATTTAAACAGGTGCAAATCAAAAGGTAAGTTATGCTCGAATTATCACTAAAACAATACATTTGCTTATTATTATTGACTTATTCTACATTACTTACTGCCGATTTCTGAATTGAGAAATTCGCTAAGCAAATGGGTAAGTATCGTCCTGTCTCTACAGATTTCTCACAAAAGAGCGTGACAGAGCGATACGTAAGTATGTGCTTAGTAAAATTCTCAACTCAGAAACCGGGCCTCAGTCATACTCAGGTATACTTAGTAGGATTTTTGTACGTTTTGTAGACTGAATGAAAAGTGGCGCGAAAAATTGTGGTACTAACTTTTTAAAGCAGTTAAACTTTTAATTACCGACTTACAAAACGTAAACAAAATCGAACTCAACAATATTTACCGAAACGTGCTAATTGGTGAACCGTTAAAGTTATAAACAGTTTTGGTTCCGGTTTCATTTCACGGGCTACTAAAATTGAACGTCAACAATTCATTCTAACGGCTTCATATTATTTAAATAACACGTAAATAAAAGTTAATAAAGTATTTAAAGGGCAAACAGAATCACCAACTTAAATTGAATAATTTAATTAATATCGTATTCGAATATTTTCGATCTTCAGATACTAAGTTTGTAGCTGAAGCTGCAACGTCAAGAGTTTTGGTATCAACTTAAAATTAAAGATTTAAATGCCTAGGTCATAGCCATCGACGTAGATAGGTACTTACCGTCTGAATCTGTTTCCTACCTATTCGGCTAAAATCTATTAAAATTCCATTGCCAACCACAATGCCACCGATGCAAAGTAGAGTTAAAAACTCAACCTCCATTAGATTGAGCTCTTGAATTCGTAAACAAATCGATGGTCGATAAACTTTATTCACTACCTTAATTATCTAATGGCTTCATTCAATAGTCCTGTATTGTAATAAAATTAATCTTGTCAGTAACTTTATATTGAAAAAAAAAACACCTTCATCTTTTTTCGCTGTTGGTAGGGTTGGTCTCTGTTGGCGTTTTTTCGAGATTATGCACTTGGTCCCATAGTAAATATTGCTTATGTTGATGAGTGAAGCGACCCCCTTCAGTGTCACAGGACCTTTTTTTTACACGCTGTAGAGCTCGATAACGCGAGATACGGAACCTAGAGCGCGAAATAAAGATAAATGCTAGACGGATCAAGAGCTAAGTTTGTGAGAGAAAGCAAACCAACAGAAGGCTTAGCACGCGGGCCATTTTGCCTACTCTCAACTGTCACCTTAGCCACTTAACACTACTGAGGTGGCAGTGAACGGTGGCTAAGTTGACAGTTGAGAGTAGGCAAAATGGCTCGTGTGCTAAGCCTACAGGAATGGCGAAATAAACCAAGACAACTTGCTAACTGCTTTGCTGTGTAACAATATGCCAATGCCTTGCCTACCTAAGACCAAGCAACAAGTGCCGGCATAAACATTGTAAAGCCGAGGCCAAGCGGCTGTAATCGCTTAGCTACAAACATATTGAGGTCAAACCCACATGCGGCACACACGACACATAACATACATAACCCACATTGACTTTTGATAAGTCGGATGAAAGCTTGAAGAAAAATGGCGTGACTGATTGCCGATTGGTTTGTAGAGTCAGATACTTCTTAAGATTTTTCACAATTTTTTCTATCATGCCTAATGACTAGATTTCTACCTACCTACCATTAAATAACGTCAGTGTTATCCTACAAAACATAACTAATAATGAAAGCTTTAATAATTAAACCATCGCTTTAAGCAGGTATGTATTTTTTTTCCAATATTATTGAGCTACGTAGTACGAATTACGATAGCAACTTTTCGGCCCTTGTTGTGCTCTTTTATTAAATGAGAATCTAGTGATTGTTTTCTTGCATTGGTTTCTAAAATACATAGCAGACTTCTGTTGTTTTGGCATGACCGGTCAAAGGCCAAAGTTATTGGGGTTATAGCTCGAAACACCTATCTCTGGGTAGGTAGGCAACTAAATCAAAAGAGCGAGAGAGCATTGAATCATGCACATAACACGTAATAAAAAATATGTGTTCTGTGGAATCATGTCAATCTTGATACGGCGTTTATGCTAGGCATGCCGCTATCATTTTAGCATCATTGATTTGTTAGTTAAGTATGTACGTACCTACTCTGCCTATGACAGATTTATAATTTGATAGGTAGAGTCCAATGTTGTAGATTTATAAGGTTTTTTTCTGAAACTATTTTGTTTTTACATACAGGCTGGTTTATATTTCTTCGTGTGACCTTGGTTGGCCGAACCAACCCATTAAAAATTTAGACATCCGCTCCGGGCCCCTCAGATTGTGTCAATGAACTTAAAATATTGGGATTGGGACAAATCTCGTTGCAAATGCGTTGATGTTAAGCAAGTGTTCCTTAGCTACATCTATCTCGAGATTTGTTTGAAATTTTTTTTTAAAGCAGTTGGTTTACTTTGGGTAATTTGTTTGAACTTAAACTTTCGTGAGCACTGCACATTTTTCTATTAAATCACGGTTTTTCAATCACGGTCGGTGTAGCCGGCTGAATACTAGTGATAGTTTTCAGCCGGCTACACCGACAAAATACTAGTGAGTAAAACCGTGATTTAATAGTTTTTTTTTTAAAGCAGTTAGTTTAATTTGGGTATCGCGATAAAGGCCTAGCCTAATGCACGAACCTACGCACAGATATTTTACACATTCAGTATCTTAAGAAAACATTTTTTTTATTTATATTTAAGGTGGAAAGATAGCGACGTGGCGAAAAATTCAAAATTTTCACTGTTTTTTAAATTTTGTAGCTAAACTGAGCTATTTTTGTTCAGCGATTTTTCGTTCGCGGCAATTACATAGTATTCTTTTCATTATTGTAAACAAAAGAACAACAATAATTCAGCCGATTATGTGTTCTGGTCTACGAAGCAGTGGCACTGCCCAAAAAACTTGTCGTAGACCAGAACACGTAATCGGCTGAATTATTGTTGTTCTTTTTTTTTACAATAATGAAAAGAATACTATGTTATTGCCGCGAACGAAAAATCGCCGAACAAAAATAGCTCAGTTTAGCTACAAAATGTAAAAAACTGTAAAAATTTTTAATTTCCCGCCACGTTGCTATCGTCTACCCTTAACTTATTTTCTTCATGATAGTAAGTACCAACCAATTAATTATTTGGTAAGAATACCAAGATACTCTTCTACCTAATTACTTAAGTGATACGTTTAATTAACATCTGTTTTTATATAACAATAATTCAGCCGATTATGTGTTCTGGTCTACGAAGCAGTGGCACTGCCCAAAAAACTTGTCGTAGACCAGAACACGTAATCGGCTGAATTATTGTTGTTCTTTTTTTTTACAATAATGAAAAGAATACTATGTTATTGCCGCGAACGAAAAATCGCCGAACAAAAATAACTCAGTTTAGCTACAAAATTTAAAAAACTGTAATTTTTTTTAATTTCCCGCCACGTTGCTATCGTCTACCCTTAACTTATTTTCTTCATGATAGTAAGTACCAACCAATTAATTATTTGGTAAGAATACCAAGATACTCTTCTACCTTTAACATCTGTTTTTTACTTTTTATGTAACGGCCATTATCCTAGCAGTTCTCAAATTTTTTACCACACTTTCAAAAGTTCGCTGAAATTAAAAATATCTTTATATGATCCTTTTCTGTATGAATTCCGATTGCTTAACTAATATATTATTGGATTTTTCATAAGAAACTCCAATTTAATGAAGATTTTGGGAAATAAATAATAATTACTAAATAGAGGTAGATTAAGGGTTCCAATTTTGTGACTCCTTCTCTGTATGAAAAATACTATAAAGTCGCAGTTTCTATTATCAGAATGATCTAAATCTAATAGATAATCAACCATTTTAATAATATTTCCTGAAAAAGATCATGAAAACTTGAAAATAGTTTCAGAATCAGGGTTTAGATTATTTTTTGTAACCTTCAACCAAAATTTATGTTAAAGTTTTCAATAACTTCAAAAATAATCATTGTATGAACAAATACTTATTTTTTCCTAATATGTTGAGTATTTCTTTAGTTTCAAAATAAGTTTCATTATCTTAAATTAATAAATTAGTACTTTAAATTGAATTACTAAAAACAAAAGTTTGGGACAGTCACAAAAAAGAAGCCGTTGGTTACAAAAAAGATCTTATAAGGCTCCATCTCTACTACGCAATATATTTTAATCAAAAAGAAAGTAAGTTTAAATAAATGACGGATTCGAAAACACAAACACATTATATTTTAAATATTAGAAAACATTTTACAACTATTATTGTAAAAAAAAAAATATCTTCTTTTTGGACGCGTTTTTAGCAAAAAACGCATCCAAAAAGAAGATATGATTTTTTTTTTTCATTGGCGGCGCAAATTATGCCTATATCTGGGCCTTTATTTAGTCGCTTCCTTGCTTTCTTCTGTTTTTTGCTTCTATTTTAGCGCCTTGTTTTTTTTGGCCGATGTTAGAGGCATTTTCTTGAGCTGTTAAAATGTAAGCGTACCTTAATAGTTCAGTTTTTGTGACTCAATATTCCGTCGCATACGTGACCACAGAAAAGTCGCAAAATGGACGGTCACATATAGTGCGGTTACTTTTTCAAAAAAACATTATTGGAACTACAAGACAAGTAACCACTGTTACTATGACTTAATTTAGTGTCAGGTAGTTGAGCATTATGCTACAATAGAAACATGTGACAAATTCTAATCAACTTACCTAGAATCCTGGTCACAAAGTTGAAGTTGCTTAGAGGACCAAGGTAGACGCGCCGTTATGGCCTTGTCCCAGTGGCAACACTGACACATAAACGAATATTGCGGCTTTCTGTGGCATACTGTAGAGTGGCCAGATTCGAAAAAGTTCTAGTAAAATGGTAATTTTTACCCTCTTGTGGCTCTAAAGTGGGTCACAAAGTCTGACCTCTGGTTTGGAACTTTTTCGGGACACACATAAAATAGATTTTTTCCCTCAGTTACACGAATAAATCCCTTAAAATGCCATTGAAATGTGGATCTTTATACTTCTCAACACGTTTTAAAACCAAAATACGGGGATGGTTTCATAGAACTTTTTAAAAATATTTAAGTTTCAATGAACAATTTGTTAGGTGGGACATTTGACTTTTCATACATTGGGCATTTCCATGGTTAGTAATTAATTGATTTTTAACTAGATATTCAGTCTATTAACATAGTGTCATATTTTTTTCTGATTAATATGATAATTAAAGAAGCATATAAGCACACAAGTATCAGCAATTTTTATATAACAACAAAGTTATACGTCTTCTAACCCACCGGACATGAGTCAAACGTGTTGTGGTAAAAAAAAAGAGAAACGCTCATCCAATTCACTATCTTGGCAAACGGGAGCCAAATTTTGATAACCCGACCTTAATTTATCTATGAACGGCTGTCCATATTTATTTACGACTCTAGCATTAAGCCATTTTGAACCTTATTAGCAAACGTTGTATGTAGGAGCCATTGGTCTGAGTTGCAAATTGTGTTTTATTTGGTGAGGATTGGATTGTTATTCGATTGTATGCAAATTTGAATTCGTAATCATGTGCCTTATTGTGCTTAAAATGTATAAAACGTTTTCTGATTGCGAGTAAAAAAAAACTCGCAGTCACCATAATATGTATATCGGCAGTAGGCCTATCATATCGTGGATCCTATCAGAAGCAGCATAAGTGCGAGTTTTTAATAACAAGAAAATAATAATTTCATATCGCTGACTCTTTAGTCTTTTTTTTTTTTGTTTTGCCGCCAGCCACTCCAACTTTTGTTTTTTTATTCTTCACATTCTATCAGACTAGGCAATACAGTCCATCGTCCACGCACCTTAGTAGCGATTATACAGATGAATGAAAGTTGCTTATTTTAGACATGACAAGTTAGGATAAGTGTCAGTAGCCTTTTAGTAAGTACCTAGTTTGCTGAGTAGGTACCTAGATAACAGATATTCTATCGGCATGAAAGATGCTTTTTGTGTGTTCATTGTCTCTTTGTTTCTATGTTGGTAGAGTTCCAGGACAGGTCATTGACACTATACAACATTTCCGCTTCAATGCTTAGCTGCTCACCTTAAACTGAATATTCTGTACACTGGTATTTGTTAAAATAGCTGCACTCCGTTCCAAGCTAATCGCCGCCGTACGGAATCCAATTCGCATCATAGAGATCGCCATTTTGAATTAAAAACACTTTTTAATAAGTCAATAAAAATAATAAACGTCAAAACTACCGCCACGCGGCTTCACACATTGAGTTTCTTTTTAAAACTGGTCCCAGAAAACTTTTTAAACAGCCAATACTCCTGCGAGAGAAACCTCTACAAGACTGGTTTGAAATTCGAACGTCCGTTTAGTTTTATTCTTCTGGCGACGCACGGTGCTGGCCGAATAGTGGGGGTTTGTTTTCAACCGGTATCTGAATACATGTGGTTTTCACATTAGTCTGGCTGCATCATTATTGACAGATTGATAAAAACTTTGTTTTGTACAAACTTAGTACCTTGAACATTAACATTATCTACGTTTGTTCGGCCACGTAGGCAGTCTCTGGGCTCGATTAAGTGACCGAAATAGGTTAATGGCTATCCTATTTTTGGCTGGGTCTTTTGTTAGTGATTAATTGATCAAATTAGGTATTAATGTTTTCTTTCCTTGTTTGATTAGTTTAGATAGACGCATAGGCGACGTGGATTAGTGCACGTATGACTAATGTAGAGTCGTCGGTGTCATTTTATTGAATTGTTCGGGAATGCTCCTGTTAAAGGTCAATCTAGTTGAGACAACATCTCCGTGTGTGTGCAAAGACCCTACTTTCTTTATATATTTTTTTCACTCGGATAAATTTTCCTGTTTTTTGTATTGGGTCTACTCATTTGCTATACCATATATAACATGCTGGTCAGCTGCGCACTGCCGTGTGCTTTGATTGCTATGATCACAAGTCTTCTGAAAACCTGCTTCATTCGCTTTCATCAATGTTGAGTGGTTTGATTATGAAAGTTCCTGCTTGAGACTTTTTTTTAGATACGTAACGTATTAAGTACTTAAAGTCAATCTAAAAAGCCCATAAATTAATTAATGACCTAAGTACTTAAGCGTCCTGCCAACTTCAACTGGCTTTTACATTTTTTGTTGTAACCTAGCCTAGCTTCACCTCACATTTTTTCAGCCATTCGGCAATTGGTGCCTAGACTCAATTGTAAGATTATCCCGTACGCAGTT
Source organism: Zelleria hepariella (assembly GCA_949319315.1). Classification (NCBI taxonomy): domain Eukaryota; kingdom Metazoa; phylum Arthropoda; class Insecta; order Lepidoptera; family Yponomeutidae; genus Zelleria; species Zelleria hepariella. The sequence goes on along the minus strand of OX439396.1, from coordinate 2,512,462 downwards.
AGCAATCGCTAGTTAGCAGACCTTGCGTCCGTGCGTTGACTTTGGTCTTACGTAACGCATGTTTACTAGTCGGCAAGCCGGCAGGGTCTATTGCATAAACTCCTCTTGTTTTGTATTTACTTACTTGCTTATGGGGTTGAGCCAGACGTGTAGGAAAAGTCTCCTTTAAAAAAAAATGCGCAATTTATGGGAATATCATAAAAAAAACGTTAGGTACCTACCTTCGGCACTAAATGTATGGAGTCTATTATTTTTTTAGTAAAAGTTGCTTGGTTTGATAAGTTTAACGAACCCTCAAGTATAACACCCTTTCTGAAACACCCTGTACTGTATAAAATTAATCAACTGCTAGAAAGTGGAAAAAAGAAAATCCTATTCTAACATCTCCAGTACTCCCAGTAGGCCTAATATTTGGCAACCGTACCTACTATAGTACTTTGGGACTTTGACCACAATACTACAGCTCTCTACTACAGCTACACTACTATCAGCATGTCAGAGTGTAGGTGTACACTTTCGTTGTAAAGTCGCCCATAACGTAACCGAGTAGAGTGCTAGCATGTAAGGGTCGACGTGTTGTCTTGTGTACTACTTACTTAAATCTATGGGCAATTTAGGCAAAAAAACTTACCTATTACAAAAGCAGCCTCTGAACGGCTGCCACCTTAGGCCTGCTGAATATAAAATTTTTGATCGAAGTATGATCCAAATAACTTCAGAGATTATAACAGGAATATCTACCAATGACCTATATGCTTAGCATGGTCGTTTTGACACTCTCTCGAACTCGAGTGACAGACGTGCCATGTCTATTGTGCGAGCATGGCAGGCGGGACTCGAGATGGCAATAGATTAGGGTCATGTCGAGTAAAAAGTAGTTATTGCCAATTTAATAAAAATGTTGTATTTTTGTCTCCATCGCCATGTTGGCGTAGAGCCAACTCGAGCCCGACCGACAAGTTGACAGTTTTGCATAGAGAAGGGCCTATCTCGGGCTTACCATGCTGCCCGTACTGGAAGGCAATCTACGCCGCCGGCTGTCCTTGCATATATACAAGGTGTTACAAAAGATCCTAACTCTTTTTACAGGATAATAGCACCCGGTCTTATGGATAACAATCTAAATATTTTTTTCGCTCTATGACGTTCCATTGATTTTTAAATTTCTAAAATGTGGACGCTGTGGCGAAAGAAAAGTATTTTTTAAATATTGTTTTCTGTGACTTTCACAATGTTTTAACAACCCAAAGCTATGCAAATGCAACTACACACACAAACATATTTTTAAATTTGAGCTAATACCAAAAGCAAAACGGTTATGTTTTTTTTTTCAATTTTGATGTTATAAAATAAAATTACTTATTTTCAACTTTTTTTACAGAATTGACATCCTGTTGATCAGTAGGTTACACCCTGTAAAAAGAGTTAGGATGTTTTGTAACACGTTGTAAATACACCGGCGATGGAAGCTGCACCGACAAGAGGATAACTCTTAAATATGATGATGATGATGATGATTGATAGATGGGAACGCACGGCAAACCTGGTCAGCTGGTTTAGCATGACACACTTAAGAACGCACTTAAGCATCGATTTCCCATACAAACGTAGTTCCGGTTTAAGGCTGAAAGATAGTAGCGTGGCGGGAAATTCAAAATTTTCAGTTTTTTACTTTTTGTAGCTAAACTGAGCTATTTTTGTTCAGCGATTTTTCGTTCGCGGCAATAACATAGCATTCTTTTCATTATTGTAAACAACAGAACAACAATAAATCTGCTGATTATGTGTTCTGGGCCCTTAGCCTGTAACACAATGGTGCCAAAATGGGCAGTCAGGTGACGACTTCAATTACGATTTGCTAACGCTGTCTGTCCTTTTAATGTTTTTGTAGTACAGCAAAGAATATTTTGATTCTAATTCTAGAGAATTAGTTCTCTGGTTGTAGGAGAAAAACGAGGAGAGCCCGGTTTTGTCCTTCTGCCGGGACGCCATTGACCCGCCATTGCGTTACAGGCTAAGGGCCTGGTCTACGACAAGTTTTTTAGGCAGTGCGACTGCTTCGTAGACCAGCCGAGTTGGTACGATTAGAGCACTGGCACGTCATGTTTGTAGTCTACACTACAGCAGACGTAGAGCCTATGGTGAGGTACGCTACTAGTGTTAAGAGTTTAAGACCCGTTGTTTAGGCCAGTTTCATAATTTCATTCATAAACTCGCGTTATTCCCACCACCACCAAAGTAAAAGGCATAAAAACGCAGAACGTTTAACTTATATGACAGGAAGGGATAGCGTGGGCTACGTGCCTCCAAGCACAAAAACCAGTAGGTAGAGAGAGATCACGCAGTCTCACAAAGAACGTAAACAACTATGACCTTGTTATTTTTAACAGTCCACCTTGAATATTTTGGCTAAGTGCGTAACGCTTCGGTACTTATCGGTTTGGCCTATTGTGTGAACGGATGGCGTAGGTACGTGCGTGGTAATGGCGTTTGGTAAAGGATTGTTTATTCCATGCTGTTTTAGTGGATGCATTGAATACCTAAGTAAATCAGTATATTAAAAATTCGTTTGTTTATTTTTTTTCAATCAAGTATTTAAATATTAAGAGGCTCCTTCAGGACCGTGGGAACTCAGTGACGACCAAGCGCGTGAAACTCTGTTTTCTATAGCCGTTTCACCCAGAGCGAGACGGGGCGCGGGAAAAGTGAGAAGCAATGCGGCTGTACGAGTCTACGTGTGTTCGTGTCCTTTCGCGAGTATCTAGTTGTAGTTGTAATGTAATAGATCTATTTTCAGCTGCCATTTCTACATTTTATTAGATATTTCAAAGATCTTTTTTTTTTCTGACAAGTACAACACATTATTGATGTTCCCAAGGTAGTTAGACTCCAATAGACAGTGAAATAATATAAGTAAATAACAGCTGACAGTAACCCCTTTTTCGGCGCGAAAAACGCATCGCTCTAATTTCTTTCAGGCTATTTTTTTTATTATAAAATCTATTTGCAAACCTCCATATTGGTCATCTACTGATATAAACCAAGTTTCAGCAAAATCCAGCCTGTAGTTTAGAAATTAAACCGGAACTACGTTTGTATGGGTGCTCTAACGCCCTTTTAAGAGCCCAGCTGTTCAGCTGTGGTGAAGTTACAAGTGTGCCCAAAAGACCACAACAGCCGAAAGTAAAGTATTTCGTAGCATAGCATAATGAAAACATCTAAAGAAAATTTATAAGTAGGTATTAAATTAGTAGGTCCTATCCTACTAATCTAAAATAATAGTTAAGACGACGTACGTCTCACAACTAGCGCCACTTTTGGCGAGAATCGATTGCATTCTTAAGTTCTAGGATCTGGAATCCAAACCTTAGGTCCTAAAAATAGTTAAGCCTCGCGTTGAGGAATCGCAGGAGCGTTTTTTGCTAAAAACGCATAAAAAAAAAAGATATTATTTTTTTTCCATTGGCGGCGCTAGTTGTGAGACGTATTTCACCTTAAGTAGGTAACTAATCAAGTTTCATTCTAGGAACAGAAACCAAGTATCTTTTTAAATATTTTACTGACTTACTTAATAATGTGCTTATTTGTAACAATATGATCATACAATCGTTGGGAAATAATCATTCTTTCGCCGCCCAAGAAACTTATCTATTACTATGAGTTGTATTTAATGTACTTAATGTTTCCAAAACGCCGGTATAAATCAAATTGCGCGAAAAATATCTCACTCACACTAACTTATTCAGTCGGTGACGGCCTAGCAGCACCTCGCAGGGCCCTCGTCGAATCATGGAGAGCTCATACATATCCTGGTGAATCACGACCCTCAGCATTGAAGAGAACGATACGATGAGGAGGGGGCCAGCAGAATCTTGAATGCCCTCGCAAGGCTTTCGACATTACATGTCCATGAAGGCCTCCACATACTGAATTGATCTTCATCATTATATTTAAGAGTTATCCTCATGTCGGTGCAGCATTCTCCATGCACTTCGATCACAGCCCAGTTCCTTTGCAACCTGGTACGTCACGACATGCACCTTCTCTTTAATTTGGTCAAAGTAGCTTCTCCTCTACCTCTCTTTCCTTCTATTATTTATTAGTTATGAATTAGTCGTGACGTAGCAAGTGGCCCAACATCTTTCCTCTTCTGCATTCTATTATCCTCGGCAACGTTCTCCTCTCCTTTACTCTTTCCAGGACTTGCTCATTTGACACCCTTTTCTTCCAAGATATCCTCTCCATTCTCCTCCAACATCATATATCGAAAGCTTCTAGCCTTTCCCGTTCCCTGTGTCATCGTCCATATTTCGCACCCATAAAGTGCCATGGGCCATACATAGGATAGAATAAGTATCTTTCTGATGGTCTTCGATACTGATATCCTGGTGAATCACAACCCTCAGCATTGAAGACGAAGATGAGTAGGTCTGGCGCGGGAGTGTGTAAGCATCATGTTTATGGCTTCATGTGGTAGTGTTAGATCTTTTTCTTTTCGTGTCGGTGATTCTACGCTATCTATATTGAACTTGAACAGTAGTAGCCACGTAGTTCTAAATAAAAAGTACGTTGACCCTTCTTGCGTTCACAATGGCCGCGCGTGCCTTGAGGCGGAGATTCACGATGGTTCTATTGGCCCAGTCTGCCCGTACTTTTCACAATGGTTGGTCTAGCATTCTACGGTCCGTTTGCAACTTTGCCACCGTTGATGGAAAGACGCCAAGACTTGCACTCTGAATGAGCACTATCATCCTGGTGATTGGTCCATAAACTATTTGCCATGGAAGTGTTTTATATGTTTCCAACATTGGAGGAATTAGATCTGAGTGATAGATCACGTATCTCGCTTGAAATCATTAACTACAAGAAGGATATCCTCATTGGTAACTAGGTTTTCTGTTCTGCCAAAGTCCGCATGCACCCCCTCTTTAGGATATCCTTCGCAAACCTTCACGGGGAGGCTATTATTCACAGGGCGCCCGAGAGGGTCTAACAAACTTATGTGTTCCTTTGAATCGAAATGCGAACCTTTGAAGTCTGTTGCCATGGGCTTGGTTTCTGATTCTTGCTTGATTAGGAATCGGGGTTTTGAAGTTTCCGCGTCAGTCCCGCTGTTTGAGGTACCTTAAGAAAGAAATATGATTTAAAGATTTAATTTCATTCTAGGAAATCTATTTATTCAAAAATTTCCCTAATAAGGGATAGCAGGATTTCGTCATCATGATCATCATCATCATCATCATTATAAGGTAAAAAAAATACTTGCTATATTTTAAAATCTTTAAAATAATAATTTCACTTTTTTCACTTTTTCACTAAAAAGATGGCAAATATGTATAGTCATGCCAAATAACAGAAGATGATCAGTAGAAAATTCTCTGATAATAAATAACATATCCCGACAATGACCTAATTATGGCCAAAACGGCCGATTGAAATTATACAGGAAAATCACAAAAAAAATTACCTGCATCAAACTTCTTCGGCTTCTTGTCACTGTGAGTTCCGACAAGTTCCAACAGCTGCTGTTTTGAGTACTCCGGAGAGAAGTCAATGCTGTGACGAGTCAGCCACTCCATCATAGCATTCTTGCTCGAGCTACTGTTTGGAGTCCGATCACTCGGTGCTGTAGGACGGTTTTTCTTGCCTGGACTGGTTTTTGACACGTTGCCCGTTATCTTAAAATAGTGTACAATAATTTTTAATACTATGGATTGTATGCAGATGATATTAAGGCTGGAAGATAGTAGTGTGGCGGGAAATTCAAAATTTTCACAGTTTTTTACATTTTGTAGCTAAACTGAGCTATTTTTGTTCAGCGATTTTTCGTTCGCGAGAATAAAACCGTATTCTTTTCATTATTGTTCACAACAGAACAACAATAATTCAGCCGATTATGTGTTCTGGTCTACGACAAGTTTTTTGGGCAATACCACTGCTTCGTAGACCAGAACAAATAGTTCAAAAAGTAAAATAAAAAAAGTTCTTAGAACAAGTTAACAAATCACTGTTGATCCTTCAATCAGCAAAGATTTTGTGGTCCTACAATCAACAAAGATTCAGATCCAGTAGAAGTACCATCAGACATTAGAATAAATATATAAGTGATCAAAATTCGTAATCTATACTGAACAGAAGTCTAAAAAACGCAGTGTCCTAAAATATTACTATAGTAGAAAACCTACCTTTTTCATAAGTTGCCTTAGGATTGCCCTGGTAAACTTAACATCCGCTTCTTCTTTAAGTCTTTGGTGTAACTTTCTCACGGATGGCTTTTCATTTTTCTCTATTTCATATTCGTGAATTTTCCTCTTTATTGCGCTTAGATCGTTTTCGTCCAATACAACTTTGTCTTTCCTTGTTTTCCTGTGTTTACCGGGTGTGGGTATTTTGGTGCCCGTCGCCTGCGCTACTGCACCCTCCTGGATGATAGTTGTTACCGTGCGTTGTGAAACACCTGAAACGGAGCAAGTTACGATACAATTTTAGCAACACAACCACACAGTGAGTAATGACTTAATGCAGAATTTACTTGAGATAAATTATGAGACTTAATGCAGAAGAGGAAAGATCTTGCGGCAGTTGATGCATCAAAACAACGAAACATCGAAGGAATGAGTGATAAAGGAAGGCCGCAAAAGAGCCATTTAGATCTATCGAAAGGAAGGTGGATGTTGTGACATACTAGGCATTAGGATGTGAATAGAGTAGGCCTGGATGGTATAGGTGCTGGGCAATTAAGCCTACTCCATCTAACACAAGGTCCCAGGCACTGCAGCGCCGAGTGGTCTCTTCACCTATCTAGTGAGGTAAGGTTCCACTGGACGCTATATAAATCATCTCATTATGTGGGCGCAAGCCTTAGTTTAGAGCAGCCGTAGGAACAGAGTGTAAGGTGCTAAGAGTGTTGTCCCAACAAGAATCTGACTGGTCTGGGATCTGGTCAAATTGGGGGATTTTTATAATTGAATGAGCGAGCGAAGCGAGAGAAGTTCTCAGAGTCTACTTGAACAATTCGGCGTTTTTATTTTTGTATGTATGACTTGGTCGGAACGTCATGAGTTCGAACATGAGCGGTCGAGGGTTTACCAAGATATGGAGTCGCGAGCTCATAGTTCGGAGCGAACTATTACTAATAATGAAGTGGCCTACTAATCACAAAGACTGGTCCTAAAGCTAAAAGTTGACATACTATTAAAGAGCATGCATAGTCTGTCTAACCTCGCCTTTATTCCCTTAACATAAAGGCTAATAATTACTTAATTTTACTTACCCGTAGCGGCTGCGACCCGTTCACGAACCTTGTGGATAGGAATGATTGGACCTTTATTATTTTTCTCCTTAATGAAGAACTCCCTAACCTTCAAGATAAGTTCTCTGATATCACCGGTTAACGTTTTTGGCATGGTAATTGGTGAATGAGTAGCTGGTTTAGTAAACTGTGAGAAAATTGGAAAAACCAACGTAAAGTGTCCGGCCGGCCGACTCCGATCGATGCAAGAAAACAAAACATTCACAGATAAGAGGTGACAAAACTGACAGATGTCATTTGGCAAATCCAAATCACAGAGTATATTTTGCAGTGTTGCCATCAACAAAATATTTTCCTCTCTAATGTTACTACTCCACCTGCGTGTTAACGCATTCATTAGCGCGCTAAGTCGGGTCGGGTATGCACCACGCAAATGCGAGTTCGCGAGAGCGAGAGTTTGCAATGATTTAGCTTAGCAGACATTTTTTTTTTTACTAAAATCGATACACGAAGGCTGTGTGTATCGAACTTATGATAAATGTATTTTTTTACTATCAGTAACTGTGATGGATAAAATAACTGACAAAATCACTGTTAATCAGTGCCCCTGCATACCCCTTTGAGGAAATTGACCTAAGCATTTTGTTGTAACAAAGCATTTTCCAAGGTGCTATGAGCAAAACAAGACTATAGAATAGTATTAAGTACCGAAAGTTTATTTTGTACCTAACCATTGTAATGTTAAACATTGGAATAAGGAAATGTTCATGAGTCATAATATTTCTCGACTTTTGCCCTCGAGTAATCAGGATAGGAAGGACATGCTTGGTTGGGTAGGTGTCATGTGTCCTCAATGTGTGACCGAGCCAACTCCACTTGTAAGGATTTCTTCATTAATCGCCTTCTGCTTAGTCAGCCTCCAGAGTTGGATGACTGAGGGACGAGGGTACGTTAAATCAAATGTAAACAGACGCTTCTTGCGTTCACAGCGGCCGTGCCTGCCTTGTGGATGGATCTATTGGCCCAGTCCCGCCCGGCTTTCACAGTACTGGGTCATAAGTCTATGACTGGGTCTATCTTCTAGGGTGTCTAGAGTCTGTCACTTCGTCACTGCGAAAGGAAAGACGCCAAGGCACCCTCGCTTGCACCCTTGATGAGCACTATTGCTTATCATGGCGATTGGTCCATAAACTTTCTGCCCTGGAAGTCTCCAATAATGGATGAATTAGTTCTCAGTGGTAGTTCACGGATCTCGCTTGAAATTAGGAACCATGGCTTCTGTTCTACCGTCGCCAAAGTCCGCATATATGCTCTCTTTATGATACACTCCGCACATCTTTTCCCATGGCACTGGGAGCCCATCAGAGCGCTGGAAAGAGTCTAACAAACCCATATGCTTCACATAGGGCGACTCTTTGAAGTCTGCAGCTATAGGCTTGTTCGCTGAGTCTTGCTTTATTGGGAATCTGTGTGTTGGAGGTTTTGGAGCCTGTATTGATGTTTCACCGCCACACCCGCTGTTTGAAGTACCTTAAAAAAAGTAAGCGCTTAATTAAGATGATACCAAATTTTTAAGATACCCATGTTCGATTCCCGGCCTATGACTCTGATTTGTTTCCAAGTTACGTACATTTGCGAATTTGTAGTAGCTATACCACTCGCACTTATGACAACTGTGAAGGAAGACATCGTGAGGAAACCTGAGCATATGAGCACCTTTAACGCGAAAATCGCCAATCCGCACAGTCCTTTGCTCACTAGTGGGACATGTATAAATTATACATGGTGCATCTTACTAGTTTTTTTACTGTCTATTTTTACTATGATCAGTTTAGGTGTAGCCGATTAGACATTACAATTAATGAAGCACATTATATTTGATAGATAACATTATTCGAATAATTTTATTTACCTGCCAAGATAGCGTCAACCTTCTTCGGCTTCTTGGCTCTCTGCGCTCTGACCAGCTCCATTAGCTGCAGTTTTGAATACTCCGGAGAGAAGTCAATACTGTGACGAGTCAGCCACTCTATCATGGCATTCTTGCTTGAGTTACTGTTTGGAGTTCGATCGCTCGGTGCTGGAGGACCGTCTTTCTTCTCTGAGCTAGTTTGTGACACGTCGCCCGATATCTGTAAATTATTGTTAATTGTTATTCTGTTGTTTAGAATAATGAAAAGAATACAATTCAACTGTCTTCAAACAAAAATTGCTGAACAAAAAATTCTCAATTTAGCTACTAAATTGAAAAAAACTGTAAAGTTTATGGTTTCCCGCCACGCTACTTTCGTTGACCCATTTCTCTCGTTTCTCTCTCTCTCTGAGAGAAGGCCTTTGCCGAGCTAGTAGGACATGTACATATGGACAGCCTAAATCTTAATGTAACCACAGAAAACCAACCTTTTTCATATATTGCCTTAGGATTTCCCGGCTAAACTTAATATCTGCTTCTTCTTTAAGTCTTTGGTGTAACTTTTTTACGGATGGCCTTTCATTTTTCTCTGTTACATATTCCTGAATTTTCCTCTTTATTGTGCTAAGATCGTTTTCGTCCAACACAACTTTGTCTTTCCTTGTTTTCCTGTGTTGCCCGGGTGTGGGTATTTTGGTGCCCGTTGCTTGCGCCACTATGCCCTCCTTGACGATATTTGTCACTGTGTGCTGTGAAACACCTGAAATGAGAAAGTAAAAATAAAAGCTAAGTAGGTACATAAGGTATGCAGTACACATACACACAACTGTTTTTACAATCATAGGGTAATGAAAAGAGTTAAGGATGGTAGAGTGATACTCAGGATAATCAAATGTTGGGAATCGAAAGAAGGGAAAATATGTCGGGCCAATAGCTACATCACAATATTCATAAATAAACATAGAAGAAAATTGCTTAAGAAGCGTAATTTCGAGCATATTAAGGGGCAGTAGGATGTTGTGGTGTACCAGGTGTGTGTATCTATGAAAAGACTTATGACATAACTCATACTGACTCCGACTCATTAAATATAATAGGTAAGGATCACAAAAACAGACCATGAAAAAGATGAAGGAGTACCTAAGTCCATAAGCCACAACCAGCTATGAGAAATGGATCAGATCAGTGCATTATCAGGCTGACCTCGTAGCCCTTATTCCCTTAACATAAGGGCTAAGCAGAACATATCATGGCGTGTATTGACTTACCCGTAGCGGCGGCAACTCTTTCACGAATTTTGTGGTAAGGAATGATTGGGCCTTTATTCTTTTTCTCCAATATGAAGAACTCCCTAACCTTCAAGATAAGTTCTCTAATATCTCCGGTTATCGTTCTTGGCATGATGAGTGAGTTGTAGGTTTAGCAAACTGTGAGAAAATTAGAAAAACCAACGAAAAGTGTCCGAGTTGTCCGGTCAGACACAAGAAAGAAAACAAAACAATCACAGATAAGAGGTAACAAACAAAACTGACAGATAACATTTGGAAAATCACAGAGTATATTTTGCAGTGTTGCCATTTACAAAACCTTTTTTTCCTTCCACAATGCTACTGCTCCACTTGCGTAACGCGTTAATTAGCGCGCTAAGTCGGGTAGAACATGGGTTTGCGAGTTCGCGATGGTTTAGAACTAATTTCAGCGTTCGATACACGCAGGCTTGTGTATCGAACCTATTTTAGGTGCCGCACACACCGCCCGGAGTTTTGCGTTCCGCGTTCTTTCTACTGTATGGAGTTTCTTGCACAAAGTACCTACATAGAGTACTACTACTACTTGGAACCGTTCATACTGAAGCGGTCAGAACGTGGAGATCTCTTGAAACAAATCTGAGAACTCTGAACTCGTTTGAACTCGGAACGCGGTGTCCGGCGCCATGACAAAATCAATGGGGTAAGCAGGAGCACTAATCAACTGTTGATTAGTGCTCCTGCTTACCCCATTGAGGAAAATTAGCTATAAGCATTGTTCTCGTATTTTTCATTGTCAGAACTACCAAGGTCCTATGAGCGAAACCAGATTTTAGAATAATAAAACGAAAGTTTATTTTGTACCTAACCATTTAAACTTACATTCAAATGTTAAACATATAATATGGAAATGTTTATAAAATCTCTCACTTTAACTAAAATATTAAAGTATAAAATTACATACTTGATAATCCATACACGACTTTTAATGCAGATCAAATTATTTACAAAACTGTTTCGAGAAATCTCAATTTACACCATGATAGTAGTATATACTTATGTAGTCAGTGGGTCTTCTTCTAGGTCTAAGAAATTTGCTATCTACCACACTCATTTACGATAGTTTTAATGAAGGTTGTGACTCTTGCGACCAAATAAGTAGTCAGATGTCTCTAAATCTTGATAGATAGCACATAACTGGTCATACATGGCCTGAATTTAATCTTGAAGATTAACACAAAAACTTAAAAAAAGACTCACACAATGAAGCTTGCTTTTCTACCATGAAAACAGGAAGATCGTAGCCATTTTCATCTGAAGTGAGAGAAATAAAAGATCCTGTCATATCCTCCTGACATACATTTTGGCTCTAACACCCTGATGCTTTAGTTAATGCACTTATTTAGTGTTATACGATAGATAGGACAAGACCTTTGTAAGGTATGGGAATGCTCAATAGTTCTAAAAGAAATGCAAACTTCATTCCTACACATAACATTGTCTTGTTCAACCCACATTGCTTAGAATGAATTTACTAACCTCCGATTTCTGAATTGAGAATTTCACTAATCAAATACATAAGTATCACTCTGTCCCTGCAGATATCACATACTATATTGTGACAGAACAATACTTGAGTATTAACTTAGTGAATTTCTCCATTCAGAAACCTGCCCTATGTAAATTATTATATTTTTTTACATTATGTATACAAAACCTGCTTTATTCTTACTATGCCTTCTTATACTCAATCCTTTCTACTTTGACTTCATCACCAAGTAGTTTGTACACGTACGTGACGACTGTGGAGCTCTGGATATCCATTAGTACGAAAGATGGGGTTGGGTTTCTGAAAAAGAACAAAATAATTTGTTAGGAAGTGAGGCTTGCCGAGATAGCAAGAGTACCAAAAAGGCGCTAGAAGAAAAATGGGTGTTATGGCGAATGTTTCAGACAGAATGTCCAATTAAAAAACATTTCTAAAACTTTTCTAGTAGGAATATTTCTAATTCTCAAAATTTCCTATTCCAAAAATGCTAAATTCTCAAAATATCCAACTCCCAAAATATTTATTATTTATGCAGTCTCCAAGGTATATACAACCACAGCCTATAGCGATAATTTTTTATGTGTAATCTCACCTAAACAGTGGACTATACGCGCCAGTAGCGGATCCCGGATTGATGTAGAACTTATTCTCATGCTCGTATGCCTCAAACCGATGCGTGTGACCGGAGATGAGGATATCCACGTCCAGCTGTCTCTGGATGAGTGCGAGTGTCTCCTCATCACCCCAGGGCACCACCTGGTGTCCGTGTATGAGGCCGATGCGGAACTGGCCGACCGTGATCACCTTCTGCTCTGGGTATGTAGAGTTCTGTAAATTGAAATTTTTATAAGTTTAGGCAACTATTGAAAATCACAATCAATTGAAGGTTTTAATTCAGTCTACATTTGTTAATGATGGGAGGTAAAAATTTCCAAAAAAATTTTGCTACTCAGGTGGCCAAAGGAGTATTCTGAGTCCTACAACACTATCATCTATCTACAATTTGTATGTATTTTAATAATAAAATAAAAGAGCTTTTATTCTGACCATAAATTATAAAATTTAGGTGCTAATAATCATAATTTTCATTCAATAATTACATTTAGCAAGTAATAAGAAGATTTATTTATATGTATTTATTAGATTGGATTAATCTAATAATTATTTTGTCTTTATCTCTATTTATAATTATTATTAATTTAAATTCACATGCATTATCAGATATTTTTATGGTAGTTGCCTCCTCGGCATAGGCCTCCCCCTGAATACTCCATTCTTCTCTGTCTCTGGCTTGCTTTCTCCAGTTTGAGCTACATCTCTGTTTGAAGATAGATAACAAGATGTATTTCAATAAAGAATTAGAATAAAAACAGAGAGTAGCATGCCTTTCGTGCCATTGAGACTAGATTTTACTTACAGTGCAAGGATTTAAAAAATTACCTCATCAAAATCTCCTCTAACGACGTGTACGTCGCTCGCGAGGGTCTTCAAATAATCATAGGACTCCTTCGTACAAAGGTTCCCGGTGCACAGTATGTGCTGGATTCTGCCTGGCAACAGCAGCTTCTTGAACTTCGGCGGGAGGCTGCTGCAGCGGTGAGGGATGTGCAGGTCTCCTAGGACTAGTACCAACTGGAATACAAAGGTTACTTTGGTGTAATTATCAATAATTGGTAGACGAATACGCCCATCCCATAGAATTAGGAAGTCTATGGCCCATCCGTTTAACGCGTGTTCTTAGTAATTTTAAAGTTAATAGAGTAGATTTTTTAAGAAACCATCGTAAGACAGTCTGGAATGGAGTGTTTGGGCAGTACACTGACTAGTTTTACTGGTTTAATTAGCGGCTAAAACAGGAAATAGATTGATGATCTAACATACCATTTTCTACTGAATGTAAGCTACACAGAGACAAATGAAAAGTAGAGAAAGGTGAATTGTGTTTAGTAAGATGGAAATTCGTGTAAATCACTCGATTTACAGATATTTTCGATGAAAAAAGTTTTGTCCATCAACACGGAACAACACAATTTGACAGCAGACCACAGAGTAGATAGAAAGTGGATTTGACAGTAGACCATAAACTTGATAGAAGTTGGATGTGTTTTCATTGAGTAAAAATAACGAAACTTTTCTGTGGTTCACGACCGATCACCCAACATAGCCAAGAAGGCGGCATTTTAGCTTCCCTGTCCGACGTATTTTTTTTAGAATGGCAACATTTCACTTTTTCTTCTTCCATCTTTTGACCCGCAGCTAGAAAAAAAAAGAAAAATTTCATGGTGTTGTGGAGGGTGACACATATACGTAGAAAAATTTAGAATAAGATTTCTCATTTGGCACCAACTGCAGGGGAAATGGAATCAATGGAATATGAGCTCGCTAGAAACCTCACTCTGTTGTTCTTCGTGGAGCGCCTACTCGACAAAGGCGAGCCGAGAACGCTGCACGACCTATCCTGCCAGTTCGGTGCCAAAGGGTTCACCAAGGAGATGCGCCAGATTGCTGGCGGGTCGCAGTCGGGGCTCAAGAAGTTCCTGACCCAGTACCCCGCGTTGTTCAGCATAGACGGGGACTATGTTGATATCAACACGTTCCAGAAGCATGCCAACACTGGCGCATCGAGCAACAACGATTACATCGAGGAGGCGAAGGAATACTTCGCGGGCAAGATGGTGCAGTATGGAGAAGGGACGGAGGTTCCGATCAAGAGTCTGCTGGGGCACCGGAGCCAGGCGTCGCCGCAGGTGCGCCACATCTCCGGTCAGCGCATAAAGGAGTTCAAAGACTTCCTGCTGAAGCATCCAGACACGTTCCAGATCGTCGAGGACAGCGTCATTCTAGTCAGTGAAAATCATCACCGGGGTAACTCGCATGGTAACTCTGAACAATTTCACAATCTACCCGTCGCTAATATTAATACAGACACAGCTCAGCAATTGTTAGATTATGTGGCTCAGTGCATCGAAGCCAAGGGCCCTGTAATGGTTGATCAGCTGTTCCATTTAATCGTGTCCCGGTTTCCGCAGGAATACTGGTATCAGATGTTCAAATCGCCAGCAGATTTGTCCGCTTTTTTGAAATTGTTTTCTGACAGTTTTCATGTACAGTCTAACCTTGTCACACTAATTAGTAAACCAAAAATTCCCGTTATGTATCTTAACACAAAACCTAAGACAAAGACTGACTTACCAAAGCCTTTGCCGGAGGAAAAGCCTGTCTCCCCCATCCCTCCCATGGTATCGAGCCCAACTCCTTCAGATGGCAAAAACAGCCCAGCTAATAGAATACTCAGTCCAGTTGAATCTCCCCGTGGCCCGCAGGCCAACATTGCAAACCAAACCCTGAAGCAGAGGATCAACTCTATTGTTATTAAGAATTTGGCAGAAAACATGGTCCGTGACCGAGTTAACAACCACTTGAATGCCAGAAGCTCTGAGGAGACTAATGGAACTCCCAGTTTGAGGAACACTGTCATGGGTGAAGCATGGAGGCAGAAGATACTGCAGTGTACCACTGTCATCACTAGCGTCCGGGAATGTGCAACATTGATTGACAGCATCATAAATTCGAAACGCAACACCAAAAGCATTGTCTCCTTTGACTGTGAAGGCATCAATCTTGGCCTAAAAGGAGTCCTCACACTTTGTCAAATTGCCACAATGAATGGTGAGGTATACATCTTAGATATTCTGGCTGCCCCCGGCATGATCATTGAGGGTAAAATCAAGGAGCTATTAGAGAGCGAAACTGTCATAAAAATCATACATGATTGCAGGAATGACTCTGTCAACCTTCACAATCAATTTGAGATAACTTTGATGAATGTCTTTGACACTCAGGCAGCCCATGCTGTACTGTCTTTACAGCATCAGGGAGTGCCGGTTTACAAAGTGAAAAACCTCAGCCTGAATGCTCTTTGTGAACTCTACAATGCTCCCATGAATCCCATGAAAGAACAGCTCAAGAATGTCTACCGTCGCGACCAGCGTTACTGGGCCCGCCGACCTCTTTCTAAAGACATGATCATCTACGCGGCATCAGACGTCTTGTCCCTCGTCAACCCAGCCATCTATTCCTTCATGTCTGGCAACATCAAGCCAGACAACCAGCAGCTTTTCGAAGAGCTGAGCAATGAGCAGGTATTCATGCACATTCAGCCTACCGAGGTCAAAATGCGTAAGCGGCAACGCAAAATCAACACCGAAGTCTGCGAACTGAAACAGAAATTGGCCGAGACAACCAAGAACATTGTCTTGAGCAACAGGGAGATAAGACTGCTCAGGTATTTAGAGTTAACAGAAGAGGAGAAGGAGAAGCTAAAGGGCTGTCACAAAATCTCCAAGAAACTGGAGAAGTTGGAAGCAATCGGACAAGAGAAAGACTCCGATTCTGAAGATGACGAAAGGGAAAACGAGATGGCGAGTTTAGAGTCCAATCCTTCCGATTCGATATCGTCTCCGCACTCGACTCAGCCGCCGAGTTTGACAGAGTCCATGCAAATGATGGACGAGATCCTTTCAGACACTACAATGGACAAAGTGGAGAAAATTAATCGTCTCGAAGCGATTCTCTCCGCTGTCGCGCCCCTCAGCGGCGAACTGGAAGACAAATTCTCCCAGACAATGGAACAAACACTGCCTTTGCTCAAAAACAAAGACTGGTCGAATCTGAGCCAGATTCTCAACATAGATACCACGGACCGGAAAAGCTGCTGCTGTCGCTGCCATAATAACTCATTTGACGATGTGAAATGCAATGATCTCAATGAGAGCAAGAAGAGCGAAGTCGCGTCACAGACTCTGAGCACAGGGGACATCGTGATCACAAGGATCCATTTCCGAGAGGAGGATAAGCTCACTGAAAGGGTCTTGGACGCCTCCCCCGCGAGCAAACGGCTTGGCATAAACCACACCTCCTGATGTCCACACCTATGTGTTTACTGTTACATAACTTCCATTTTCCTAAGTGCCACAGTTTAGATTTTGTTCTCTCGAAACTCAATACGTTTTTTTGTGATCAAATTCTTTGATTAGAGAGTTTATCGGTGTTGTAGGTCGTAAGTTAAGTTTTGATGAATATTTTATTAAGGTACCTACCCGACCATTCTTTCTCGCGTAGTTTTCTATGGCCGTAAATAGCGGCAGTTGGAGATATGGAATACATTAGCGGTTGAGGTCGCGCATTGCAATGTGTATTGACGCCTACATGGCTGGCCGTTGCTCACTTGAGCGAATCTAGACAACATTTATATACGGCAAATGCGAACACAACTAGCACGCATAATAGAGAACCACTTAATTCCTCTGCAGTGGAGATAACAGTATGTCTCGTGTCTGTTATGTATGAATAACGCGTTTTTTTTAAATATATTTATATGGTTTTGGCTATTGCCTCGTAGAGAAAAATGAACTTTTATAATATTGTGATAGAGTTGTTATACCCTCAATTTTTCCCATTAATTGAAATGTAAATAAGATAAGGTTGATCAGTTTACTTTTCTTTCTAGATTTCGCTTATCTCTTATTCATCTTTGTGGAAAAATCGTGTCACGAAGTCACGAGATAATGTAGATGGTTATTGTTTTTTTTTTTTAAATAATATAAAGTGCAATGTACATAATGAACTACATAAATTATTTATTAGTAGCATTTCGATTCAGTAGTGTTTAGACTAATTACTTACTGAGTTACTTCATCGAAAAAATGGCAATAATAGGGTATGTGCACACAATAAAGCTTTTTACTGTGAGAAAAAGAAAATATTTAACACAGTATTGTTTAGTAACATTCTAGTATTATGTAAGGTTTTTTTAATACGAAAATATAGGTTTAATTGTGTATAACGAGAAGTTTTAACATAGCTTAAAAGTGGTGCTTGGATAATAGTTACTTTTGAATAGCTGAAGCTAATCACGGTATACTTACTAGAAATGGGGAAAATATATAAACCTACTTATGTAGTTATTTAACAAGGTTAACTTATGTGAAAAAAATGTGAGAGTTTTTTACTATCAATTATTATGTTAATCAAGATAACTATTTGTGCCTTCAAGTCATATCTTATTGCTGCCTTTATATTATTGTGAAACTTAGAAAACTTTTTATACGTATTTTAGTTGTTTTAGATCACAAATAGTTGATATACCTACTTAGATTGTTGTTTAAACATTATAAGGTAGCTGTTTAGGCACACCTTTTTGTGAAATCAATGTCGAATACCTATTGTATTATACGTATATTATATAACAATTCAAGAGTTATTAAAATCAGTGTAAAATCATAATATTTAATAAATTTATGCATAGGTATGTACGAGTACATCAAAGTAGATAATTCCAATCATGTTGATTTGTTTTGGCATAGTTTATCTCATGTTATTTTCATTATTTTTCTATGCTTTATTGCTTGTTATAGCAATAGTGCCTTTGTATTACTTATAGATCAGTATCCATTTTTTTTTTCATATTGTGCAAACCATGAATTCTTGATATTAACAATGTGGACAAGCTACTTTTGCATTTTAAACCGAAGTGATTAAGTAACGTAGTTAAGTGAAACTTAATGATGATTTAAAACCTATTGGCATTTAACACTTTTCCATGAAATTTAAACTAATACTTGCTAGTTAAATTATTAACTAGAAACACTTGCTTGAAAGTACCTATTCAAAATAGTTTTGGCCATAAGTAATTAATTGTTCATGTATTTTTACATCGATAAGTACTTTATTTATTTTGAAATTTGTGCCTTATAATATGATAAATTATTATGTAGTGTTTGCACAATTACCAATTAACGTAGTAATCGTAGATTTAACATTTTATATACCTACAGTCACATACGACATTCTTTTCAGTGCCACTGTAATACTTATGATAATAATATTTATTATAAATTAGAAAGCATTTAGTCAAAATAAGCTTAAAAATAATGTTTTCATTTAATGTTTTAAACATTTTTGTAACTAAACAAAAGTTTCATAAATAAAAATGTCAGCGGAAAATCTAAACTAAAATTAAATGTTGCAAATTATTCCGTTACTAATTTGCACATTGTTCATGTTTTTTTTTATTATAAATAAAAAGTTGTATGTAAACGCTGGCTTTGTTATCAAACTACTGACCCCTCCATCAGCAAAATCTGAACGATTATTAGATCGAAAGTAATGGGATATTCTGACGTGAATATATAAATAAAAGTAAGTAAGTTTATAGCCACCCAAGTACGTAAGTTGGTAAGTACCTACATTCAACCGCACGCATGTTAGGGTCTAGGTGCTGTCGACTGTTATTCTAAACCACACCAAAGAGCCAGTGCTCGATTTTTATTATCTGAATAAATAAAAAATGTTTTATTAGCGACATGCTAGGATAGACAGATAAGAAACCGTCGCTAGAGTGTATCCTAGTGAGTCGCTTATCATCATGATCTTCGTTTAGCTAGGTAGGTAGTAGACACGACAGCACGTAGACCCTTACACGCGTGCACTCTATTCACCGCTACGGGCGACTTTGCAACAAAAATGTACAGTCTCACGTGCTGTCGTGGTACCCCAGCGAGCGGAGTTCGCTGGTAGTACCCACTTCAAAAGAGCGATAAAATAAACGCCGTATGTGTGCATACGCCCTTAGCATCAATGTCAATATTGCGGTTGGAACGTACAATATGATGGATGAAGAAAAGCATTGGGTTGGAACCAACGAACATGCTGGAACAATCAAAGAAGAAGCCTAAGCCAGATGTTTCGAGGTTCCTAGGACTTTCACTCTCTTCCCATTCTGTTTCTAGGACCAATGCATTAAAGGGTTTTTGTTCCCAATAATTCGTTTCAGGAGTGGTCAAAAAAATTATCAAGCAAATAACCATTTGAATCTGATGGGGCCCACCATCATCATAATATTTTGAATAAAATAATAAATACGAGGAAACGAAACGCAATTTGCAAAGTTCGATTCGAAGATTGCGACGGAGCATGGACGAACGAAACGCACTAACAGTAACAATAACCGTCGAGCTGTCAAACACAAATTCAAAAGTTTGTTTTGGTTTTATTTCCGTAATATTTTACGCAATTTATTAACAAATAATGGAAGACTTCGATGTGTTTACGAATGACATTGACTTCACGAAGCCACTTTACACGAACATATTGAACAAATACCTCAAAGACATACCTGCGACACCAAATGGACCAAATTATCAGAGTAAGTTCTTGGTGTTATTTCTTTATGTTTGAGTTGCTTATGTGACGATAAATCAGCACAGATTGGTAATGCTGTACGTATATACTAGGGCAAGAAAGTATTGTATCATCATTGTCGATGACGATCGAAAGTATACTTTATTTTACTTTGACAAGGTTGCTTCGACGCGAGTTTGCTTACCGCGTGCGTCTCAGTTCCAAAAGGTTGCATCCCATTCTCATCCCGCGCGGATTATACAGGACTTACGCCATCCTCATTGGTCTCTCGGTGAACCCATCCCATCCATCGATGGATCCTCTGTCGATGTGGTGTGGAGATGTCGTCTCAACATCGAGCCGCTGATCTGGGACCATTCCATTTTCCCTCACCAGAGTTGCCCCACTGGTAGGGTAAAATGGAATAATTGTATGTGTGATTTCATTTTACTCTACCAGTGGGGCAACTCTGGTGGGAGAAAATGGAATGGTCCATATCTGCCCACTGACAGCTGTTCCATTCTCGGCTGTTGCTCTACTATTTTGCATTGGTCCACCATTCTTGGAGATTCTGTTAAAACTCGAAACTTGTCTATAGACCTTTTTTTTAATTTGTTGTATTATAGTACTTTGTACATTGACTATGACTACCGTCCCAGGGCATACCTGGCGCAGAGGATTTCCCTGGTGGTGCAGCGGGGGAATTCTGTTGCTAGTTTTTAACCCGTGTTAGGGCATTGGTAGAGCGCCTGCACGGTATGCAAGAGGTTGCGGGTTCAAATCCTGTCCCGAGTGAATTTTTTTACCTTATAAAAATCTGATGCTAGTGTCATGGGGTCATGTGTATTTTTTATGTATTTTCTTTATGTGTGCACTTGTGTTTCTTTTGACTATTAACTTACTCCCTTTATTGATGAAGAATTTCGTCAAGAATTTGTATTGTTCTAAATCAATGTTGTGTGTATTAAACGGCTAAATGACATAGAACCATTATTTCAGGTGCGAGAAAGCTTCAAGCCGAGGAGTGTCTGTCAGACAACAATGATTTGGCTTGTGCGTTTCATCTAAGTGAGGCGGTGTCTGCGTCAGTCCGAACGATGGCCATCTACCGAGATGAACAGCTCAAAGCTAATGCAGGCAAGTAGTTTAGTATTTAGCTTTGCCCCTAACTTTGATCATAACTGTTCACCTTTATTAACCACTACAGTAAAAATAAAGTCATAATTTAAGACGCCGTACGTCTCACAGCTAGCGCCGCCAATAGAAAAAAAAACATATCTTTTTTTTGGATGCGTTTTTAGCAAAAAACGCTCCTGCGATTTCTCAACGCGAGGCTTAAGGCGCGGTGCATAGTGAATTAGCTCGCGCGCAAAGAAAAATGCACATAATCGATTCCTGTATCAAATACACTAAAAAAATTGAAAATGTTCACATATCAAACCCTAGAATTAGTTTAGACCTATCGAACACAGCCAGTTTCATGTTGATATCCATAACAGATTGCAAGAAATTTTGCTTGAAAAAAGTGCGCCGCCTATTTTTTTTCAATCAAAATATCTTCAAAACGTTTAAGAATGTCAACATGAAACTGGCTGTTTTAGATAGGTCTCACCTAATTCTAGGGTTTGATATGTGAAAATTTTCGATTTTTTTAGTGTTTTTGATACAGGAATCGATTTTGTGCATTTTTCTTTGCGCGCGGGCCATTCACTATGCACCGCGCCTTAACTATTTTTAGGACCTAAGGTTTGGATTCCAGGATTGAATTTCCTACGAATGCAATGATTCTTAAGTTCTAGGATCTGGAATCCAAACCTTAGGTCCTAAAAATAGTTAAGCCTCGCATTGAGAAATCGCAGGAGCTAAAAACGCATCCAAAAAAAGATATGATTTTTTTAAAAACGCATCCAAAAAAAGATATGATTTTTTTTTCATTCGCGGCGCTAGTTGTGAGACGTTTTTCATCTTAAGTAACATGTAGCCTTCTATAACGTAGCAGCTAGCAAAGATAAAAAGGTATATTATTATATCATTTAAAAAAATTACACATACATTCATTTTGGTCTACCACAACTTGATCTTCATACCAACGGTGTTGTATTTTTTTTATAAAATGATTTGTATCTTTTTACCTATTTCAGACAAACTCTACAAGATCAAAAGTTTCATCAAACCAGTAAGAGATCTTGACGAATCTGACAAAAAATATGGGTAAGTAACTTATTATTTGTGTTTTTTTTAGGATTTCACCCCTAAAGGTGCAGTAAAATGGGGGGCCAATAGAATAGAATAGAATATTCTTTTTGTACTAAAAAACATTTTAAGGACATTCATTTATGGTACAAATTGGCAACCTTATTGCTAATAGCAAAATTAGAAAATTAGTTTTACATTAAATTTCATGAATATTTCCAGAATCAAAGGAAAAGAAGACTTCAAACTACCAATTAAAGTTGACAATATCACCAACATACTGAAAAAGTATGAGATCAAAGAAAAAGAACCCCTTTACAAGAAGTATTTAAGGTTCACCCCAGACAATAATATTGACAACTTTCAGAAGATACTGAAAGAACTGCCAAAAGGTAAATATGTTTTTAACCACCAAACAAAAAAGAGAAGTGTTATAAGTTTGACCGCTATGTGTGTGTGTCTGTCTTTGTGTCAGTCAGTGGCACCGTACCGTAGCTCTTAAACGGGTGAACCAATTTGGATGCGTTTTTTTTTATTCGAAAGCTTTCTAGCGTCTAGCTTTCTAGGCTTTCTAGCGAGTGTTCTTAGATATGTTTTTATCAAAATCGGTTCATTCTATGCTAGGGAAACATCTACTCTGATAATATGCCAGTGGTTGCAGGTTCAAATCCTGTTCCGAGTGGATTTTTAACTGGTTAATAAATCTTGAAATAAAAACATCTTTCTTGCATGGTGTACATGGTGTACGATCGGCGATACTATAGTATGCATGGTATTTCATTTCCTAACTCGTTAATTGAAAAAAAAGGGGGTATCCTATTTTGTCGCTGACCTTACCTACCTACAGGGTGCACTCGTCGATAGCGGAACTTTATATAAGCTGTCTACTGATCAATACAAACAACTTGGTGGCAAAAAAATGGAGCCAAAAAAATATATCTCAGTCGACTCAGTACAAATGGATGAAACAGCTGATACTTTTTTCGCCACCCACCTCGTAGGTACAAGTTGTGTTTATTGATTAGTAGACAGCCTACTTAAAGTTCCGCTGTCGAATTAGAGTGCGCCCTGTAGTATGCTTGTTTGTCTAGCACCTATCTAAACCATGCTCCATCTCTAAGCCATGCTTTAGGTACAGTCGGCCACACGCTAGGATACCCCTTTTTGTTCGATTGGCGCCCTTATGCCGCGCGCGGTAAGAGCTGCCATGGGGTATCTGTGACTGCGGCCGACCGTACCTCTCTTGAGAGAGGCAAATTCGGAAGGCAAAGTTTTTTGTTCGAAAGTCCGCTTTAGACAATATTGAGAAACTAATTTAAATATTTTTTATATTGGTCCAGTAGTTTTGTTTTTTTGCGCTAAAATGTTTTGTTCCTATGACCGCCAACAGTATGCAGACCGTCGCGTGACGTCATAAAACCGTATCTTTGAAACGTTGTAAATTCCAAAATACTGAACCAAAATAAAAAATATTGATGTTTCTCAATATTGTCTAAAGATAAGATTAAGCCAATAACGGACTTTCGAACAAAAAACTTTGCCTTCCGAATTTAGAGGCTTGAGTCAAGCCTACAGAATTTTTACGTCTACGACCGCCGATTTTAACGTTCATTTTTAATATTTTTGAATAAATTGCCCTTTTCCAGAATGGACAATAGTACAAATAACTGCCCCATACAATCCCAATGAGAATCTGAAGCCATGGGATGAGTTTAGAACCGAAATAAACTCTCTGTACTTGAGTGTACTTACTAATGACTACTTGGACGAGAGCAATGGACCGTTGAACGTGATTGTACCTGCTAATGTTGTGAAAGGTAAGCTTGATCAATATTTGAAATTGGATATTACACTAGTTTAAACTTAGTCATCTCCATCTATGTTATAGGTGCTTTATACAGTGTCCAGTAGCACCTCCACACTAACACTAAATCATGGGTGAAGTTACCACTTGGACGCTGCAGTGCCTGGGGTACTCGTTTATTACCTTTTTAAGCCTCGCGTCCATTAGGCGGATCGGGGCGGGCCGGGCCGCAACGGAAAAATCCGTCTGCCTATATTTTGTATGGAAGTGCGTCCACTAGAGCGCATCGGGGCGGGGCGGGCCGCGACGCAATATTTTTGCCGGCGGATTTTTGCCGGCGGCATGACCCGCCCCGATGCGCCTAGTGGACGCAGGGGCAACAGCATGCTCGCGCATGCGAATGCGCGCGAGTGTTGCCATTTGTCGACCAGTATACATAATCGGCTGAATTATTGTTGTTCTTGTTTATAATAATGTAAAGAATTCTATGCTATTGGCGTGAACGAACAATCGCTGAACAAACGTACGAATAGCTCAGTAAAGTTTAGCTTCAAAATTAAAAAAACTGTAAAAAAATTGATTTACCCTCCACGCTGCTATCGTCCAACCTTAAGGGTGGACGATAGCAACGTGGCGGGAGATTCAAAATTTTCACAGTTTTTTACATTTTGTAGCTAAACTGAGCTATTTTTGTTCAGCGATTTTTCGTTCGCGGCTATAACATAGTATTCTTTTCATTATTGTAAACAACAGAACAACAATAATTCAGCTGATTATGTGTTCTGGTCTACGATAAGTTTTTTGGGCAGTGCCACTGCTTCATAGACCAGAACACATACTAATCGGCTGAATTATTGTTGTTCTGTAGTTTACAATAATGAAAAGAATACTGTTTTATTGCCGCGAACGAAAAATCGCCGAACAAAAATAGCTCAGTTTAGCTACAAAATGTAAAAATCTGTGAAAATTTTGAATTTCCCGCCACGTTGCTATCGTCAAAAAGTTACAATTTAGGCAATGTCACAAAAAGTCACAACGAGGGCTCAAAAGTTACAATATTTGTGACTAGACAAAGTGGCAACACCAAAAAATCCGCCGAGCCGATGCGCCGATCCGCCCCGATGCGCTTAGATGGACGCACCCCAACGTTGCGTTGCGTTGCGGCCCGGCCCGGCCCGCCCCGATCCGCCTCATATGGACGCTAGGCTTTAAAGGACCATGGACATTTTCGTATAAAACCTGGGCCTACTTACCAATATTGTCTTTACAACAGTGAGGGCTCCTTCACATGAAAGCACAAGTTTTTGCCCCCGGCTTCGTCCGCGCAGACCAACATAAAAAGTTGCCTATAAATAAGTACCTACTTTTCCACGCTATAGAGCCAGAGCTCTCGCTTCCGAGTTCAATGTTCTACCACCGCTTTACGTATCTCTGATCTACATACATAAAACAAATGGTTATTGAGCTGTAAACCTTCATTCTAAGCAATTAACAATGGTGCTTTACTGCCGATTTCTGAATTGAGAAATTCGCTATTTAGTCTCTGCAGACACAGGACAGGACGATACTTGCCCATTTGCTTAGCGAATTTCTCAATTCGGCAACCGGCAGTATGTCAACTACTTACATTACGGAGTCATTCAAAGCATTTGATATCATCCAACTGTTCTCACAGGCGATTCAGTTTCGTAACTGTGACATGATCTTTACATTCGCCTTGTTTATTGTTCGCATTCTGAACCTAATGGGTGAATGTGAGAGGCGACAAGTGGGCCTTGTGCATGTGTGCGTGCCTTGTGCATGTGTGCATGTATTGTTTGAAAGTCACGATAAAAAGTTGTTGTCCCGCTGCTAACTGCTTTGAAAAAGTTTCATCTTTCGGCAAATTGTGTTCTAATTTTTTTTTCGAACACTACGGGGCTTGCTCGATGTGTACAGTTTTAAAATAAGTATTAAATATAATTTTAATGCAAGTAAACTTTTTTTTACGTACTAACTTTAGAAAATATCTAACTTTAAGAGCTATTCTTCTTGCCCTTACTCGACAGTGGCGCCAACTAGTGAGCATACTAAAACGGTAGCCCTCATTCCTAGATCAGATTCCCGGGCGCGGTCATTCTATGGATGGGTGACCGCTAGTGTCAGAGGGCCTTTGGGCGGCCTAAAAACTCTGACACCAGGGGTGGCCACTACTATACCTTAAGGCCCAAACCTAGGCACAACAAGCGCCGCCAATAAAAATAAATATCATATCTTCTTTCTCGATGCGTTTTTTGCTAAAAACGAAACGTCAGGTACTCAACGCGAGGCTTAATTATTTTGAGGACCTAAGCCTAAGATTCCAGATCCTTCCAGATCCGAATAAAATCTTTTATCGCTAAAAGTGGCCTCTTTTGGCGATAAAAGATTTTATTCGTACGATCTAGGATCTGGAATCTAAACCTTCGGTTCTAAAAATAGTTAAGCCTCGCGTTGCCTACCTGACGTTTCGTTTTTAGCAAAAAATGCATCCAAAAAGAAGATATGTTTTTTTTTCATAGTAGATAGTTGTGCCTCTAACTATGCCCTTACCCGACAGTGGCGCCAACTAGTTAGCATTAAAACGATGGCCCTCATTCCCAGATGGCGAAAGACCCCTGTTCACGGAGCTGTACTCGCTTCTGGACGAGAACTACAAGACAATAGAGAACGCGCAGTTCCTCAACAACAAGCGGCTGGTGCAAAACTACTGGACTCGCCGCGAGGACATCGACTTGAGGATGAAGGTACACTGGCTTTTTATTTCGTGGTCTTTCTTATCCACTCTCTGTTGAGTGATTAAGATCACGTATCCAAACAAATAACTTTTTCCAACTCTTGAGGCTCAAATCAAGACAATTTTCATCTCACGAGTAAGTCCTAAATTGGTGGAAATCGGCGTAGCACTTGAAAAATATTAACCTGAAAAAAAAACTCGCACACAGGATGTCAGTAGCTTTTTGTATATTGTAGAGGTATACATGTCCAGTCACCATTAAGTAAGACCCATACCTAGGCACAACTAGAGCGCCGACAATGAAAAAAAAAACATATTTTCTTTTTGGATGCGTTTTTTGCTAAAAACTAAAGACCAAATACTAAACGCGAGGCTTAACTATTTAGGACCTAAGGTTTAGATGGTTTGGTTGGAAAAAGCACTTTTTTTCTAGCAAAATATCTTGCTCTGTTATGGATATCAACATGAAACTGGCTGTGTTAGATAGGTCTCAACAAATTCTAGGGTTTGATATGTGAACATTTTGTTTTTTTTTAGTGTATTTGATACAGGAATCGATTTTGTGCATTTTTCTTTGCGCGCGGGCTAATTCACTATGCCCAGCGCCTTAACGCCTCGTTGTCGTCTGATCTCATTCTAGAGCGTGATCCATGTGATGGACAAGGAATGGCTGGGCGGGTGGAGCTGCCTCCTCACAGGCAAACTGGTGGACACTACACTCAGAGAAAGGGTGAAGACGCTTGTTGATAACACCATCGCCGATTGGGGGTAAGCCTAAAGATCGTTTTAAGAGGGAGGTTTATGCAAACTAAACTCCTCGGATGCGTTTTTTTGCTAAAAATGAGCCGTAAATGAGAATCACTAGTCTTACCTATTTTTAGGACCTAAGGGCCTAGATTCCAGATCCCAGAACTTTCCCTTTTGCTTTTAGAACTTTTCTTTAAAAACTAGTATAGACTTATTTACTGTATTTTTTTCAAAATTGTAGGCCCAGTAGTTTCGGAGATAAGGGGTGGTCAAATTTCGAGTATTTTCTTAAACCACTTGAAAAAGGTTTATTTTAAAATGATGAAAAAATACGTTTGTGATGCCACGACCCACTACGGGTCGCTGAGCCATCGGAGTAAGTAAGCAAGCAAGCAACACGCTGGAGCGAGCAAGCAAGCGAGTAAAGAAAGAAATTCAGTTGCATAAAATGACAGGCATTGTATTAGGACAGGTAGTTTTGGGAAGTCAGTTTGGCCCGGTTTCTGAATTGAGAATTTTACTAAGCAAATACTTACCTATCGCTCTGTCGCGCTCTTTTGTGAGAAATCTGCAGAGATATAACGATACTTGCTTACCTATTTGCTTAGTGAATTTCTCAAATCAGAAACCAGCGGTTTGTCTCGGACGTTTCATCACTACAAAACGTCTTGTCGAGTGGCCGCTTAGCCAGCCACTGAAGTAACGACTAAAAAAATATCTCATTCCCTTCCAGCTTCATCCGGCTGACGCGAAAACAACGCACTCTCCTCTACAATCTCATCGAGTCATCATCCGCCTTACAGTCCGGCCAAATCAAGTCATGCATTCGCAAAATACTGACCGAAAACGGCAACCCGGACGACATACGGCAAACCCTTGACGCGAAGACTTGTGGCCACTGCTCTACGGAGTTCAACTTCGTGACAGAATTGTGTTTGAAGTGTCTGGCGAAGTGTTTCGAGGCCATAAATAGGTTTTTTTTTTTTTGTTTGTTTTGCATTTTGTTCTAC
Organism: Zelleria hepariella; assembly: GCA_949319315.1. NCBI lineage: Eukaryota > Metazoa > Arthropoda > Insecta > Lepidoptera > Yponomeutidae > Zelleria > Zelleria hepariella. The sequence goes on along the minus strand of OX439396.1, from coordinate 2,483,812 downwards.
TGACATTGGGTCGAAAACATTTGGACGATAGCTACGGGGAGCGAAAATAAAAAACTTCACAGTTTTTAACATTTTGTAGCTCATCAACAAGTTTTTTGGGCAGTGCCACTGCTTCGTAGACCAGAACACATAATCGGCTGAATTATTGTTGTTCTGTTGTTTACAATAATTAAAATAATACTATGTTATTGCCGCGAACAAAAAATCGCTGAACAAAAATAGCTCAGTGTAGCTACAAAATGTAAAAAATTGTAAAATTTTTGAATTTCCCGCCACGTAGCTATCGTCCAAAATAAATGTTTTCAACCCAATGTCAGTAGAACTAGTCAGTAGACTATCGTCCCACCTTAACATTGTAGTCTTCAGAATTTTTTTTTTACCTTTTAAAAACCTTTTACCTTTTGGGAACAAATTGGGGATCTTATAAATAAAGCAACACATAAATATCCTTTATTTCCTTCCGGACCATTAGGTTGAATTCTCAAAATGTTGAATTTTAACAGTTTTTTTTTCTTTATATGTTTTTTTTTCTTTTTTTAAACACAGATTTTAACGGATTTAACACTCGTTTTATTAACTTTTTACATTTTCCAACGTTTCCAAGTTAATAAAACGAGTGTTAAATCCGTTAAAATCTGTGTTTAAATTATGTATAGTGCTCGTGCAAACCTAAGAAAATATTTTTTTTCTTTTGTTTTATATCTTTTTTTTACATAGGTTTACGCTGGTGGATGGGATAAAGGCGTTCTCGCAAGCAGCGATACAAGTGAGGGAATATGAGGAGTGGGCGGAGTTGCGGAAGGCGAAGCGGCATCCCGTGGTCTTGATTGTTGATGAGGTATGTGACTAGTTTTGGTCAAAAGTTCCAAGTAAAAGAGATTGCTTGGCGTATCCAGCTGGGATGGGCCGCCTTCGGCAAGCTTGGGGAGGTTTTTAAATCCAAACTACATCAATGCCTTAAAACCAAGGTTTTCAACCAATGTGTGCTGCCTACTCTCACTTATGGTTCTGAGACATGGACTCTTACCAAAGACGTTATGCACAAAGTCAACGTTGCCCAAAGAGCCATGGAGCGAGCAATGCTCGGTATTAAGCTCTTGGACCGTATACCGAACGTTGTAATAAGAAGCCGCACAAAAGTAGCAGAAGTCGGAAACACTTCTTTAAAGTGGAAGTGGGCAAGACACCTGGCGAGACGTACCGATGGCAGATGGACAAAGTCCATTGCGGAATGGCGACCCCGAGAGGGGAAGAGATCCGTTGGCAGACCACCAGCCAGATGGTCGGACGACATAGTTAAAGTAGCCGGAAAACAGTGGTTGCGTCTGGCACAGGATCGTGAGAGGTTGCGTTTGCATGAAGAGGCCTTTACTCAGCAGTGGATGCTAACAGGCTGATGATGATGATGATGATTGTTTATTGATTAGGTAGGTATTGACCTAGTGGGGGTGGTCGCGTAGTGGTAGAACTTTGGACTCGGAAGCGAGAGACCCAGGTTCCATTCCCGGCGCAGGCATGTACCTATGACTTTGTTTCTTTTCAAAGTTACGTTAATTTGTGAATTTTAAGTAGCAAAACCACTCGCTAACCGTGAAGGAAAACATCGTGAGGAAACCCGCGGATTCTGATTTCCTTAATTGTTTATGCCGTTTTGGTTGATTTATTCCACACATTTCAATTCTAAAGTTTCGGTCATGATTATAATCTCGACACCTTTATAACCCGTGTCATTAAAGAAAACATTTAGGACGAAGTTAAAAACCTAGCGTTGTCTCGCTTTGACTGTATTAATTAGAGCGAGAGGGCGAGTGTTTTGAAGTCCATCCTAAATGTTTTCTTTAATGACACGGGTTATATAAGAATTTAAAGTAAGGCCGACTTGCACCACTTCTTAAATGCCATTTATGTCGCCATTTAAGTCGACTTTTGTATGAAGATTTTAGTTAATTGCTGTTTAAGCCACATTTAAGAAAGTGGTGCAAGTCACCCTTAGAGGTCGAGACAAAATAACCCTCCATATTCTTTGAAAAATCACGAAATCAAGTTATTTTAATGGATAGTTGATTAACAACCTTTACCTTTTTGTATTTTCTAAAGCACTAATGCGTGCTAGGGAACATTATAAACATTTCTATTAGGTTAAAAAAAGGTTCAAGTACTCTTCCGAGCAAATTTATTAACCTTATAACTAGTGGTTCGCCCCAAAACTATGAACTCGCGACCCCATAACTCAGCAACCCCTCGACCGATTTGGCTCATCTTCGAACTTAAAAATTCTCTTTGCCTCATTTACCTGACTGCCAAATTTATGACGATCCGACTAAATTTACTCAAGTTATCGTCGAACGAACATTCATACATACATACATACAAACGCCGGATTGTTCCAGTAGACTCGGAGAACTTCGCTCGCTTCGCTCGGTCGTTCAAAAATCTTTATAACCTCTTTACCTTTACAGCTAATAGACACTTTCCCCTGGGAATCGCTGCCTCTTCTCAACACACACCCTGTCTCGCGGATGGAGAACGTTCACTTCCTGTACTACTTGTACAAGACACACGAACACAACATCAAGAACGGTTACTTCCAGGCTAAAGCCGAGAACGGACGATACGTGATTAACCCAGGTTAGTGGCCCTTAACAAGTTCCAGTCACTGCAATTAAGTGACCACACGGGAAGTAACCCTGTTGGCAACACCAACAGAAAATTAAAAACCAAAAATGTACAAATTCAAACTGACCAGCTCTCTGTGTGCAAGTAACCCCCGTAAAAACTTTTTAACTAACCGCGTAGTTCGCGAATGGAACAAATTACCAGACTCCATAATCAGTGCAAATTCAGTGAACACTTTCAAAAACTCATTGGACAAATATATAAAAAAATAAACAAGTGCAGTGATATACACGCATCAGCTTGAAGCTGCTAGTGTATAATAAATAATAATAAATAATAATATATCCGTTTCCTACTTTCCTTGTCAATTTATTATCTATCCAACTGTGTGTGCTGCTCTAATAAAAGCCAAAATAATAACTAAGCCGCTGCCTATCAATCATCTCTCTAACCAAGTTTGAAGAGGCCAATAGACCTCTTCATATGATCCGGCTCGAAGGACATACCCTTTCAAACAAAAAGAGAATCATAAAAATCGCCCCACCTAGAAGAAACGTTCTGAGGTAACAAACATTTGAAAACTTCAGGGGAAAAGACGAACTTGTCACTTTTTTTTCGAAACCAACCGGTGAATGCAGTTTTGTAGGGAATTTATACGTCTCACAACTAGCGCCGCCAATGGAAAAAAAACATATCTTTTTTTTTGGATGCGTTTTTAGCAAAAAACGTTCCTGCGATTTCTCAACGCGAGGTTTAACTATTTTTAGGACCTAAGGTTTGGATTCCAGGATTGGATTTCCTACGAATGCAATCGATTCTCGCCAAAAGTGGCCACTTTTGGCGAGAATCGATTGCATTCTTAAGTTCTAGGATCTGGAATCCATACCTTAGGCCAACCTTAGGCCCTAAAAATAGTTAAGCCTCGCGTTGAGAAATCGCAAGAGCGTTTTTTACTAAAAACGCATCCAAAAAATATATATTTTTTTTTCATTGGCGGCACTAGTTGTGAGACGGATTTCATCTTAAGCGTTTTCCTACCTTTTACTTGATTATGGCATAAGCACAGACCAGTGCATTGCCAAGGGCTAAAAAAAGATAGTGAATGTTTATTGCTTGATTAGTTTGTCGTTTTCCCTGGGGTCTTCATTTTAAAACCTCCTCCTATTTTGAAGTCGGTGAAATAACAAAATATCCTCTCAACGTTTCAGAGAACAACCTGGACCGGATGGAGAAGCGGATGAGCTCGTTCGTGGAGTACTGGTGTCCACAATGGAGCGGTGACGTCAGCAAGCCGCCCGAACCAGACGCCTTGGTTCATTATTTGAAGGAAGCTGACATGTTCTTGTTAGTATTCGTCATTTTCATTAGGGCGACGGGGAAGACACAAAATATGATTTTATTTTAGTGTGCCTTACCACGCCCGTATGAAAAAAATGATAACCTCTTTTTGGATGCGTTTTTTTGCGTCAGATGACAATCCCCAGGCTTAACTATTTTTAGGACCTAATGCCTAGATTCTAGCTATTGGAGCCTACGAATAAATCCCGCACAAGTCAAAAGTGGCCGTTTTTTCTTGCTCGTTTTTAGCAAAAAACGTATCCAAAAAGAAGATATTATTATGTGTTTTTTTTTCATTGGCGGCGCTAGTGTACCTTAAAGATATCGCATGAATTCGAGTCTGATAATCTTAGGCATACAGTATTGTTCTCTCGTTCACAAGCTTGTTTATCAGTTACATTATTTGCTCATTGCCAGCGATCAGAAGAAAACATGGAGAATTCAATAGTCCTGAGAAATTACCTAATGCGTATGGTTCTCGTATGGGCGGAGTCTACAGATGGTTCCTCTCACGGTTTTAGTGGTTCGATAGAAGTGACTTAGAGAAGACGTCAGTTTGACGCTGTCAGTATAGCATGTCCAATAACATCAATAGCGCGAAAACTATCCACCATGACGGTGTTTCTTGTTTTCTTATTGGTTTAAAATATTTTTAACAAAGCTGTCTGCGCGTGTTGATGCGTGTGCCAATTTTAGAGGATGGGTTAGCTTGAAGTAATGCTTCCATGTTTTTTTCGTTCGCCGCTCATAGACAATTAACCTGACGAATGACCGACCAATCTTTCAGATACTGCGGCCACGGCGACGGTTGTCAGTTCGCGAACGGCGCGGCTAACGGCGCCGGAGTAGAGGGCGCCACCGGCACACGCGCCACGGCGCTGCTCTCCGGCTGCGGCTCCGCGAGACTTGGCCGCGCGCACTCCCGTGCACCGCCCGCCGGCTCGCACCACCACTACCACGTGGGCTGCAGGTGGGTTGTATACAGGGTGTGCTCTCGGGCTGCGGCTATATGTGCTTGGCTTTATGGGATGCAGGTTAGAAACTTCTACATGGACTTACGGTGGGGAATACTCGTAGGCACTGATTGCTAGGTAGGTAATCGAATGAGGTAGTGGCCACCCCTGGTGTTAGAGTTTTTAGGCCACCCAAAGGGTCTCTGACATGGCTTAACGATTGTTATTAATCAACAACAACCGGGACCAACGGTTTGCTGATTGCTGTAATACAGACTCTAGTCTAGCACAACAACAGAAGCTAAAATCTCGTCCTATTCAACAACACCTATTTAAAATACTTCTGTAACACTCTATGTATCACCTTTTACGCAAATAAACTTATTCTTATTCTTATACATACTCTAGCTAGCCCTAAAGGCCCTAGAGCTGAATCTTGCACCTTGTTAGCAACATTTCTTGAGCGATAGATAGGTACAACGTCCAGCGTTACGATTTATCTGTATTGTGGTCACGACGTTAGCCTTAGATGGGACTATCTATCTATACCATAGGAATCTACTAGAATCTAGTAACTAGATAATACTCGAGGTAACAGTACTGCTTCGCTACGAATCCTGCTTCTATATGAGCACTTTTTCGATTCGTTTAGTTAGAGTATCTGATATAGAAATCCATTCCTGTACCAAATACATTAAACAAATCGAAAATTTTCACGTATCAAACACTAGAATTAGGTGAGAGCTATTTAAAACAGCAAGTTTCGTCTCGACATTCATAAACGTTTTGAAGATATTTTCGCCGAAAAAAAATAGGCGGCGCACTTTTTTTCAGCGAAAATATCTTGCAATCTGTTATGGATATCAACATGATACTGGCTGTGTTGGATAGCTCTCACCTAATTCTAGTGTATGATATGTGAACATTTTCGATTTGTTTAGTGTATTTGATACAGGAATAGATACAGGCTAATTAGTTAGTTAATTAGCCTGTATCTATTCCTGTATCGTTATGCACCGCGCCTTAACGATTGTATTATTATCTATTCCGCAGTCCAATGGTGATCGGTATGCTGTGGGAGGTGACAGACCTGGAGGTGGATAAAGTGGTCACCTCGCTGGTTGCTCTGTGCGTGCCCTCGCCACAGACTGTGCCCTGGGAGAGCGTTGGCAAGGCCAAGTGGAGTCAGGGTATACTGGGTGAGGAAACCTGCTATTTTCATCAACACTGTCTTGTCTTTTCATCACTAATTCGGTACGCAAAGTTTTTTGTTCGAAAGTCCGTTATTGGCTTAATCTTATCTTTAGACAATATTGAGAAACTAATTTCAATATTTTTTATTTTGGTTCAGTAGTTTGGATTTTGCAACGTTTCAAAGAGACGGTTTTATGACCTTCACGCGACGGTCTGCATACTGTTGGCGGTCATAGGAACAAAACAAAACTACTGGACCAAAATAAAAAAAAAAAATTTAAATTAGTTTCTCAATATTGTCTAAAGATAAGTTTAAGCCAATAACGGACTTTCGAACAAAAAACTTTGCGTACCCAATTAGGGTCGTGGGGCTCTCAAAATAGTTTTCTATGCAGCGTCTTTCGCTCAAGCTCGGGTGTGCGTTACTTCATCAAAATTTGGTCGCCAATCTTTACAAACAGAGATTTGAGTCACTTAGGAAATTAGTGCGTCGTCTCCCGTTAATGTTAGCAAGGGATGAAATTTGTGTCAAGATATGAAATTACTGAAAAAATTACAAAATAAAGATTTTGCTCTTTTATATTACACAAACTCGGATAAACTATTTGGCAAACAAGATAGAAACACGTCGCGGAGAGGCTGCTAACCTCCTCGCAGCGTGTTCTTGTATATTGTTTGTTCCCCGATCCCTAATTAGAGAAAAAATATACAATACACGCTACAACTTATTAGTTTCTCCCTATTTCCAGACACAAACGTGGAAGTCAAGTCTCCACCAGAGTCCGAACGCAACTTGCTGGCGGCCGTGGCGCGAGCTCGCCGGTCTACCAGCTACGTCATGATAGCGAGCAGCGTGGTGGCGCGCGGTCTGCCTGTCAGGTTCCTTGACAGAGACCACAAGTGACAGGTAAGACCAGCTACGTCATGATAGCGAGCAGCGTGGTGGCGCGCGGTCTGCCTGTCAGGTTCCTCGACAGAGACCACAAGTGACAGGTAAGACCAGTGACAGGTAAGACCAGCTACGTCATGATAGCAAGCAGCGTGGTGGCACGCGATCTGTCTGTCAGGTTCCTTGACAGAGACCCCAAGTGACAGGTAAGACCAGCTACGTCATGATAGCAAGCATCGTGGTGGCACGCGATCTGCCTGTCAGGTTCCTTGACAGAGACCCCAAGTGACAGGTAAGACCAGCTACGTCATGATAGCGAGCAGCGTGGTGGCACGCGGTCTGCCTGTCAGGTTCCTTGACAGAGACCACAAGTGACAGGTAAGACCAGTGACAGGTAAGACCAGCTACGTCATGACAGCGAGCAGTGTGGTAGCGCGCGGTCTGCCTGTCAGGTTCCTTGACAGAGACCACAAGTGACAGGTAAGACCAGTGACAGGTAAGACCAGCTACGTCATGACAGCGAGCAGTGTGGTAGCGCGCGGTCTGCCTGTCAGGTTCCTTGACAGAGACCACAAGTGACAGGTAAGACCAGTGACAGGTAAGACCAGCTACGTCATGATAGCGAGCAGCGTGGTGGCGCGCGGTCTGCCTGTCAGGTTCCTTGACAGAGACCACAAGTAATAGGTAAGATTCGTTCTTCGATCAAGGATAAAACTAGATACAACATAGAACTCTGAAATGTGTCTGGAAAAATAGATGCCCAAACTAGCTTATTTGCTCGTAGTCTATGCAATTAAAGTAAAACTGTACACTAATGCAATAAGGTTGACATTCGAATATTAGACGTATGGTCGAAATGACGTTTCGTATTGTTCTATTGCTGATATCATTTGTTTTTGTGGGGACAAGTTTTTATTGTGATTTTATACGTAATGCGGATTCTATGGGGTTTCGTTCGGTGGATTCGTTCGCTCTTCTTGTGACAATTTAAAAAAGTGGTAGCGATTTTGCAGGACCAATGGTAGTACGGCGGCGCATGGAAAAACTGTTTTTAACCCACATTCGGGTAGTGTCTTTCTTTAATTAGATATGTAGTGAAATAAAGCAAGGTGTCGCTAGTCGTTAGGAGTGAAAATGATGTGATAGGATTACAAACGGCCAAGAATCTAAGACTAGAAAACGGCAGGATTTGTGCTCTTAATATCACAAAATAATCCCGTTTATGGCTATAATGCAATCTAGTTCTAGGTGTTCTATTCAGGTCTAGAGTCTAGATCCTAAGTACTAAAACTTAATCACCGATTGGTTACTTCCCCCCTTTAGTGCGAGTGAAGGTACTACAATCGGGTAAAACATGCTGAACTTATATCTTTTACTGCCATCTATACATTATTGTAAACCATGTTTCTTGTAAATAAATTCTTCTATTCTATTCTATATCCTGGACGCTGCATAAATCATTTAAAATTGATGCAAAACAGTGTGTATTAAAATAAATAGTGAATAATATGACGTTATTTGTTTTATTTTCAGATTGCTGTGGAGAAAACTTGTCGACAATCAAGTGTATCCTGTAATTATAAGCATAGCTGTAAGTATTAACAATAAAACATTATACAATAAATTTAAATCCTATAATTTATAATTATCTACTTTAGGTACCAATCACAATAAGATTAGATTAGATAGCAGCGATAGCACCGGAAATATAGTTTTGTTGCTCTTGACTAAAAAGCGTCGCTCTAAAATTCAACCTTAGCACAAACGTTTCAATATTATACTTACTGTTCTAGCTTGAAAAATTTCGTGGAACTCAGACATAAAGATATTATTGGACGGCTTACTATAGGTGTAACTATAATGCACACAGATATGCATCCAACGTGTTAGAAAACATCCTTACTCTTTTTATAGGGTGTACACCTTGACCTTTGTGGTCAACAGAATGTCAATTCTGTAAATAAAAAAAACAATTTTTATTTTATAACTTAAAAATTAAAAAATGTCATAACATTTTGTTTTTGGTATTAGCACAAATTTAAAAATATGTTTGTGGGTGTAGTGTAGGTGCATTTGCATAGCTTTGATTCACAATAACTCACAATGTTGTTTCGACATTGTGAAAGTCAATGAAAACAATATTTAAAAATACTTTTGTCCCGCCACAGCGTCTACATTTTAATTATTTAAAAATCAACGGAACGTCATAGAGCAGAAAAAAATTTTGGTTGTGATCCCTATCAAGCGGCGGAACACTGATAATATCTTAGCTTAGACCTTAACTACAGGGTGCACTCTAAGTCGATAGCGGAACTTTAAGTAGGCTCTCTACTGATCACTAGAAACAACTTGTACTAGGTGGCGAATAAAATGGAGCGAAAAAAAAATCTGCTATTCCATACAAAAGGTCGACTTAGTACTGCACCAAATGTATGAAAACGCAGATTTTTTTTTCGCTCCATTTTTTTTGCCACCTAGTACAAGTTGTTTGTAGTGATCAGTAGATAGCCTACGTAAAGTTTCGCTATCGACTTAGAGTGCACCCTGTAGATATTTTCGGACCCTAGCCAGTTAACAAGCGGCTCTCAAAGCCTGGTCGGCGGGCGGCGTGGGGGCGGCACGCTGGGGCGGTCGCGGCGACCGACCCTTGGGGCGGGGGCGGCGGCGCGACGACGGCGGCGTGCGTTCTTTTGACTGCGCCGACCGGAGAAGAATCTGTAGGGAAAACAGAAAAGCCAAAGTAAAAAGTATTATTTTCAGTTTAGTTTAGTTTAGTTTAGTTTATTTATTGAATAAAACCCACAGCACAAATCAAATTACATAGGTAAATTATTTTAAAACTAATCACCGGCCAATTACGGGCTTACATTATTTAGGTAAATCTTTAACTGCGAAACACAACATGCGTGCAAGAGAATAAATAACACTAATAATATATTTCTACATGCATTACACTAATACACTAATAATATATTCCGTAAAATAAACCTAATAGTAACTTTTAAACTAAAATAAAAATAATCTAAAAACAGTCTTTCAACAGTTTATAAGTTTTTATTAGGCATAATAGTGACGATTCTTAAAATATACAGGGTGGCCCATTTTTAGTAGCCCAACATTGATTTTTGTAACTGATCGTTCTGCCAAAATGTACAGTTTGGGAGCTATGATTTTTTTCGTGTTTTGTAAATTTCCCCAATTTTGGTCACAAAATCTACCCTATGGTCTATCCGTATTGCAGACAGGGGCACAGGTTTCTTGCTTACCTCATCAATCTTGATGATATCGACGAGCTCCACAATCTTCTTCTCCAAGCTCTTGATGTAGAGCCGCGCGTTGCTCACGTTGATGTCCACGGACTTTCCCAACAGTTTGAGAAGCGGCAGCGCTTCGCAGTCGGATGTTCTGAAATATAGAACAGTTTTAGCGTGACACACAGTGGCGGATCCAGGATTTTGGTTTGGGGGGGGGCTTGAACCCAATGAGCGTAGGTTATCAAGATTAAAAAGTATACAACATTATTTTTATAAAGGGTCTCTGATGGTTTTGGGGAGGCTTGAGCCCCTTAGCCAAAATACTCTCTTGAATTTTACTTATTCATGGAATAGCGACCCCGAGAGGTGAAGAGATCGGTTGCCAGACCACCAGCCAGATGGTCGGACGACATAGTTAAAGTAGCCGGAAAACAGTGGTTGCGCCTGGCACAGGATCGTGAGAGGTGGCGTGAGCATGAAGAGGCTTTTACTCAAGAGTCTAGAGGCACCAACACTGACGGCAGATGGTTGAAGGGACGATGTAACCTTGTGCATGAGAGACATATTCTTAGATAGAGTACGTTGGTCGCGGGGGTTTCCAGTATCTTTACATAACATCATCGGCCTAGTCCACAGGAAAGATTAGGTATAGAGCCGCAGGTTTTCTCACGATGTTTCTTTGTGTTCCACTTACCGGGCCAGTCCGTGCACGTGTCTCAACAAGGAGTTGAGAGCTTCCTTCGACCGCTCAAGCTCAACCCGCGCCGCCATGCTTCCACCGCGCACTTGATCCAGCGTCGCTTCTAGAGACTCGATGTTGTCTTGCTCTTTCTCCTTCTTGGCTTCGTGCTTCTCGCGCTCATCCGCTAGGGAGGTTAAATAGTTGTTTGTAAGTTAACTGCCACCCAAATATTATATTTAAAGTGGCCAAACTCGAATAAAAAACGCCTATAAAAGAATTGATGTTTATATGACTGCCAAATCCTGTTATAGAAGTTCCATAAATCACAGCTACATGAATGTTTCATCACCGGCCTCCTCTCAATCTTCGGACTGCTGGTGCCCCTACCGACCAGCCGCCACTACCTCGGCTGTTACTACCCCACAAACAATTTTCTATGGCCACGCCTGTAGGCGCCATCTATGAAATGCTTTGTGAATTTGTGCTGAAAACGGCTCATTGCCACACTACAGGGTGCACTCTAAGTCGATAGCGGAACTTTAAGTAGGCTGTCTACTCATCAATACAAACAACTGACACTAGGTGGCGACAAAAATGGAGCGAAAAAAATATCAGCTGTTTCATACATTTGGCGCAGTACTGAGTCGACCTTTTGTATGGAAAAGCCTTCGATCAAGGATAAAACTAGATACAACATAGAACTCTGAAATGTGTCTGGATAAATAGATGCCCAAATTGCCTTTGGGAGCTTATTTGCTCGTAGTCCATGCAATTAAAGTAAAACTGTACACTAATGCAATAAGGTTGACATTCGAATATTAGACGTATGGTCGAAATGATGTTTCGTATTGTTCTATCACTGATATCTTTTGTTTCTGTGGGGACAAGTTTTTATTGTGATTTTATACGTAATGCGGATTCTATGGGATTTAGTTCGGTGGGAAAAGCTGATATTTTTTTCACTCCATTTTTTTCGCCACCTAGTACAAGTTGTTTGTATTGATCAGTAGATAGCCCACTTAAAGTTTTTAAAGTTATTTTATGTATTTTATGTATCCGTAGTCACACTACACACAGTTACTACCCTTGTCCAACGGCCATCTTCCCGCCTCGCCAGGCGTTCTGCCTATTTCCACTTGATCCCAACCTTCGTCCAACGTCGGATGATGACATGAACGTTCTTCAACCGCTTGGAATGAAAATAACTAGTGGTTCGCCCCGAACTATGAACTCGCGACCCCATATCTCAGCAACCCCTCGACCGATTTAGCTCATGTTCGAACTTAAAAATTATTTTAATTTCATTTACCCGCCTACCAAATTTCATAACGATCCGACCAAATTTACTCAAGTTATCCTCGAACGAACATTCATACATACAAACATACAAACATACATACATACATACAAACGCCGGATTGTTCCAGTAGACACGGAGAACTTCGCTCGCTTCGCTCGCTCGTTCAATAATATATGTTATGTTCCTTTACTAAGAAAGTATCTAACTCACCAATGTTAGTCCTCAGGGTCTTGACGGTGTCGTGAAGGTGTTTCAGCTCGGTATTAACCTCGTTGATATAGTTGAACAGCGCGTAGTTCTCTTCCTCTCGACGCGTGAACTCCTGGATCAACTTGTCCACCTCGTCGTCGCCGGTGAATTCCTTGCAGACATGGAAAAACATAACTTAAGGTTCAACGTAAGTGGCGTGGCGGAAAAGCCCAAATTTAATGAAATTTTCAGTTTTTTCCAAATTTTTTTACTAAACAGATATTTTTGTTCAGCGATTTTTGTTTCACGAAACTAAAATAGTACTCTTTTCGTTATTCTAAACAATCGGAAAACAAAAATTAAGCTGATTGGTCGACGAACCAGTGGTACTGCCCAAAAAATTAGAAGTTCGAGCAAATCTTATAAGCAGCTGAATTATTGTTGTTTAGAATAATGAAAACAAAACAAAAATTGCTCAGTTTAGCTACAAAATTGTGTCTACACTCGGCAGGATCCCTTTTCGCAGGAAGTCTAAGGAAGATCAGGTAACTTGTTTCTGGACTTTGTCCCCGTGGACATATGTCTTACAAACTTACGAACACCGTTTCAGGGAATCCCTTTTTCGTGCTCCTCTACATTCTCTACATTGAAAAAGGAACATTTTGTTTTATTATGTTCCAATTATCACATTTATATCTTCAATGTTTTCGAATTTGCAAAATTAAGGTTCTCGGTGCTTTTCTTTGGCGTTGTCCCCATGCTCTCCCCGATTAGGGCACTACCAGTAAGGCAATGAACAAAAATTACCTTGAGAGCCTCCAAAATATTGACGTAGTTGTTATACGTCCGCATCTCCTCCTCCTGCCTCTCCAGCCTCTTCGCTTCAGCCTTCGCGTCGGCAGCAGTCAGCCTCACTGTGCCTTTGGTCCGGAGGAACTCTTCGAGCTTCAAACTGTGGTCTAGTTGGCGCTGGAGCTCGCGCACTTCCTGTAAAATTGGGGAGGATTATGGGAAAGATTTCCCATCAATCGGTAGAAGACGGAAGTCAGGGAAACATCACTGAATAGCCAGAAGAAATTTCAAGAAAGGGCAAGGTTTATAGGGAAGATATCAACGTCTACCTTTTGAACACCTACTTACTTATAACAACAAACCCAAAAACTTGATTGCCGAGGACTGCAGGCAGTACTTTTGATATTTAACACCACCCCTTGCACTGCTGATGGATGGCGTACTATACATACCTATTCCAGGTCATGTACCTAGCGATTTAATTCTGGAGCTAAGTTGTGGAAACTTGCACAAACTGCACAAACAACTCCGCATCTTCAACTCTGTCTTACGGTCTACATTGCAACTTCTTCTACAAGAGACACCAAGCGCGATCAAGGTGACGTGCTTCTTGGAGCGCTGGAGTATGAAGAGGACGTCGACGATTGCATTGACAGCAGTTGGTGGAAGAAAAAATACACCAATCGGCCCTGTATTTAATTTGTACCTTCGGCTTAATCCTAAAGTCCCTGAGCTTACCAAACAGTGCTTCCGATAGTCAATATTGGCCTTTTCCTTGAGAGCGTCGAGCTTGGAGCACCACTCCTCGCGCTGGTCGTAGGTGCTGATGGCTTGTTCTACCAGCTCCAGTATCTGCGCCTTGCCGTCCATCAGACGCTTGATTTGGTTCTTCCACACCGCGTTGAATGATTGCCTGGAATGGTCGGGCAGGCGATTCAGTTAGGTAGGCCTGCGGGGGTAGCATGACTTTTATCGAGGCGGATTTATCCAACAAAATGGCGGTTTATCAGCATTTTTGACGTCTAAAGTGGGTTATAAATCGTCGATAGCGATATATAACCCACTATAAACGTCAAAAATGCTGATAAACCGCCATTTTGTTGGATAAATCCGCCTCGATAAAAGTCATGCTACGGGGACTGGTGCAGGGAATTTTTTTTTTCAGAAATATTTCTGTGAAATCGAGCGCAGTAAGCCATAGGTATGTTAAAGTTTGGATTATATGTTTGCGGCTATACGAGTATTGCAGCTGGTAGATACGGATGGATGAAAAATCCAAAAAGCCCGTTCTGTCTGGGAACTAAACGGACCAAACTAAGGCCTTTTGCATCTACCTAATGAGATGATTTATGCAGCGTCCAGTGGCACCTTCACTCACACCAGATGGGTGAAGACACTCGGCGCTGCAGTGCCTGGGACATTGTTTTTAGATGGAGTACGCTTGCCCAGCACCTATACCATCCTGACAGCTTAGTCGACCTAGCCCACAGGAAAGACAGGTCAATACGCGTGGAGCCAACTGAGCCGCGGGTTTCCTCACGATGTTTTCCTTCACCGATAGCGAGTGGTATTGCTACTACAAATTCACAAATGTACGTTACTTTGAAATTAAACAAAGTCATAGATACATGCCCGCACTGGGAATCGAACGGATATAATTAAATATGGCTAGGGATCGGACCAACCAGTTGGTTCGAATGAAACAAATGGCTTCAACGTGTTCCATCCCGACCAACTGAATAGTTTAATTCGAACCAACTGGTTGGTCCGATCCCTAGCCAAATTTAATTTGGTAAATGCCAGGTTGGGTTTGGGAACTCATCAAGTTTGGATTTTTGGGGTGGGAGTCTGATGTTTTTTCAGCTCATGATACTTGTTTGTTACTAATGGTACTTACGTTTGACATGTGATGTTTACTACATATAGGTACTTTATAGCAGAAATTCAACAGCTAAAATATTGAAAAATGGATTGCAAGAAATGGTTCTTGGTGAAACCAAGATTTTCTTTGTTGAGGCATTTTGCGGTTGTTTTACTTACCGGTCCCTAAGCAGTCTATCGATCTCCAGTCTCATTTTGTAGTTCTCGCTGTTGACGGTGTTGAACTTCTTCATCGAAGTGTCGAGACGGTTGTCCAGTTGACGGATCAGCGTCTGGTTCGTTAGGGTCTTGGTGAACGCCTGGAAATTGTAAAGAAGTTAGGTAACAATAGGTACAGTCGCCCGTAACGGTCTTATTCACGTAAAAGGTTACCGCCTGCCCTTTTGATATGTTATAATGTACGTAATTTACGGTAGGTCATGCTAGTCGGCAGCAAAGCTCTCGTGGCCAGATATAAGGCGAGCGACCTCCCACCTGTGCTTTTTAACGGAACGCCACTTACCTATTGCACAAGTGTTAAGAACCTTGGTCTTCATATCCAGAACAACTTATCGTGGGATATGCACGTTTCTGAGATTAGCAGAAAAGTGTTTGCCTCAATGCACTCTCTTAGGCGCCTCCAGAACTTCCTTCCTCTCTCTGCCAAGCTAACTCTTGTCAACTCACTACTCCTCCCCATTATAGACTATGCCGACGTCTGCTACCCTGACATCAGTGAGGAGTTACTTAACAAACTCGACAGGCTCATTAACCTATGCATTCGCTATATTTTTGGACTGCGTAAGTATGATCACATCTCGCAATTTCGTCTGGAGCTCAAATGGCTAAACATGAGATTCCGCAGGAATGCCCATATACTCTCGCTTCTCTACGGCGTCCTGAACAATTCTTGCTCCCCTCTCTATCTAAGGGAACGATTTCAAATTTTTAAAAAAGACGAACGCCAGCTTCGTCTGTCCCGGACCCTTCATCTCGGCATCCCCGAGCATAACATGGCAGGATACACAGGTTCTTTCACCCTGACGGCAATTCGCTTGTGGAACGACCTCCCTCTGCATATTCGGCAGGCACCATCGATAAACACATTTAAGGACAAAGTCTATAACCATTATCTTAATATCCAAAATATGTAAGCAATATTCTCAGTTTAGTTTATCATAAATACCTATCCTATGTAGTACTATGTAACTATATTATTTATATATAAATATAAAGTAGGTAGTTTATGTACTTATTGTTCATGTAGTATATTATATTTTTCACTCCCCCCCCCCTCTTGTAGTGTTAGGTTTTTGTATTTAGTTATGTAGATAAAAGTAGTTTATGTATTGTTGTGTACTTTCTTGCGCGCTTCCCAAAACACTATCTGCAGTACCAAATGTTGACTGGTAGAAAATGCTACTTAGCATTAAGTACGCCTTTGTACAAACGTTTTAATGTGCAATAAAGAATTAAATAATAATAATAATTCTGCATATAAAAACCGTTTTACGTGAATTAAACCGTTACGGGCGACTGTACTATAACCAACCTACTCTTTTGAACTCTTCTATCTCTATCTACCTAATAACCATGATAGACGCCCACTGTTGGGCAATAGGCGTCTTCTTTATCACGCCAACTTGGTCCCTTGAAATCTCTTGTTAGGTGTTGTCTGCTCTTCTCCATCTGCCTTTTGTCTGTCCTCAATCAATGAGGTCGACGGCGGCATTTTTGACATACAATTATCCGCTGTACCCTTGGGAGTCTTGGGACATACCTGTGGTCCCCACATTGGACAACACTTCTCTGGTCTACGAGTAGAGGGATAGGTAGTCAAAACTGAGGCCTTTACATCTACGTAATGAGATGATTTATACAGCGTCCAGTGGCACCTTTACTCACACTGGATGGGTGAAGAGACCGCTCGGCGGTGCAGTTCCTGGGACATTGTTTTAGATAGATAGTCAATCTAATATGTAATCCCAGTACAAATATTGTCTAAACCCTCATGGCGAATTAACGTAGCGGTAAGGTGCGCGTGCGATTAATGACGACACATATCCGTAAAACGCAGTGTGAAGACACAGAGTAAATGGAACGGAAGAACTTACGACCAAAACTTTCAATCGTCCGACTCGTGACTCGGTTTTACCCATAATACAATTATTTTCTAGTTAAAAGAGCTTTTTACCAGTTTTGACGGTTGACGCGTGAGTGGATGTTTTAAGAGAATAGACGCGCTGATCCGCATTGCGATGGAGAATGCTGTCCGTGTCACGCACGCACGGCACGACACGATACCCTTTATTCCTATCTGTGCCCTAAGATGATAGAGTAATGACGTGGGTAGCGAGGAGTTGGTGGATAATTCTACAGTATGCTCCTACGACTTTATGTAAGCCTAGTACTTATTCATCAAAAATATTGAATTCGGGAAAGAACAACTTTTGATCCGGTGGCTTGCTCAATAATTATTTCCAAAGGTTCATACGATCACAGACGATCCTCAGCTTTGAGGGAACGGCTACAATGTAGATCAGGGCCCTTAGCCTGTAACGCAATGGCGGGTCAATGGCGTCCCGGCAGAAGGACAAAACCGGGCTCTCCTCGTTTTTCTCTTACAACCAGAGAACTAATCCTCTAGAATTAGAATTAAAATATTCTTTGCTGTACTACAAAAACATTAAAAGGACAGACAGCGTTAGCAAATCGTAATTGAAGTCGTCACCTGACAGCCCATTTTGGCACCATTGTGTTACAGGCTAAGGGCCCAGGCTGTTGCCGTTCTGTTGCGTTTCAGAGTGTCGATGTTAGAGCCGGTTCACTGGCTTCCTTCCTACACCGTTTATCACGTAACTGAGAACTAGCATCGTGGAACGTGTTAGGTGCAAGAAAAGCCGCTCGCTATTGTGACGAGGCGTTCCAATTAAAGGACCGCACCGTCGTTGTTGGGCCTTTCAGATTTTATTTTCTCTCGGCAATAAAACTAAGGCCTTTGCATCTACGTAATGAGATGATTTATACAGCGGCCAGTGGCACCATCACTCACACTAGGTGGGTGAAGAGACCACTCGGCGCTGCAGTGCCTGGGACAAAACTGAGGCTGAATACAAGTCATAATGCCCGATTCACCAGGGTTGCTTCAGAAGCACCTACCTACTTCAGAATATGTACTTCTTGGAAGGTCCTTTTACCATTCTTATTCTTCTTCAGGTGTTAAAAATCGGTACAACAGGAGGCTAACAGTCTCTGAATGAGCATATCCGAGCTTGAGATGAAGGCGCAAAATCGGCCAGATTGGAAAACTGTTTTGAGAGCCCTATGTGCCTGATTAGGGATAACAGGAACTGATAATGATGATGATTCTACTTCAGGTGCCATCTCCTGTCGGCTGTGAGTAAGGCCATTTAGGCAGGCGATGTTGTGGCTCGGTAGAGTTCTGAGTTGCTGGTTCACCAGCGAGTTTTGAAGCCACGATCGGTGGCTAGGTCTTATGGTGGCCCTATATGCATATGTGACTGATCCATCCATGTTTGATTCTTCTTCTTCACCACAAAGCCACTGAATGCTAGTAGTGAATGTAGGTAGGTACATAATTGAAAGCAGTCCTTTTGGCTTTCCTCATCCAGTTTCACCATTCCTACTATACATGAGAAGTTTTGCCTTCAGTATGCTCGACCTGACAAAACCGTACCGTGTATGGATACTACGGCCTCAATGTATGGTAGGCTTTACCGATAACAAACTCACCTCTTCACAACGTGATCCCCTCGACTGCAGACACTTGATCTCCTTCTGAACTTGCCTCAGCAGGTAGTCCAGCTCGGATATGTTTGCTCTGTGGTCTTTGACTTCGGCGGAGTACTGCTCGTGGTCTTTTAGAAGTGAGACCAGTTTCTCGCGGGCGCGAGCGTTTTCTAACACGTTGGAAGTGCTTTTGGTTAGCTGTGGGGGTGACGCGGGGTTAGTTGGGGATGGATGGATGTGTTGAAATTAAAGAAAGAAAAATTGTTGGTCCTAAGCTAGGTTCACAAGGCAATGCCTAGGCATCATATGCTTTTTCACACATAGTTTGCCTTATTTACCGCTACTTATTTACTATGTAAACTAAGGCTTTTTAGACATGTCACACAAGGGTTCATACATCTGCTGCTTCAACGGCAAAATTTGTGTTATTAAAATAACTTCGTAGGCACCTATTGATCTAGGTAATGGCGACCATTTTTAGGGAATGTTGAAGTTATTAAATTTCGAGATTTCCTTCGAAACGTAACATTATGTGCTTTACATTATCCAAGATTGCCCTTGGTCTTTGCCCTACCCTCAACTCCAGCATGATCTTCTCCAGTTCTCCGTTGAGGATGTTGATGATGTTCCTCTGAACCCGCAGCGTGGGCTGAACGCTGCTCGTCACCGCTGCTCGGTCGATCTCCATTATCCTGAACTGGAGAGACAGAGACAGAGAGTGATCATCATCATCATCATCATCATCAGTTCCTGTTATCCCTAATCAGAGGCTCTACCACGAGTTACTTGCTTTGCTGGTGCCGTAGGTCTGCCGGACGTAACTCGTGATAGATCCTCAGGGATATAGGGCTCTCAAAACAGTTTTCAACTCTGGCCGATTTTGACAGAGAGTGATAGAAGACAAAACTTATAGGTAGGCCTTTGAATGTGAGACAGGTGGTTTATACTGCATCTAGTGGCATCTCCACTCACACTAGATGGGCCCACTCGGACGTTGCGGTTCCCGTGACAACCCTACAATTATTTAGATGGAGTAGCTTTGCCCAGCACCTAGGCTCTCTGCTTAATCAGCCTAGCCTAGACCAATCCAGTAGTATGGCAGTCGAAAGTAGCGTGGCGGGTAATGCACAATTTTCACAGTTTTTTCAATTGAGAGCAATTTTCGTTCAGCGATTTTTGTTTCAACAACAATAATTTATCTAGTTATTTTGCTCGAAAAACCAGTGGTAGGTATGTACTTCCCAAAAAACTAGTAGTTTGAGCAAATCTCATAAGTAGCTCAATTATTATTATTGTTGTTTTGTTGTTGTTGTTTAATGAAAATAATACTGATTTATTGTCGTGAAACAAAAATCGCTGAACAGTTATAGCCCAGTTTAGCTACAAAATTGAATTTGCCAAGTTTAGGAATAAGTTAGAAAGTCTGTTTTTCACTTTCCGTAGTTAGTTGTCCTCCCTTTTCCGTAGTTGTAATTTTTTAATCTTTAGACACTTCTAAAGATTAAAAAATTACAAATTATCTGATTGTATTAGGTTATTTTGTTACCTGTCTTTGCAGTTTTGCCAGTTCATCTTCAGCAATCTTCTCCATTTCCATATCATCATTGTTATTGTTAGCTTGTCCAGCCATCTTGCCTTAGTCAAAATGATATTCCTTATTTTGACTAAAACCTGCACTTTAAATAGTTACAGTTGAAATCTCAAGGTAAGTCTGCTGAAGGAGTGTCTACCTGATAGTTGCAGGTTTACTGAATTCAGTTGGGTAGCATAGCAACCGAATACCTGGTTGTTTGATCAATACAGAGAAGAATGAAATCATGTAAACTGCTGTAACTTTCAAAAGACCGGGGGGTTTATTAATTTCGGGTGTGAGGTCTAGGACGTTGTAGATGGTTAGATGGTACCTAATCATGGTTGGTTATTTAGTAAGTACATACAGATCTTATAAGCAAAAGCCACTTCACAACTAACATAATAGGCCTTTTTATTACTTCAAGCTATAGCTTTCAACTTGTTTGCGGGTTCAAGCGCTGTCCCGCGCGATTTTTTTAACATTTTAATTATACTTTCCTCGTAGAGGAATTTCTTTCAGACAGTATTGATGACTTGGTGATATCTAGAGCGATCGCTTGAATAAATTCTGACCCTCCTTTGTTAAAGTCAAAGTAGAAAAAGTTCAAAAACTCGTGTAGCTTTTATTACCTACGGGAATCGCACCTACAGTGACGACTGACGACGCCTCTTCTAAACAGGATGATCAGATTTTAGCTAACTCGATTCGCCTAATTTTGTCTTCCGAGTAGCCTAAATCGCCTAATTTTTTTTTCTCGTGTATTTAGCCTAGTTCGCCTAACTTTTAGGGCCTAGTAGCCCAAACTTAGCCCAAAATAAAGAAAAACCAAAAAAATAAAGACAGCGTAGGTACAGCAAAAAAAAAATATTTAAGAAATCTAATATTATTTGTTTTCAGATACTTGAACCAAAGGGCAAAAATAATAACTTCCTGCAAAAGTTCTCCATCACTATCAGTGGAGTATCCTCCTTTCCACGTGCATATTACGTTTTGTTACAATCATTCTTATGGAATAATCAAGGAATTGTTCAATAAATTTGCGATAATAGCCTAAATCGCCTAAATAAATGCGAAAAAACCCTAGATAGCCTAAATCGCCCGTTCCCATTTTTTAGGTGGCCTAAATGGCTACTGGTAGCCGATCGGATTTTATGGTCGCCGTTTGATCCCCTGAGGTAGCCTATATGGCGACAATTCGCCTAATCTAGTACGATTGTGAGCTTTCTATGCCTAGCACTGGCATATTTTTGTATTTAATCTAATTATTTATGAAAAGCCACGATCATAACACCATAACTCTTCAATTTCCTTGAGTTTACCAACAATATGGAATAACCACTGAATATTTCTTAATGCTGACCGCTCTCTTTGCCTTCTTGACTATATGCTTGCCGTCCCTGTCTCGCATGAGGCTAATGATGGTGCTGTTTCTTTTCCACGCGTAAGGGGCACAGATAAAGTAGGGTTTGTTTTATTGGGTAGATAGGACAATCGTTTGGATCTCTGAGAGACGGTTTTCTGATCGAACTGGGTGGTCTAGTATTTTTTTTGTTAGGCTGACTCCCGGTACTCTTTATTATTATTCGTGATATCTATTCGTATTTTTTCCCAAATTTTTTATTAGTATTCTTTTTTTAGTTACTTACCATTTTTTCCTCAATGATTTTTCTACTTGCTGTTCATTAAACTTAATACTGTCTAAAAACTACGACTCATATCCCACTGATAATTGCTTTAGGTTGTGTAATTTTAGTGCAACCATTAAGTATTTACATTCCTGGAATGGAATTCAAACTATAACGAGTTAAGTGGGCTAGGTACATTCAACTTATGTGTACAATGACATACTTACATAATTACCTAAGTCAATATGGAATTTCACGCAATTTCCTATGGACTATCTAATTACCTACAATTATTAGATGCTTACTAAATTCCTGAGTCTGTGTGTCTATACGTATTAGTTAGGGTCAGGTAGACGAAGAACAATAGCGCTAAAGAAAGGAAGAAAGAGACAAAAGGTGTACCCCCATTCTGTCTAGGTGTACCCCCACCGAGCGAAACATGTCTACCTTTTTACCAGTCTGTACCTGCGCTTAGTCTTTGCCGTTACGGTGCCGCGCTACCTGCACAGCCTGCGTCGGGCACTGTTTTGATCCGTCGGTTGTCGAGGCAACGCCTTCCGTGCACACCGACACAGAAAACATACTCGCGAACGCGAAAACAACAGTCCCGAAGTGAAACAGTGCGGTGAACACGTGTGACAAGTTTTTCAGTGAAATGATACAGTGAACCAGTGTTGCGATGGCACCTAAAATGGATTTCGATGCGCAAAAGAACATATTCAAAAGCGTCAAGTTGCCGAACTCGACCAAAATCCAAAAGGCGATCGAGCGCATTTTCAAGCGTACCCAGTACACCAAAATAGTGCAGAGTTAGGACACTATTTTCAGTAGCAACCCCGTAGAAACCACAACTAAATGGCCGGTGAAGTTCAAGCGAATATTAGTAGAAGTAGTTTTGTTAGTAACAGCACCGAAATCGCCGCTTTAGAGCCACCCGACACAAGTAATAAGAACAGTCCAGCATTCCTTTCTGACGAAGCCGAATTCGTCGGCCGTGGAGACATCAAACCAGCAAAGATCTTGAAGCACAGAAGAAGTAGATCACGCAGTGGAACCCGCATCACCCCAGCAAACCTTAGTGTATCTGACGAGCACTTCTACCAAGACCTAGAGGAATACGTGAAGGAAATGTCAACGGTTAGAGACACTGACGTCACAATGGCCGGTCCTGGTGAGCCAGATGTTTGGAGTCAGTTGCAGCAAAAGGAGTCTGACTTGCTCCTGGCAGCTGAGTTGGGGAAAGCCCTTTTGGATAAGAACAAGGAGCTGACGAAAGAGCAGGAACGTCTGGCGGAGGAGTACGCCAAAAAGATCGAGGTAAGTCGCCTAACTTTTACGCTACAGTGCGTGTTGAAATTTCACTTCTGTTTTTGTTGGTACGCGAGGCCGTTGCTTGGTCGGTTGTTTTTAATTAATATTTTCACATTGTTTTTAATATGCTGCTGGCTGAATTACTACAGAGCGTATTATTGTATAATTTAAGTTAATTTAATTAGTGATACCTATCTACGTACTTATTAAAACCATAATGAGTAGGCAGGCTATAGGTTGAAGTAGATTATGTTATTTTTATTTGTTTTCTATTCAATCGATGCATATTATAGTTGTGTTCCAGTCTTTTGCGGATTTTTCTCTTTGCAATACTAACAAACAAACAATCACATGACATTATGTTTCCTGCTTTCCATTTTATACAATTGTTATAGTGAGGTATGTGTCTGCATTTTTCGGAAGTTTGCTTGCTCCGTAAAGAAATTGTAAATAATATCTTTGTCAAAAAGATTTATTATTATTTCGTTAAGCAAAGAGTTGACACAAATGCATTAGGCTTTTGTAAACTATATCGGCGAAGCAAACTCTTGATTGAAATACTTCTACGAGTAAATATTTCAGTCTACGTAGCGAAAACATTTTCGCCATTTCCCTTTTATCAACATTCCTCTCGTCTTATCTATCACTCAAGCCCCTTATCGGATCTTGTTGATAAAGACAACATAATTTATCTTTTGAAAGTGAAACGAAAATTCTAAACCGAACGCATAATGTATCTACCTAATAATATCAATTTTTAAGGTTTAATATCTTCGATCAAGGATAAAACTAGATACTTACAACATAGAACTCTGAAATGTGTCTGGAAAAATAGATGTCCAAACTGCCTTTGGGAGCTTATTTGCTCGTAGTCTATACAATTCAAGTAAAACTGTACACTAATGCAATAAGGTTGACATTCGAATATTAGACGTATGGTCGAAATGATGTTTCGTATTGTTCTATTGCAGATATCATTTGTTTCTGTGGGGACAAGTTTTTTTTGTGATTTTATACGTAATGCGGATTCTATGGGATTTAGTTCGGTGTTTAATATCAATATCTTCAGAGTTCAATATTGACAATGTTCATAGGAATGTCCTTAACCTTTTGGTCCTTCGAGCCGGATGCATTAAAAACCCCTTTCATCATTGCTCTTTGTGCTATGTTGTGGTTTGCGTGGCAAGTGACCTATTATACTACCTACTATCATATAGCTATATTTAACTACACTGGCAGGTACATACCCGAAGGATAAACTGAACTCTTACTCAAATGACAATTCATAATTACCATAATATCTCTCCAACGAATGCGGATATTACTGATCTTTAAGAAGAGCGCTCTCAACAATGGAGTCCGTTTCTTCATTCAGACCAATTCTCATCTCAAGGTGATGAAATCTGAGCATTCAAAGCGTTGGGGTGTTTTTGTTGCTTTTGGAGATGTTGGTTAACGTTCTTTGTTGCCAATGCGGATATGAGTCTGGAGTTTTCTACAATGTGGCGTAATCCGATCTTATTGCTTGGACCCACCGCCGCTTTTCACTTAACACTTGGGTTAGGTCCATAAGCAGTAAAATGTCTCTCTGTTAACTAACCCCTTTCGGGGAAATGTGCATGAGGCTGAACCGGGCTCACTTCTGGTCGAAATTATGTCGAAACCCATTTTATCGTCGCGAAATATAACCGAAACTCCATTTGACCGATAGGCCATTTCGTCGAATTGCGAAAGTAAGTATATTTTTACAATAAATTGGTATTACACTAGTACCTACTTACATAATTACACTGTAGTATGAATCATACTTGTTAATAAAATGTTAAGGCCAATATGATTTGGAAGAGTGATAGTCGGATCTGGGTCGAAGAGATTGATCAAGATTTGATGTTGGCTTTAAATGAACAACCTACATTGTATTGTAGTTAGGTATTAAAGGTAGCTACCGTATGCATCTACTTAATCATCAAGCTGTACCGAAGACTTAAAAGAGTGTTATAAAATTTTATCGAAATGTAGAAATCTTAACGAGAATCGAGAAACGAATATCGATTTATCTGTGCAGTGTTTAAAATTTCGGCTCAGGTATCTGTGCATTGCACCAGGTTTAAAATTTCGGCTTATTTTGCAGCCGACGAATATCTTAATACCTACTTAGATACGATTAGAGTTTTTAATTTACGTAAATACCAAATTAAAGATTAACCAAGTTGGTAAGTACTTAGTAATTTGGAGAACAATGAAGAGATTAAACTTTTTGCTTTCGTTTAATTCGCTAACCTAGTTTAAAGTTCTGAAATTAAGTTGTTGTGATAAACTTGCGAGTAGGTTCCGGGCATCGAACCTGCGACTTCCCAAGTCAGTAGTCACCACAACATTACATCCTCTGGACTGATTTATTCTTCTTTTAAACCGTCTTCAAAAACGGACGAGGTATTCAATTTTTTAAAAATGTGTGCTACCACAGTACTTTTTACTGGGTGAACCGATGTTGACGATTATTTATTGTTTAAAAAAATATACTTCCCCTGTGGTCCCATAAAAAAATTGTGAAGATCCTTTGAAGATCTGCTATAGAACTTCGGAGATGGAGAAGGGAACTCCTAATTTTTGTTATTTAGCCACTAGAATGTACGACTTTTTTTTTCAAGAATAGTTGCTCAAAAGAACTTGCCAGCTGCACTGTGTGTCACTGATGATTAAAAACAGTTTTATTATATCTAAATAAGAAACCAAGAACGTCCAACCTTCACATGTATCCTTTCAATGATGACGAAACACCGAACGTTGCTGAATACAAATGATTTTTACACCCGCCTCTCTGCGCGTGAGCTGATGATTTAGAATAATTATTGTGTAGCGACTAGCGATGAACTCCATTGTAAAATTCATAAATCAAAATTCGTAGAAGAAACTGACGCACGCACCTTCGAGTGAAGTTTTTAGCCTAGGTAGTACGAAGGTACGGTACTTCACAAAATCTGTTCCTCATTTCCTGTCGAAAGGACTTCGCCCTTCAAGAGGAGAGATCAGACTTGATCACCAATCATGCTTGACCACTGCGGGGTTTAGCCTTCTGTAACAATTTATCTATCAAAAACTAAGTACTATATGCTTTTTTAAAAATAATTGTGGAGCTCCACACCAAAACGCTACAGTTTAGAAAATAAGTCGAGTAAGTATCCCGATCGATTCCAATAGCCCGTTTTCAAAGAACAAATTCAAAGCAGGTCAAAGATGGCGCTTACAGGTGTGGCTATAGAAGAACCGAAATACGGCTGTCAAAATGAATCTGAACAAAAAGGGGTATCCTAGCGTGTGGCTGATCCTGCACCAAACCTGTAGGAACGACACATGCATGATACATTGTATAACTGCTGTAACAGTTACATGTAAAATAAAAGTGAAATCATTACATTAGACAGCTCGGTACTTACTTTAAATCATACAGTTACCACGTACGCGTGGACGAACCAACTGCTCCAGCAAATGTAATTCTTATTTGCAAGCACTTAAAGTCTTAATTTCCTGAACATTTGATTTCCCAACCCAACAGGAGCAATTACGCATAACTGGGATGTAAAGACACAGGATTCTCTTGCAAAAGTGTCACTTTCTCAAGTTTTATGTAAAAAAGATTGCAAAAGAAATTATGGGCTGCTAAGGTAATGCTTCTAATTCTAGAGGATTAGTTCGCTGGTTGTAGGAAAAAAACTAGGAAACCTCGGTTTTGTCTTTGTACTGGGACGCCATCGACACGCCATTACGTTAAAGGCTAAGGCCCTAGCACTCATCCCATTGCACCCATGATCGTGACGAGTGAAGAACCATTGTCACGATATGGTCACGATCCTCAGAATTGAGGGACCGATCCAAATGATCTGACACCAATGATCACTGTAAAGACGTAGTAAAGTGCCGACCTCATTCTCGGAAGACCGCACCTTGTCGTAAAAACCGCCAACTACCTGGCGGTCTGGCCGGAGTGGTCTTACCGTTAACCCTGAGTCACACGTTCGACTCCCACTGAGAACAAAGGGCGCTGTGTCACGTGATCACGTCTCGCCACCACCGCCTTGAGTACTTAATTATTATCTTTCTGGGAAGATGGTGGTAAGGTGCAGAATGGGTGGCCAATTCTAGGGCATTCCTAGAACATACAGTGAAGGTAATGAGTCGTTTTCACGGCTGTCAAATTTCGCTTTTTCTGAAGATATTATTTATCTGTGTAAGCGAAATTTGACAGAGCCACATCCCAGTTCTTGTAGGCCAAGCCTATGAGCGCCATCTACCAATGGCTTTGTTTGAATTCAGCGTTTAACTATCAGTTTAAAACGGGCCATTGTTCTTCTAGATTTCTTTCGGCAGTTCGGCAGTTTTACATTCCCAAGAATCGGCTCTCAGGGGGTTAACCCTCGGGAATCTCGCATACGACACATCTCGAAGCATAAATCTAATTTTGCGGCAAATGTAACATCTCCTATTCTCACGAAGTCATCCTCGAAATAAGGCACGAAATTTCTGCGAGATGTTTGCCTTTTTCGCTTGACAATGACTCGAGTAGTCTGGAGCAGTCGAGATCGAAATCACATGAGATTTTTCCTTCGCGATGTGTCGAATGCGAGATTCCCGAGAATTGGCCCCCAGAGCAGGCCATTTCTAGGGCATTCCTAGAACATACAGTAGTCATTTTCTTCGAGATTTCTTTCGGCAGTTCGGCAGTTTTACATTCCCAAGAATCGGCTCTAAGCCGAGATGTTTAGGCTTAAGCCTAAACATCTCAAGGAACTACTGTATCGGTTATGGTATCCGGACCGTTAATGCGGTCCAGTTTCACTGCCACCAATTTTGGCAACCAATTTGGGAGCGGCACGGTACTGTCAACATTTCGTCCTGTCGTCTGTACCATAATAATTTACCCATCATCTACCAAGTTTTGCTATTTTGTAACCTTACGTAAGATAGGGCGCCAAACAAAACAAAATTAGCAAGTGATCGACCATTTAATAATCTACATAACAGTTTAAAGTCAACGACACAGTTTCCAACAAGATTGATGGTAACTGGAATTGCTAAAACGCTCTCTTACGACAATTTTTTTGCAAACGGAAGTAGGTTAAAATACACATTTGTGACCGTTCAGTGGGGCTATTACGTAAATAAAATAACCCACTGATTTAGAAAAAAACCCAACTTTCGACTGTCAAAAACACGATTTGGTATTACGTAACTCCACTTTATCACGGTTGCTAAAAGTGTCCACTCCACCATAGACAAATCCCATATTTGGTCATAAACGATAGGTCGATGGAAAGAAAACGGCATTCCGTAAAAAAAAATAAGCACTCTCAACTGTCAAAGTGAGTGACAGCCACTGTATTTTAAAACACTGATACGGAGCAGCTTTTTTGAAGTGGAATTGCGTTATTTTAACTTATAAAAGCAAGAAATATGTCCCATAGTAAGGGAAAAGTGAAATTAATTCTTCCAAAGCGAGGAAATTGTGTCGAGTTTTGTTTTTCATAGGATAAATATGTATTTCGCATAAATGACTCGCAATAGCCAGATATTGCACTTTTGGCTGCTATGACACTCCTTTGTCCTCAAAAACGTTGCAGCAGAATGCAAGGCAAGAATATATTTATACAATACCTACCCTAACAACTTTACATATCAACCCCTTTTCACATAAGTAAATTATTATTTTTTGTTTTCCAGGTTGATCACGCACTAGGTAGTATCTAAGTACGCGAACGGGTCGTACGTAGGTACTTATTAGTAAAACGTGGGCGCTCTGAATCTAAAGATGGCACAGCCCCTTTTTCCCTGAAGTTTTACATAGATACCCGGGACACACCTACCTAACATCCCAACAAGTGCAGAAAGGAGAAAATTTGGAAGGCAATGGAAGGTAAGCTATTTCGCTTGGCCGACAGTTTATACTATGGTTATCCACTTGGTAATTTTATTGTGAATGAAACCACTTTGAGAAAATCTGCTTAGTCGGCCCCGTGTACATATTTATGTATTGACCTTGTCAATTCCTATGGACTGGGCCAAATTAGCAGAGAGGATAGCATAAATAGATGGTGGGCAAGCCTACTGCATTTAAACATGTCCCACGCACTATACAGTGAGGTGTCTGCGTCCTCACTATCGAAGCATGAATGGAGGTGCCGCTAGAGCTATAGACACTATTAACCAAATCAAATTATAGTTCCAAGTCTACTGTGTGGTGTGTGTGGCAAGTGGCACTCACTCGAAGTAGAGGTACTTACCTACAGGGGTGAAACAACCACTTGGACGCTGTTGTGCCGACTTGTGCCTGATGATGAAGTAGCCTTGCCCGGCCAGCACCTAGGTCTACCTACCATCCTCTCAGCTAAGTCAGCCTATAATGTGTGTCTCAAATAAGTTATTGTGTAAATGGGTCTGTTTGAAAACCTTTTGATATTTTACACAGATAGTGACTTGTAAATTCACAAATGTAGGCATTTACTTAACTTTGAAATAAGCTTGTCTTATGTACGGTCGGCCACAATCTCAGATACCCCATGGCAGCTCTTATCGCGCGCGGCATAAGAGCGCCAATCGAACAAAAAGGGGTATCTGAGACTGTGGCCGACTGTACCTACATCCCCGCACTGAGACCTTACGCTATGTGTCCATCGTTCTACCTACTGGGCTGTCACCGCTTTATCCGGTCATACCAAAGAGAGTCGATTAACTCATCAAAACAAGCAACTTTTACTAGGGGACAAAATGTGAAATAAAAAAAAGCTATGCAACTCCCTTTTGTATGACACGACCTTTCTGTAGCACCCTGTATATTCAAATATTCTCTGACTTACAATCCATGAAAGACAAGTACCTACAAAAGTGCAGTCATATTTTAATGAAGCCAGCGACAGTTGGTCGTTGTAATGAATGTAATGTAATGAAAACTGCTAGAGGTTGCTTCCCCATCTACCTCTAGTGTGAAATGCTACATGCTACTGCCTACTGGATGCTGTACGAGTCCTACATGCAAAGGCCTATGTTTTTATTAGGTATGTGCACTACAGAAGATGTGCCCGTTACGTTGGAATCCCCGCTTTACATTATTGAGATCCTTAAGTTCTAACTAACATCAAGCCACTCACCACTGCATTTCTATGTTTTACCTTACTAAAATCAATTGCAATAAGAGTCTTTATTTATTTCAGTTTTATGAGACACAAGCCCACAGTGAAACGCTGTTGCTGCAGAAGAAAGTTACAAAGTTAATCCATCCAAACAAATATTCATAAAATATATCATAAGTAGATGTGCCACTGGATGCTGTTTAAATTATTAAGTTACTTATATAGATGCAAAGGCCTGAGTGTATAAGATATTTAATATTTACCAATATATGGCCTACGGCCTTATCTGGGCTGAAAATGATTTTAATTTTTATTATTTTTATATTGATTCATTAAAAGTTAATAATATGTAAGTACTGAATATGAAGTACATTCTGTTGACATTCATTATTACTGTTACTACTCTGCAAGTATAAAATTTGGAGAGGGAAAAATAAACACCACAAAATTCATAAGTAATAGAGTTTTATTTACCTAACAGGAAACTTTTCACAGTACCTACATCACAGTACGTAGTAATACTCTAGCTGTGGAATACAAAGATCTAGTCATCCATTAGTTACACTCTAGCTGAAGTACAAGACAAAGGCCTGGTTTCTGAGTTGAGAATTTTGCTAAGCAAATGGGTAAGTATCGTCCTGTCTCTGCAGATTTCTCACAAAAGAGTGTGACAGAGCGATACGTAAGTATGTGCTTAGTAAAATTCTCAACTCAGAAACCGGGCCAAAGTCAGTCTGTGCACGTTTTCCCTTTTTGCAATTCTCACATAGCCGTTCAAGTCTCACTGTCCATGGCTTTTGACGGCCTTCCGGGGAAGGACACCTCTCTGAGACCGTGGTCACGGGTCCTTGTTGGCCGTCGTAGATCGTAGAGGGCTTAGGTCGGTCGCGGGCCGCGCTACGAAGGTGTCATGCCTCTTCACGTCCACTTGAGGTCCCTCGCGACCGTCATTTTTCTCACGTAGCGAGCCGCGCCGATATTGTTATAATTATTGTTGTGGTCTGGATGGATTCTCGCTGTATGTACGGCGCCCGTCGTGTTGTAACTTGTATTGTTTGAATTCTCAGTGTTTCTTTGTCACCAACTGCACAGGGTTCGTTGTTCCCAAATGGATTTGTATTCAGGGTCGGTGGGTCAAGTTGGATGCATGTCACTTTGCCGTTGATGTAGTTAATAGTAGATCACTTTGAACTCAATCTTGGCGGCGGAACGCTGGTTTGGCCAGTTAATTTGAGGCTCGTAAGGTGCGTTGCCGTTGCTAGTAAAGTTGTTTCTTTCTGCGGCTAATTGAAGGGCACAAGTTTATCGTAGATGCTATATGGGTTGTTGTAAAGCGTGTCGGGTTAGTCCAACATGTTGAAACGTTTGTTTTTGGTAGCTTTCTTCACTAAATTCGCACATGAAACATTATTATTTTAGAATACTTTTTGTTTAC
This sequence comes from Zelleria hepariella, assembly GCA_949319315.1. Classification (NCBI taxonomy): domain Eukaryota; kingdom Metazoa; phylum Arthropoda; class Insecta; order Lepidoptera; family Yponomeutidae; genus Zelleria; species Zelleria hepariella. The sequence continues at coordinate 2,451,927 of OX439396.1, read as the reverse complement.
AAACAAGATAGCACACACACACACATTCATAATGGGTGACATTTGACATTTGTCTTGTCGCACACAAGGGCAAACAAACGTCGTCGCAAAATGGAAGTTTTGCTAGCGATCGTAACGAAATTGCCTCTTTGCAGCGTGTTTGTTTTTGTGTGCATCCCACAGAACATCTAATTGTTCTGTGGTGCATCCACCACAGGTACCAACATGACAAAAATAATGCTGCGTATTCACCAAATTAGCTCGTGTCACAGACGAAAGTACCGAATGAAATCACACGTTCATAGATTAAAGTCTTAGTAAAGTGTCGATATGGTATTCACTTCAAATCACGTCACTATCCGTTTCCACCGTGGCATTTTTTCTTACATAATCGCTTACAGTTGCAAGTTCAAAATAGCAATGGACAACTTTTGTAACCACTTATAACTATGCGGATTATTTTAGCTAATACGCCTGCTGGACGCTGTTTAAACCAAGACATTACGTCGATTCAAAGGCTACTTTAAGGCGCTGTACATAGTGAATAGCCCGCGCGCCAAGAAAAATGCACAAAATCGAGTCCTGTATCAAATACACTAAAAAAATCGAATATTTTCACATATCAAACCCTAGAATTAGGTGAGACCTATCTAAAACAGCCAGTTTCGTGTTGACATTCATATACGTTTTGAAGATATTTTTGATGAAAAAAAATAGGCGGCGCACTTTTTTTCAAACAAAATATCTTGCAATCTGTTATGGGTATCAACACAAAACTGGCTGTTTTAGATAGCTCTCACCTTATTCTAGGGTTTGATATGTGAACATTTTCGATTTTTTTTGTGTATTTGATACAGGAATCGTTTTAGTGCATTTTTTTTGCGCGCGGGCTAATTCACTATGCCCAGCGCCTTAACCGTCGTCGACCGACTAGCCATTTGGGTTGCTTAGGCTGCCAAAAACTAGGCTAACCGGCGATGTCAAAGGTTACTTTTTGGCACCTGCATTTTTTATTGCCGCTTACATCATCATCGGCTCTAAACCGCCGCATTTAACATTCAGTAGCCATTCTTCATGGAAAGTCCGACTTCTGAGGCTTCGCTTCCGTGATGTGTTGCTATTATGGTCTCTACGGAGCAGCTCTTGACCTCAAACCGCGGGTTTTGTTGCTTGACCGGTCTGGGCAGTCGCTAACCGCAGCTTGCTTGAGAACAGCCGAGTCACTCGATTCGGATAACGAGATTTAATTGAGGTCTGTTTTTGACCGATTACTCCTAGCTCTTTAAGAAAATCATGGCTGAGACTTCAAAGATTGGACAAGGGCTCTAATAGAAGAGGCACCAGAAATAATAAGAATATCTAGCCCTCATTGGAGGGAGGATCATGCTGCTCACTTTATGTTCCATCTAAAGGGAAAAATACTTACCTACTACCTATGCAGAATAACGGCATCTTTTTATAGCAATTTAGACTATTCTCTTGTACTTACCAGGTAACTACCAACTTTTTTGATGCCGAATTCATTGAATATTGGAACCTTTTTCTATCTGTGCTGTGAGTGCTTATCCAGCGAGTCAACTTATTGTGGTTAACGTCAGAACCTTACGCTAACTAATGTCTCAATTCAGAGTTGTTTAGCTGTACCGTACTAAGCTCGTGATATCGAATGCCAATTTAACAACCTAGCCCCGGGCCGTAGCTTACTTTGACTATCAGAATTTTATAATGACCAACTTCCTTTTCTCTGTTCTGTCGGTTTGTTTTGATTTTAAAGAATTGGGTTGTATTGGAAACCATCTCTCCGATCACATTGACAAAACTTTTGGTGTGTTTTTGGGTGTAACTCTCTAAATAAAATGTACGTCGTTCATCTTCATTCGCATCCTTTGTGGATAGATCCGCAGCAGAAATCTTTCTCTTTTTACCTCCCTTCGCTTTTCATATTTGGGATCTCCCTATGTTATCAACTTATTCCATCCGACGCTTTTTAGGCGTGCCTGTCTGACCATGTCCGTTCTATTAATTTCAGCGACACAAAAAGAAATAGACTCCACGTTTCCTGTCGGCCTAGACGCCTACGTAGGTAATTCACAGATCGATATGCCATCGGTGTTAACCTACGTACAGCCAGCTATACATTTGCCTAAGTTATAGGAGTGTCCAGCGTCGCTAATAAAAAAACACCCGCGACCTTTGCTATCGATTTTACCATTAGCCGGTGTTGAAACGACTGATCCAATTTGTCAGAGCCTTCCAAAACGTCCGTAATTGTGGTTTCGTTTGTTTACCCTGGGCTTGTAGTTGTTATACATAGGTTCTTCTAGAAATAATATTGTATTTATTTTGCGTATGGTGTCATAGCGAAGCGCAAAGGCAGTCTGTTGATCCTACTGCCTTAAGAGGTCTCGGCCTACCCATTTTTCTCCAGTCATTGGTGATTCAGTGATCCACTCAGTTACAACTTTGTTGGCCGCGGGAATCTTTTGCTTTTTTTGGCTGTTGTTAGTCTGAGAAGAGCTATTGTTGTGGTTGTTCCGGTGTCTTGCCTGTAATATATTCTGCCTAAAATTCTTCTTTTCTGGCTTGTTACTCTAAAATGAGTTACTTTGATGACGACAATGCTGATGCATGATTATTTAAAACGTATTAATCCACTTCCTCAAAGCTTCATCCATCATCCATCCATCAGACATCCGCAATCGTCATGGCAATCACGAACCACAACTTAGTGCTTAAGCACTTAAATTAACTGAAGCGTAGTTAGCAAATCGTGGATTTTGTGACCTTAAGTGCAACTTAAGGTTAAGTGGACGATGAGAAATCTATATCACGCTCTACATTTATTTGTCGGGCACTTGAGAAGACGCGAAGGTGAAATTGGAATGACTCTTGACATACATTGAATGAATCATATTACTAAGGCCCATTGGAGTACTTATTAGGTATATATATCTACCACCGGATGATTGATCTTCTTTGGGTACCGTCTTCTATCGAGTTCTGTGTGGCTGCTGTGTGTTGACTGTTGAACCATTCTTGGATTAGTCGCTGAAAACTGGAAAATAGAATATGAATATGGATACAATTTGTTTGGGACACCAACTTTTATTTGGGCATTTTCAAACGTTGTTTAGGATCACGTAGAATCACACCGTTTATCGCTTTTCAGAGACATCATACTAGCAAATCGAATTACGTGATAGCAAACTCGTCACCTTATCGATGCATTCTTACAACAAGTAGATAAAAAATCTGACTATACAAAAAAATACAGACTACGTCTAGGCCTCGACGAAACAAAAAGCATGAAGGCATTTTTTTCGAATCTCACATTTAGACCCATTGTAATAGGAGCTGCATTAGTTCCTACCATGCTAGCAGAATGTATAGCTAGCGTGACGCACGAAGCGTCTGGTCGGTTTCACAAAGTTCCTCGATGCTCAGCCAACTTGCAACCGACATGCACCGGCGCGGGCGCATTCGGCCCTAGAGGCTCATTTACACCTAGGACAATCTGGTAAACCAGTAAAATCTCCAACAATCAACGTAAACGCGCCTTTCTCTATGTTCTTCTTCCGGAATATCTTTTCAGGGAATCGATCGTTAAAGCAAAAGTTTTTAGGGATTTTGATGTATCGGTCACGTGAAGAACAAAGTTAACGTTTTCGAGCAGTTGATGTTTGATCGAACGTCATTGGATTTCAAGTAGAAACTCCTTCAGAGACCCTTTCTTCTTATTACTGTTCTTTTCCACTGCTGAAGGTTGGCTCAGCGGCTCATACTCTTCTCTATTTCTTGCCAAGTCAAACTGTTCTTCAAAGCTGGCTAAATCAGTCCATTTTCAGATGTTTCTATGCCACGAATTTCTTCTTCTACCACGCATCTTCCCCGCAATCTTGCGAATTATAATTACTTATGTCTCTCGTCTTCTAGTGTGAGTAAGGGTGCCACTGGATGCTGTATAAAACATCCCATAACGTATATGCAAAAGGCATTAGTTTTAAAAGGCTTCTGGTCTTACTGTCCTGGTTTGCAAGACTGTGCTCAATTGGCCTTGTGTAAATGATCCTTAGGTACTGCTGTCAACCTGCTACGGCTTAAAACATAGCTAAACCGACTACTGATCGCTGCTCACTCAAGCGTTTTGGTGTTGATCGACAAGGTGATGTTATCAATTGATGTAATTAGGTACTTTGATATGATCAACTATGATAGGTATAGTCGATAGTGGAGTTAGGTAGCAAAGTTATGCATGGGTGGATGCATACCATACTTAAGTACATATTTTTTTGGTCTTCAAATAGTTGGTACCTCGATTTCATAATAATTATGATTACCTTTGAACATTTTACCCGTATGAGTAAGCTCCAGTCAACGTTGGTGATCGAAACCAATTGTTGTTTTAATCGCTTTTTCTTTTCGGCAGTTAAGTAGTTTTTCAAAAGAAGTTCAAAAGTAGTACAAAAGTAGTAGGCAGTTTCTAAAAAAAAAAAAGAAATAAAAAATACATTTATTGCACACAAACAAACACACCTTCATAAAAATAAACACAATATTCATCATCCTTCAGCTGGCTTTCAGTTAAGTTGTTAAACATACGCTCAATAATTTTGTCGATGAACGGCCAAGCCACATAATATTTTGACTAAGGTGTAGAGTTTGTGAAGTTAGGGCTTGTAAAGTTAGGGCGTGTAGAGTAAGAAGCTTGGCTCTGCATGAGATCTGATAGCTTTTTGACATTGTGCGATTGGTGTATGGTCTCGGCTTGGCAACATTTTTTACATGAAAATGTTTTTGGTGGGATAATTTTGTCGATGACATGAACGCACGCTTTACATTTTTCAGTTTATCTCTTCACTACAAAACTGTTTGCGATTTCGCTATGTCCCCTTGGTATAGGTGCTGGGCAAGACTCCATCTGAAATAATGTCCCAGGCACTTCAGCGCCGAGTGGTCTCTTCACCCATCTAGTGCGAGCGAAGGACGCTGTCTAGATCATTTCATTACGTAGATGCAAAGGCCTTTATTTATGTCCCTTTACGTAGTTTCCCTTACGGTAGGCAGACCAGCAGCCTGGTGGTGGTCAGATGACATATCTAAGGTGACAGAGGGCCCATGTATGCGAGCAGCGAAAGTCCGAGAGGGGTGGCTTGAAGGGGAAAAGGCCTATACCCAACAGTAGGCAAATGTGGGCTGAAAATGATGACGTAGTTTCAAAAACATAGAACCGATATGTTTTATCACTCCGGCACACCTGTAAAGCCGTGTAGAGATAAATAAATAATCGCACTATCGATCGGGTGACACGAGAGCCGAGAGCGTGATACGTGGTGATACCGAGCGTGCTGTAGATACCATCTCTACTCTACCATATCTCTACGTTGGTACAGTTGGCCACAGTCTCAGATATCCCTTTTTGTTCGATTGGCGCCCTTATGCCTCGCGCGATAAGAGCTGCCATGGGGTATCTGAGATTGTGGCCGACCGTACAGTTCCCGGCGTATAACTTGAAAAATTACATTGACTGCACAGTTTAGATGATTTTTGACTCTCTTTGGCGGGGCGCGGCAAGGGCCCCGCCAAAGAGCTCCAAAGTGACAAGAGCTCCAAAGTGACAAGAGCTCCAAAGTGACAAGAGCTCCAAAGTGACAAGAGCTCCAAAGTGACAAGGGGCGCGCGCGACGGACTGGCTATCTTCGGAAGGCCCCGATCGGTTAAATATTGCCAAATATTTCTGTAAATAGGTAGGTATCGTGTTCATTGCTATGGCCACTCATTACTGTGATATTATTCATAACGTCCGAACGAGCAATTATAATTTCAAGTAGGTATTTCAGTTTCTCCATAATTATGAATCTTCACATAATTAAATTCAGTCTAGTGTGTTTATTTCTCTGCTGGCAATTCATTAAGTTTCTTCGCACAAAGAATGCCATTATTTATTTTGCCTATCAGTGCAATCTAAAATGGCTGAGCACTTTCATCGCTCTACATTCTTTATCTACAATTCTACACAATTTCGATTTCAAAATCATCGATCGCGAAATGTTGTAATTATTAAATTTCAATTTCACGTTTCTGTGCTTCTGTAAGTTCACGAAAGTATCGAATTTTGAACTTTATGCTTGAGGCATCGAAGGGGTGTTTTGGTAAATTCGTGGTGAGGTCATTTTGTAACAGAATGGCATTCAAAAGGGCAAACCAAACCACAAAGCAGCTTTCGTTTTCACAGAGTTCTAACTTCGCCTGTAATTAGAAAGCGCGTTTAGTTTAGTTAGAATGACAGTCGAATTTCGGTGTATAACAAACAGCAAATACGTAGGTGCTTTATTTGGTAACATATCTACTTAATTATACGAAATACGCGTAGACAAATGTAGCCTACACAAGTTTATGCAACAGTAAATTAGGAACACAGTTTTAATTACTTGTTTTTGCTTGGTATCTGCAATAAAAACCGACCTTTGGTGGAAGAATAATATACGATTTTTAGGTAGATAGATTTATGTAGAGTTTAAAGGTACTTAGGGTTTAATTATGTACAGTGATTTTGCAAACCTAAATGAACAAAGGCCAAACTTTAAGTGCTAAGACTTCCATGAAAACTTATTTTTGTATTATTGTAATTTTTTTCATTCTCAAGAATGGAAAACATCACCAGGCAAAGTCGTAGAGCCCTAATAAAGAAAACCGCACAAAACGTACAGCTGATTAGATAGCCATAGCTGGCTGATGGACTGAAATCGCCATCGGGAAAACAAGACTAGAAAAACGCGGAAAAAACCCCGCTTTACACAGGGTGAGGTAATAAAGGTCGCGGACAAGGGTGAGGTCGACATAGAAGGTTGTCCCGTCGTTGTTTAAATAATGCCCCTGTGACAATAAGGCGACATTAGGGTGGTTTTGTGCGAGTTTGTTTGCGAAACTTGACTTTATTGTTGCCCGATATGTTGCCTTTTTGGAATCGGTAGCGTTCTCGAAATTATGTTCTTTCTACGTGAATACGATGCTCAAGATCTATCGTTATCATGTAATGACTCATACCTACCTACCTATGAATACATAAATTGTATATTGAATTCTAGCAATTAATTAATATGTATTCTAGCTCAATATTGCGGTCATGATAGTATCATGCAGCTCTTATAGCTTTATTTTTAAACATAATTATTGTAAGAAAACGGGATTCTTAAGATATTTTTAAGATAACTTAAGATCCTCTTCAGTTAAAAATCCTTTTTCCTATTTATTGAAATTACAAACCTTGTTGTAAAAAGTAAGTAAGATGTAGCCTGTACAATTCAGAACCCAAAGTTTTTTGTTCGAAAGTCCGTTATTGGCTTAATCTTATCTTTAGACAATATTGAGAAACTAATTTAAATATTTTTTATTTTGGTCCAGTAGTTTTGTTTTTATGCGCTAAAATGTTTTGTTCCTATGACCGCCAACAGTATGCAGACCGTCGCGTGACGTCATAAAACTGTATCTTTGAAACGTTGTAAAATCCAAACTACTGAACCAAAAAAAAAATATATTGAAATTAGTTTCTTATAATAGCCAAAAGTTTTGAATAAGCCAATAACGGACTTTCGAACAAAAAACTTTGGGTTCCGAATTGTACATGTCCCACTAGCTGGGCAAAGGCCTTCTCTCAGAGAGAGAGTTCGAGCTTAATCACCACGCGTGCTCAATGCGGGTTGGCGATTTTTGCGTTGAGGGTATAATGCCTCATACGCTCAGGTTTCCTCACGATGTTTTCCTTCACACTCAGCGAAATCTTGTTGTAACAAATTAAAATAAAATGATATCGTTCACGTAACTAGTTCAAACTAAGTTCAAAGATCAACGTATCTCGCTCGTTACGCAAAATGAAAGCGTCGTATTCTTGTTTTAATCAAGTTTTAATCATTTACTTATTGATCTAGAATCTCATAAGTTGCCAAAGATTCAAATTAGTTACGTGAACACAATATTTGAAATGAATTAATAGGTTTCTGATATTTTTTTCTTTTTGTAGTGACATATTGTTGGTTTTGCTAATCTTGTTCCTTGCGCAACAACGAAAGATTTGTCAGTTGAATTTGGACCATTTTCCTGTATTTTTTCACAAGTACCGATCTAGTTTTATTTCGCTTTGAAACTTAAGAAAACAGGAAGTACGTACTATAATATAATATCAGTGGGCGCGCCATAATATTTGAGGAGTAAGATAAGTCAGCCACCACACAAATTGGATACCACGGAAATGGCTTCTATCTATCTCGTCTACTAACTGACATTGTGTACACATTGTGTACCTACGTAAGCGTTGACGGTTGACTAGGAAAAGCTAATGTATTTATTAGATTAGAATGTTAACAAGCTATGTTATGGCTATACTATAAGTAACATATACCTATCTTACATATCTTATTTACTGTGCCTACTATAGTATAGTTGTATTAATACATTTGGTCGGGATAGGACTTGAACCCGCAACCTCGGTAACGGTATACAAGAGGTTGCAGGTTCAAGTCCTGTCCCGAGCTAATTTTTAACTTTATTAAAATCTAAACATTTATAATAAGTTGAAAAAATTCACCCGGGACAGGACTTGAACCCGCAACCTCTCGCATACCGTGCAGGCGCTCTACCAATCTCTGGTTAAAGAGCCAAAAAAAAACTTAAAAAATCTATTAAACAAATGAAACTGGTGCACGATCTAGAAAACATAAACATTAGAATCAAACATGAAGACGTAAACACAGTAATAATATACCGCCATCAATTTGCATTGCCGCGACGCGACAGGTACCTAAAAATGCCGTAACCTTTACCGCAAACCTATAGCAATCCTAACCAAATGCAGTCGCTTTTGGTGACCTTACCCTTCGAACAACTATCAAGACACCAAATATCACCGGCACTTTAATATTGGCCAAGACTACCGTAAACTGTGTCATGTAAGTTACGTCTAAAGTCTTTAGCAGATGATGTTGCGATTCTATGAGTACCATCAGTCACGGTAAATAAATATGTACCGAGCTATATTTACGTCTGTTAGGGTCATTACTCTATGAATACTATGCTGCTGATTACTTTGTGTTGCTGACGGTAACCCCATGGGCGACTTCACAAAGCCTTTGCATCTACGTAATGAGATGATTTATACCGCTGTGATCAAATCTGGACGCTTCCAGTGGCACCTTCACTCACACTAAATGGGTAAAGAGACCAGTCGGCGCCGCAGTGCCTGGGACATTGTTTAAGATAGAGTAGGCTTGCCTAGCACCTACACCATCCTGCCTGACAGCTTAGTCGGCCTTGCCCACAGTAGCTCTTCTTTTTCTAAAGTTGGAAGTAAAAAGTACCTAATTAGGCATTGTCGACATCGTCAGGCTAAGTTTTTTTATTTAATTAGGTAGCTAGGAAACGTAGGTTTGTTTTTCAACTTTTATGCAACTCTGCGGAAGGAACTAAATAGTTATAATCAGCGCGCGATGAGAATCGGATGGAACCTTGTCAAAGTCAATCGAAAACATACTTTATTTTACTTTAACAAGGTTGCATCGGCGCGAGTTTGCTTACCGTACGCGTCTCAGTTCCAAAAGGTCTCATCCCATTCTCATCCCGTGCGCATTATACCAGCAACTCGATTCTTTTGAGATTTCGCACTTAGTAAAAGTTAGTTGACAGAATATGGAACTCAGTGATACGCCAACGCACCAAAGTTGCCGACATCGGCAAACGGATAGCGCGCCTTAAATGGCAGTGGGCAGGACACGTATGTCGCCGAGAGGATGGCAGGTGGAGCCGAAAAGTCCTGTCATGGAGGCCGCGTACAGGAACGAGAAGTGTGGGTAGACCAGCTGCACGATGGTCCGACGACATCAAGGCCACAGTGGGCTCAACCTGGACCACAACAGCTACAGACCGGCTAAAATGGAAGAAACATGAAGAGGCATACGTCCAACAGTGGACATATACATGCTGAAGAAGAAGAAGAAGAAGAAAAAAAGTTATAAAGATTTTTATAAGGTTAAAAAGTTCGCTCGGGACAGGACTTGAACCCGCTACCTCTTGCATACCGTGCAGGCGCTCTACCAATTGAGCTAATTGAGTATAAAAATAAATTATTTATCAACCAACATCATATAACTCAAGTTAAACTCTGATCGACTATTCAATGTCCTCATCAAGTGTTAACGACCCAAGATCAAGCGATTAATCAGCGTTTCCTAAGGTGACAAAACGTGACCTGACGCTGACTGGCGATGATGAAATTATAAATTGACGACCGCACAATAATGTTGCAATGTAATTTACAGCTGTTTGATATTTCCCTTTTCGTTCGATCAGCGGTGGTCACAAAACAAGCAATATAACTTACTGAGAAGAGTCCAAGTTATAGGTCCAAGTCTAATGCGTAATAGGGCCAAGCATAAATTTTTACCAGAGGCTCCATGAATGACACCCGTACATTTAATGTATGAAAATGTAGAGAAATAAGTAGACATAACCCGGCTGCAATCTTAGCCCGGCGGATGGGAGAAGTGGTCATAGCCTATGTTATTAACCCTTTTTGGAATTATTTTTATATTCAAAATTATTGCTATTGTTTATGTGTTTTTAATTTGTATGTCAGTTCGCCTCCAAGTCTCGATATTAAAACACCATCTTTCCCGGAAAAACCAGCTTTTCAGTTCTAATCCTGCACAGCCTAGTTGGACTTTTGGTGCGGTCAGTAAAGTCAGATGGGTGACCGCTAGCGGCGGCAATAATATCCGAGCTCTTCCGTGCTTCGGAAGGCACCGAGCTGATCTTCTGTACAGTGCAATGTTGTAGAGTACAGCGATGAACGTTAGCTACGCTTTGAGCAATATGATAAATCTGTCTGTCGATCTGTCAACGTTTCGTTTTGACTCAGGTCCTGACCTCCCAAAGAGAGTGGTGTAACTTGGACACTTTCCATGCCAAAGTCTTGCAAAAAGTGCCATCCATTTGTCAAAGTATACCTCTCTCTTCTTTGCAATTGCGTTGTTAGTTTCATCTCTTTGTTGTCAAACTACTGCCGTTAGAACGTAGTCAAGAAATTCTTAATTCGTGGATACTTCCTCTTCAATCTATAGCCACCCAATGTTCCATTCCGTTCAGTTGTTCCCTAAATGCTGAGGATCGCGACCATCATTGAAGGTGGTGGAGAGTAGAGTTCTCCATTGCGCTCTATCACTCGCGATGTGGATCAGTCTGTGCAGGTGTTTTTGCGTGGCTTTGGTCATAATATCCGTCCATCTAGCGGGTGGTCTACCTCGAGCTCTCTTGCCCTCCACCTATCCCGTCATAATTTGTTTTTCCAGTTTAGCCACTTATTGTGGGGTTCGTCGGCTGATACGGTCGAAAGCGCGGGCGCAACTCGTAACGTACCAAATGATGTGAACATCTGTTTCCTCCTGCGTTGTTAAAAAAGGGGTTGTGTGTGTGTTTTTATACCTGACTTGACAACGGACGGTAATGCACGCTTTAGCAGAGTTATGTTTGTTAGGAATGTAATTTACCTTACTTACCTTATTTAATGCAACTCTTTTGTTATACGTAGAACGGCAAATCGGTAAATAGAGCTGCTATCAGCGGGTAAGCTTTTTGCGTGGTGACTGTGGCAAAAATCACCACGAATAATACGACCCGTGAGTGTGCCATGCGTGCTTGTCATAGAGGGGCTATGCTCAGTGGTCAAATGTAGTTTCTGTCATGATGTTGAGTCGTGGCCCAAAGGCAAGAATTTTAAGGAATACTCGTAGATAAGGATGCTTCAATGTTTTACTACATACTGCTTACTATTGGCCCGTTTTCAACTGACAGTTAAAAGCTTAATTCAAAGCAGTTCGTAGATGACGCTTACAGGCGTGGCCATAGAAGAACCGGGACGCGTGACTGTCAAAATTAATCTGTGCTGAGCGAAATTTGACAGTCACATCCCGGTTTTTCTATTGCTTTTCTATTGGCGGCAAGCGCCATCTATGAGTGCTTAGAATTTATTTTGTGCTTTGAAAACGGGCCATTGACTAAATATCTGTCTAAATCATCAAGCAAATACGCAAAATCCTTCGCTGGCGTGATACAGGAACGTAACCTCGTCCGAGTTTCGTGCGGAATCGAAACGAGTAGAAAAGCGGCGCACGCGCAGCAAATTCATAAGTGGCACGTTCATATGTACGGTCAGAGTCGCGCGAGGATACCCCCCCCATGGTAGCTCTTATCGCGCGCGGCATAAGGGCCCTAATCGGACAAAAAGAGGCATCGTAGCCTGACGCTGAATGTATTAATGCTATGTATCGTGACTATTTGTGACGTCAGTAATGCAACAGTTATCGATACTCTATGATTTAGTTATTTGAAGTTTAGTTTAGCAAGCGACGGGTGGGAAATAATCGATATATGGATAGGTAATCGAAATGACGCTTCGAAGGTCGTCGGCAGGTTGGATATGTATGTCCCATAAACGATTAAAGTTATTGTAAGAAATTCCATTGATTTATCGAAAGAAAAACAAGAAAACTTCCCACTTTTTACAATACTTTTTATGCCCTCGAAATTAAATAAAAAAATGTTTCAGCAAAATTAAATGATGTCGGCAGAATCGATTTTCAATCGCTTTCAAAGGCAAGGTTAAAAAGTAAGGCAAGTATAAAAGTACGACATCTGATTTGTTTCATGCTATTTTCTGGCTCAGAACAAATTCTACTATTTTATGAACTGGCAGCATTCCCCCGCTGCACAGCGATGGAGATCCTCTGCATCAAATATTTGATGGGGACCTTTGGGTCGGATATGCCTCGGAGCGGTTTGATAAGTTGATTCCATACTTTTTTTTTATTATTGTTTTATATTACGGTTTCTTTTTTATATGAACTTAGGACTTTACATCCACGAAAGAAGATGATTTATACAGGGTCCAGTGGGACCTTCACGCTCACTAAATGGGCGAAGTCCGTAAATACTTTGACGAGGCACTTAGACTAAGTACTTAGTTAGACCACTTATGCCCGTTTTCACCAACCACCCCTAATTTTAAAAGACCTTTTAACGAAAATTATCTGCGCCTCTGCAAGTCTAGGGGTCATGGATGTAGGACCATACGAATTCCACTCACAAGCGTTATGAGTTGAGTGTGTATGATCCTTCATCCATGCCCCATAGACTTGCAGAGGTGCAAATAACTTTCGTTAAAAGGCCTTTTAAAATTAGGGGTCGTTGGTGAAAACGGGCATTAGACCATTACTTAGTTTGGTCTCCAGAGTCTCGGTTGCTATTAGCGGAGCGCCCCAGGTGCAGGTGTGGTCAATAAATAAATTACGACCGGCGGTGCCTTGATTATGTATCCGTGGAGTTAGCACAGAAAGCAATTGGGCTCTCAAATAGCGCCACTAGTAATGGAGGATAATTAGGATGCCAGTAATCCAGGCATGTAAAGGTATTCCAGTTCAATTACGAATGAATAATAAAAAAAGAAAAAAAAAATGCTGAAAAAACATCTGCCCAACTCCAAAAGTAAGTGTCCTATTATTGTTTTACGTTTTACTTGTACACACGACAGCACGTCGACCTTTACATGCTAGCACTCTACTCGGTTGCGTTACGGGCGACTTTACAACAAAAGTGTACAGTCTGACGTGCTGTCGTGTGTACTTATACTTTACTTGTACGAAGATAACAATCTTCACACTTGATGCCTCTAGTTTGGACAGGCAAAGGAAGTGGCCACCCTAGGAGCCTCCGTTAGAAGGGATTTAGTTTAAACAATGGACAAACCGAGTAACAGGTGACCTTAAGGGTATCCGCTGTTTGTGGACCGCCTACTTGTCAAAAGCTATGTCTTTATAGGGATTTTAATTTAAATGTACGCACTACGTAGTAGTATGTTTTATCACGTGGTGTATTATGTGGTACAGGCGCTAGGCAATCCTACTAAATGTAAAACATGTCCCAGGAAGCGCTCACAGCCTAGTTGTACTAGCCGTTCTTAATCGATTGGCAAAGTTAAGCAACAACGGCCGCGGTCAGTCCATGGATGGGTGACCGCTAGTGGCAATAATATCTGAGCGCTTCCGTGCTTCGGAAGGCACGTTAAACCGTTGGTCCCGGTTGTTGTTCATTAATAACAATCGTTAAGCCATGTCAGAGACCCTTTGGGTGGCCTAAAAACTCTGACACCAGGGGTGGCCACTACCTCATACGATTACCTACCATGTCCCAGGAACTCCAACATCTGAGCGATCACACCACCCATTTAGTGTGAGTAGAGGTACCCCCGGACGCTACGTAGATGCTAAACCGTAGTTAAGAGATTCTTACCGAGAAGTCAGGAAGTGGCGTATTGCAGGGACGTATAGCGTTCGGGATGTGGGCTATTACACACTCGTGCTTTTTTTTTACCTTTCCCGAACTCGTGCGTTCTCTTTCCCAACTGTCAAAATAATGTCTATTAAAAAAAAGAAACCAACCATGAAGTTTTTACTAAAAAAAATCATAGAAGTTTTTATGATTCATGCAAATACGTATATTTCTAAAAAGAAGCTACTAATTTGTTTCAATAGCAGATTTAATGATTTGATTGAATGAATTTGGTTAGGTTTCATTTTATTTCATCTCATTAAATTTCATTTGACAGCCTTTGACAGATTTGCAATGACAGCCTTTCCACACTTGTAATGAAATATACTATTATGTTATTTTCATATAATAATATCAACGTAACACTGTGATCGTTATTCACATTCACCCGTTACGCAAACCAATCACACAGGCATTTGTCGTTTTTCAACGCATGACGCGGCCAGAGGAAACTATAATAGGATAGTTGACATTTCCCACAATGTCGATGTGGGGCCACGAGAACGGCGGCTGAAACGGCAACTCGGTAAATAGAGGCAGGAACCTACCTATTAAAGTGTTTTATACAACTTTCTGAACTAAGAACGAAAAATATGAAAATAACAAAACGACCCATTCTTTCGAAACTCAAAATTAATAAAAGAAAAAAAGGTCTTCCATGTCTAGCTTAAAGACGTCAATTTTTTTTCCGCTGGCACTTCCTACTGGCCGGATAGCTCATTTGGAAAAGGAAGCACATGAAATTGGAGGTCACAAGTTCAATTCCTAACTGAAGCAAAACGTATTACTTTCGATAGTAGAAAAAAAAAATTGTGAATATGTTCATCATTCTGCTTTAGATTGGCATTTCTTTTCGTTGGCATATGAAATTAAACAAATCTATATAATTTTTGCTTTGTAGTGTAGTATATGGCTGGAGAGCTGATCGACTTTGTTTGTCGTACAATACTAAAACCAACCGTTAACACTTTCAAAATAAATACAATTAACAATTCGAACTTTCAACCGCGACCGGCCAAAAAAATAATTTTTTCCAGACTCAGCGTAGTATACTCTATCAGCCTACCAACTCCCAGACTTGTATGTACGATAGTATAAGTCAATTGGTCACCAGCTCGCCAGCTACTAGCCCATGTCATGGCCAAACAGTGAGTCAGGCTATCAGCAGCTGAACTATCCATTCGAGTGCTCTACATAATAACACTAAGCGTCATTAAAACAACCTTTTATCCACCATTCACTTGGCCTTCGGACTTCGGTACCGGATTAAAATAGCCAACAAAAGGTGATATTTTCGCCCATAGGACCTATTAGTTCAACAGAAGAACCGAAACTATACGATTTGTATCGAACATAAAAGCTGATATAGGTAATTGTGGCTGCAAAGACTTTGCACCCAACATTTTCGAGTTTACTTTTCGAAGTAAGTTCCATTTTTTACCCAGAGTTATTTATTTGGTTATTATCTTCGCTTTATCCAACTTCTACATGCTCTACGTATAGTCTATCATCTTAGTCAGTGCAGCTAAGGCCTTTGAAATATAAAAATGTTACACTATTGCACAAATAGATGTATGGGCGTATTACACACCGTGGAATTTGAGTGGTTTTAAAGCCGAAGGTATTTAGTTGCACTCGTGATTCTGAGCCAAATTCCAAAATTTTACTTCAAAACGAGCGAAAAAAAAAAACACTTCCCAATACAAACGGCTATAGCCAATCGACACCATTTGTATGGAGAAGTGAATTTTTTTTTCGCGCGTTTTGGAATGAAATTTTGTAATTTGGCTCAGAATCACCAGTGCAGAAAAATACTTTCGGCTTTAAAACCACTAAAATTCCACGGTGTAGAGAACCTACTTTACCACGTCATAAGCATCATCAGCTTGTTAACAGGGTAAAGCCTTTTTCAGGTTCATGCCATTTCTCACGATCCTGTGCTGCTTTACAGCTACTGGAGCTATGTCGTCGGACCACCTGGCTGCTGGTCTGCCAACTCTCTACTGGTCTCTCTCTTCTTCTTCAACCTAGAGTCACTCAAATGCTCTTACTGTTTAGTAACTTTACTGCTTCCATTGCAAACATATTTTTTTCGATCTTGGGCTTTTCTCTCGAGGTCGCCACTCCGAAATTGACTTCGTTTAACTACCATCATGCGTCTTTCCATTTAAACTCTGTCTTCTGTTTTTATGCAAAGGCTGCGAAGGAAGGTCGTGGCTAAAAAGTAATTAGTTTTCGCCACTAAATCGGATTGGGTTCGGTTGGTCAAAGACCTTTGAAAAGTGATTATTTTTAGTGGACACAAAAGAGATATCCTGAATTATAATTTTAAAGTGGGTTTTGCTCTACAATAGCGTTATTAATATGGTGATTGCTCCAAACTGTTTGTAGTTTTGGCTCATGTCCATTTTTACATAGTACAGTCGGCCACAGTCTCAGATACCCCTTTTTGTTCGATTGGCGCCCTTATGCCGCGCGCGATAAGAGCTGCCATGGGGTATTTGAGATTGTGGCCGACCGTACACACGACAGCACGTCAGAGCGTACACTTTTGTTGTAAAGTGCCCGTAACGTAACCGAGTAGAGTGATAGATTGTAAGGGTCAACATGCTGTCTTTTCTACAGTCGACAGCACGTTGACTTTTCACGCTGGCGCTGTACTCGGTTACGTTACGGGCGAATTTACAATAAAACTGTAAAGTCTACCTTGCTGTCGACGAACGACGAATATAGATGCAGACGTCACCCAAAAACTTTTAACTCTACTGTATTAACTCTATCTACATATCTACTACTAATTGCTTATAGTTACTTACCCTGCAACTAACTTACCTAGTAACCATAATTCACATAATAATATCAGACTGGATTTCAATGACAAACGACAAACCTTCGCATTTTTTTCTTTAAATCTGAGGTCATCGCCATTTGGAATTGCCAAAATCATTTCCACAACCCGGTTGTTAGACCTTTTTAACTTAGCAATAGAGGCTATTGTTGCTTGTAAATGTCATTGATAAAACATTATAGTCTGGCCACGACCTAACTTTGGTGAATTGAATGAAAAAAGAATGCTGGGTCATGCTGGTTTAGTCACAAAATACTGTTATAGGCTTTTGAATGGTCAGAGGATGGGACAGTTATGTTACAGTGACACTTTGAAACTTTGGTGAATCTGAAATTATAGCGAGCGAGTCTAGGCCTACTAAGCTGAGAGGAAGATACTCCATCTATAGGTAACTATTAAATAAAAAAAAATTAAATATCCCCCTACATTTTATCTTCAAATTAGCATATATCCTAAACGGCTGAACCGATTTTGATAAAACATACCTAAGAACTCTCGCTAGAAACGCTACCCGATAGTGGGATAAAACTTTTATCTTGAAGTTGTTCGGCTCTCTTTCTGTTGTAACCGCTTGGAAACGTATACCATGTGGTTAACCAATTCAGTGAAATTGTATTGTTTCTCATTACATTTGGAAAGTTTCAGATATGAATTGTGGTAAAATGTAGGTGGGTATCTATTACGTCGAACGTTCATCATTCAGTTTATGAATTCGATCATTAATCTGTGTTTTTTGTTGTTTCCAGGTAAGAACCCGTTACTATAATGATAAGAGACGACATTGGTAAGACATTTCATTTAAAATTATATTTGTAAAGAAGATAGTAAGACTCAAACCTTTGGTATTCCATTTGATCAAAAGACATAACGTATGAACAAGTACTGTAGGTTTCATTTACAGTGTTCGTCGTTTAATTGCAATACAACAGCTGTGTTTCTGTTGTTTACAGCAAAAAAACTCCTAATTAGGTGGGTACTGAACTGAACCTTAATTTCGTCTCTACATTGCAACCAAAACAAATGTAGGTCCTATTTATTTTATGTCACTTTACATAATTTTGCATGTGTTCTTTCGCAACCAAATGTTTTATACGTAGCCCATGGCTTGAGATTTGAGTCTTGAGTTTAGAGTGTCCCAGATAGGCAAAAGGCCTTCCTCTATGTTCGCCACTCTTGTATGAGGGACCACCTCCAATAATATGAATGGAACACTACTTAGCTCCAAAATTCCACCTCTTTATTCACACAAGACCTTGTGGTCATTGAGATCGTGTTGTTATGTTGATCTCGGACAGCGTTTTCGGCAACAATCGCTTATTGGAGCGCGACGGCCATTATGTAAGGAAAAATGAGGATTTTTTTTGGTACAAGGGCAGGCGATAGTTTTGCTAACTAGGCAATTATACTTGAAGGTAAAGGATTAAGTCGAACTATAGAAAAATCCCCTTTATTTTTTTCTAAATTACTTACCTACCCAGGTTATGAAAAATAAACTTGATTGGTAATGACTGGTCGTTTGTAGCACGGACTGGAGCGAAATTTTTATCTCACAGTACATAGATCTTTTTCTAGAAAGATATAGCAACGATACAGAAACGGCTTATTGAAACGACGATAGATAGGAGGAAAGCCACATTTGCACATGATAGCCACATTTGCAAAGGTTCGTTTTGATGAGTAAAACGATCCCCTAAATGTTGACGACTTTCTGGAATAAATTGTACTTACAGCTATTCAATGTTGGTAGTCTCATAAACTTCAATGCAGTCAAAGCTTTTTGTTGATGACTGAGTTTAAATATTTCGCCACCATCCCACATAATGCGGGCATGGTATACAGAAATAGGTTTTCTAGATCTCTATAACTAAATATTTTACCTAAAAGTTCAAATGGATCTTTTCTGAATCATCAACTCAATTGCCCTTTAACATTAACGTTTTAGGAAGTAGTTCCATTTCAATTTGGTCAAATTGATCCTATCAGCATTTACATCTAGCAGACACAATAAGGCTTCTCGCCAAATGGCCAGATCAGCCTTGAGGCTCAAATCCGGTTTGTTTCTTTAACATTTTGATACTTAAGGCTCCGTATAAGGCTAACTAGCGCCACCAATGTTGAAAAAATCATATCTTCCTTCAGAAGAAGTTTCTGAAAAAATCCTAAGATGAGCTCATGCGCCATGCTTTTCTAGGTTTTTAAGTGTAGGTACCCAACTCAATTTCTAGTCTTAAGCTAAAAAAATTTCGATAACCGCCAAAAACGGCCGCTTTTGGCGGTTATCGAAAATTTTTTAGCTTAAAAGTAAATTTCGAAGAGGGTATCTACACTGAAAAATCTAGAAAAGCATGGCGCATAGGCTCATCTTAGGATTTTTTCAGAAACTTCTTCTAAAGGAAGATATGATTTTTTTAACATTGGTGGCGCTAGTTAGCCTTATACGGAGCCTTAAGGTGGGAAGATATCGACGTGGCGGGAAATTCAAAATTTTCACAGTTTTTTACATTTTGTAGCTAAACTGAGCTATTTTTGTTCAGCGATTTTTCGTTCGCGGAAATAACAAAGTATTCTTTTCATTATTGTAAACAACAGAACAACAATAATTCAGCCGATTATCCCTATACTTGACATTGTGAACTTAAATGCACATTCCGTTCAGATTTTTTTTCTCGCAAATATTTTTATCGAATCGTTTATATTTTTATGTGAACATATTTGGTGAATGTTCTTGAATGTTAGAAAAAAAACCTTTATCCTATTTCACTTACCCTCCGCCAGCGGTGAGCAAAATGGCAAAAGGTCCGTCGGCTCCCAAAAACTTCAAGGTTTTAATCCGTTTTCATGTAGAGTAATATCACTTATTCAACAAAAAAATTCTCAGTTTTACTTTTTACAAACCCTAAGCTAGTGGTATGTAGTAATATTTTTGTGAAATATGTTTGAAATTTTTCGTTATTTACTACTTTTATATAGTGTGCATTAAAATTCACAACGCCTGATCTATAGGGTTGCACGGTTACCAAATGATGTATCTTATAATGCACATCGCCAGTAACACAACCCCTTGTTCGTTAAAATAAACTAGCATCAATTATTTTATGAAGCATAATACCGTAACGCAAATAACACCTATAACCAAACCACACCTCTTAGCTTGCACTACTTTAGTTTCAGAGTCCTAAATCACAAAAAATCCTTTCTGTGGTACCCAAATCCAGAGCTAAAACTGATGAAAAAACCAGAAAATCTTCGGAAGGTTACTTCAAATTTGAAGATTACATTCCTATGCTAGTATGCACGTATGCCTTCGACGATAGCTTCCCTGCACGATCACTGAGTGTCTTCAGTTGGAAACATACACATCTCCGTTAGTGATGACGGTGAATATTTAGAAATGTATTCAATTGCTGCCGACCATAAATAACCAGTCTCACAACATCCACAACATATTTTACGTTCAAATTGATTGATTAATTGTACCCTAGACTCACCCTCAATACTTCAAAGTGATCCTGAAATAATACCACCTTTACCATCAGTTTATACCTCAACGTTACAGTCTGTAGACTTGAACTGCAGCCCTGGACCTGTAGCAGCAAATACACCCTTTACGTGTTGATCTTTCTAAGAAAGCCTGGATAATCGTGAAAAAAAAACTACTCTGAAACTGACCAAATTGTTCCCCAAATGGGCTAAAGTTAAGTTAGTAGGAAGAGCAGAAATAAAAGACACGTTACTTGAATCTTTTGATCTTCTAAAGTCACTGTTTTATTACTAGAAGAGGTGCAGTAGTTGCAGCTGCAGTTGGCGTCTACAGACGGTGATGGTGACGTCGGGATATAAACTGATGGAGAAGGTGGTATTATGTTAGGATCACGTTGATTAATTAAAGGCGTTAATTGCGATATGGTACTATGCTTTATAAAATAATTGATGCTAGTTAATTTTAATGACCTCGGGTTTGTGTCGCTGGCGATGTGCATTATAAGATACATTCTTTGGTACCTCACAGACCAGGCAGTGTGCATTATAAGATACATTATTTGAAAACTGTGCAAACCTATAGACCAGGCAGTGTGAATTTAAATGCACATATTATTTCCTGAAAACTGAAATTCAGAGATTTTTTATGACATTTTTCCTGACGTCCAAATAATCCAATTATTATGAAAAATAATCAAAAGCACGTTTTTTTTAGGATAAATATCTCTGCCAAGTATAGGGTTAAGTGTTCTGGTCTACGAAGCAGTGGTACTGCCCAAAAAACTTGTCGTAGACCAGAACACATAATCGGCTGAATTATTGTTGTTCTGTTGTTTACAATAATTAAAATAATACTATGTTATTGCCGCCAACGAAAAATCGCTGAACAAAAATAGCTCAGTTTAGCTACAAAATGTAAAAAACTGTGAAAATTATGAATTACCCGCCACGTTGCTATAGTCCACCCTTAAGAGTAATTTGCTGTAGATTAACTTCTTAGTAAATTATTCTTGACCAAATATATAATAATGGAAAGCTACCACCATCCACGCAAATAAAGAAATTACATCTATAGACTCTGCTGTTATCTACGCTTGCTGTAGATAATTGTATCAAAACGTAGACAAAATCTGACTCCGGCCGGTCTTTAGGAATTCAATGAAGAGAGCGGTATGCTAAACATCTTGTAGCTAAGAAGCTACAAGATGTTTAGCATACCGTTCTCTTCCTAAAACGCTTAGCATTTTTTTTGCACACAAAGATCAAGAAAAAACCTTACACCTTTCATCTCAAGCCAGCAGATGAGATGCGATCCACATCCTCCCCCTTTGTTCATATGTTAAACGTCGCACGCGCACCTTTTTCACAGCACGTGCGCAAGGGCACAGCTGTGTATCGTGAACATGTGCCCGGGATAGATGAGTTTTTTGTTTAATTATCGGCATAATGGGTGTGTTTAATGGGGCAGTATTTAACTTTTAATAGAGACTTTTATAGGACGGAGACGTAGAAATGTCAAGTGGTACCAGGTGACTGCAAATTGTGGTGAAATTCGATTGCAGCTTGTTTCAAACTTTAATTTTGTAAACATTAAATAAGTATCTAATAGCAAACCTAACAATAAAACTATGAGATTGAATATGCCAGCAAATAGGACTTTTTTATTTAAATTATAATATAGAAAGTTATATAACTTCTTTTATTTAGGTCAATACGTGTGGAGCCAACTGAGCCGCGGGTTTCCTCACGATGTTTCTTTCCTGTGAGCTAGGTCGACTGAGCTGTCAGGATGGTATAGGTGCTGGGCAAGCCTACTCCATCTAAAACAATGTCCCAGGCACTGCAGCGCCGAGTGGTCTCTTCACCCATCTAGTGTGAGTGAAGGTGCCACTGGACGCTGTTTAAATCATCTCATTACGTAGATGCAAAGGCCTTAGTTTTTTTTTTTTAGACAAAATTAATTAAACTTTACCGCCCGGATTTTTAAACAGGAAATATGGCACTTCATACGGCAGATGCTTTTTATCTAAAACACCCCCGAGATTTCCGGTTCCAGACGCGGTTCCTGTTGAGATTTTTTACCACTTCCGCTTCTTTAATCTTGAGGGGTGATTGTGTTTGTAATTATAAATGCACGTGTGTATGAAACAAATCTTCAGAATGCGTTTGGAGGGTAAGAAGAACCTGATCGATATATCATCATGATGTCGCACTCTATCGACGGTTACTCTTAGCTAAAAATGGGGACGCATTTAAAGGCCGAATTTCATAATGCATTTCAAATTCAAGACGTCTTTGTACAGTGTCTGTTCCTCTGTGTATAAACTTTAATTGAGCTCATGCTAAGCCAGTGAACCGTTTCTTATCGATAACTCCTGGAGTTTTCCTGGAGCATACGAGTACTTTCTGGTGTACAATTTTTGAGTTACTTCTTTCTTACTTACCATACCTCTGCAAGTGCAAAACAAACATAATTTTCCGTATATTTATTATGGCTTTATGGCTAGCCGAGCCACCAAATGCTAAAGTAAATCATGTCATTCGTATAAACTTCGAAATAACTGCCTGGCTATGCAAATAAAGCAAAACCAATAAAACTTTTCCAATTCGCAAAAACGAGTTAAATATCAACTTTTATGAATGAAATCACATCCGAAGTAAGTCGCTTGGCACATTTTCTCCCACGCAAAAAATGAATTGGTTTCATATAAATCGCAATGACACCGAAATCTGCCTAGAGATTACTTTTTTTATACCAAAAAAGTTGTTTATAAGAATTTTCTTACACAAGACTAAAGACGATGGTTTTACTGCTAAACAATTTGTAATATCCAACTCATAGTACCTAAAAATAATGGGATTGATATATCCAAAATAGATAAGGTATTGAGTAAAGAAACAAAAGAATACTGCGAATGTGGCTGAAAATAAATTAGTGTTTAATTTAAAAGAGTTTAATTTAGTTGAACAAAATAGGTAGGTACATATTATGATTTGTTTGCCTAATTTGATAGAGCACCTTCTTTTACTCAAACCCAAAACCAAATGAACAAACAAATTAAACATATTCAGGCACTTGTGGTCAAACGTAGCGAACTAGGAAGCGCGAAATGTATGCAGAATAGGTTCCACGGCAAGTGAAATAGAATGAGGTTATAAACTCTGGCGGGTCCATAAACAGCGATCCGATACGCCTCCGCCGTTTGACCATTCCGGCGCGGTTTGCGAACAGTTGGTGCTTCGGATGTGGGCCAAGATAGAAACGGTAGCGTTTGCGTCCGTCAGAACTTGCGGCGTTGAAGTCTTTTGTACGGAGAAAGTGATATTTTGATTTTGGATTAATAATAAAGAAGTGCGTAAGAGGTTGTTAGGTATTTATTGCATAAAATCTGTATTTATGCGAGCTGTCATTTAAAGAGATTGTGATCATGATCGTTATCGCAACTCAGTTTTCGGAGGATATTTAGTGAACGAATTCGCGATTTCCCTACCATCTGTCAGCGATTTTCATTAAAAATCTTAGACACAGTGCCAATTTGAAATTATTGCTTAGACAATTCCGTTCTGAAGTATTGATCGCGATCGTAATATGTATGTCTTTGATAGGCGACTATCGCGATAGGCATTAAAGTTAGACAATTAAGGCGCTGGGCATAGTGAATTAGCCCGCACGCAAAGAAAAATGCACAAAATCGATTCGTGTATCAAATACACTAAAAAAAAATTAAAAAGTTAGAAATTAGGTGAGAGCTATCTATAACAGCCAGTTTTGTGTTGATATCCATAATAGATTGCACGATATTTTGTTTGAAAAAAAGTGCGCCTCCTATTTTTTTTTCAGCCAAAATATCTTCAAAACGTTTATGAATATCAACACGAAACTGGCTGTGTTACATAGGTCTCACCTAATTCTAGGGTTAGCATGATATAAAAAAAATCGATTTGTTTAGTGTATTTGATACAGGAATCGATTTTGTGCATTTTTCTTTGCGCGCGGGCTATTCACTATGCACGGCGCCTTAAGACCCGATTCATCATTTACCTCACGATATTTACCAACCAAGAAGATGACCTCAGAACCGTGTAAGTGAAGCTTCTCCGCTCATAACCTTGCACCACACCCTCCAGCTGAGTCACCCGCGGCCACTGACATCAGCAGTTAGTCACAATGACCATACCCGCCCCGCAGGCTGTGCTCTGGGCCCGATACGGAACCGTGGCTTTGTATTTTATAGGTTTCGAGGCAAGCTTTTGGGCTGGCCGCCATATTGCACGCCGAACTTGGAAATGTGGGCCACTTGCAAAACTTTGTTTTCGGGAATGCAACATCTTTATGCAGTGCAAGGTGTTTTTGGGTGACAAAGACATACACTACATTTTTAGTCTT
This sequence comes from Zelleria hepariella, assembly GCA_949319315.1. NCBI lineage: Eukaryota > Metazoa > Arthropoda > Insecta > Lepidoptera > Yponomeutidae > Zelleria > Zelleria hepariella. The sequence goes on along the minus strand of OX439396.1, from coordinate 2,426,863 downwards.
TTTAGCACTCACACACACTCACACACACACACACCCTCACACACACACACACACACACACACACACACACACACACACACCCTCACTCATACATACACATACACAGCATGTTAGACTAGTAAATATTTAATAAGTACTTATAATATTTTATCACCTTGTCACCACTCCTGTTTCAATCTCACCTCGGACGAGGTTCGGGCCTGCGAGCCATTAAGGGTAGACGATAGCAACGTGGCGGGAAATTCAAAATTTTCACAGTTTTTTACGTTTTGTAGCTAAACTGAGCTATTTTTGTTCAGTGATTTTTCGTTCGCGGAAATAACAAAGTATTCTTTTCATTATTGTAAACAAAAGAACAACAATAATTCAGACGATTATGTGTTCTTGTCTACGACAAGTTTTTTGGGCAGTGCCACTGCTTCGTAGACCAGAATACATAATCGGCTGTATTGTTGTTCTGTTGTTTACAATAATGAAAAGAATACTTTGTTATTTCCGCGAACGAAAAATCGCTGAACAAAAATAGCTCAATTTAGCTACAAAATGTAAAAAAGTGTGAAAATTTTGAATTTCCCGCCACGTTGCTATCATCCCACCTTAATACAGGCTATTTCATAGCCTAGTTATGGCAGCACACACCTTCATAGAGTGCCCTAAGCCTATTATTATTCTATTTGAATTATTGATTGGGCTGACTGTACTCAGTTACTAATTGTCATCCACTTTCCTGAATAAAGATTTTTATTATTATATTATTTATTATTATAATTATAGTTCCTTCGTATGATCACTCGAAAAGTTACACGACGGTTAGTTGAAATGGTGCGCCTTGAAGCGTGGGTTTATTCTGACTCGGATTAATAGACCTTCTCCCTCCTAATATAAAGGCCTTTTTGCATGTACGTAATGAGATGATTTATACAGCGTCCAGTGGTGCCTACACTAGATCTACGGGTGGAGAGACCACGTGGCGCTGCAGTGCCTGGGACATTGTTTTAGATGGACTAGGCTTGCCCAACTCCTATACCATGCTGATAGCTTAGTCCCATATGAACTAATACTACGAGAGCCCAGTGCATTTTTTTTTTTCTCTTCTTGTACATTGACGACATTCCTCATTGCAGAGATCGGTGTTAAGTTGGATAAACATCTAGGCAAGCCTCATTTGCTAATGCTATTAGATAGTATCTACATACGCTTGTTGAGATACGTTTTTGCAATACAGATGTTATCTGTTTGATACGGGTGATAAAACATGCCGATACATCGGTTTAACCTACTTTTATTTAACAAGTGTTGGTTGCTGGTAGATATTCTTTACTTTTGCTAGTAACCCAGGCTTATCTTTATCCTTGAGGACTACCTACAGATTTGGTCCAACTATCCATATGTTTGTGACTGACTTGTAGTATAGTTAGCAATGCAAACATACAAAATGGCTGTTGACTCTGTGTCCATTATCAGACTAAAAACATTATCAATTTACTAATATATCGAGATTTTTGCAACTCGAAAAGAATATTCGCGTCACCAACTTTCTATGCGAAAGATACTCATATATGAACAAGAGTTATTAAGGTTTTTTCGACAGCAGAAACATTAGTGACTAACTCTACCAAAAGTGTTTACCAATTGCAAAAAGGCACTTAAAAGGTGCGTCTGTTTGGTCACTCACGAACCGGATTTTCCAATGCGGTTTGATCTTCAAGATCGACTTGAAGAGGTGAGTCAACCGGTCATGTCTCTTTATAGAAATTATTTCATCCTTCGACGCTATGAAGTGAGCTAATGCCACTTATTATTTATGTTTACATCATTCTGCTGTATTCAATGAGGGGTATAATAGTTAGAGAGCTGGTGACCAATCGAGATATTTTTTCGTACAAGGCTAGGAGTTGGTAGGCTGATAGAGTAGACTTCGCTGAGTCTGGGAAAAATATTTTTTTGGCACGGTCGTGGTTGAAAGTTAGATTTTTTCGACTTTAAAAGTTTAAATGTATGGGTTCAGTATTTTTTTTTGTCGTACAAGGCTAGAAACTTCTAGGTTAGTTGTTGAGACTCCGCTGAACAAGAAAATATTAGTTTTTTTGGCCAAGCGTGGTTGAAAGTTTGATTTTTATAACCCAAAAATTCACACTTTCTAGGTTATAAAAAAAAAAATTTCTACCGCGTTTGGCTAGTAATAAATAATGATTTCGTGATCAGCGGAGACTAAAAAGGCAGCCTAAAAACTCCCAGCCTTGTAGACAAAAAAGAAATGACTCAACCCATACATTTAAACTTTCAAAGTCGAAAAAATCTAACTTTCAACCGCGACCGGACCAAAAAAATATTTTTCCCAGACTCAGCGAAGTCTACTCTATCAGCCTACTAACTCCCAGCCTTGTACGAGAAAATATCTCGATTGGTCACCAGCTCTCCAACTATAATAAGGTTTTCTCGACAGCAGAAAATAGGGTAGGTGGGTGTGAGGGATTAGAACTGAAAAACGGGGTTTTTAGGGAAATATGGTGTTTTTTATTGGACTCTAACAGTGGGTAAATACATGGGTGTTACCAGCTGGGTTAGCATGAGGCTGGGTTGGAGCGTATCTATGGGTTTATAACTCAGTCTGTCCCGCTCTACATCAAACAAGTGAGTGAGAAGCATAAAGTTTAATAACCCTTATTTACTGCGTAACTCAGGCTCATGCCAAGCAAGCTAGAGACTTATGACCTCTTGAGAACAACGCCAGGTTCTATACATCCACAGGATGTTTTTACATCGAATCTTTATAACTAGTGGTTCGCCCTGAATTATGAACTCGCGACCCCATATCTCAGCAATCCCTCGACCGATTTGGCTCATGTTCGAACTTAAAAAATATCTTTTCCTCATTTACCCGCCTACCACATTTCATGACGATCCGACCAAATTTACTCAAGTTATCGTCGATCGAACATTCCATACTTATCTCGCTTCGCTCGCTCGTTCAATAAGGTGAATAGGAACTTTCTAAAACAAAGTTCTAGCTTAGGTCATAAAATCCGCAGGCTCTTATTTTTCATAATTAAACAGGAATTTCATAATTAAAATAAACACAAACTCGTTTAAATAGTAAATACATAAAATTTGTGTCTTTTTTGGGGTTATCGTGGGTTATCCAAATGCTAGGTTATCCAAATCCAAAAATCCAAATATCTCTTCCTTTTTAAAACAGGATGACTAATCACATTTAACATGGTAGAAACTTATCAAGGCATTTCTGCTCGGTTATGAGCCAGATTTTTGTGCTTTTTCCTCTGTAATGGGCGAACTCGTATTGTACCATCCATTACGATAAACTGCCGATGTTATTGGACCACATTATTCAGGTTCTCATTCACTTTAGTGGCCCAGAGGTTTTTTGGGCCGATTTCAGCAACATCTACCAATTGGGCCTACAAGTAGGGTAGCAAACGTTGCATAAATATTATGCAGTTACAGTTGAAACTTGTATTTTGTGCGCATAATTGCATAAACAGATGTTGGTAGCTACTTATTAAACGGTTGTCGAACCTGTATGTTAAATAGTAACAAGAAATCTCAGTTTAAAAGTAACAAACGTATGTAACTCCCCCACTAAGTCTGAAATTAGAACTGTGTAACTAAGAATAGGGTATACTAATAAAATTATTTTGATGTTATAATAATAGCAACATCAGCTAGGCAGGAGTATTACAGTTATAATTTGTATTTATTATGTATCACCATTATTATTATTATGTATTGTTACATCCGTTCTGCCAGCATAACATCTTTAACTTTTTCGATACGATGAAAGATGTAAGAAAACAAGAAGCATTTTCATTGGTGGAGAGCAATGACAGTGAAACGTCATTGGCCAAGAGGGAATGAATGAAAACAGTATTCTTCGCACATACAACCTTTGCATCTTCGCAATGAGATGATTTATACAGCGTCCAGTGGCACCTTTATTCACACTAGGTGGGTGAAGTGACCACCCCACTCTGCAGTACCTAGGACATACAACCCACTGCAGCGGCAGCATATACATAGTATCAAACAACATCAGACTTGAGATGACAAACGGCTAATGTTGAATAACAACGGAAATAGCACCCCATATAAACTAACTGGCATTTCTTCACCTAATGAACACGTAAGGCAACCTGTCTCTCAAGGAACCTTTAGCTTTCCTCAGCAACCCGTCGGATAGAAAGGTCAACCTCGCAGTTGTCCGTTTGTAATTAAATAGACATTTAGAATGACATCTGCCTGATGATAAGACAGATGTGGGAGAACATTGTGAGTCGGACAAAGGAGTAAAAGGTCATCACAAACGTTACTCCGATTTTTTTAATGTGAACGGTCCAGCTGGCTTAGCATGGCCCGCCAAATCGAGGTTTGCCGCTACACTGTAATGGCTGCTGTACACGGGTAGAGTAAACGGTAGAGTAGAGCGGTAGAGTACTAAAGTTAGAGTTAAAAGCAAAGGCAGCAACATCCCTACTAGACATGCGCGAAACAGTGCACTTCGAAGTCATGATATATTTCATGACATTTCATACCGCGTGATATTACCTTATATCATGGCACCAAACATGACACATGACATCATGGTATTTCTTCATTGCAGACATGAAACATGACATCATGGTATTTCTTCATTGCAGACATGGAACATGACATCATGGTATTTCTTCATTGCAGACATGAAACATGACATCATGGTATTTCTTCATTGCAGACATGAAACATGACATCATGGTATTTCTTCATTGCAGACATGAAACATGACGTCATGGTATTTAAGCACACTTTCATTGCAGTACGTACATTGTGCTGAAATGCCATGTGTCATGTTTCATGTCATCTAGTGTAATGAAATGCTATGTGCCATGCTTTATTCTCTCGTGTAATGTGTAATATTTCATGACACCGTTGTGTAATATGTCTTTTGTAATATTACAAGCATTACCTACACATGTCTAATCCCTACCTATTGGTCAGCTATAACTCCTACACTATGACTCTACAGTTTGGACTCTACTGCTAATGTACAGGGGCAATTTTTAAATAGCTTTATACCTGAAACACGTCAACTTCTAAATGTGATTTCAAACAACTTTTGTTCGACGACTTTTTGAAAAGCTCGATACTTTATACTGAACGTGTCTTATTATTTAAAAGTGTGCATTTTTTCTAAGCCGTCAGAATGGTATAGGTGCTGGGCAAGCCTACTCCATCTAAATCAATATCACAGGCATTGAAGCGGCGAGTGGTCTCTTCTCCCATCTACAGGGTGCACTCTAAGTCGATAGCGAAACTTTAAGTAGGATGTCTACTGATCCATACAAACAACTTGTACTAGGTGGCGACAAAAATGGAGCGAAAAAAATATCTGCTGTTTCATACATTTGGCGCAGTACTGAGGCGACCTTTTGTATGGAACAGCAAATATTTTTTTTCACTCCATTTATTTCGCCACCTAGTACAAGTTGTTTGTATTGATCAGTAGATTGCCTACTTAGAGTTCCGCTATTGACTTAGAGTGCACCCTGTAGTGTGAGTTAAGATGCCACTGGACGCTGTATCGATCGATACATCTCATTACGTTGATGCAAAGGCCTTAGCTTAGAATTTCCACATGATATACAAAGCGGGTTTGTCACACTCTGTTTAAAGCGGAATCATAGTCCACAGTGCATACTGCATCACAGTAAAAGTAGACCTCGCCCAAATTCCAGCTTAATCGGTTCTTAAGCTAACCAGTTTAGGACTTTATAGTCTCGGGCGGTGACCTAGATGTTATATACTGTGGCCGCTCAATTATTTTGCAGTATTGTGTTGCAGATTTAAGTACGTACTCGGCTACTTTGTAGTATTCCATTTTCTGCAACATTTAGTTCGTTTTGAGTTGGCTTATGATGGTTGTGCAATAATAATAATCGGTGAGGTGAGATTTAATTTAATTATGTACTGGTTTTCAATGCCTAAAATACCTAAATACATGTCAGAGGCCCTAAAATCTTTGACACGGCGGCGAGGGTAGGCCACCACCTCATACGAACTACACTAACCTAATATATCTTTGTATGCAAGGTAGAGAGTAAAACTAGCCCAATAAAGGATAATCAGCGGAAGAGATCAAAGTTTCAGGATTTCATGAGTGCGTAGCAAACCCCTAGAACATTCTGAAACTTTTCGAACTACGAAGATTTATTCCGCTGATTTTCCTATTCTGCTTGGGTCAATAAGACTAAATTGAGTTAAAACTTAGTCCACGGTCAGTCTCTTCACGTCGAAATGTCTGTTTGGATAATATGGATAATTTCATAGGATCGTTAAACATTAATTTAACACTCTTAAAACCAAAGTAACTAGTAAACAATCCTAATAAGTATGTTCAGTCGGCCACAGTCTCAGATACCCCTTTTTGTACGATTGGCGCCCTTATGCCCCGCGCGGTAAGAGCTGCCATGGGGTATCTGAGATTGTGGCCGACCGTACACACGACAACACGTCAGACTGTACACTTTTGTTGTAAAGTCGCCCGCAACGTAACCGAGTAGAGTGCTAGCGTGTAAGGGTCGACGTGCTGTTGTGTGTACATCAATCTGGAACGCAGATGCACCTCCAAGAAGTGCACTTTACTTTAGCGCATTATACTGGAATACCTACTCCGAACAACTAACAATAAATATGACAAAAAACTGTGCGTGCTTTTTGTGAAATGTTTGCCGTAGAGTCATGCATTGTTGCATATTACATTGTTGTAAAGGTCATTGTACATTTACACGTGCGGTATTGACTTCAGCTACTTTTAATTTTTGAGTGTAATTTCATCCGCTGCCAATGCCATTACGTGATTGTATAAAAAAGAAACACAACGACGCCAAGCAAATGCCTTAGATTTACACCAAAGCCTTAATCTTACCTATCTACTATTGTGTGTTGTTACTGACGTCTTTTTTGTTGCCGATTTTCAGGTGTTTTGCTCATTAGTATCTGTACGAAAATTCTATAGAAGATTGTTATAAAGATTTGAGTTATGGATTATCTTGAAATTCATCACCAGAGTCAAAGTCAGACTAAAACATAGAAATCATTCTATTCAAATATCACGGAAGATACTACTACCTACAGGGCGTAATTTTAGACATAGCCAGTGGTAGAGCAACAGCGCAAACTTTGCTTTTACTAGCAGCCGCGACGTGGCAGCGAACAGTGGAAGGCGAACTTCGAGCCGTTGGGCTGAGCTGGAGCGAAGCCAGAAGAGTTGCTGAGGACAGGAAGGCGTGGCGTGATCTTGTAAAGCCTCTTTGTACCTCTGGGGTACCATGGGACAGTAGTAACAACAACAACACTGCCAGATGGTCTATAAATGGAGGGTTTAGCTAAGAAACAAGTGCAAGTTACACAACAGCTAAACTCTCAGTTAACAAATCCGATTTAGTTCATGGATAAGATATGGAAATTGCTAGGTTCTAACTACCGAGATCTTTAATTGGAGACAGGGTAATTTATTGATCGGTTCTTATTGCAATTCCGATGCAAACATTGCATCAGAAAAGTGCGATTATTTACAGTTGTTACAGAGCCCAACCCCGATATCACAAAATTCAAGCGAATAATTTCCACATGGCATTGCCGATTACGAACTACGTCACAAAAAGGTGCACTTTATTTTCAAACATCACATCACACTCCATTGAAGTTCAATTAAAGTAGCGTGGCTGGAAATACACAATTATTGTTTTGTGGTTTATAATAATTTAATGAAAAGAATACAACTTTATCGACGTGAAACAAAAATTGCTGAACAAAATTATCTCAGTTCAGCTTTAAGATAAAATAAAAAACTGTGAAAATTTGAGCTTTCCCGCTACGCTACCTTGAACCTAAACGACACTTTTAAAAATCAAAATCGACAAACTGCCAGCTGCACCCTAATAATAATATTAATACTGTTTGTCCTTTTATGTTTTAGTACAATAAAGAATATTCTATTCTATTCTGTTCCTAAAAAGACAATTGACGTGCCCCACGGTTTTATTTTAGTCTAGTCTATGCATATGTTTATAATTCCCACGACTGTATCTATTTTATAATTTTTTGGTTTTTAGTACATTTATCTTAAACATTGCAATGTATGTTTAACATAAAACCGTTTAACTTAAAAAGTTTTTTTACCTATTTTTATTTTCTAGTTTTTAGTTTTTATTTCGCATTCTGTTTAATTCATATAGTACATTGTATTATACTGGTTGAGCACTTTCATTTGATACCCATATTGATGGGATCGATAAAACCTACGTTATCCGCCATTTTGTAGCGGCCGCCATCTTGTATTTCAATTTTTTATAGTATATTGTATTCTGCTTGTTGAGCCCTTTTATTTGATACCCATATTGATGGGATTGATAAAACCTACGTTATCCGCCATTTTGTAGCGGCCGCCATCTTGGATTTCCATTTTTTATAGTATATTGTATTTTGCTTGTTGAGCCCTTTCATTTGATACCCATATTGATGGGATTAATAAAACATAAATTATCCGTCATTTTGTAGCGGCGGCCATCTTGAATTTATAATGATAATGAATAAACATAATTGTAATGTCACCAAAATCCAAAGTGTATACAAAATTTCAGATTAATCGGTTGACAGGAAAAGGGTGAAATTTGAATTAATAAATTTGACCCAAGAATAAAGAATAAAAGAAAAATTATAAATAAAAAAAAAACAAACGGGGTGAGCTTAATAAAACCGTTTAAAAAAAATAAAACAAACGGGGTGAGCTAAATAAAACCGTTTAAAAAAAATAAGTTCCTAAAACAAGTAGTTCGAAGTAATAGTACATTACTGCCGCGGTCTTTAATGGGTGTGTTTCTGGCGCGCTTTTGATGGCCGACAGAGCGCAGCGTAGCGCAGCTCAAGGCCTTCACAGCGTGGTCAGCATTGCAGCCCTTGATGGACAAGCTGAAATGAAGGCCGAGACCGAAGGTCGAGGCCTTTATAGCGTGGACAGCAAGGGCTGCAATTAGAGCATGGAATACCGGAGCCTTTTCCCAATACCGGTATTCATTCGGTATCAAGATTTTAAATACCGGGATACCGGTTGTTCGGTATTTTTCGGTATTAAAATTTTGTTATATAAAAAAATATTGAATTGTTATAAAATAGACAAATAGAAAATTTAGAATAAGTGAGTTTATTTAATTGAACGATAATAATAATTTATACTAGCTTTTGCCTGCGAATTCGTCCGCGTAGACTTTTTTTCCGTTACCAGACGAATTTAGTTCGGTATTTATAGTCTATGTTAGTCTGGTTTCTAAGCTATCTCCATTCCTTCAGGCAAATTCGTCCTGCAGTTCTAGCGTGAAAACAAATACACACACTCACTCACCAACTGACCGCGCGCGCTGACTCTGAGAAAAAGTTGCAGAATCAGAATATTCTTTGCTGTACTACAAAAACATTAAAAGGACCGTCCGCAATCCGCATTAATAAATCGTAATGGGCAATTTTCTGACAGCTCATGAGTTGTAGTTCCAAATTTGTAACTGGATGACGCTGACGAGATATGTTTTTCATAAGCCAGTTCGCGCTCGTTGGGCTTCGTAGATACGTCCAAACACAATATTTAGGAATTGGTGATGGAGCAAAGTGTAGTGTTTCCGGTTCTAACATTCACTCATACAAGAACAATAACAAAGTCGTGCACTTTTTCATGTACCAAAATGGAATGAGGTGAAAGATGAAGTCACAGAGCAATGAAGTGAAAAAGTATTTTCGCTGTAGTAAGCACGAATTTACTTTGTGATGTCGGATCAACGCCATCTATCACAGCTTTTATAACAATTTTTTATTTTTTAAAGCTGTTAGAAAATCCCCAATTGAAGCCGTAAACTGGGAGCCTATTTAGGCACCATTGCGTTACAGTATAAGGCCCTGGACTGCAGTCCAAAATAAGAAAGTAATCGGTTTTAATTAATAAACACAAACCGGCGTTTAAGGTTTTTACAAAAAACTTTTTTTTTTTTGTAGGTTTCTAAAACCGGTTCACATCACTATTCCGCACGGCGCACTCGCACGCATCGCATGCGCGCGAAATTTTGATATTCCACACTTGTTTCAGAGTTTTATCTGTAATACCGAAAATACCGAAGTTCCGGTATTGAGATAATACAATACCGGTTTTTCAAATGTAGATATTTAGTCCGGGATCCCGGTTTTTCGGTATTACCGAAAACCGGTATCCATGCTCTAGCTGCAATGATGACCAAGCTTGAGGGCCGAGAGCGTAGCTAAGCTAAGCTCGAGGCCATCATAGCGTGGCCAGAAGCGCACTCATTGCAGACCAAGGCTTGTATAGTGCTTTACTCAAACAATGCGAGTAATTTAAATAGAACCAGCTTACCTTTTGTCTTAGTTCACTTTCTGTTGATTTTCCATTCCGCAAACTTTTCGAAGATAAACTTGTATTTTTTCTTGGATTTCGGTGGCAATAGGCACCTTTAAATATCTTATTTCGCTTCCTTTTTATGTTCGGCGTTGTAAACACATTGAATCGGAGGATTCGTTGCCTGAAGGGTTCACTTTTATTTACAATAAAAACAGCACGCACAGAAAAAATCACTTCGAACATCGCGCAAAGCGGCGAAAACAATATGGCCGCGCTTTTTTTTTCTATGCAATTTGTAGACTGCCAGCACCCAAACTGCCAAATTCTAAATAAATACTTTTTGTGCCTGATTTTTGAGTTCTATTTTTGAAACAAAACTCGACATTAATGGATTTTCATACAGTTTTTCTGGCCGCAAAACACGACATTAATGAAATTCCATACAACTTTTCTGGCGCCTAATCAAAGTAGCCCGCAAGTCCTCCTTTGCTCAAAGAAGGTTGTCGAATTAATGACCACATTACGAGCTTTTTTGAGTAAAATAATAATTTATGTCTTTGGGACGTACTTAAATATTGGCCTAGTTAGCTTCCTGCTAAGGCCACTCAATCGATATTTAAGTGATTGCTTAAAGGCAAAATTGGTGCAATTATTTCCCTTGTTTACTAAAGTAGTAGCTTAGATAATATTATACAAGCAGCCACTTATGTATTTTGCAACTAAATATTGATTTGCTATTGTTAATTATTGGTACAGACATTAAACCTAATTTGGCGGTAATTTGGGATTGTTTTTTTGCGATGTGCGTGTCTGTGTGCTAATAAAAAGGAAAAAAAAACTAGGTTTACCGGTCACTAGGCGAAGAAGACAAACGGAAATTGACTTGTAGATAGACATCTAACCAGTTTTTATAACAAAAAATCCTTTGCACAAGCGAAAGCATCCATGCACTGACGCTGACCATAAAGCTTCTAAAGGAAAGCAGTCCTTAAGTATACCTTGGTCTTATAAAACTAACGTATCTCTATCTTTAACAACTTATTGACACTTTCGTTCTCACTTATATGTATAGACGCTAACATTAAAAAAAAGGCAAGAAGACTCAGAACTTTTGGTCAAGGAGTTTTTCACTTATATGTATGTTATAAGGTGTCCATTTGCTGAAAAAAAGCAACTCTAACTACAGGGTGCACTCTAAGTCGATAGTGGAACTTTAAGTAGGCTGTCTAATGATCAATACAAACAACTTGTACTAGGTGGCGAAAAAAATGGAGCGAAAAAAATATCAGCGGTTTCATACATTTGGTGCAGAACTGAGTCGACCTTTTGTATGGAACAGCTGATATTTTTTTCGCTCCATTTTTTTCGCAGAAAAAAAAAACCCCTTTGAAAATGACCTGCTCTTTGGCCTTTGGAGTTTTGTTTTAACTTCTGCTCTACGTTGGTTTCCATGATAGGTACAATGTAATATTTGACGTGACGAATATAAGGAAAGAGAATACGCTAGTTTTGAACCGACATTACACCGTAACATACCCGACTGATGCATCAAAACCTGTTCTAATAGGTGACTGGGTAATTTTTTTGTTCTTATCTTGCCGAGCTGGAGTTTACTTTTATATCCCGCGGAAGTGGCTTTCTTGCGGTGAGATGAAGTTATGAAAATAACTGGAAGAATATTTTCGCACTGTAAGGTTATGTGTGTTTAGGTAATGACAGCCATGTAATCCATGTAATCGTACCCATGCTGTATCGAGAAATAAAAAGAAAACCCTTGTTCTTGAATCCGCAACGAGCCTAACTCATTGTCTGCAAACCGCCTAAAGGCTGTGCTTTGTTTCATTTACGTAAAGAACTACCAAGCTTCAGTTTCATATGTAAAATTTCACTAGAACTTCCTATGTAGGTACTTCAGTTTACGCTTCATATTTGTAAAACCAAAAACGATAGCAAGAGAGTGCTTTGAATTTGAGCCGTGTGAGCTTACAAATACGATTCATGTCGCCAAATATTACTAACAAACACACACACGAACGGTTAACAAAGCCCGTACGACGCACGTGAGGCTGAAACCTTGTTATTGAAATCGCGGCATTTAGCGCGATAGCGTTTATCGATTTTACAGCTGACATGCTTTGCCTTTATGTGTAGCGGCACGTCGTATATACAGATTTTTACAAATTATTAGTACTGCTACTATACCAAATTGCTAATCGTGAAGGAAAACCTCGTGAGCAAAGCTGAGGGTCTGAGGCATCATACCCTCAAAGCGAGAATCGCCAATCCGCATTAGTCGAGGATAGATCCCAGTCAAAACAGAATGCACTTGTGTGTGGCTGTTCTAATAGAACTGGATATAAAAAAAAACATTTGCTCCAAGCCTCGAACAATACTAGTATGAAAAACTCCAGTATGGAGAATCGCCCGCCAACAAATCCCCTGTCTACACATTGGCGTTGGCTCCTATTGGCCCGTGTTGGCCCAATGTGTAGAGGGGCCTTAAGGGTAGACGATAGCAACGAGGCGGGAAATCAAAATTTTCACAGTTTTTTACATTTTGTAGCTAAACTGAGCTATTTTTGTTCAGCGATTTTTCGTTCGCGGACATAAAAAAGTATTATTTTCATTATTGTAAACAACAGAGCAACAATTATTCAGCCGATTATGTGTTCTGGTCTACGAAGCAGTGGTACTGCCCAAAAAACTTGTCGTAGACCAGAACACATAATCGGCTGAAAAGCAACAAAATGTAAAAAACTGTGAAAATTTTGAATTTCCCGCCACGTTGCTATCGTCCCACCTTAACACCAAAATTTTACCGCTTACCAATAATAGTAGCAATAGTACCAGGCAATCAGAAGCGATCAGGAGGCTAGATACACACCGCCCTTCTCAGCACGACGAGCCACGATCCCGGCCTAACTGTCCTCGCTTTATTAACTAACAGGGGCCTTAGCCTGTAACGCAATGGTACCAAAATGGGCTCCCAGTTGACAGCTTCAATTACGATTTATTAATGCTGTCCAATGACATATGTCATTGATGCTGTCGGTCCTTTTAATGTTTTTGTAGTAGGTACAGCAAAGAATATTCTGGTTCTAATTCTAGATTCTAGTTCTCTGGTTGTGGGACCGGTTTTGTCCTTCTGCTGGGACGCCATCGACACGCCATTGCGTTACAGGCTAAGGCCCCAGAACTGCGGGTTATAAAAACGTAGCGGTTACGAAAACGCCAGCTTAGCAAGTCGGCAATACGGCTGGCTCGTGCATTTTAAAACTGTCACGAACTCCTGATGGGCCCAAAGACATCATGACTGTTCTCATTTCGACAGTCTGCGAGCGGTGGTGGGTGGTCTCATGGTCTGTATAAAATATAGGATAGGAAGTTGTGGCAGGAGCCATCGGGATCCAATCGTTCCTACAATCTTTGGTGCTAGTTTGGCACTGAGAATCGAAACCGAGAAACTAATTTGCAAGATGCAAGATATAGCATAAGAACTTGAACTTCGGTGTGATGTTAGAAGTTTGTATCAATGAATCGTCAAGACTAAAAATCGAGACCTTTAGAGGAGGAGAAAATAGTTTTTTGGAGATTTCAGACTTGGTGGGCCCTTTAATAAAATAAGTTTGAAGTGGTGGTGGTGCAATGACGGGAAATGAATTGTAGAGCCTTTGATGAATAGTAGTTTGATTCAAAGTTGCGCCTTACCGAAGTAGAGTTTGTGTTTATTAACTTAATGATACCATTTAATTCAAACGAAGCGTTGGTAATCATTCTCATTGTTTTAAGTTGTGCAATACGTGTAATATTACGTGATTCTTTGTATGAATGGACTTTCTTCGCGTCTAAATCCTACAAGTCACGTAAATTTATTGGCCCTATCCTATTGAAATTCACCATTGTCTCATCGCGATTGCTCTATTTATTGTTGCCATGAAATAATTGAAAGGTATTTTGTTACAGAAATAGTATATAAGTAAAGTAAATTAGTCGTTCTCAATCTCAAAGGAATAAATTTCGTCATGATTGCGATCCTCAGCAATGAGGCAACCAGCAACCATAAAGAAGAGACCCGTATCTGTGGACAAATACGCTTTTACGCCATAATAATTTGATTGCATTTGTTGATTAAGGCGCTGGGCATAGTGAATTAGCCCGCGCGCAAAAAAATGCACAAAATCGATTCCTGTATCAAATACACTAAAAAAATCGAAAATGTTCACATATCAAACCCTAGAATTAGGTGAGAGGTATCTAAAAAAGCCAGTTTTTTGTTGATATCCATAACGGATTGCAGGATATTTTGTTTGAAAAAAAGTGCGCCGCCTATTTTTTTTCATTAAAAATATCTTCAAAACGTTTACGAATCTCAACACAAAACTGACTGTGTTAGATAGGTCTCACCTAATTCTAGGGTTTGATATGTGAAAATATTCGATTTGTTTAGTGTATTTGATGCAGGACTCGATTTTGTGCATTTTTCTTGGCGCGCGGGCTATTTACTATGCACCGCGCCTTAATAACAATCGTTATGCCTTGTCAGAGGCCTCTTGGGCGGCCTAAAAACTCTGACACCAGGGGCCGCCACTACCTCATACGATAAACTAACCTAACGCCTTTATATAATTCTATGATTATAAAAACCCGGATGCGAAATGTTTCAATGACGTAGGTTTGACGAGCACCTAAATCATACTCTCCTTGATTAATAATTTTATTAATTCAAACGTGCTGTTTTCAGAGTAGCTACCACGAGTGCGAAATAGCTATGCCGGACGTCTGTCATGTATCCTAATACTATAGTAAGTAGTAAGGTTGTTTATCCAACTTATCATTATCACTTTCAGTGAGAGTGACAGTAACCCCTCGCGGTAGCTGCTCTGTGCTCGCGTAAACCTAAAAAATATAGTTCTGTCCACAGGAAAGGCGGATTTGCCGCAATAAAAAAAAAAATTAAAAAAAAAAATGGATTTTATTCATCACATTTAAAACAAAACAAAACAGTCTTGTAGGTACTAGTTCTTATAAAGTATAATACCAAGGTACTTACACTTTTAGAGTTATTTGTGATGAAAAGGTCAGAAGTTCAGCGTACTTGCTGTTTTACAACCTCTGCCTGTGAAATGACATTTCCTCTACATTACGAACGATATTCTACGAATGATGATCAAGTTCCTTGATAGGCAGCTGAAGTGGAAGATACATCAGGTGTTTATGTCGACAGGCTCATTGTTGGTGCCTACTCGCTTGTGGCCGGTGCACTAGTTTCAGTTGAACGAGATGCTATCTGAAATTGGCTCGCATTTCGCGATGCTTCGGTAGGCAAATTGTTGCTGTTTCTGCTTTTACTTCATTACCTACCTATTTTTTTTACCAACTTGCTCATAAAAGTTCCAGAGCTACTTGCTACTTGATTTATTTTGGTTTGACGATACCTACGTCCTACGTTACATTGAAAACGAAGTTTTCATACATTAATAAGTTAAAGCTAAAGTAACATCGTAAGTCCGCCTTTGCTTGCACATGGGTTCTCAACGATATAAGGAATAAGTTTATGCTTGGACATATTGTGTCAAACAACTGTACCAATAGGGATTTAACCCTTTTAATTTTAATTAAATAACTCCCTAAAATCATTCCCGGATCAGTAGGATTACTTCGAATTTCTTCGCGACCGACAGAATGGTGGCAGCGTTTACCAAGATCCACTAAAACTACGATATCTCTTAACTCCTCCGCTCGGTTTAACAACACACATGTGTACGTTGGACAATAATTGGATACGTCACACACAACTCCGAGCTTTTAAAAATCATAGCCCTTATTTGTAACTTTGATCTGAAAATTATGCTCCTAGATACTACAGTAGAAGTAGGATTGAATAACCAAGAATAAACGCCAATGTTGCAATTAACTTGAGGGCATCGATTACCTGATGCCAAACAGTCAAGTTATGTTGTGAATTGCTAATTCCTTAAATCACACCAAGTTGCAAGTTTTGAGTGTATGAAACCTCCCAATATTCGAGCCACAATGTCAGCCACAAGGCCCGATGTCGCAAAACAATCGGGCTCGAAATTAAACAATGATCATTGAGGGCGATGTCTGTCATTGCCGACAGTTTGTGTGAACACTCGGTAATGGCCAAATCTGAAGGAATTATTACGTTGGATCACGGAAATATATTTTTGTAAGGTCGGTTTCATTGATTGAAAAAAGTAGGTAAACTGAACTAAGATGACCTCAACTGTTATATTAATAAGAAGTAAGCACCTCAGGAGTACCTTTCTTTTCGTATGAGGTAAAATAAAAGTATCGTAACGATTAAAAAAATATAACATTTTGCGAATCTCTTGTGACTAGTTGTGACAGTGTTGATTTATTTCCTTTTTTTCCACTTCCAACTTAGGTATCTTCAAAACATTGCAATTTACTTATGATTATATAATCTTCATGCATTGTGCTGTGTTTTATACACAAGCACGTTGAAATGATAAAACCAACCACATCGAGATAAAAAAAAAAAACATTCAAACACTTTCACTGAGATAATGTAATTCGTTGAAAGAAGAACTACATTTATTTCATCAATGCATTATTTTACTTATCTTATCCTACATTATAACTTTGTCATGATCGTATAGATATTCAATGGGATCCAATTATAAAACTTTGATGGGATTATAGGTTATCAAGTTATCAGACGCGCATCCTATAGTCTCACGAGCAGAGCTGACATAGTACTGGCACCGTGGTAAAACTTCCTAGTTTGAGCCAGTCGTTTCATGGCTTGCCAAATGAGGACCAATCTCGGCCATACACATCTGACAGCAAAGCGGTGAGCAAAAGAAAACAAGTACGCTGCAGCAAAGCTATACTAAACCTTCCTTACTCTACATATTCACTCTCTACATCACATTTTCGCCTAAAAGGACCACATAAAACGAATCTAAGTCACCACTTTCTCCTCGATCGAAGTTCTTATACCGCTTGTGATAAGAGCTACGATGGGATATCCTAGAGTGTAGCAGACCCTGCTCCCACGAGTCTCCCTCACGTCTAGCACTGATTGCATATCATTTGGGTTTCGAAACGATCGTGCGCGTTGAACTACTAGACGTTCGAGTGGTGATCTGCGACATCACGGCGCGCTTTACTCGAAACGTGTCGCAAAATTAAGGACCACTTAAGTAATTACTATGTTTATTATTAGCATGCATGAAAATGTGGATATCATGACGAACCAGGCTAAGGAACTGGCCTGTGACCCAAGTTCATGGATAATGCTGCAACGATAAGATGATAATGATTATGCATGAAACAGTTATGTGATATACTGCCGGTTTCTCAATTGAGAAATTCGCTAAGCAAATGGGTACCTAAGCATCGTCCTGTCTCTGCAGGTTTCTCACAAAAGAGCGTGACCGAACGATGGTTAAGTATTTGCTTAGCAAAATTCTCAATTCAGAAACCGGGCCATACTGACTACCATACAACACCCGAAGATAGAAAAGTGTTTAGATCATAATTGCATCTTTCGTCTTGATAGTACTCGTAGTTTAGGAACCTTAGTGTCGCAGAATGCCAAAACGGCATGATGAGGTTGGAAAAATGCAGTACCCATCAGTACCCATCATCATCAGGGCCGATGATGATGATGATAAACCAAAGATAAACTAGGTAACTATCTCCACATGGTGGAAACTGAAACACCTTAACCGATGCTTATCAAAAGCGTACGTAAGTAATTAACGCTCCGCGCAATCTATTTGAAACTGACTAGATCTTTGTTTGCTGGTGGTTTTGTGCACTTTCTGCTTTTGGTTTGACTTTCTCTCGGTGCTCTAGCTAGACTAATGTCTACATTAATCCCATTTCATGGTGAACTAGGTGTTCATACACATGCTCTACATTATTTTAATCAGTTTCTAGTCTACTATTTCTAGTCTAAGAGCGGTGGTGGTCTAGTGGTAAGACCATTGTACTCTGAAGCGAGAGACCCAGGTTCGATTCCCGGTGCTGGCATGTACCTATGACTTTGTTTCTTTTCAAAGTTACGTACATTTGTGAATTTGAAGTAGCAAAACCACTCGCTAGCCGTGAAGGAAAACAACAAAAACCTGAGAGAATGAGGCATTAGGTATACTCTCAACGCCAAAATCGCCAATCCGCATTGAGCTCGAACTCTCTATCTGAGAGAAGGTCTTTGCCCAGGTAGTGGGACGTGTACAGGCTACATCTTCTTACTTCTAACCAACATTGACGGGGAGATGATACTGTGAAAACAAGAGGACAATGGACGGGATTGGCATTTGGTCGATGGGGTTGCAGTTGGCCTGAAAGGAAGAGCACTATGCCCAACAGTGGGCTTTTCTCATGGGGTGGATGGAAAGAATGGGAGAGTGAACGATGACAGAATAGCGTAACTCGCCTAAATAAAGTACGCACGATAATATGGGTGTATCCCTTTACCATAATTCATAACATACTTACACGTAAGCAAATCCAAGCAAAGCAGAAAGCAAGGAAAATATGGCCAGGTGGGGATTCTCGGATGGTGGCGATTTGAACTGGGGTCTTAGCCTGTAACGCAATGGTGCAAAAATGGTCTCCCGGTTGACTGTTTCAATTACGATTTATTAATGCTGTCGGTCCAGTGTCGGTCCTTTTTAATGTTTTTATAGTACAGCAAAGAATATTATGAGTCTTATTCTAGAGGATTAGTTCGCTGGTTGTAGGAGAACAACGAAAAAATCTCGGTTTTGTCCTTCTACCTGGGACGCCATTGATACGCCATTGTGCTACAGGCTAAGGCCCCTGTTTGTGTGGTACCCCGCAAACAATGATGTACCTCTCATCATGTCTTGCATGCCCTAACACCTGTACAATGGAGGACCTAATGGCCACTAATAAAAACCCAGTTAGCGTAGTAAGATAACGGACTGCCATCGATACGCAAAGAAGATGAAGAAGCAAAGCCGCAGGCAGGCCATTAAATTAATCTCAGAAGAATAATAAACATACCACATCTAGTAAATTACTACACTTAGTTAAGTTCGTAACTAATAAGTTTCGCACTCGACGAAACAATGCAAAAAACGCACACACAGCACAGGAAAACAGGAAACAAACAACAATTAAATCATAATAATAAACCCAGTTCACATTACCCAGTTTTTAAACGTAAACAATATAGAAACCTATTGAAACTAGACTTTGTACAGTTAATTAAGTCGAGAGAATTGCGAGCTTCCTTCCACATTGTCTGCGTAGAAAGTGGGATAAAAACGCTTGCACTTTAGGTATAGTCAGCTACACGCTAGGGTACCCTTTTGGTTCTTTTGACGCACTTATGCGGCATGCTATAAGAGCTATATTACATGGGGTACCTATCCTAGCGATTCGCTGACTGTACACACATTGTACAGTATGCGACACTAGGTAACAATTTTCGCTGGATATTAGCTATTATCTCGCAAAACATAAGAGTGCTATCGACCTATATGTATGTATCCTTGTCAAAATATTTGTGGTGTAGGTACATAATTACAAAAAATTTAAAAACTGGTGAAAAGGTGCACTGTGATTAAGCTACTGAACTGATTCAGAGTGATCAGCTACTGTCCAATGAGGATTCCGTTCTCCATCTCCGAACGTTTATAGGACGGAAAGTATACCCTTTCAAACAAAAAAAAAGAATCATCAAAATCGGTCCACCTAGAAAAAAGTTCTGAGGTAACAAACATTTAAAAAAATACCGGTTGAATTGGGTAGGTAGGTACTCCTCCTTTTTTGAATTCGTTTAAAAATAGAGTATTCCACTACCACATTTATTGAGCCAAGTTTTTATCTCTGTCTACATAACTTAAATGCTATTGCAACCCTATCTACACATGTCGGATTACTCTGTTTTTCTCTCACACGTGTATTGTAGTTTACATACTCAACTTGCGTAGTTTTGTTGTTAATTAGACGTTTCCCTCCTTTCATAGGCTTTTTGTTTGTGCAACAATCGCGGTTCTTAGTAAAGCCGCGCTTTAGTGTTGCAATGTTACTTCAGTACTAAGTAGTAATGTTACGTTAGGATTGATAGAGGTTTTAGTTCACCCTATTAATAACTATACTATTAACAAATTTATAAAAATCGTCTGAATAGGTACATTGTTTGATTCCGAGTAATCCGTTGAGGAGTTCCGTTCTCCATCTCCGAAGTTCTTCTTCAGATCTTCACATTTTTTATTGGACCACAGTCATGGGAAGTATATACTCTTCAAACAAAAAAAGAATCATCTAAATCAGATAAAACGCAGGTAAAAAAATCACGTCGAAAAGGGTACCTCTGGGTACCTCCTCCTTTTTTGAATTCGGTTAAAAACTTTTGGGCCTTTGCATCAAGGTACTGTAATGATGTAACCTCCGTTGGACTACTGGCTGATGATAATATTTGAATTAGGTAGGCTGTTTAAAATTATATGCTGTAAATAAGATTGTCAAGTAGAGACGGGATCCGCCGTTGGGTGCGGATCAAAATGTATATTTTAACTAAGAAATAAATAGGAATATCGGAAGTTCGAGTTTAATTGATAGAGTTATAGCTAGGGATAGCACACAAGTGTTACAGTGGTGGAGGCGCCTTAGATCGCGAGTTACCCCGTTAGTTTTCAAGTCAGGTTTCAGCTCGTCACACAACGATACGCCCCCATAAAAAGGACGAGGACCTGATATTATTATTAGAGGATGAGGGTAATCCACGCGAGAGCCACGCAGCCAAGCAGAGTTGCCCTTTGAGAGAGGAGGGAGAATCATTATATGTGCCAAGGAGGACGTTACACACGAATGAAGCTAAGTGGTTGATGTTTTTATAAAAAGTGAGCTAGTCGATGTTATTGGGTTTCTGCATAGCAAACCATGGCGTCGACCTTCGACGGGTTTTCCGTCGACATCAACGAATTTTTTCGCCAGTTCGAAATAATCGCGGCGATAAAAGACTGGTCGGACGAAGATAAAAGGATTGTGATTGCAGCGTATTTGTCCGGCGCAGCGTTTTATTATTATAGGGGGTTTCTATATGAAACGACCACGACCTACAATGAGGTGAAAGAGGCCTTAAGGGCAGAGTTTCAGCCGTGGAATGCGCCAAAAATTAACGAGGGTTATGGAACCCATGAGGTGCAGAAGGCGCCAGAGTCGCCAAGTGTGCAGCAGCATGTAGTTAGTGAGCCGGTTGTCCCGAACAAATGCAACCGTGTGGACGTATTACAGATAAAACAAGCAGACGAATTAGACAAACGATGGCAGCAGTTGAAGCCGCCAGTATCGAGTGTAGACGCCGCCGGGCGCAGAGAGGACGAGTTGATGTCCATTGAGGAAGATGACCCAACCGTGCGACCAATGGAGGAAGCACAACAAAAATCCGGTGGGTTTAATCCGATTAAAAATGTAGAGTTGGGGGATGAGGAAGAGTCGGTGGCGCAGCACGACGTGGTTCCAGAACAAGGTTTGCTGCAAGAAAACGGGGGGAACATTTCAGTGGAAAACGTCGTGGCAGAAAACTGTCATGTCAGTTTTGAAGGAAGTCGACAGCTGACGAGTTGTCAGATAAAACCATCGACAACGGAAGTAGAGGTAAATGATATCTTGCTCGAGTCAGAGGAGGTTTTGAAGAAGGTACAGTTTAGAGAGGTGACATCTAGTGTCGATGTCAAGCGTGATGACAGTTTGAACAAAAATATTTTCATGACAGCTGTTAGCACAAACATTGATTGTCATGCAGTGCGGAAAAGATTTTCAGAGCGATTTAAAGGGCATAAAGCGCGGCGAATTAAAAGGAAGCCCAAGGTGGATGTAAGGATGAAGATAAAGTGGTCGAGGTATAAAGCGCGACGACGCTTTAGATGTGAACGAGAGATCGCGGGGGAAACAATCAATGGTTATCAAAGCAGGTGCTGGGAGTTCAAGGGTCCCTTTCAGATAGAGAAACAGAAAGCCAGGTTTATTTGTGAGATCGTGAAGTGGAATAGGAAGGATGGTGAGACTGTGAAAGAAAAAAATTAAACCCAGTAGTGTAAATAGTATGAAAGAAGGAAAGAGACACTCCTTAGAAGATAGCTAGGTAGATTGTTGTAGCAATGATGTATAATATAGATTACTAATGCCTTGTAAATATTTTCATGTGTGAATTCGACGGGAATACTACCTGAGGCGGCAAAGCTTGCAGCTGCAGAGTGCAGCGAGGCTGAGGATGGTTGACGTGGATCGGAGAGCTGCCGGCAGCAGCGTGTCCGATGCGTGTCGACGGATACTCCATCAGCCATACGTTACGAGGCCGACATTTATGATGATAGGAAGGGAGACAGGGGAGACACTGGCATGAGTCGGATGGACTCACCCCTCAGATAGAAGTATAGCTTGATGGGGAAGTTGGTTGCTTTTGGTGGGTCTGACTGACATAGTGCCGAGGTCCCAACTGTTAATAGCAGAGGTTTTTTATATTTTATGTCGACGATTGGGTAGCCCAATTATGTAAGGGCGGAATAATATCGAATGAAGTCGAGTAATCTTTGGGCCTCGCTTGTAAATTATGATGGCTTGGAGTATCCAATTTTAACTCAGCCGGATTATTAACCAGCTTTGCCAGATTGTATTATACGAATTCAGGGTAGTATTCTCGCATTTTATGAGTAGGGAGGTAGGTATTTAGGGATGGTGATAGTGAGGTGATAGTGAAGTGTTGTACTATTATTTAATTGAAATATTTAAGTTGTTTATTGATGTATAGTTAGATAGTTAAGATTCCTGTCAAATTTTGATTTTAGAGATGTTCAAGACCGACCACAGTTGATTAAATTTTGATCACTATCAAAATTTAATGAACTAGAAGGGGGAAGATGTAATGATGTAACCTCCGTTGGACTACTGGCTGATGATAATATTTGAATTAGGTAGGCTGTTTAAAATTATATGCTGTAAATAAGATTGTCAAGTAGAGACGGGATCCGCCGTTGGGTGCGGATCAAAATGTATATTTTAACTAAGAAATAAATAGGAATATCGGAAGTTCGAGTTTAATTGATAGAGTTATAGCTAGGGATAGCACACAAGTGCTACAGTACGTAAAGGGATGATTCATCCAGGATCCAATGGCTCTCCCTTTACTCTAGATGGGCGAAGTGACCGCTCGGACGCAGAAGTGCCTGTCACATGTATAAGATGGAGTAGGTACCCTAGACTTGCTAAGTCACCTCAACCATTCCTTCAGCTTAGTTCGCCTAGCTCACAGGAAAAACCACGTCACTTGATTTGACATTATGTTAATGCCAACCGTGGAGGAAAAGATCGTGAGGAAACCTGGGCGTCCGAGGTATTTTCTTGAATGCGCAAATTGACAATCAAAGTATAAATGAGTGACACGAACTCTCTCAGATAATGCCTCTTTCGCGAGGCATCTACTAAACTCATGGTATAAAGGTAGGTATCAACAAGTAAGTAAAGACGTAAATAATAGTAAGTCGTGTTTTGCGTCATCACAAGATAAAACAGTCGCAACAAACGAATCGATTCACACCGAAACTAGTGCGTACAATGTAACTGTAACATTTCTATAACACACTATAAATCGTTTTGGTTTTTACAATGAGGTGCTAAGTTAATGCTTCTTTCATCTGTTGCGTCACTCATTAGCTGATGAGAGCGAGAGGTTATGAAGTTTACTTGTATATTTCTTACCCTGAAACTTCGTAATGAAATCCACGGTTTAGGTGGGAACTTCTGAGTCAATCCTATCACATCACATAAATGTGAACATTTTTAGATGTTTCGATGTTTTGGCGGATGGATAGATCTTTGCTACTTTTTCACGCCAAAACGTCTAAAGTTTAGACTCTAAACGGATTGGAACGTTTGGTATAGAGATTATTTAGCTACATGGTATACTATTATTCAGATAGCTTACATACTGTAATAGGTAACAAAGAGACTATCAATGGGGATTTTTCCAAGTGTCAAATTTGACAGCAATTCGTACTAAATCGCGAAACTAAATCTAAGGTTTATATGGAAACCACAGATTAATATACAGATTTTGACAGTTATTCGTACTATTTTTGATGCTTAGAAAAATCCCCATTACTACTTTTTACAGCGACTTCGTCTACGCTGACATCAATAGCGGGGAAATACTCGTATGCAACTTTCTATCTAATTCTGCGCGGACGAGGTCGCGGGAAAAAGCTAGTCTAAATTATGTCCAATACACGCATCAATGGTGATAACTAAGCTAAGGCCTTTGCATCTACGTAATGAGATGATTTATACAGCGTCCAGTAGCACCTTCACTCACACTAGATAGGTGAAGAGACCACTCGGCGCTGCAGTGCCTGGGACATTGTTTTAGATGGAGTAGGCTTGCCCAGCACCTATACCATCCTGACAGCTTAGTCGACCAAGCCCACAGGAAAGACAGGTCAATACGTGTGGAGCCAACTGAGCCGCGGGTTTCCTCACGATGTTTTCCTTCACCGTTAGCGAGTGGTATTGCGGTGGAGTGGAGCGGTGGTGGTCTAGTGGGTAGAACAGTGGACTCTGAAGTAAGAGGTACCCGGTTCGATTCCCAGTGCGGGCATGTATCTATGACTTTGTTTAATTTCAAAGTTACGTACATTTGTGAATTTGTAGTAGCAATGGTGATATTACACGTCTAATAAATGTCACAATTTGTGAATCAGACTCTTGTTGGTGCAGAACTCTCCACGCACTACGGTCAAATCAGCTCTTTCATCGTCTCTACATGTCTTTACTTGCGTTGCGTCTTCCGATAAGTGGTATTGGTATTGGTATGTAGTTAACTATAATTATTGATGTCAATGGCTTTTTGTTAAGATCGTGAATTATTCATCGTGTCGCAATTAGTGTCCACTATTTCGGTGCATTTGAGGACAATCGTGCAAAGAGGCAAGAACCAGCCAAACAATGGGCGATCGTCCTCAATGCCCAAACAGCCTGCTTATGCGTGATGACATGCATGAAGGAGAAACTCCGCATAATCGTGTCAATTTATGTCACACGTTTATGCCAATGATGGTTATTCAATAAAAGTCTGTTTCCAATTGGCTGCCCAATGGGCGCGTTTAGACTGACCGTCCCAGACGTGGAAGAGATCCGTTCTCTCTGAGACTAAAGAGGAGGGAACGACCTGCCTTAGCACGCTGGTCTTTTGTCTACTCTCAACTGTCACCTTAGCCACTGTTAACTGTCACCTCAGTAGTGTTAAGTGGCTAAGGTGACAGTTGAGAGTGGGCAAAAGGTTAGCGTGCTAAGGGGGCTGGTCAGAGCTGACATGACAGAGATAAATAGAAAGTAATTGTGTGGGCACCAGGGGGCTAATTCTCGGCAATCTCGGATGTGACTTGATACTAATGTTTTCTTCGTATTATCTCTAATGCGACATACCTCATAATTCGCCCCCAGACTCCACGGAGGAGTAAAAAGATCAAAGAAGAAGACTGACCGAGCAGCTGGCTGAGGATGCCGCGCGAGGCAAATTGGCGGCTCGCTCAATGAGTATCCGGTTACTGGCCGAACCTTTGGCAGCCTCAGCGAGCTGCTCGGCCAGTCTTTACGTACCCATTTCGTTATCAGAAAGCCGTACTTTGCGACCTCGTCCCCGCGAATCTCTGAGACGAATTTCTGGACCTCTGAAAATCCATCCTTAGTGCATCTCTACATCCAAGTAGGTATAATGTGCCTTTTTTTGTTTCTATCTTCAGGCGTTTCGGTTGTGTGTTGTCTGGTTTTCTTAAAGCGTCCACGTTTCCTTATCCGCTGTTGAGTCTACTCTAGAGCTTTTAGTTTTCAGATTTTCGATAAAAAATACGATATAGGGGAAATAAACAAGCGATTTCCATTGCGTTTTCCCAGGCTTTTCTTTGTATCGGCATGTCTTTGGCCCTATTGTTTGTCTAGTTGTTACGTCGATTGAATTCTTGGAGACAAATGAATGGTGACAAATATTTTAATGTTCTTCTCTTGTTATTTTTCCGCGTGTTATCATTTGAGTTCGTTATAGCATATGCATTTTCTTCTAGCTTATGTAATTGTCACCACTTTTCCGCATATTTTCTGTCGTTTCTTACTGATTATTTATTTTAGTTTATTACGGATACTGCAGTCAGCTGATATCTTTGTCCACTGCTATTATTTCATGATCATACTTTTCATACAAAAGTTTTATATAGCACCGACATTTAATTCTTGTCTCAACAGTGTTGTTAACGTATTAATTACCACCAATTTTGGTTCTCCACGACACAGGCCAGGCCAGGGACTTCTTTGTAAAAGCCCATTGTTGTTGTTAAATTTCATTATTTTCTTTCTTTAATTTTTTTTATCCGGCAGCGGCACCCACAACACAGGCCATGCCTAAGTGCGGGGTCCACCAACGTATTTCCAATATGTTACTTCACTATTTTTAAATAAAGACCTTTTTTCATTTTTTTTTTCACCTCTCTCTACATTCGGGGCGGGTTTTTTTAGTAGTTTGCACTAATCTCAAAATATCCCATACATACCTTGTGATTCATTGCAGTCATCAGGTACTTAGATGCCAGTCTAATGTAATGCCGGGTTAATATCGATATTTTCGAGTATTACTAATACTGAATATCAAGCATAGTAATATTATAATATCCTAACCGATATATGAATATTGGTGATGTCTCATTGGTTCGCTGCTTACAACCCAATATTAGATTCACGACTGTATCCAATCACAGATTGCGCGACTCATACAATATTATCGTATCACGCACGTTGGTCAGTGGTTCGCTGGTATCAACTCGATATTATATTGGTGCCTGTATCCAATCACAAATTGCGACTCGTAGAATATTCACACTAATATGTATTAGTGTGAGCTTCGTCAACATCGCGTGGATTGACGAATCAGAGCCGAAGTGCGATATTAAGCTACCCATACGTAATGCTCAGTGTACAGTTGAAGTGAATACCGTCCTATTAGCATATTTGAATTCGTCGGATTCTAATACATGAATCCATCCAATATTAGTGATATCTTAACTAATAGGAATATATCGGATCCATCTCTAGTCTAATGCATTGCCAAATCGACTCAATCCACCTGCATCTGCGTCCCGTCCCGTAACAACAATAATACCCTCATATTTCATGTAAGACATATTATGTACATTAGCTCAGACAATGGTAAAGATTGGCAGAACAACAGTGAGCTACTCTTGCATTGTAACAACAATGGCTATTTTTTGCGGAAGAGGATTGGCCAATGGTTTGTGGCCTTAGGACTGCGTCGGCGGCGGTGTTATGACGTCAGATACAACCACTGATAAATAAACTTAAATATTGTTTAAATTTTGCTTAAGAATCCCCTGGAGCTCTGCAGCCCTCTCGCTCGCACTTTTCAACATTTGAATTGATTGTAAGAGAGTGATTCAACTTTGGACGATAAAATATAGTTGCAGAATAATGAAGCTATCGACATGTGGACACACTTCACCTCTCAATATGCAACTCAATATGAGATGGATGCTCTAATTCAACAATATCACCATGGATGGAAGTGAACTTAAAATCCTGTAAAAAAGTAGAGCCACTTTGATATAAAAGAACATTAGTTTAACCAAAAAGAGTGGTTTTATCATCTTACCACCTCAGCAAAACAACCATATTGTGAGCTGAGACACATGCGACTCCTATAGACTCTACCTAAAATGGAGAGAAACCTATAGCGTCAGAAAATTACAGTATCTAATGCAATAATAATGATAATCGATCAATTACAATTTTCTCGCACATTAGTCAAGCGTCATGTCGCAGCAAAACTCCCTGATCTGCAAGGCTAATGCCAGTGAAAGTGTCAATACGTGGTCTGTCTGTGTTGCAGTCAATTTGTCATTGGCATGCAAAACGGATCGTCTCACCTAAATAGCTAGTTGGATAGACGAAGTCGTTCCTTATGGGAACTCCAGCGTTCTGATGTGTTTGAAATCGATTCTCAAGTACCTATTGGTTCCTTTAATTCGCAAACATTGGATGCACAATGGTCCGACGATATCAAAGCCACAGCAGGCTCAAACTGGACCACAATAGCCACACACCGGCTTATATTATGGAAAAGACATGAAGCGGCATTCGTCCAGCAGTAGACGATATAAATGCTGAAGAAAAAGATTCGCAAACATATGTACACACGACAGCACGTAGACGCTTACACTTTCGTTGGAAAGTCGCCCGTAACGTAAGTGAAAAGAGTGCACGCTTGTAAGCGTCTACGTGCTGTCGTGTGTACCTAAGTCTCGATTTACTTTAGTCAAGGATAGTGGCGAACAGTGAGTGCCTCGACTAAACTTTAACCCCCTTACTAATAAACGTTGAATAAACGTTATACCGAGGATAAATATATGGTTAAACCTCGTTATAACTTTTATTCCACGTTTATTAGTAAGGGGGTCTATCGCTAATGTCTGATTAGTTTAAACCACTTACACCATCGTGTCTTTACTCATCTTCAGTCTTCTCACACATGATCAATGATAAATTGGGCTTGAGATGCATTCAAGGATGCATTAAATTATGATAGCCAGAGCGCAAAAGCCAAACTTACTCACCTGTTGATAAGTTTGGTCTAACATTGCAGTGCAGTCACGTAAAGCAGAGAGTTTGACACCCTGGGGGGTTAATTGTTTAACTTCAACATCCATCAAGATCTCATCAATGTAAACGAACGGTAGAACTACCTATGACATTGATAATATCTACTACAGTAGCATTAGGTGTCTCTCAAGGCCTGACATTAATCCGAGGACATTATGGGCCCTTCTAATGCAATATGCTGACTGACACTCACTGGACAATAATTTACGATTCAAAACAATGCGATTTAGTCACATGTATTAGAATGGGCCATAAATCAAACATGGCTCTATGTAGCGAGGTAAAACTCAGATAATATGTTTTTAAGCACGTTCGAAATCGATCAAGTCATTATTTTATTACTTTGCGTCGTGATGACGTAGAATTAGAATATTTTGAAGCAGGCAGCACATAGTAAATGCTATTCCATAATACAAAATCTGGCGCGGTTAGTGTATCTGAGGTTGTTGTTGATTAATATCAGAGAACTCAGAGACCCTTTGGGCGGATTAAAAACTCTGGACACCGTATAACCACGACCTCGAACGGTTACGATTAAGGTATGTTATGCCATACTTTATTACTTCCATACGCATTACTTCCTAAGACGACCCAGGTGGTTTATAGGTCTAATATGAAGTACCTCTACATAACATAACGCCTTTAATTTAACTTGATCGAAGACCAAAAGAAAGAAAAATGGATTTAGTTTTCTCAGCTGTCACACGGAAGCCTCGAGAGAAGTTTTCATAGAAAAAGCTGCAGAAATTAATAATCACAACATTACAATGGGTACATTGTCTCTCATCATCCCGGAAGAAAGTTCTCTGCGTAATGACAAATGACTTACCTATGTGTCAGAAAAACTTGCGCATTGTTGAGGCGAGCCGAGTTGAGGGGTTTTTAAGGTGTAGAAAGCGTAGTTTTTAATTGACAACTACCTAACCCAGAAAAAAACTAAGAGAATGAAATGCAACTACAAACAAATTCACGCAGCAAATCCAAACCCCTGAAGGGAATAGACAGTTAGAGAACACGACTAGGTTGATGGACCATTTCGAGCTTTAATCACTATCAAACCAGTTCATGTCTAAACTGATTTTCACTGGTAAAATTGAAGGAAAGCGACCAAGAGGAAGATGCCTGATACGTTGGACCGACCAAATCCGCTCCACACTCAAAACCACTATACGATTGCCATACACTTAGCCGCAGATAGGAACAACTGGCGATGCATCGTACGGCAGGGATTGCACCGTTTGAATGACCACGACCACACGATCCTCAGTGACGAGGATACCTATCACTGGGACTGGGTGCTATAACCCTGTAAAAAGAGCTAGGACCTTTTGTAACACCTTGTATAGAGTTCGATAGCATGTATGATAGCTGGATGCAACTAATCCAAGTATTCCGCAGCGAAGCTCAGACCACAATGATTTACCTTCAGCCTAAGCTAATCCATCACTGTCATATCAGCGTCCACATCAATTCTCACAATACAAAGAAGACAAAGTAAAAGTGCCTGACATTCTAACAAAACGTTCCTCTAATACGGAGAGAGAATAGAAAATGCTCCAGTTTCCATCTCCCAAACCAGACGAACGAGGCCTTTGTTTCCTTACCAGTAAGTTTCACTTGTGGGCGTCCACAGATCGTACCTTGGTTTGGTTCCATATCGTTGGAAGAGGTTATGGTTCACGCGCTCACATAAGCTGTCGGCAAGAATGGTGAAGCATCAGCGGTATCTAGGTCGAGAGATAGCTATCGCCACTATGTCGCCAGTCCTAGCAATACCCATTGCCCAATGACCGATCTGCTGGGTTTGTTGTGTATTTCTTTTGGTAAAGTAGGAATCTATATTGTTTTAACATAACACTCATAATGCTCATTGGTTCGTCCGTGGCACCCAGCTTCGGCAGGGTGTCGGAAGTATCTTTCATTTCATGACTTTCATGACCTCAGCTATTGGGGCAACTATAATATATGTAACTAGAAAATGAGTTCTCATATATCCTTCTATGTATAAAGCTCAGCTTTTTCTTAAGTGTAAAGGTATTTAATACCAGTGTCCGGAAAGGTTTTTGCCATGTCGCACGCATAGGATACATTCAGTTCTGCAGGTTTCCTCACAATGTTGATTGTTTACCTCCAGGTATAAAATTATTGAGTGGAGCACAGATACATTTTATTAAAAACGCGGTAACATTAAACATTTATAATAAGTTGAAAAAATTCACTCGGGACAGGACTTGAACCCGCAACCTTCCGCATACCGTGCAGGTATACCATACCATACCATAGGCATACCGTATTATAAATGTTTAATTTATTCCCTAGCACGGGTTAGTGCTTAAAAAAAAAAAATATAATAAAAACGCGGTAACAGTTGACACAGATGCAGACTGAACAAACACGTCTATTGACGTAGACAGTCTTTTGTTTTTGTAATAAAATGTAGGGAAACGTCAGTATTTTACCGACAAAACATATTTCTGCCACTACAGTGTCTGCTAATGGGTCATTTCGCCGTCTAACAGTTTCACTAACTTTATATGTATTTCTGGGCCTACATTCTGAGGTAGTCCATTCTCCTTCAAATTGAACAATACTGTGGTTGAAAAGTATTTTGGTCATCTGAAGATATCGTTATGAATTTGATCGCGTGGTGATATCGAGGTCGGTGAGCTCGATTTGCTAGGATGTTTAATTGCAAATGATTTTACAAAATATGAAACTAATTAAATGTGACTTCATCTGAAGGAAGCCTAATGAAACCTATACAAAAATCTAAGCCATTGTAAATTATTTGTAAAAGTATCAAAGTGTGCATGATTTCTAAGATTACTTCCCCGCTGACATACCTTCTGCCAAATACTGCACTAGTGTTCAGACAATGCTGCTCTGTATTTATGGTCTAACTAAACGATGAGCGATGACCCAGTCTAGACTTTTAGCATTTTTATTGTTTGCTATTGAGGCATAGGTCACTACAGACATCCGTCATACACAAACCGGCAAATAGCACTAAAAAATTACAACAAAGACTCAGCTAAAGTTACTTTAGTAGAGTTTTGTTCTTCTCATCATACGAAAAACTCATCATGCTCATCATGTTTTAAATATTTTTGTTAATTTCATATGGAATAACTAAGAGTTACTTGGGATTTAAGAGCTGGTTGCCCTGAAAAATCTTGCTTTCGAACAATAAAGTAAGATAGGATATTTCATTATACAACGTGTTACAAAACATCCTAACTCTTTTTACAGGGTGTAACCTACTGGTCAACAGGATGTCAATTCTGTAAAAAAAAGTTGAAAAAAACAATTTTTATTTTATAACCTCAAAATTGAAAATGTTTCATAACTTTTTTGTTCTTGGTATTAGTTCAAATTTTAAAATATGTTCGTTGGTGCAGGTGCATTTGCATAGGTTTGAGTTATTAAAACATTGAGAAAGTCAATGAAAACAATATTTAAAAAATACTTTTCTCCCGCCACAGCGTTCACATTTTATTAATTTAAAAAACAACAAACAACAACGAGCAAAAAAAAAA
Source organism: Zelleria hepariella (assembly GCA_949319315.1). Classification (NCBI taxonomy): domain Eukaryota; kingdom Metazoa; phylum Arthropoda; class Insecta; order Lepidoptera; family Yponomeutidae; genus Zelleria; species Zelleria hepariella. The sequence goes on along the minus strand of OX439396.1, from coordinate 2,394,250 downwards.
TTTTGGTTGTGATCCCTGTCACCGGGTGCTATTACCCTGTAAAAAGCGTTAGGATCTTTGTATATCTAGCAATCTTTCAGACCTTTTATGACAAGCCATTATCCGCCACCTTCATCGTCGGCTCTAATATTGTATACCGGCCATGGTAACGTTGCCCTAGAATGGTAATAATTTCCACACATACCTGCAACGACGACCTTACCCTACGTTGCTAGACAAGGCCAAATATGGAAAAAGCCAAACTGTTATGGAAATCTCTTTTGTGTTGTAAGGAAACGAGTTATTTAGGTCTGTTTGTCTAGCTTTCTGATAGTTAGCGGAGACAACGTCATTGGAGGAGACAAAACAAAATTACAGAACTGTTAACTCATTACCTACCCTGCCTATTTACCGGTTATGTCATATTTCTCTTTGTCAAATGCCCAGCGTATAGCAGTATCTCGGATACAATATTTTAATTAATAGTGGGTACTTACCTTATTAAGATTCTTTTTTTGCAATTACGTTTCCGACATTCTGTAGAATTGCCCCTCAGATGTGGTTCAACATTTGTCTCGAGCACCGATATCCTTCAACACAGTTGGACCTATAATTGTTTCCAAGTGTACAGATCTTTGCATTGACAACTTCACCTAAACTCTTCCATCTCTTTCGTCCCCAGGAGCTAGAGCAGGAAAAGCACCTGCTACGCAGACGCCTGGACACGACGCAGGGCGAGTACGAGTCCAGACTTCTGGAGCTGCAGAATGACATCAAGGTGCTCACCAGCAAGATCGACTCCAAAGACAGCTCGGTCAAACAGGTGAGACACATTTTTTTTCTTCGTCATTGTTTCCTCAATCATCATGGCTGAGGTCCGCGACCATTTCGAACTCAATTCCATAAGCCACCATAGTTTACCCTCGTTCCCATGAAAAAACGATTCAAAACAACCAACCAAACCAAACCAAACGAACACGGAACCACAGACTAATAATCTGACAGTTTTACTTTTTTATCCTGATTCTCCTTGGGAGTCTGTGGAGCACTTTCATATTTCGCATACAAACTAAAGAAGACTCTGAAACTTAGGGTGTGTAAGATTTACAGAACAAATACTTTACGGTTGCGGATTTTTTTTCCAAAAAGGAGAAAGAATGTCAGTCGATGGAATCAAAGAAGTCAGTAAAAGTAATAAATAGCATGAATAGTACCTACCAAAATAGTTATGTAAATTTTCTAATCTTTCAGGGGTGACTCGATAAAATATTCGTCGTATTAGTTGTTATTTTGTAAGCGTGTTATAGTGTTACCTAATATGCTTTGTTGCCTGGTCGTTTTTGTATGAAATTGAACTTAAATGAACTTAAATGGTAATAAAGATTATTACCATTTAAGTTCATCCCTTGGCAGAATTGTTAATCCCTATTGATGATTTGTTTTCCGTTATATTTTTGTAATGGAAGATTATTTTGTCCTTATAATTTGAAAAAGGGCAAGCTTAAAATCGCCCATCAATTGTAAAGATTTTCTCATTTCACAAAAGTAACAAAATTAAATCATTATCACTGCATTAGTAGCAATCGATACAATAAAAGACGAATCAAATGTAATAAGATACCGTTTCACAATCGCCTAATCATCTATTCTATTATATTTGATTCCATAAAAGCCTATCAAATTATTTTCATACATTGAGTAACGCCACAAAATACCAGAGAACAGAAGTCGTGTAAAGAACTCAGTGCAAGCAATATTCAGCTATCTCTTGAACTAGGTACCGATAGGCCGATAGTCCACAAAAAAATCTGGGAAACTGAAAACTTAACCTTTCAGATTCAATAGTAGCTGTTACACTCCTTGCCATACATTCAGAGGTAGGTAGGGCAAGTAAATCGACTTCGTTACAGACCAACTACAGACCATTATAAATAGTCGCGACCACTGAAGATGGTTCGTTGTGGAGTGTAGAGGATTTTTTCACCCCATCGCTACGTTACGTCTACATTCTAAATAGAATTAGCGGTAGAGACTATCCCATTAGCGAGTAGCGATACAAGACAGTTCCCATGAACTTAGATCCCATGAATTTCGATGGGATTATACTAAAGTGCTTTAATGTACCAAATTTTAGTACTCTAGCGAAACAATCTAGATTTGTATCGTAAGTACTCAACCGTAAATGTACCTACTAGTTTCCCCAGACTTCACTGTTCTAAACATCATAACGAATCCTTCTGTACGATTCTACATGGTGATGACCACCAAGGCCATGGGTTTGCAATAGCGAGGCTCGCCTGGCCATCAAATTCATTCTTTTGTCAGTTGGATGCGGGATAATTAGTTCGGTGGTAATGACTTTTGCGAAATTTAGACCGCTGTAGCAATATTTAGGTCAGTTTTCGTCTAACTAAACTTGATTTTCAAGTTCTATAAAAACCTTAATGTACTCAACTTAGTTCATTCCGGGATATCTGAGTAATTTCACTGATTAAATGATGAATCATCAATTGACATAATCTATATAGGGATAATATCAATGTATGGTAGGATTGTCTTCCTTCTTCAAGGGTCTTTCATACGATTAGTAAATCTGTTTTATGGTATCTATAATGATGATATCATTGATAAAATCTGATTAGTTATTAGCACCGTATCGTTTATCAGGCCAATATCAGTAAAGATAAATAATGTAATTGCTTAAAGACTGACTATATTGCATTAGATAAAATATCTTACGACGACTCATCACGGTATTTTCCGATAAATTATAGAAGTTCTGCTAGTTGGCATCGTGAACAGTATCATTTCCTTAGTTTCCATCCCATAGAACACTCTAGTAATTAATCAATCGAAAAAAATATTTTCGCTTAAATATGGTGTAGAGTAATTGAATGCTTACCTACTTGAAAGTTTTAATGAACAATCGTAATCAGTGCCCTCAAAAACTCGAGTTCAATTTTATTTTCACGCCCCGCAATAAAATTTAGAACATTACCCATCCAAGAATCAAAAGTGTTAAGAAAACTTTTACACGAACACGTGGTTGGACCAATAATTAATTTCACAACATTACATTGTAACAAATGAATACGGCAATTTGTAAACATTCTACATCAGAAAGTGAACACAGAATGTACGTCAAACGAACAGTAGCAGGTGATGATTATACGAAGTAGCAATCATGTGGGCAAAAACGTGTGCTACCAAATTGGATTTAGAGAGGTAGTGCACGAAAATTGGCTTGGATTTTATCCGTTGTAAGACTTCATTTTGCATAGGTTATTCCGAAAGACTGAATAATAATTAGTGCCTAGTGTATCTGTATCAATAATTAATTATTTGTTCGATCATGGCTATCATGGCTCTTCAGAAAGGGTTACCTACTTAAATTTTCACTCCACTTAGTTTTATTGTATTTATATTAGCTTATAGTTATAAATCTCATGACAAAAAGTGTAACTATGTGACGTTGTGCCGTCACCGCATACCGCTGCCGATAGGTACAAATGCCTTTGGCTTGTAGCCCTTTGAAACTTGCACTTAGCATTTTGTCTCTCAAAGGAACGCTTTCTAAATTCTCCGCCATCCGTCCAAAATGACGCCATCCAAAAGGCTGATTTCTATGAATTATGTCCCACGCTGTTGCGTGTCATACAACACTTATGAATTTCGTAGAAAGGTGAAAGCATTTTCAAGGGCGTCCACTCGTATAAGGTCACGCAAAAATTTAATGCGTTCAGTCTCTCAAAGTGGCTTTTGGCTGGATTAGGTATTTTTATAGGCGTTGCTATTTTAATCTTTCGATCCATACCTATTCATCGTTTTCTCTTTGGCGACGATTTTATTTATGTTACAATAATTTGTCTATAGTATTTCCCTTCGCCTATGTGTCTGTTGTTGACTATTCTTGTTCTTGGCTCCTGTGCTTTTTCAAAGCATTCAAAATTATGAATTCCATCACCTTTACTTTACTAGTACTTAGCCAATAAGTGTCTAGACTACCATTTGATGTATTTTATTAATAAAATCATTCCTTTATCGCCCACCGTAATGATAGGTAGGTATCCTCTGAGCATCCTGGAAGCAAATCCTCAGGATGTAACAAAGTACATAATCGCAGGCACTCACTTGTTTGTTTTGTCAAAGACCTTTATATCCTGCACCTACAGCTGCACGCGGTAAGTGTGGTTGTTCTTTTTTGTTATTTTATTTTTATGTTCTCTAGAAAATCTAGGCGTTTTATCTAGGTTCAGATTCAGAGGCTCTATCATGAGTTACTTTCGGCAGACCTACGGCACCGGCAAAGCAAGTGCCGTAGGCCTGCTGGACGTAACTCTTGGTAGAGCCTCAGATTGTGTTTTGATTGGCTTTTTTGTTTATTTTTAAACCTTAAGGTGGAAAGATAGCGACGTGGCGGGAAATTCAAAATTTTCACTGTTTTTTACATTTTGTAGCTAAACTGAGTTATTTTTTTTCAGCGATTTTTCGTTCGCAGCAAAAACATAGTATTATTTTCATTATTGTAAACAAAAATACAACAATAATTCAGCCGATTACGTGTTCTGGTCTACGAAGCAGTAGCACTGCCCAAAAAACTTGTCGTAGAACACATAATCGGCTGAATTATTGTTGTTCTTTTGTTTACAATAATGAAAAGGATACTATGTTATTGCCGCGAACGAAGAATCGCTGAACAAGAATAGCTCAGTTTAGCTACAAAATGTAAAAAACTGTAAACATTTTGAATCTCCCGTCACGTTGCTATCGTCTACCCTTAAGGAAGATAGAGATAAGGTTAGTATCTGACTTTATAGTATCTGACTTTACGGCACTTAAAGACGGAAACACTTGTAGTGCCTATCTGACTTCGTGTGACTGTACTTTTCCAAGCAGCAGTTTCAGTGCTCGGTCGAATGTCGAAATACGTCACGGTTTGTGACGTCCTTCTGACATCTTTTTGTTTGATAAAAAACTTCTTCGGTCACTTGCCTTAGCCGATGCAGTTTGGGCTCTATTTCTGTCGTTTTAAGATTCTAGAATAAGTTTGAAGGTTCTGTTACACCCATTAATACGATTAACCACGCTTGAGATTAGTTTTGGTTTAAAATTGCTCGTTGTACGACGTAGAGTAGGTATGTTTGCAATTTTTTTCGCGGTCCAAAGGGAAATTAAACGTAATACGCAGAACGAATGTTTCTTATCAAATGACGTAAGGTAACTATGCGAATTCAAGGCATGCATAAAGGCATAAAGCTAGGCATGATTCACGCTCTTAACTTAGTTGAAGTCATTCTTCAAAATAATTATGACAAGTTTAAAGGTAAAGTATGTTTATAGAATAGAGCTACTTTTTGGACGCACAATATGATTATTACGTTGACTGATTGATGCCCTGTGGGTAAAACATCCAGCTTGCTGGCCTAATTGCTTATAAATAAACTGAAATAATATTGTTCAATCACTCAAGTAACAAATTCACAACGGACATAGATAGATAGATAGAAAACTCTTTATTGTACACGAAAATAATTAGCCGCATAGCTTTGGACGGAACTGAAACCCTATTCTCTACGAAGTATTAATCTACCACCGATGCACGATGTTTGCAAATATACTACGTCTCTTTTGCTTCCGCTTTTTAATTTTAGATAGTGTTTTGTTTGAATTTTCAATGTGAATACATTATTAGTTTTTCTGTATCAACTGGGACCAGAACCAGTTACGAACCTACTATATAAATCTTCCAGTGGACTAACTCCTACCTTTTTTCTCCATCCAGCGCGAAGAGGAGAAGGCGAGCCTCATAGCGGAGCTGACGGCGCAGAACTCCAGGCTGACGACTCAGCTCACGGAGTCGTCGGCGACGGAGGCGCAACTCCTGGCACAGCTGGAGGGGCTTCGGGACCAGTGCTCGATAAGGAAGACTAGTCTACAGGTGAGAGACGACTCTCAGTTTTATAGCGAGAGAGAGAAAGAGAGCAATTTATGGACTGCATGGAACATTAAGCAAAGCGTGAGATACTGAACACTCCCACTCTGTTGATCTACCAGAGTAGGGTAGGTAGATATCGACATCCACGGAGCCAATTGTCAGCTGAAAGGACGCAACTCCCATCGACAATATCATGCTCGAGATTCAAAGTAGTACGTCTGCAGTGTATAGAATGTACAGTACAGGTCCAAGTACTCTACCTTGTGGTACTCCTGCTAGTATTAGATGTAAGTTTGTTGCGAGCCTCAGTGCATCTCTTTCGTTCATTACAGACTTGTAAGTTTGCAGCGTACTTATAGGATGAGCAACACAGGTCCAAGTACGCTACGTAGGTTGTGGTATTTCTGGTTGTATTGGATGAATTTGAATGTAGATAAATAATAAGCAGAGATAAATGAAACGCCAAAGGGCAAAATAATAATGAAAGAAGGCGAAAAAAATCATACTTCCATAGCAATTTATGTTTACTTGTTATTATTTTTCAATAACTCTTGTAGGCTCAAAGATCCAAAGAATACCTTGGCTTCCACAGCGAAAAATTATTTTTTTCTTATGTTATACTACTTGGATCTAACACAGGTTCCTAATTTTATAAAGATTACCGCTGGTGGGGCGCCCTCCATCCATTAGACGAGATAAGTACGGGTTGAAGAAATTCATATCGAAAGTTACTTGGCTCGATAGCTCAATTGGTAGAGCATCTGCCCGGTTTGCAAGAGGTTTCAGGTTGAAGTCCTGACCCGAAAAAATTATTTCAACTCATAGATCTTTATTTTATTTTCAAAGGCTTTGAACATTTATCATAAAACCATTTCTTCCAGGACCACGTGCACAGCCTGGAGTCCCTAAAGGCGGAGCTGTCTCTCCTCAGCCACAAGAAGGTGGACCTGGAGAGGAGGCTCACCAGCTCGCTCCATGACAAGGAGAACCTCAGCCAGCAGCTGGAGGAGGCCAACGACCGGATCGCGGCGCTGGAGAGGCAGCTCAAAGAACAGGTCAGTGGAATGCACCCCTCATGACTTTATTAACAAACTAGCGACACATACAAACCTTTGGCGAAAAAAGTGCGGCACATACGAGTATAAACCTTCCGTGAAAAAATATCTAAATATCGGTGAAAACCGCATCAAGATCCGCATTGTGTTAAAAGATCTACGTTTAAAATACATAGATTCTGGGTAAACAGACTGACGCGGGGAGCAACTTTGTTTTATCCACCTGGATCTCAGAATAAGAAGACAATAGATAAACAATGGCCTGGACAGTTCTGTCCATCTTGATCGTCAGGTGATTAACCCTTCACATCACACCTGTAATAACAAATGGTCTACCATCTGCTGATATGTATAAGATATAAAGCACAGGTCCCAGTACACTTCCTGTGGTATTCCTGCCTGTTTTCTTATAATTTGGCATTTTAGATAGGATGTCAAGTGGCATGGTTTGAATCTGTTTTAATAATTGCAATTCTAACTTAATCAAGTCGCGTCTCTCCGCAGACCAACTGTCTTAAACCTTCTATAGAAAACCCTGCGTCAGGTGATATACTGTTAATATCCCCCCAGGCTCGTATCAGAAGGGTTAAGAACTTAGATTTCCGAGGCGCCATTTAAATGTTCATGGCGCCATTTTATCTGTCGATGAAGGCCAGTCTATGTGTGATGCAGTCCATATCCGTGGAGACTTCTTACCTAATTTGGAAACAGAATGGTATTGTGTGGACGTAATTTTGATACTTTATTTAAATTGCCTTTTGGACATTAATTGCTATGATGCCTGCAGATTGTTGCGTTCTCTACCTTGAAAGTTAAGTGATTGGTGATGCTAGAAGTACGATCTTCATCATTTAGATTTAAAGATTAATATTTGACTGATATATTCTTTAATAGACTCTTAAGTTAATTCTAAGACGTGCTTACTTAATTAAGAAACGTAATTATATCTTTCGTAACACATAGAGGACACATCAGTAGAGAGTAGAGGACACAAATAACGTCAATTGAACGATACATACACTGTGCGAGCAAAGGAACAATTTTTCGCTGGTTTGAATAATGCCCATGTATGTTTCTCGTGCTGGATGCTAAACGGCTGGAAGGATTTTCTCGAAAGAGATGTCAAATTAAAGATTGGGCCAAAATTGTTGGCGTCACAAGTGTCACGAAGGAACAATGTCAACAAAATATAAACCTTGAATATTTTCTCAACAGGAGCACCTTTACCACAACACACTGAAAGAGTTGGAGCGCCTGCAACGGTCACATGACACCCTGGCGGAGCGCCTTGGAGCGCCAGATGCGACTGACGTCAATGAGTCTGCCAGGTAATGACATCGTGCTCATCATTTTCATCTTTTTATTGTTTCGAAAGCTCCACCTCTTGGGGCTATTTAATAAATTAGTAGCAACTGGTATGTACTTAGTTCCCTGTAGCCCCAAATCTTACCATTTCAAAGCTACCTAATTACTTAGATGTCGCTTCCGTTAGATACCTGCAAGAAGTTTTTTTTTGTTTTGCGACACTTATGGCGCGCGAACCTTCAGTAGGCAAATCAGCTTCTACCGGCATAAATGAGTCGTTCTTCTTGATGAAAGAATGACACATTTAAACCATTTCATTTTTGTGTACAATAAAGAATAGAATCTATCTATCTAGTACGGCCAATCCCCAATTTCCCAGAAAGCTTCATTACTAGGGTTGGTTACACGGGTGGGTGGAAAGCTCCTGGTGTCAAAGTTTGTGTTTTGTTAGATTGGTTAGATAAATTTCAGTAATGGTCGCGTTCCCCTGTTGCAGTACCTAGAGCTTTTTGAACCTAAAACCAAATGATCATCCTCTTAGGTCACTCCACGCGGAGCTGGAATCAGGTCCAGAGGACGAGTCGGACGACAGCTGGCTCCGGGCCGAGGCCATCCAGGTGTACAAGGAGCTGCGGACGCTGGCGTTGCAGCTCAACACCGGACATGATGATGACTCAGGTATGGACTTCAAGTTTTTTGGGCAGTACCACTGGTTTGTCGATCAGAAAAACAAATCATCTTAACTAGTGGTTCGCCCCGAATTCTGAACTCGCGACCCCATATCTCAGCAACCCCTCGAGCGATTTGGCTCATGTTCGAACTTAAAAAATCTCTTTGCCTCATTTACCCGCCTACCAAATTTCTTGAAGATCCGACTAAATTTACTCAAGTTATCGTCGAACGAACATTCATACACACAAACATACAAACATACAAACATACAAACATACAAACATACAAATATACAAACATACAAACATACAAACATACAAACATACAAACATACAAACAAACATACATACATACATACAAACGCCGGATTGTTCCAGTAGCCTCGGAGAACTTCGCTCGCTTCGCTCGCTCGTTCAATTATTGTTGTTTAGAATCATGCAAAGAATACAATTTTATTGTCGTGAAACAAAAATCGCTGAACAAAAATATCACATTTTAAAAACTGTGAAAATTTGGACTTTTCCGCCACAAAGAGTTACTTACTTACTTACTTACTATTTTCGTTGAATCTTAAGATACTAGTGGTTCGCCTCGAACTTTGAACTCGCGACCCTATATCTCAGCAACCCCTCGACCGATTTGGCTCATGTTCGAACTTAAAAATTATCTTGGCCTCATTTACCTGCCTACCAAAATTTCATGACGATCCGACTAAATTTACTCAAGTTATCGTCGAACGAACATTCATACATACATACATACATACATACATACATACAAACATACATACAAACACCGGATTGTTCCAGTAGACTCGGAGAACTTCGCTCGCTTCGCTCGCTCGTTCAAATATCTGTTCGGTTTGTAACCGACTCGACCGTACAATATCCCTAAGTAGCCGGGATAAGTGTAGTGACTGCGTGCTTTAGTTTGGTCTTCCTTTACCATTACTGTGGACAAGGCCGATTAAACATGTCCGAGAACTACACAGTCATTGGTCACCCATCTGGGGCCTTAGCCTGTAACACAATGGCCTATCAATGGCGTCCCAGGTAGAAGGACAAAACCGGGATTTTTTCGTTGTTCTCCTACAACCAGCGAACTAATCCTCTAGGATTAGACTCATAACATTCTTTGCTGTACTACAATAACATTAAAAGGACCGACACTGGACGGACAGCATCAATAAATCGTAATTAAAACCGTCAACCGGACGCCCATTTTGGCACCATTGTGTTACAGGCTAAGGGCCCTGGACGCTGCTGCATAAATCATCTAACCTAGATGCAATGGCCTAAGTTTGCTCTAAATTACAACTATCATTATTCTAATCGAGTATCCTAATAGACTCTATATTCAAAAATATTCCCAATGTATTCGATGCACTTAGCCCGTAAGATCAATCACAGTTTAAACCAAAAAAGCTAGTTTAACTATCTGTCGATTAACTTTCATACAAAATGCGAGGTATCTATGGATTGAGTTTAAACTGTGATTGATCTTACGGGCCTCAGAATCATATTGGTATTCAAGTGGCTCAAAAACAAAATAGGACCGCAATAGCCTCGAATCGAACGAATGTATGTTACGCACTATTGGAGGTGCGAAAAAAAACGATTCCATATCGACCTCAATTCGAGTCAATTTGGTAGCGGTATAACCCAAAATGTAACGGCTGTGGTCTGGCCGGTGAATCACGCGATTGTATCGATCTGTGTGAGAATGTTAACGAGGTGCCGACTTCTGTTGAAAGGTGTAAATGTTCTCATACATTACCTACAGCGAAGACTTGTTCTCATATCTTAATCTTCTGTGCCGTGCTCAGATTGAGAGTCAAATTGTGGGTTATCCCGCCCACTAACTCTTTGAACGACAAACAGGATATATTTGCCTTGCAGTGAAAAAAAAAATGCTTCTTCAAAATTGCTTTTGCCTGCGACTTCGTCTCCGACTTAGCTACAAAGTTGCCTATATTTTAGATGAAATTAGACTGCAGCCAAATGTGCGTTATCGTATCAAACCCGATGTATTATGATTATAGCTGCTACTTGCTGACTATTCATACGTAAATCAGGTAGGTAGACAGTCTGGGGTACCTACATATTAATGAAGATTTTTACGTAACAAAAATATCCCAACCATTCGTATGCGTGAAATGTATCAATTTTGCATTTCGTTTTCATATTTACGCAAGACAGCGGACACTTGATTAAACAACTTGAATTTGTGTTTTTGTTACAAAGAGAAACAATAATTACATTTGGTCTTACGTATGTAGGTATGTCGGCACAAATACACGTAAGTTCCAATGATATCTTTTGCAATGTAAAAACAATAATCTTTAAAGTTTTGTCTTATTTCTGTGTCTTATTTCTTTAAGCCTTGGTAGGGCGCTATTTTCTATTCTATTTTGATGATCATGACCATCTATTTCGACGATACCTACTTGATTGTGTGGTTCAATTATTTCATGATGAGCATATAATCACGCATTTACAAAAGTATACATTGCAATGAAAGCCTCAAATACGCTACATGCTTTGTATCATTGTTAACTTTTCCACCTCATAGAAAAACCTACGTATTTCTACAGAGTGTTTTAGAAAGGTCATGTGACACTGAAAGGGGTCGCTTAACTTTACTCACCAACACAAGCCACTTTTACGATGGGACCAAGAGCGAAATCTCGAAAAAAAAACAGCAGTATGGAACAGCTGTTATTTCTTTCTAGTGTTCACTCCTTTCAGGGTCACAAGACATTTTTAAACACCCTGTAGAAGACTCAGACACCGTAAAACATCTAGCTAGAGGCACCTAATTGATAGTCACGCAGAGTCAGGCTGAATTTATGCTGGTTGTTATTTTTCCTCGATACCTTTTTGGAGATTGCGTTCGATTGCTGTATTACGCAGTTCCATTGGGTCTGAATAAGTTTGGCAACTATTGTGCAGATTCATGGTATCACTCACCCATCCATTTAGTCCTTTCACTTTTCTCTTTTCTAAAAGTTATCTGTAATATTCTTTCTGTTGTGCAATAAAGAGTTCTCTAGGTACTGGGCAAGCCTACTCCATCTAAAACAATGTCCCAGGCACTGAAGCGCCGAGTGGTCTCTTCATCTTTTTCGTGTGAGTGGAAGGAGACACTGGACGCTGTATAAATCATCTCATTACGTAGATGCAAAGGCCTTAGTTTTTTTTATCTGCCATCATTATCGTCTATCTACTGTATTCCACCAGTGATCTATAGAATGGTTAATAAGTTTATGTAACCTTGTCTTCATTATTTGCATGTATTTATGGCATTCTGTCAGGTTGAGACAATTAATTAGGGGGCAACGTCTTACGACTTGAATTTTGAGGAGTTTTTTTATGGTTTTGGACATGTCTGTTGGACGATTGATAGGTTTTGCCACTGGTCCACGAATCTAAACCCACCAGCCAAAGCGCGATGTTTTGTTTACCATATAAAATTCACGCATTGCCAATAAAGAATAATAATGACAAAATACAGGAAAAAAATAGTAGGTAGATAATCACATTTGTATATCGCTTTAACGGTTTAGATAATCACAACCTAATAGCCAGCAATGTTCCTTCAGAACCTCTGGTTTGATATAAACTAAATAAAGGTCTTTTTGCATCTTCGTAATGAGATGATTTACATCGTCCGGTGGCACCTTCACTCACACCAGTAGATGAATGAAGAGACCACTTGGCGCTGCAGTGCCTGGGACATTGTTTTAGATGGAGTAGGCTTGCTCAGCACCTATACCATCCTGCCTGACAGCTTAGTCGGCCTAGCCCACAGCCCACATAAACTAAACAGGTCATATTATTCTAATTTCCGCATCGAATACTTGCTCGATAACCATGTCGATAACTTATGGTAGAGCGCTGATACGGAATAGGTTGTGGTTTCAACTCCCGAAGCAAAATATTTGGATTTATAGTTCAGCCATCTTTGAGTGTATCCTTTAGGTAAGTGCCTTAGAGAAAGCAAAAAACTCGTACACACGACAGCACGTAGACGCTTACACTTTCGTTGCAATGTCGCCCGTAGCAGCGTAGGTACGTGAATACATTGTACGCGTGTAAGCGTCTACGTGCTGTAGTGTGTTACTAATTGTGTAGATTTTGCCCTACAAAAAGAGCAGCGGAAAATAATATACGCACCGGCAGTATTATGAAAACAGCCCCCTGTTTATAGATTATGTAAATGCAACCTTTACACGATACATGGTACTGACTGACTGATACGAGTTACACCCTCTTGCCTTCCTTTTCCGGCGCAATGAAGGTCTGCATGTCTGTCCTGCTCTACAGTGCAGCATCGGAGGGTAATTTGAAGGTCGTACGATGGTAAAAAAGTTCATAAAAGAAGTTTGCATGTTTTAATGTAGAGTATATCTAATTACCTATCTAACATTGTGAGAAAACCCGAAGATTAGTGGCTCCGCACGTATTGACTCGTCTATATCTACGTGCGGACTCGACTGCGGGCATGACTTTAATTTATTTCAAAGTTACGTACTTTTGTGAATTTGTAGTAGCAATGCCACTCGCTAACGGTGTAGGAAAACATCGCAAGGAAACCTGAGCATATGAGGCATGAGACCTGAACGTGAAAATCGCCAATCCGCCTCAAACTCTCTCTCTGAGAGAAGGCCTTATCTATAATCCGCGCGGGATAAGAATGGGATGCGACCTTTTGGAACTGAGACGCGCGCGGTAAGCAAACTCGCGTCGATGCAACCTTGTCAAAGTAAAATAAAGTATGTATTTTCGATTGACTTCGACAAGGTTCCATCCCATTCTCATCGCGCGCGGATTATAGTAAAATTATTCCAGAAATATGTCAACTTCTAAATGTGATTTCCAACAACTTTAGTTTCGCCAGAGAGTTCAATGAGACTCTTCTTCCTACGAGGTGAGTTCTGATAGACTAGCCCATTCTAGGGCAGCAGAGTTGAGACAAAATAGCCCATCATGCTAGGCTTGCAGCAGTGGTAAATTAAAAATCGGCCCATAATGATGGCATTTCCATTTGAACATAAGAAAGAGTCCGCTTTCGATAAATAGTAAAAAAAGCTCATAAGGTATTGGCGGAATGTAGAAAAAATATTCTCAGCACACTTTATGCGGTAGGATTACACGGTTGTCAACAAGTATTATAACAAAGTGTAAACTTCTTTTTCTTTGACTAGCAAAATACAATGAGTATTGTGTAGGTATAGAAGAACCGACGCTTTGGAATTATCACCAAAATCAAAGCTTAGGTTTTAATTGAACGAGCGAGCGAAGCGAAGTTCTCAGAGTCTTTTGGAACCACAGACATTGTGATTGGAACAATCCGGCGTTTGTATGTATGTATTACCCTCTATCTACAGGGTAATGTTACTATGCGCAGCAAAGTAAAAATAAAAGTATTTAAGGAAAAATAAAATTTGGCTTACACCAAAGTCGTAGAACAAAAGTGGTTGGAAATCACATTTAGAAATTGACGTTTTTCAGGAATAAAGCTATTTAAAATTAACCTGTATACCTACCGAGCTACCTCCCTTCCATGAGAGTACCTACTATGTATTTGCTAAATGTCGACTTGCTTCCAGACAACCTATTACGATAGCTAAGCCCTCTGTATCATTATTTTCATTTTCTGCTATTGCCAACGTCACGCCCCAATGAGCCAGTAACCATTCAGGCATCCTTTGTAAAGGAAACGCGTGATATTCGTTACTGTAAGTATACGCGATGTAAATATTCAGTTGTTCTATTAGTGTGCTGTCGATATTGATACGTTTTTAGATTAAGATACGTGAGACGGTGTTATTAAAAAACGACGTAAAGTTTTTTTTACGGTATGCAAGTGGTTGCGGGTTTAAATCCTGTCCCGAGCGAATTTAAAACCTTATTAAAAATAAAAATAAAAAAACTTTTTAAAAGTTCACTACAGTGCGACAAGGATCTTTTGGCACTTGTCCTTGATCGAAAATAAGGAATTACCGCAATTTCGTTAAACCCCACTTTACGATAGTTCACTGCAAATGCGTATTATGTTCAAAGGGAACAGTAAACGCAGCGTTCTGCTATACTGTAGCTTCTAACAAAATTGCGGCGTTATTTTACATCAAGGTCAAGTGCCAAAAGATCCTTGTCGCACTGTAGCACGGGTTAGTGCTTTAGACAATACAAAAACAAACATTGATGACCTCTCTGACAAGTGAAACGAAAAAGAAGAAGAAGCACGCACAATGTCTATTCCGTTTCCAATTTACCTCGGTCAAAAGCTGATCTTGTTCATGGAGTTTCAACCTGTCTTTCCAATATCGTCGACATATTTTATTTCTTCATATCCTTAATTTCTACTTAATACTCATGCTACATACAGGCAGACTACGCTGATCAAGAACAAAGAGAGTCCACAATGTCATTATATCATACCAACAGATAATCTCCACAAAAACTGTACAGATACTGACATTGAATCGCTTTCACTCTCGATTCGTCAACTATTTCCCACTTTCCATCCACTGGTGCCAAGTTGACAGAAAAAACTGTCCATTATAGGCTCTGTTTCTGCAGCAGATGGGGAAAAAACCTTGCGAAGTAACACTGCTTACGATTTTGTGAGCGCTTGATGCAAATTTCTACAACGAAAAACTAAATGTCGGGTCTCCTCCTACCGTTTTTTTAAACCTAATTTTTTTTCCTTGCAAACTGCATGTGGAAAGTTTTTCACGATTTCTGTAATTTCTTGTGGTATTCAAGTCTCCGTCTCCTTACAGTATTTTCATCCCTAGACAAAACAGGATCGATTATCATAATTTTTAGATTTTTTCTTTTAACATTTTCTTTCGCTGACTGTACATTTTTTTCAAAATCTGTAAAAACAATTCATGATAATTATCTCAAAAAGTTATGGATGGTTGCCTAGGAACGTTTTCCTGTAACTACATCGACTATTTTAAAAATCCACCCTGTACCTATAGCTAAATCCTAACTCTTCATTACAGGAAAGGAAAAGAAGATAGTAGATAATTAAATTACGCACTCAAACTATAACCGTGCGAAGGAAATTCTTGTATTGCCTTGTAAAAAGCGCTTGATATCAAGAAAAGGTGTTACCTAAATAAGTCCATTGTCACTTTCATCGGAAACAACTCATCAATGACCGTGATTGTAATGGAAATAATTTAGAAAACAACAACGAAATGCCATTGACCTTATCCATTATTAAAAGTCTTGGGAAGTTCATAGTTGTACAGTTTCTGCCACATACCTACTACGAAATTGCTTCTGCAAATATATTTTTATAGTATTTATTCGCATGTCTAGCTTAGCTAGGCGACGATTGCGAGATGACCTAAATAAATTCTTTTCCGGATGGCTGCAGTAGGTATAGAGATGTGTGAAAGACAAGAGGTTAAGTTTTTCCCAGAAGTGGGACCCCAAAATCCAGGCTAATTTTAAAAGGAAAATGCAGATTTTATATGATTGATTTGTTATCAAAGTAACCTTTCGTCCTTTCGCATGTAGCCAGCTAAGAATGTTATTGTAAGGATGCTAATATAATAATGTCTAACAACTCAATGATAATGTCACAACATATCAACGATCAATAAGGAACTGCTCCATCGTCCATTACCGATTACTTACCTTATGCTTTGGAATGCTTTGGATATGCTTTGGAAATAACCGTTTTATGTAAGTACTAGTGCACGAGATATGAAATGACTTGTGGAGACCCAACTCGTAGTCGTTTATTACTTAGGTCCAAATCTTCTTTAATTATTGTTTTAGTACCAGGGTTTGAGAAATCAAGATTAGAAACTTTATATTTTTTCAAAGAATGAAACACAGATTTTTAGGAACTCATGCCTAGTA
This sequence comes from Zelleria hepariella, assembly GCA_949319315.1. NCBI lineage: Eukaryota > Metazoa > Arthropoda > Insecta > Lepidoptera > Yponomeutidae > Zelleria > Zelleria hepariella. The sequence continues at coordinate 2,377,418 of OX439396.1, read as the reverse complement.
AAAACTACTCATCCACTGCGTCTGAGGCCGTAGAAAAGTGATTGTTCAATGTGGTGGTTACTTAAGTAATTTATTATGCATCTGCATTACCTGTATGGTACATTAGGTACCTACCTATACTAAGTGCTTACATTACGTTCAGATGAAAACCCTTTACTGTGCACACCACATGCCCAAATGCATGACATTACTCAATCTCAAAATAATTGACCAACACATAATAACTCTGCTTTATAATGGCCCTTTATTCCACTCTCAAAGTCTCAACCCTCCTAACCACCACTCAGTGATCTCCAGTTCCTAAGTTAAACCTCAGAAGTAAATATCACCAGATGTTAAATAAGTTGCAGTCGCTTAAAAGTATATCATAAAGGTTACAGCTTTCAGTGGTCTCTAGCTTTCGATCAAAACTGTTGGCGCGCAAGTCACCAGAACATTTGGTAGTTGAAAACTTTAATGGCGCATTGTTGGGCTTTTGTGTGGCCACTCCGGATTGCTATTGTCTTCTTGCGATGGCCAAAACGATGAGGAGTAAGCCTGTGCTACATAGGTACAGTCAGCAAAAAAACTTCGACCGCTCGAGTCAACACACTGACAGTCACGGTCCCCAAGTCAACGCACAAAATAATGTGTTTCAGAGTAGCTCTCCATTTGCGTTTCCAAATGTTACTTGGAGATTTTCTTCCGAACATAGGTGTCTACATATTTACCGGTTGAGGGTTCACAAGGGCAACGCCAGGATTAATTTAAAGTTTTATTCGTGCCCGATAAAGCTGTTTCAGAGCTTTATCGGACACGAATCTCAGTTCTCTTACCGACTGTACTAACGCATGTACGATTGTACGTTACATTACATATCGTGAGAATTGACCTCTTGCATTGACTCAATTTCGGATAACACTTTTGGGCAATGCTATAACATCGTTTTCGAGGCTGGCGAAACTGTCATTGCGTGGAGTGCGTTTTTGGTTTAACCTCAAGGAATACTTTATTTGTGAAAATTTAATAGGATTGGCAAAATTTTAAAGCCATGCTCATCGAAGTGGATAAAAAGCTGTGATTATTCTGAAGTCTCAATCATTACATTCTGGGTTAGACCCCCGATTGCGCCTTTTTGAGTTTTATTTTTGTGCGATGAAAAACATCATCCAGAAAAACTGCTTTTCTGAACAATCTCTTGAAGTGGAAGAAATACTTCTAAACGAAGGCTCAATTCGGAAGGCAAAGTTTTTTGTTCGAAAGTCCGTTATTGGCTTAATCTTATATTTAGACAATATTGAGAAACTAATTTCAATAATTTTTATTTTGGTTCAGTAGTTTGGATTTTACAACGTTTCAAAGATACGGTTTTATGACCTTCACGCGACGGTCTGCATACTGTTGGCGCTGTTTAGCGGTCATAGGAACAAAACATTTTAGCGCATAAAAACAAAACTACTGAAGCAAAATAAAAAATATTGAAATTAGTTTCTCAAAATTGTCTAAAGATAAGATTAAGCCAATAACGGACTTTCGAACGAAAAACTTTGCCTTCCGAATTGCCTTACCCTTTTAGGGTCTGAGCTGGCGGGTGATTACCACTGCAATTGCTTTAATTTATTGTGCTTCTGACCTCAGAAATTGGTCCGAAATATATTACCCAAAGAGCAATATTGACCACCTTCAATTCCGAGCAACCTTGATAGCCATATTGTCTTACGGAACTCTAAATATTGGTTGTTGTAAGAACAATTCCTGAGAGAGAATGTAATGAAACCGAATCTCCTTAGGAAGGGCACTGTGGTGTAACGTAAGGCATCATTTTTCCAAGTCAAGGGTTATGTAAGAGACCGCAAGACAATAATGTAACGTAGAAAGGGTTTACGTTGTCTTAAGTGGATTGGTCATATCATACCATACATAACATAAGTTATGATATTTTGAGAAGCAATGGAACCAAATAGGTTTTTTTTATTTTTTGCATAGCTAACGTCCGTCAAAAAGTATCTCTATTCAAGATCACCAGAGCGTGGGGGATGTAAGTAGGCGGGTAGATAGTTAGGTAACCTAACATTCGCAATTTGCCTGATATAAACCTAAAAGGTCCTTTCACCAAAAAAATACAATATGGACATTGCCTTGGGTATTCTCTCTTGCATTTAGGCTAGGCATAGCTGCTGCAAAAGAGCCATTATTTTTCTCAGTGCTTAGTTTATAGGTGCTGGGCAATAGCCTACCAGTCCCAAGCACAACAATTGTCACTTTGAGCATAAAGGCACTTAAAGTATGATGTAGCCTGTACAATTGTACATGTCCCACTAGCTTTAATTTGTTTGGGCAAAGGCCTTCTCTCAGAGAGAGAGTTCGGGCTTAATCACCACGCGTGCTCAATGCGGGTTGGCGATTTTTGCGTTGAGCCCATAATGCCTCAGACGCTCAGGTTTCCTCACGATGTTTTCCTTCACAGTCAGCGAGTGGTATTGCTACTACAAATTCACAAATGTACGTAACTTTGAAATTAAACAAAGTCATAGATACATGCCCGCACCGGGAATCAAACCTTCACCGGGACCTTTCACTTGAGAGTCCACTGTTCTACCCACTAGACCACCACCGCTTCGCCAAAAGGCATTTACTTCCCCGCAATTCTAACCTTCAAAATGTCTCTCCCCAGGCCTCCACTCGGACATGTCCCTCACATCCCTGGACGGCGAGGAGGGCGAGACCCTCCGCCGCGGGGCCCTGGCCGCCGCCTGCGCAGACGCCGTCGCTGCCTACGCAACCCTGGAGGGTTCAAGGGTTCGGGACTCCATAGCGGCACATGCGAGGAGGGCCATGGAGCGGGAGCGGCAGATTGACGAGAAGAACGAGCTGATTGCTGATCTTTCGTCTAAGGTAAGAGTTGTTATTGAGTTTTTGGGATAAAACGGGATCTTTTGAAACTTAGAGGCTAAGTTTCAGTACCTATGTTGATTTTACTCACAGAAGACAAATTAACAAGGTGAGGTATAGCTACAGGGAGCCTGAACTAGAAGTTTACGTATGAGCTGGATTGAGGCTGGAGGTTAACAAAAACTATGAAGAGAGATAAGGGGATCTAGGAGTCAGCCCAATTTGAAAAGAATACGATGGGCTCACTGCAAACGCAACTCCATGTACAGGAAAGCAATTGTGAGGAATTCCATAGGTGTACATGTGAGATCTCACTAGTCGAAGCTAGACCAGTGAGATTATGAGCTGATTGATGTGTCATCCAATCATCTAGTTCAGGAATGGCGAAAGTAGGTAAGCACATCATTTGAAGTGACATACTAGCAGGGTGATACGTGTCTACTGTTTTACAATCAATCGTCAGGTGATCGTTGCTCTTTAAACTGCGGTTGCAGTACAGATAGTTGATTGACCACTAAACAACACAATTCAGACTAGAACCTATGGTGACCCGACTCATGAATGCACGCACCTGAAAGCCGCAGGTCACGTATAAATGGCGATGCAGCCGAAACTGTTGCACGGTCGTTTCACAGTGAGTCCATTCGGTTGTTGTTACCGTTCCTGGTAATCGATTTGATTTGTGTAATAAAATTCAATGCTTCGTACGGTGATGTACCGTAGCTGACCTGGTGTTATGTCTTTATGCACGATTTGAATATAGTTACGTTCCTATCTATACCAGTCGATTTCAGTCTAAAGACTCAGCTCATTTCGCAAGGAATTGGGGAAGCGATCCTCTTTACAAATTCCTGTTTTCAAAGGTACGTTGACCCTTGAAAACAGGAATTTGTTTTCAAGGGTTGAAGGAAACCATATTAGCGCCAATTAAACTGGCTCCTATTTATTTTTAAGGCACCTTAATACCTACCCTAATGCATCAACGTTATAGAATAATCACTTCTGTTTGCTTCTCCTTAAAACAGACACTTTTAATTTCAATATCAGCACAAGCTGATATTCTTCAAAACACTTGGACATAATATACTTCCTCCAAGGTACGCCACCTTTATCTATTCGGGAATTCTCAACGATCTGTTAGCATCTAATTCAGATCATGTTAATGTCCAGCAAGCTGGGTACCGGCTATACAAGTGTCGGGAGATCTAAAAGTAAGATGTAGCCTGTTCAATCTGTACATGTCCAACTAGCTAGGCAAAGGCCTTCTCTCAGAGAGAGAGTTCGAGTTCGGAAGATGTAACCAGCCCAATAACACTGCCGTCCTCTCGTAACATTGAAGATCCTAAACGTGACCATTGCGATATTTAACCGTTTCTTCAGAGGCGAATGGAGCCTAGCTGTTAAAGCCTACGTGCGTTGAAGACCACGTGACCAATGTATTAGCAACGGTACGATTATTGATTCGGGGATTGTGCAAAACGGCCTGCAGGGTCTATCGGGAGCTAGGTGTTACGATTGTCTTCGAAGCGTTTCCGAGACACTGTAAGCTCTCAGAACGTAGGTACGTAGTACACGTCACTAATAGGCAGCTTCGTATCTCCTCTTTGAGTAATACCTTCAAACTAAGTCGAAACTATCCCGAATAGGTGTTTCGAAAAGTTAAGTGATACCGCATACTTTTCAGGGGTCCCTCAATGATTGGTTCATGAATTCAAAGTGATTATAAGTGATACCGTGTGTCATACTTTTCAGGGGTCCCTCAATGATTGGTTCATGAATTCAAACTTTCAAAGTGACTATAGAATTATCCGCTCACCGTATCGCCATCGTTACGTCTAGTTCGCAATATAACCACAGATTTGTTACAGTCACAGCAGCCTTTTGACAGTTACACTTTATAAGTGGACAATAAAATGCACTTGACCTAACCGAGCTTTTGTTGACTTCAAGCATTGCGTTATTTTGGTTCAGATTGCATCGGTGAAGGCTTTGTAAGACGATTTTGTCAAAGAATCTGAAAGCTGAGACAAATTTTAAGCTTCAAATGGCCTAGTTTGGTAGTTATTATTGCAATAACTACCAAACTAGGCTCCATCTTCATCTCCATCTTCACGAAATTTTAAGCATTTCTCTTCTTAATTCGGTACGCAAAGTTTTTTGTTCGAAAGTCCGTTATTGGCTTAAACTTATATTTAGACAATATTGAGAAACTAATTTAAATATTTTTTATTTTGGTCCAGTAGTTTTGTTTTTATGCGCTAAAATGTTTTGTTCCTATGACCGCCAACAGTATGCAGACCGTCGCGTGACGTCATAAAACCGTATCTTTGAAACGTTGTAAAATCCAAACTACTGAACCAAAATAAAAAATATTGAAATTAGTTTCTCAATATTGTCTAAAGATAAGATTAAGCCAATAACGGACTTTCGAACAAAAAACTTTGCCTTCCGAATTGTATGGTTTCACTTGTATTGATGGGTCGGGATACGAGACTGGTTTCACACAAAGGCTTTATGCATGGAGAAGATAGAACTAAAAAAGAGCTCTCTGGGATACCCCGACGTAGGGTTAAGGCCCGGTTTCTGAGTTGAGAAATTCACTAAGCAAATGGGTAAGTAGGTAAGTATCGTCCTGTCTCAGCAGATTTCTCACAAAAAAATGTGACAGAACGATACTTACCCATTTGCTCAGTGAATTTCTCAACTCAGAAACCGGCCCTAAAAGTAAGAGTAGTGCATTTCGCTGAGTTTTCGCTTACGTTTGAAATAATAATAACTTTTCAAAAACGAAACGAGCTGTGTATCATACGGCACTTTCGCCACTCCTAAATGCCACCAAAAGCCATATCATCGACATTCAATCATTATCAGATCTTTATTATCAACCATACCTTCCTTAAGTTCTTAAACATTCGGTCGTGTATCTTAAAATCGTTATCTTGTCATCTGCTACAATATCTTGATGTTGTTACGCATGGCTTGCTCATCAAAGCGACATTCATAGCATTGCAAAATGCTTTAATGAAGGTTTCTTGATGGATTACTTTTCCAATTTTGCGTTATCAGATTCCGTAATACATACGTATGTGCTGTATGATTTAGTAGATTAAAAAAGTCATGCATAAGTATAAGTAGTCATTCATAAGTATAAGTAGTCATTCATTCTTGTAGATCGGAGGTTGACAATTAGTTTATCTATTTATCTTTTTGAGGCTGCAAAACGAAACAATCGTGGATTGCTGGAATCAATGGCGTAAGTTCTCAAGCCATGATATCTTCGGTCTTTCAGGTCTACTCCTGTCTGGTGTCTTCCCTAAGTGAAAGGAATCCATACTAGGTGTTGCGCATTTTATGGCCAAATTACTGAAGTTTCCGGTTTTTGTGGTCTTCATTATTTCTACGTTTTGTCTCATCCTGTGGAGCATTGCAGTCTCTTTGGACCCAGGAGATTGGTTTTAAGACCAATTTTATTAAAAGACCTACGCAAACTCCCACAAATGTTCACATGTCCGTATAGCGTTCAGGGGCCTTAGCCTGTAACGCAATGGCGTGTCGATGGCATCCGAGCAGAAGGACAAAACCGGGGTTTCCTCGTTTTTCTCCTACAACCAGAGAACTAATCCTCTAGAATTAGAATCAGAATATTCTTTGCTGTACTACAAAATCATTAAAAGGACCGACAGCATTAATCGTAATTGAAGTTGTCAACTGGGAGCCTATTTTGGCACCATTGCGTTACAGGCTAAGGCCCCTGATTGTATGATGCAGATGGCCTTTAGGCGTCGTACATGGTCAAAATGTAATTGACCTTAAACTTACTGGGAGTAGAACAATAGCGGTGATTTATGATCTCGTTTTATTGTCGTAGATTAGTCACTCACTGATTATGTTTTGCATGAGTTAATTGAAGGTTTAGAGGCTTTTTTTTATTCAGCTAAATATGTATTTTAAATAAATACTTTCACAACTTCACAACTTAATCGAAAATCCACTTTTTTAAAGCTCGCTAATATTCGCCGTAGTCGGGTAAAAAAAAACCTACAAAAATGATTTCGCTCGTTTTGAAAAGCACAACCGATTTCAGACAGACCGATAATTTTAGTGTACCTACTTATAAGTTTATTTTTTGCGCCAGAGGATAGGTAAAGGAACCTCGAAACAACTTCACAAAACCTTACACGCCATCTATTTAAACCTTCTACTTATTTTAAACTTTCACAAAAAGACCGCAGTGTTAAAAATAAATCTCCAATAGTCTGCACCATAAATCGCATGGCTGATGCCGGCACCTCACTTGACCCATGTTGTGACGTCATTGTACACGTCGTGACGTCGGAAGTCACCGACCTAGCCACTTGGCAGACGAAGGAGACCTTTAATCATGCCGTAGTACAGGGGTCGGCAACCTTTTGATACAAAAGAGCCAAAAATGAAAATTGACAAAATTTCTTAGGTTTTAAAGAGCCACAAAAATTTTCGTTTAAATATTATAGAATTTTTTGTTTTTTTTTTTAATTTGTTGTACAATTTGTTGGTGCCACTGGACGCTGCTGTATAAATCATCTCATTACGTAGATGCAAAAATTCCTCTTCATCTTATTCGTGTGAGAGTGTCAAAATTATAATAAGGCATGCTTCACGACAGTGATTCCTTAGTAATTGATTTTAGAATCCGAAAATTCACCGAAGTAGCCATTGAGATTTCTTAGTTAATAAAATTTTTGAAGATAGAATTGAAGAACCGCCACTTTTGTCGAAAGAGCCGCCACTTTTGTTAAAAGAGCCACATGTGGCTCGCGAGCCGCAGGTTGCCGACCCCTGAGTAGAACGCAGGGGCATCGGGTTAGGGGCGCATTCTTCCCAGAACCTTGGACTGTCACTTGCCTCGTAGAGTAGAAGAAACTAGTAAAGAACCAGCCCTTGTATTCGCTAAAAAAAAAACTACAGAATCCATATTTTCAACTGTAAAAAATTGAGCTTTCACTACAATGATGAGCATTTTTTGAAGATTTGACAGTTGCCGGCTTGAGACTTGGTTATTTGTTTTACGAAAAATCTAAACAACAGACACTTTGTAAGAAAAGGCAATGGGTATGGATGGGCATATATGTATCTATATAGTCATAGTTATTCAAGGGGTCCTAGCCTAGGGATATTAAATTGCCTACTCCAAATGACGTCGAGTCATACCTAACACACTAATTAGAGCCGATAATAGGACAGTTTGATTATCAACTTTCAGTACCAACCTAATAATATTAGAACTAGCTAGGTAGCTAGATTTTTAAATGTCACATACAGACGCCCAGGCCTAATCAGACGCTAGGAAGAAAGCACCGTAAGTGAATGTACCTGCAATCATGCTAAGTGCGGCAAATGCTAAGGGTCGAGGACCTAAGAAAGGCCGGTAAGGCTAGCTTGAGTATTAAACCTGTACTATGAAAGGTGCCATGGGAAAGGTGACGGCTAACATCGTCTGTAAATATGCACTATCTTTATCAAGCACTAGCTGACCCGGTGAACTTCGTATCACCTGAAATAGTTTGACTCTCCGCGTCAAAAATGGCGATTCCAATACAAAATGACCAATTTTTATTTCTTCCGTTTTTCAGCTAATCCTTTAACTTTTCCCATATTTCTTTGCTTTTAAACCTACCCTGAACTATGGTGAACTAAACAAAACAGTAAATATGTAAATCGGTCAAGCCGTTTCTTAGTTTTAGCGAGACTAATGCACGGCGATTCATTTTTATTTATATAGATAGATAGATAGAAGATAGATAGATAGATTACTTACGTAAATCCCAGAGGTAACATCACCATTCGATCGGTTGGTAGACCACCAGCCAGATGGTCCGACGACATTGCCCACGTAGCCGCAAAGCAGTGGTTGCGTCTGGCACAGTATCGTGAGAGGTGGCGTGAGCATGAAGAGGCCTTTACTCAGCAGTGGGTATTAACAGGCTGATGATGATGAACATCACCATTTATGTGAGGACTGAGTTCCTATTTTTTGTCGAAAATATCAAGACGTCAAATACTCCGTGCAATTTTAGTGGTTTTACACCCGAAGGTATTTTGTTGCTCTGGTGATTCTGAGCCAAATTACAAAATTTAATTCCAAAACGGGCGAAAAAAAAATCACTTCTCCATACAAATGATGTCGATTGGCGATAGCCGTTTGTATTGGGAAGTGTTTTTTTTTTTTCGCCCGTTTTGAAGTGAAACTTTGGAATTTGGCTCAGAATCACGAGTGCAACTAAATACCTTCGGCTTTAAAACCACTAAAATTCCACGGTGTATAGAGACGACATGCATTCCGTCTTTTTCGTCCACTTTGCGTGCGTCTGATTACGTACACAGCCCTCAGGGCAAAAGGAAATAATGACCAATCCGCTGTCAATAATACGTAGAAAGATAGATAAATTGACTCGACCATCCTGTTATTAGCGATCGAGATAAAAGTCACGATCTGTGACGATGTTTGGCATGGAAAATCGAGATAAAGCATTTTCGACTGCGCGGGGCTTGAACGCGAATATAAATTGCGTGAAATTACTTCTAAGCTGAGGGCGCCCTGAAAAAAAATGTTTAGAATATGCTAAAACCAACAGAAGTCACATTCATCCACACTCAGTAAGAAACAAAAAAAAATGCATGCCATTGTTGTTTCATGACCTTTATGTCACTGACCTCCTACTTAAGGCCCAGTAGGACGCCCAACTAGCGCCGCCAATGAAAAAAAAAAAATTTTTTTCATTTTGGATACGCTTTTTGTAAAAACTCTCTTTTTGCAATCGATTCTCGCCAAAAGTGGCCACTTTTGGCGAGAAGAATCGATTGCATTCGCAGGCTCTAGGATCTTGAATCCAAACCTTAGGTCCTAAAAATAGTTAAGCCTTGAGAAATGGGGTTTTTTCCAGGCATCAAAAATAGCCCGAATAACTGTCAAAATCAGTCTATTAATCTGTGGTTTCCATACAAACCACAGATTTAGTTGCGCGATAATTCGCGAATCGCTGTCAAATTTGACACTTGGAAAAATCCCTATTGCAGGAGAGTTTTTAGCATAAAACGCCGTGGTTTGACTAAGTATTTGAATGACGTAACACAGATACCAGCGTTGAGGGTCAACACTTTCGCCTGGCCATCACCAGAACCGATGACCTGAAGATAATCAGACCGAGAATCATAATCGTCGTTAGGAATCGATTCGCTCGTGACAATAATCGATTGTTTCGCGAATGCGAGGTGAAGGTACTATCAATTTGTCTCTCTATTGTTTTCAAGAAAGAGGTCACGTATTTATCGAATTTTGTTGATCAAAATATTGGTCTTTTGATATCTTTATCTGCTTACTATGACTAATTTAAACTGATGGTTTTGTACCAACTTAAGGGGCTGTTTTCAGCCAGACGCCAGGATACCCTTTTTTGTTCGATCGGCGCTCTTATGCCGTGCGTGGTAAGAGCTACCGTGGGGGGGGGAACACTGTGGCCGACCGTACAAGCACTTTACACCCCCTCGACCAATGTTTTAAGAACATACATTCAAGTCAATATGTGGAATGGAAACAGCTTTGATTTTATCGAAAAACTACTTACGTACCTACCTGCACGAAATACATACAGCTTAGCTTTATTGTTATTTGTCTAACGTTATGAACAATACGGCACCTAGGCGCTATAACTTTTTTGTTTCATTTAAGGTGAAATACGTCTCACAACTAGCGCCGCCAATGAAAAAAAAATCATATCTTTTTTTAGGATGCGTTTTTAGCAAAATACGCTGCTGCGATTTCTCAACGCGAAGCTTAACTATTTTTAGGGCCTAAGGTTTGGACTCCAGATCCTAGAACTTAAGAATGCAATCGATTCTCGCCAAAAGTGGCCACTTTTGGCGAGAATCATTTGCATTCGTAGAAAATCCAATCCTGGAATCCAAACCTTAGGTCCTCAAAATAGTTAAGCTTCGCGTTGAGAAATCGCAGGAGCATTTTTTGCTAAAAACGCATCCTAAAAAAAGATATGATTTTTTTTCATTGGCGGCGCTAGTTGTGAGACGTACTGCGTCTTAAATCGTCGCACTCTGACCATCGTCAGTCAAATAATTGCTAAACAGCACGGAAATAATGTCTAATTAAAACTAATGTTTAAATAACGGTCGTTTAAAGTAATTCATTTAAAAAAAATGGCGCCATTTTGAAACCCCATGATAAAGTTGAAAAAAAAAGAAAGCAGGCCAGTAATACACTCTGCGTGCCTGAGCCCATTGAGCTATAACGATTAACACAGTCCATGATTGTTGGAAAAACATGGCTTACCGGGGGCCGGATTTAGGGCGTAAAGAGAGAGGGGCACTTTCAGTCTTGTGGGTCTTTAAACAAAACACTATTTTTGACAGAAAAATAAACAAACAGTAAAAATGATTTTTACACGCACTTCGTTGTACGGTCGGCCACAGTCACAGATACCCCATGGCAGCTCTTACCGCGCGCGGCATAAGGGCGCCAATCGAACAAAAAGGGGTATCCTAGCGTGTGGCCGACTGTACATTTTTGTTATTTGAGAGGCTTTAGGAAAAAGAATGAAATAATCACTCAAAGAAAATCATATGAAAAGGCGTAGTGAATGTATGTACATAGTATGTACAATCTGACAGGGTGGTCACTACCTAATACGATAACCTACCAGACATCCACGGTCCACGGCACCATTTCACATCCACAGTCGTGTAGCCTGCGCTAGAGGTTCCGCTTAGGGACTCCGGACCCTTAATCCGGCTCTGGGCTAACCTATGTGAGAACATAGAGACAAAACTAACGATTACAACGGGCCCTACTAAGCATGGGAAATGTTGCACCACGGTGGGTGGAAAATGGCTAAATTGAGCGCAGTGCGTGTGCGTGTCCTAAGATTGCACGGAATTGCTTCAGATACGGTTTGATGGGGTTTAACTTTGTGAAGTTTTCGTAGGTACTTGGCTGATCCCGTGCAATAAACTCGTAATGAACGTACATACTTATTGGTTGACACACAATATGTACCTACGACCACAAGCACAGATTTTCATAATAATGTTAGAGGGCATCCATCTCATCACTTACTTATGATTTCTAGGATACTTTTTTGAACGGTACCTAGATAAGTAGTAAGAACTTTGGTAGTTAAGAACTTAGTAGGTACTCGTACCTTTCAAAATTTTTTGTGCAGAGGCATTTTCTAAGGAGAGAGTAATTTTCAGGAGTAGGTCCTGTACACAAGACAGCATGTGCTGTCGTGTGTACATGTGCTGTCGTGTGTACATATTGACGATTAGGTACGCCTCAGACGCCCCATGTTTCTCACGATGTTTTTCTTCACGGTATGAGGCTACTAGGTAGGAATTTTCTTTTCACTTTTAATTGCAAGTTCATTGTTAAAGCATGGAAGGTTGACTTACAAAAATTTTAAGAACTGCCCACTCATTAACATAAGTCTGCTTACTTATCTTCGTAATTTCCATATCTCATCATTATACTTTACATTATTTGTTTTAATTATTTTAACAAGAAGTTGCTGTGGCGTGCATATGCCTATGTAAATTTAGAAGGTAGTTATGTCCTCTAAAGGTCGTAGCACACTGAGCACACATCAACTCGTAAACTTCTCTAAAATATCCACCGTAAAAATAACTGTTTTTAAATGTCAAAAAAAATTGATATTTCAATAAGGGTTATTTTCGAGTGTTTTGACGCTCAACGGTTGAGTGGCTTTTTCAGAGAATAGGGGCGCTGGAACTGTTTAAAAGTGAGTTTAAAAGTCTTTAATACGAATAAATTAAATTTAAGTCTTACTGCCGTACTCAGAGGCCCGGTTTCTGAATTGAGAATTTCACTAATCAAATACCTACTTAAGTATCATTCTGTCACATTATTTTGTGTGACATTTGCAGAGACAGAACGATACTTAAGCATTTGGTTAGTGAAATTCTCAATTCAGAAATCCGAGGACAGTCGTTTAATTGTCCATTAAGGACGACTTAACGAAATAATTCAATACAAATCCTTTACTTAAGTCGTCCTCAATTGACAAATAAACGACTCTGGCCCGGTTTCTGAATTGAGAATTTTGCTAAGCAAATACTATCGTTCTGTCACGCTCTTTTGTGAGAAATCTGTAGAGACAGGACGATACTTACCCATTTGCTTAGCGAATTTCTCAATTCAGAAACCGGCAGTCTGAGTACGGCAGTTAATCACTTCGAAATCCCGGAATCCCGGAGGCATGTCCATACTCACATATCACTTCGAAATCCCGGAATCCCGGAGGCCTATACGTCCGTACTCACATACACTTACACTCAGTCTCAATTCAGAAACCGGCAGTCTTAGTACGGCAGTTAATCACTTCGAAATCCCGGAATCCCGGAGGCATGTCCGTACTCACATACTTTTTTTAGATCTATACCGCTCTACGTTCTCCGATCAATGCATTTTTTTTTGTATGCAGGCAAAATGCGAGGCTGCGACGATCCGTTTCCGAGTTGATATGATAAGTGAGCTACAACCTTATAATGTGAAAGTATTCGCGTCAGTGCAACCTCGCCGACTACAGTTTGCTAGATCCTTTATACTGATTGTGTCATCAAGGTTGTTGTCAATATTATGCGAAGGCCCTTGGGTTTTATTAAGATTATCATCTACGCCGAATGGCCGTTATTATGATTGTTATTAACATTATTACAAGTAAGGTCCAAAAGTGTGATTATTACGAACATTACAATACAGGTAAACAGAACTTAAAAGTAAACATAACAAAAATCAAACCTCAATGAGGGCTACCGCGCTTACCGCGGTTGGACGATAGCAAAGTGGCGAGAAATTCAAAATTTTATCATTATTCTTATCATTATTGTAAAGAACAGAACAACAATAATTCAGCCGATTATGCGTTCTGGTCTACGACAAGTTTTTTGGGCAGTGCCACTGCTTCGTAGACCAGAACACATAATCGGCTGAATTACTCTACTCGGTTAAGTTACGGACGACTTTACAACAAAAGTTTCTCTTACACATGACGTGCTGTCATGTGTAAGAGAATGGGCAATAACTTCATCCAATATCACACGATTCCCGTATAAAAGCTTAATTTGGTTCCATTTTTTTTCCATTGCCTTATCTACGGAAATGATTAGTTGGGGAGAAAAGTCCCAATTAGGTACTTAGCGAGAAAAGCAATTTCTACTCTCACGGCTTCGGCTGCCTGTTGGTTTTTCACTCAGTAATTAATTCCACTGTTTATTTGCTCAACTTGGGGCAAACTGTGAAAGGAAAGCCGGTTGGCATTGTTTTTTGAAAACGTGCGTGAAAATGCTCTTTGTGTTTGAGCGAAGGCTGTAATTTTGCTGAGTCGGAACTAATTTAAAGTTTTGTGATAAATCGCATCTTGCATACCTGCCTGCCTAGTGAATAGCCCGCGCGCAAAACAAATACTTATGCAGGTATACAAAATTAATTCCTATATCAGATAAAACCATAGACTTAGATATTACACAATTCTATGAGATACACTAAACGAATCGAAAAAGCGCTAGAACCCTAGAATTAGGTGAATTTTCACTTTCGTCTCTTAATTTGGTAACTCAGATGGACGTTATGTAGTTGATTATTTTAAGTATGAAAGAGTCGTTCAAGATGATGATGCCACAAAAGGAAAGAGTGCAAAAAATAATATTGGGAAAAAGTTATGACTATCTTTAGACGTCCGGAAGAAAATTCGCAAAATGACATTAAATAAATCATAACTTCTAAACTACGAAAAAACGCTGAAAATAAGTACATGGGCTATTTCGCATGTATACCTATGCTCCTCAATGGCTAGTGTCAGGCAAATCCACATGCCTAGCACGTGTTTCTAGGGAATTTTATCCAGAAGAACTAGTCTCTGATTACTGGACTCATTATATCTCCAATTAAATCCGATCCACGGTTCTTTAAATACTTGACACTTCCCTTGGAAAACCGTTTTTCGAACGGATGTCAACTTCCTCAGCATGTTTTTGCATCTAGGTAGGTATCTAAAGGTGTTCCAACGAATGCTAGCAATTTCCACCACAATAAATTAAGGTTTCTAGAGAAAACGAAGCATGGACCTAATAAAATCCGTGGCTAAGAATAGACACAAAATGATCGACATCAGAAAGTCCACTCATGCATTTTTGTAAAAGATAGGGTGCTTGCTCCTGTTTTGACCCCGACCAGATCCAATGCAATTTCTAGACACGGTTTTTTCCCCGAGTTCTGGTGCTTTCTACCTTGAACATTGAGTTCTATTTTTGTATTTATAGACGATTAAATAAACTTCCTTTTATTGACGTTGGTGCACTGAAAGTTAAAGTACAAAAATCTGTATTAAGTAGATACCTAGGAAGTGTATTTTTGCCTTACACACATTGTACCATTATTTATTAATAGTGTACTGTCTATCCTTATAATGTTTTTCTAGCACAATAAATAATATTATATTCTAATAACGGCTACCAATTCTCCCAGCTTTCAGTGGCCGAGGTGGAGTTGCGGGCGGCGAACGAGGAGCGCGACCGACTTCTCAACGATGCCAACTACGGGAGCCTCCAGAACGATGAGGCCGTGGCCAAGGCCAGGCAGGAGCGGGACGAAGCTATGGAGAGGAAGAAGACGGCCGAGGTAAGGGTACCGACCATAGCGTTACCAAATAACGGCACCCTGCAGAATGAAATAGGAGAGACATGAATATGAAGCTAGGTAGAGAAAAAATACGGCTGTTGTCAACCCTCAAAATAATCTTCATTATTAGCGCCTTTGCCAGCGATGACTCATCATCATCATCAAGGGCTTTTACATCTATTACAGATCTAGACACGCGGTAGCGTGTCAAGCCAAGTTCAAGAAAAAAACTGGCGAACGCACCGTGTGTATATTTACCCGAACCATTTGGCCACACTTTTTACCCCTTCATAACTCTTTATCTATTTTATTATTTATACAGCATCCGTGTAGCATTTTTGCTCGTGGCCAAGGGGCTCGTGTTTTGTCACGTCCACAGTATTGGCATGTAAATAGTGCGGAAGACCCCTGCTGGTCGGAGTTTAATAGGCATTTTCGTCGCACGCATCCACTGGCACACTGTCGACTTGGTGATGTCATAAGACCATCAGGTGCTGGGGTTAATTCTACAGGGTGCACTCTAAGTCGATAGCGGAACTTTAAGTAGGCTGTCTACTGATCAATACAAACATATACAATACTTGTACTAGGTGGCGAAAAAAATTAAGCGAAAAAAATATCAGCTGTTTCATACATTTGGTGCAGTACTGAGTCGACCTTTTGTATGGAACAGCTGATATTTTTTTCGCTCCATTTTTTTTGCCACCTGGTAAAAGTTGTTTGTAGTGATCAGTAGACAGCCTACTTAAAGTTCCGCTATCGACTTAGAGTGCACCCTGTAGAGAGTCCACAACACGAAAATTTCTTTTTCCAATTGCGTATCCGACCTTCCACAGAATTGACCCTCAGGTCTACCCATTGATCGCCATCCGTTTCGTAGTTCTACCTACCTTCTTCCCTCCTCAGGCCCAACAAATCAAGATTAACTAAACTTATCGTGTTCTTATCATCAAATTCCAGGTGTTGCTGGCCAAGACCCGCGTGGAGCTAATGCAGGCGAACAGCCAGCTGTACGAGGCGGTGCGGCAGAAGGTTGACCTGGGACAACAGCTGGAGCATGGAGCAGTGGCAGGTCAGTATAATTAACCCTACAGGAGGATTGCCCATTTTATCTATGTCGGAGATTTTTCATTTTTTTTTAATTCGTTATAGGTACCTAGGTAAAAAGTATTTTTTGATTTTTTTTTAATTTCAAGGAAAAAAACTCCGTCTAAGATAAAAGTGTAAAAAAACGATTGAAATCAAAATCAACGAAATCGGGTAATATTGAAGGGTAGCAAAACGACTTCTTCGTTTACTCCGTTTGTATTGACGAGAACGCGGCAAAGCGCGCGGTAGTCGCCCCCTTCCAAATTTTCTACAGACTGTTTCTTGGGGAAAAAATATGTGATATTTGTTAGGACAGAAAAAATACTTTATTGCGACGAAGTCAACTTGTACATTTGTAAAAATCGGGGTATTTACGCCTATTTTCGACGTTTATGAATAAATTACTCATCTAAATGCTCTCATATTCCAGATGGACATGCAAGAGCTAATCGACGAGCAGATGAAGCATAAGCTGACCACGCAAGAGAAGAGACGCAAACTGCCCGACCAACCAATCCCTCCCACGCGCGCCTCAAGAATCCTAGGATTTTTTCAGAGGTGATCTGCTGTACCCTTCGATTGGCCGAGAAAATCAATGCCATAACGCCTAACATATCAACATTTGCAATCATTGCATATCTATTGGTCCTAAACGAAATAGATCGGTTCATTTTCATTTTGACGTGCAGTGTATCGTTAATTCTGGGTGGTCATTTCCTAAAAGCAGCTGTCTTGGCCGCCATTTTATTTTGTCGCGGTGCGTTCGCATTTATTTCAGTTTTCGGATGCGTTCTGTTGATAATTTTTAAGCAATTTGATGTCTACACGTTAACAGTTATTTTTGGTTTAATTGTTCAATCGTTGATTGTAATATTGCGTTCGTGTTTTACCTTATTGGACGGCTTAGTGTGAAAATGTAAGTATTTCCTTTACAGATTATGTAGTTTAAAATTGTAGTGTGTATTTTTTTTTACCAATTGATAAAGAAATAGACCTCTTCTTCGGTTTCTACTTCGGTAACGTGTGGATATACATTTAAACCATCTCTGAGTAGTTAATGAGCATATTGTTGTTGTGAAAAACAGTTTAGGCAAATTCGGTACAACAGATAATTAAAATACCTTTATAGTTTTCATGTACTATTTGGTACTAATTCAATTAATAATAACTACTAATTCAACTTATCCAGAACTACTTAATTATTGGTGCAATTATACAAATGCAAGTAGGAAAAAATATATAATATCCAAGCCAGCTCAATTTAAAATCTTAACCGTGCCTGTAAATTAAAAAATACTAAAATTATATTATTAAATGAGATTTTAGCGTAATAATTTGTATATTTTAGAAAATGTTTCACTCGACAAGTGATAATAATATGTACCTAAGTAATTTTATGGTGCACTGATAAAATATTTTAACTGCAATGCAAAACTATTTGTTAAACGTTTGAATGTTACAACATGCATACTTTAAAATTAAATGAATGTATTACTAGGAAAAATAAAAATCTTTAAAACATTTTCTGTAATTAGAAAAGACAGCCATACATTCCGAATATTAATAATTTATAATAAAAAGAAAACAAAATATATTTATGATCTGCAATTTTAGAGTAATTATCAATACCTACCTATAAATATTTTAAGTTTTAATAGTGATAAACACGACATTACAATAATAATTTCTTTTTACAAATCATGTTTTTATATAACTGTGCCTTTTTTACTTACTTACACAAAAATTATGCCTTGAACGGTGCCTTTCAAAAAAAGCTTAACTCGAAAACTGAGGATAAGTATCAAAGAAATAATGAATTTAAAATATGCATCGAATTGTATTATTTTTATTCGTAAAGCACTGTCTCTAATTTTTTTTTATGATCATGTGACTTGAAATATGATAAATAATAATGAATTTATATAAAATTACAGGCACAGTGAAACTGTGTAATTCTAATATAAAAATTTAATACTTAATAAAATTATGTTGTATGGAATTTATTACAAAATTGTGTCTACTAATTTATTTTTTAAGACTGATATTTCATTTATTTTTCAAGAAAATTGTAAAGGAATGGAAAATGTACTTAAGTTTCTCTTACCTGCTTATTATCTAATCAAAACCTTTTTTAAAAGCACAATCTTTATAATTTCATGGCGAGTATTATCTTAATAGTCAGTTAAATTCTGTACTTACTTATTTTAATTACGTTTATGGAGCGTAGTTTTTTTCGTCATAGTTACTTACGATTATGTAGATGCAATTAATGTTATTAAGTTAGAAGCATTGCATTGTGACTTAGCAATTTTTTATTGTCTACATACCTACAAATAAGTTGTTTGTGAAATTAATAAATAAATATGAAAATTTCACTTCAGAATTTCAATTTGGCAGGGCTTCATAATAATACTTAAATTAAAAATAAACTGAGGATCACCACTGGTACATTTACCCTATAACATCTACGTTCAACGTTTTTCAAAATTTTCACAGGTTTTTACATTTTGTAGCTAAACTGAGCTATTTTTGTTTAGCGATTGTTCGTTCGCGGCAATAACATAGTATTCTTTTCATTATTGTAAACAACGGAACAACAATAATTCAGCCGATTATGTGTTCCGGTCTACGACAAGTTTTTTGGCAGTGCCACTGCTTCGTAGACCAGAACACATTTGTTCTGTTGTTGCCGCCACGCCAGGTTGCTATCGTCCACCCTTAATACCAAATTATCAACTAAAATTACAAACCAAACTACTAAGGTTCTGTTACCTTCATGGCAGCAGCAAAACTATGACAAGAGGAAGAAACAAAAATGCATAATTTTATTATTCTGTCAAAGCAGCTAAGAACAAAAATATAGCTGCTGAAACTTGGTTATTAGATTCTGTAATAATTTTGGGCTATAAGTAGGTACCAATAAGGGCGGGTCAAGATGGTGAACCAGGTGGAACAGAAAGTCGTTGACCCCGAGGCAGAGCTTAGCAATGCTCAGCGAATAGTAAGTACCATGAGAATCAAGGGGGCAAAGGCAGAAAGGGGGCAAGACCCGAACAGACCATATTAAACTCCATATAGGTACCGTACCTACCTACTATACAGGCGGCCGCCGATGGTGAGCGGTGGTGGCCTAGTGGTAAAACATTGGACTCTGAAGCGAGAGACCAAGGTTCTATGACTTTGTTATTTTCAAAGTTACGTATCTACCTACATTTTTGAATTTGTAGTAGCAACCACTCGCTATAACGATGTTATAACGGTGAAGGGAAACATCGTTCATTGAAATGCAGTTCGCAGAATTAGATTCTGATACTAACTGCATTCAAAGGTTTGTTTTCGATAAAATTGATCGGTTGCACACGCGAAATCTCAACATAAAACTAAGGCCTTTGCATTGACGTAATGAGATGGTTTATGCAGCGTCCAGTGGCACCTTCACTCATACTAGATGGGTGAAGAGACCACTCGGCGCTGCAGTGCCTGAGACACTGTCTCAACATAAATTAGTTAAACGAGTGGTTCGCCCCGAACTTTGAACTCGCGACCCCGGTTACAAATGTGTAACTTTGCTAATAGCCATTCACCCAGGCGCGCGCGCGCTTTGCATATAAACTGTACAACCCCATATCTCGTCAACCCCTCGACCGATTTAGTTCATGTTCGAACTTAAAAATTATTTTAATATCATTTACCCGCCTACCAAATTTCATAACGATCCGACCAAATTTACTCAAGTTATCGTCGAACGAACATTCATACATACATACAAACAAACATACATACATACAAACAAACATACATACATACAAACGCCGGATTGTTCCAGTAGACTCGGAGAACTTCGCTCGCTCGTTCAATTATGGCTTATTATGTTAGTCCGATTTTTTTTACTGGTTTTGGACTCTATTCCGATTCCGAAGCAATAAAGTTAAAACTATGGTGGCCATGTACTTGAGAGTGCCCTAGAAAGGGTTAAGACGGTTAAGACGCCACTTTGGATACAAAGATACATACAAACGGCGGATTGTTCAAGTAGACTCGGAGAACTTCGCTCGCTCGTTGAATTTACCAATATTCTCTGTACCAGTTCCAAAAATTGGCGCCAATGTGCAGCGTGGCCAAGCGCGCCGGCGGCATACCGCAGCTGGCGCCGCAGGAGAAACAGCTGGGGATCCTGGCCAACGAGCTGAAGGAAACCATGCTGTGCATCAACGTAAGACTCACATTTCACTGACAGCTCCAAAGGTAGGCGTCAATGTGAAGTCTGAGTTGGCGCCTGCCTGACATCCATCTGGCTGGTGGTCTATACTAATTATTATTGAGCTCTTACTCCCAAAACTATCCTCTGATTTCTGAAATTGAGAATTTCGCTAATCAAAAACTTAAGACATCGTTCTGTCTCTGCAGATGTCACTATCGTCACTATAGTTCACTATCGAAAAGAACATGACAGAATGTATACTTAAGTACGAACTTAGCGTATTTCTCAATTCAGAAACCGGCCCTACATCAACTTTTGTTGACTAGTATCTATCTACTTACTTAATGTGGATGAAGCAAAAGAGGTGTCAGGATAGTGCCAAGTCACAAACTATGGTCTCTGCCTACACCTCTGGTATAGGTACAGGCGTGATTTTTTTGCACTTAAGTCTCTTCTTCCAACCTCAACAGCTTGGGCGCAAAGGCCAGCACCGAATCAAGGACAACCGTCTGAAGCGAAGCACGCGCCAGTCCATCGTAGAGTACGAGTGGCTGGAGAGCGAACTGCGCGACGAGAAGTCTCAGCAGAACGAGCTGGACCTGCTGAACTATCTGGCTCAGAAGCAGATTGTGGAGCTCTTCAAGACTGTGCCTAGAGAGGCTGATGTGGGTAGATTCAGTAGCTGTTCAAGTTTTAGCATCGCTTCCAGGAAGCAGTTCTCTTCATTATAGTGTGACAATTGTCTGATCGTTGGCGTTGGGTCGTTGGTAGCCTGCTCCAAACATCTGTATCCACTCTCAAACTCTACCAATTTCATCTCATCGTACAAACTCGTCTATCAGCACAACACAATGCTATGCTACAGAGATATGGAGAAATGGACCAAAATACCTTCTAAAGAATGAAAATTGTTTATCGTGCCTCTACCCAACTCTTTGATTATATAGGCGTGGGGGAATGACTGAAAAGTCTGTCAAAAGATGTAGGATTGTAGGTCCATGAGGTTTCTCTGTCAGTGGTGGGTCAAAACAGTAAGTCCAAGAAAGCCTACCATACGATGATACCATGTTTGTTACTCAGGAACTGGAAATGATCGAGAACGCCAACAAGCGGCTGCGTCAGATGGAGAACCGTCTGGAGATGGCGACGAAGCGCTTCTGCGTCGTCAACGCCAGCAACGCCATCGTGCGCACTGAGATAGACCGCCTTTTGGTTGAAAGGTGAAATAGATCTCGTGTTTAAAATACATCTTAACTGACAACCAATCTTGTACAAGTTTATTTTAACCTAAGTCCACTGCAGGACATTCTGAACTTCACCTACATAAAAAAAAAACAAAATCCTAATAAACTCTAAGGGTGGTATTCATGAACGATACTTAAACTGAGATCAAAGTGGAACTCTGTTTAAACTTAATTTAAAGTGAGATCAGTTTTGAAATCAGTTCAAAATTGATATCCGAATCGAATCGAATCCAATCCAATCGAATCGAATCGAATCGAATCGAATCGAAATGAATTGAATTGAATCGAATCGAATCGAATCGAATCGAATTGAATCGAATCGAATCGAAACGAAACGAATCAAATCGAATCGAATCTAAACGAAACGAAACGAATCGAATCTAATCGAATCGAATCGAAATGAATTAATTGAATCGAATCGAATCGAATCGAATCGATTCGAAACGAAACGAAACAAAACGAATCGAATCGAAACTACGCGAATCGAAAAGAATTGAATCGAATCGAATCGGATCGAAATTAATTAAATCGAATCGAATCGAAATTAATTGAATCGAATCGAATCGAAATGAATTAAATTAAATCGAATCGAATCGAATCGAATGGAATCGAATCGAATCGAATTGAATCGAATCGAATCAAATCAAAACAAATCAAATCGAATCGAAACGAAACGAAACGAAACTAATCGAATCTAATCGAAACGAATCGAATCGAAATTAATTGGATCGAATGAATTGAATCGAATCGAATTGAATCGAATCGAGTCGAAACGAATATAAGTGAATCGAATCGAAACGAATCGAATCGAAACGAAACGAATCGAATCGATTCGAAACGAAAAGTACTCTAAAAAAAGGACTCGACGAGCTCTACCTGATGAAAGAAACAAAAGAAGTATCAAAACTTTAACTGCCCATATCTCCTAATCGGCTATTGCTATTGATTCGATTTGATTCGATTCGATTCAATTAATTACGATTCGATTCGTTTCGTTTCGTTTCGATTCGATTCGATTCGATTAGATTTGATAGGATTCGATTCGATTCGATTCAATTCGATTCGATTCGATTCGATTCAATTTATTTCGATTTGATTCGATTCGTTTCGTTTCGTTTAGATTCGATTCGATTTGATTCGTTTCGTTTCGATTCGATTCAATTCGATTCGATTCGATTCAATTCATTTCGATTCGATTCGATTCGATTCAATTAGATTCGATTCAATTAATTTCGATTCGATTCGATTTGATACGTTTCGTTTAGTATTCGAGTCGATTCGATTCGATTCGATTCATTTCGATTCGATTCGATTCAATTTATTTCGATTTGATTCGATTCGTTTACGAAACGAAACGAATCGATTTGAGATTCGATTCGATTTGATTCGTTTCGTTTCGATTCGATTCAATTTGATTCGATTCGATTCGATTCAATGAATTTCGATTCGATTCGATTCGATTAGATTAGATACGATTCTATTCGATTCGATTCGTTTCGTTTCGTTTAGATTCGATTCGATTTGATTCGTTTCGTTTCGATTCGATTCGATTCGATTCGATTCGATTCAATTCATTTCGATTCGATTCGATTCGATTCGATTCGATTGGATTGGATTGGATTCGATTCGATTCTAATATCAATTTTGAACTCAATTTAAAGTAAGTTCAAAATTGATCTCGCTGAACTTACTTTAAACTGATTTCAAAACTGATCTCACTTTAAATTAAGTTTAAACAAAGTTCCACTTTGATCTCAGTTTAAGTATCGTTCATGAATACCACCCTAAGCATCTACTTACTATTAGTGCCAGATGAAGTTAGTAGGCTTATGCCCGTTTTCACCAACGACCCCTAATTTTAAAACGCCTTTTAACGAAAGTTATTTGCACCTCTGCAAGTCTATGGGGCATGGATGAAGGATCATACATACTCAACTCATAACGCTTGTGAGTGGAATTCGTATGGTCCTTCATCCATGACCCCTAGACTTGCAGAGGCGCAGATAATTTTCGTTAAAAGGTCTTTTAAGATTAGGGGTGGTTGGTGAAAACGGGCATTATTAGCCCTAGCACCTTGATTGACGACGATTGTGGCTCGTTGAAGAGATCTCCACTTCTTGCGGTCTTGTGCGGTAGTTTGACTATAGCCAGTTGATTTAGTCTTGTCTTGCTACGCTATCTGGATAGGTACCTACCTAGTACGAAACTCTGCTATCAAGTCTCATGAATGGAAGTCAGATTTTTAATGAGGACTTTTCCAGAAACGACTTCAATATCCAATGGAATCGCACGATCGGCAAGCTGGTCAAGGGCAAGGAGTACCTAATGGACATCTTCGAGATTGCAACCAACGCGTTCGGCGATAGAGACGAATGCTGCCGCAAGCTGGAGGCGCTGAAGTGGAAGGGACTGTTTCAACTCAATCGGGATATTTCGGTTAGAAGGTTTAATGTTGAGGTTGAAGGTGTTTAATGTGAAGACAAGAAGTCTGGTGGTCGCACAACATTGAGTAGATTTAAGCAGATGTTAAGGTAGCGCGAGGGAGGAAACGCCTATTCCTTGCAGTGCATTGAGGTAGGTTATGATGAAAGTGGAAGAAGTACCTAGAGTAGAAACAAGAACAGGTAAGCTGCAGGAGCCAAGGTGACCTCAACATGCAATGGAACCTGTGACGGACCAGAGTGATTTTTCAATCTTCCCGCCAACCATTCACAAATGAGAAACTAACATTATTTAAATAACGACATCTAGCAAATAAAGAAAGGACTAAACTGTATTTTTTTATATTTTTGAGCTTTAAAATATCTACATTTAAAATAGTAATGGACTTTAATCTTTATTATTTAAAAGTTTCGAACGATCAAAATATTGCTTGAAAAGGAACGTGCTGTCAAAAAAAAACTATAGAAAAAGAAAGGAACGTTAAATATTGCGTTGAACGAAACGTAGGAAATGTCAGATGTTTAGGAAAATGTAACAGGGTCGTACTAAGGTTCCAGTTATGTTCCAAATAAACACTTCAGTTTTGGAGTATCAGCTTTGCGATTGAAATAGTCCGAAACTATATTTTAAAGAACTTCGTTGTCTACATTTTGTAATGCGAGTATAGCTAAGTAAACATATTAGAAATCTGCGTCTACTATGGGGAAATGATAATGGTCTTCTTTCCTTTGTAGAATTTACAGGTTTCGAGTTGATAACTTGTTGGCTTGGAAGGCAGGCTAATGCAATGCAAGACGAGTAGCGGGTGTTTTCGTACAGTACTCTGTAGGTTCACGTATGGGACTTGGAGAATCGTGGTTTCTGCCTCATCCTAAACAGAACCAGTGATATGGGATTCAACACCTTTAGATTGTATGTGATAGCATTCAGACGCAAAACATTAACATAATTTATGGAAAATTGGTGTTTTTCTCTTATTTCTCTTTAATAAGGGTGCGTTGGGGGAAATTAGTGTGAGTAACTAGCATCAATTCATCACACTAGGTATTGTTGCGGACTAGGAGCTAAATTAAGGCTTAATTGGGGATGAAAAAAGAGTAGCTTCAAGGAAAAGTATTTAAGTAGCCTTAGAGTCCGTCTGGCAAGCATGGGTGCGAGCGTGCAAACCTGGATTATGGATGCTAGTCAAAGTTTGGTGGGGGTGCGACAAATGCTATAAATAGAACTGAATACAGGGAGGACAGATAGTTAGTTATTTTCGGGACGCGATTCGAGACGCAGTTAATTTCGGGATGCGATTGGAGACGCATTTAATTTCGGGACGCGATGAGATTAGTTGCCGTGAAAGCTTGAGTTATTAAATAAATTGAGATTTCAGTAGAGTTTAAAGTGATACTCGTACAGTGAATATTAATCCTTTGCTAGGATAAAGTTGAGCTAAAATAAAATACATAACGTAGAGTCTACCTAAATTAACCAATTTAATTAGAGTGAAACTAAATAAATCAGTGAAACTAAATAAACAGTGAATCTAGTGGAAGCTGCAGAAGCTGGAGGTGTTTGGAGATCCGAAATAGTGATCGGAGCTAAGTATTCTATTCTATTCTATTATTTCTTCTGCTCGGCGATTTAGTTTTAAAGCGAGATAAACTTTTAAATAACTTTTTTTACTGAATTTTGTGTCATTTTGTTCTTGTAGAATGGGTCAAGATCATTTACATTGGAATCAATTTAAAGGTCAAGCAAAGCCGTACCTGTTTTCATTTTCTTTACCATGAGGGAAGATATGATTACTCTTCAAAGATTGATTTCGAATAATTCACTGGCTTCATTTAGCAAGTCATAATTTGGTATAATATTCAAACCAAACTTTAAAACAGTTATCTACTTACTTCATATAAAAACTCTGTGCTTACTGCTTGATGGTAGAAAGTAAATCCATTTCTAGCTAAGATACTAACTCAATGAGCAGTTAATGGTAGAAAGTAAACTCATTTCAAATTTTAAAAGAACTTAAAGTGAAGGGTTCCTTTCAACTCAAGTGTAGTTAATGGTAAAAAGTAATTCCATTTAAATTTTTATATTAACTCAAATTGTAGTTAAAAGGCTTAGTACTTTCTAATGTAGAGACTAATCCTACTACATGATGTATTGTTATAAAAACATCTTCTATGTTATAAAATTGATATATTTCTAGAGAATGGTGAAAGAGCTGGAAATGAAAGAACTATCCATTCTAAATTAAATTAAATACAGATTTTCCTACATATAATTATTATGTAAATTTATAGAATCTTGCCTATGTTTCATTACTGGATTTGATAAATTAATTTGCGGAGAATACCTGTTTGCTTCAAAAATAAGAAACATGGAATTAACTCCCAGTTCAGAATTATGTTCACATATTCACTATGAAGTGGATTAACAAGTAAGGCTCGTCAAGCCATGAAATACCTAGTTGGATGTTGGCAGAGGCATAATATTGCGAGCTATCATCAATAGAGTCAAAAAAACACGTACTGTGAGACTGTGATGAATAGTGTGACGATCCCAGCAAGGCTGGAGGCTGATGCCTTTCAGATCTTAACACTCACTCTGAGTCGGGTACTTTTAACTCTATAAGTTGTGGCAGCATACGTTATTGTCTTAGTAGATGTCTCGCTAATAGTTGTTTTATTAGACTTTATAAATTCATTTTATTCACTACATAAAAACTTCTTTGTGTTAAGCATTTTAATTCTATCAATTTAGGCAATTAAATCTAGAAATGAAGAAAGGCATTGAAAGAACATTTATCTATTTAATTTACTTACATTGTTTAAAACACTATTGTTATCTTTAAAACTACTCACTTTCATAATCCATCATTTTCACCATTACTTTGTTTTCACTTGAACGGACTCTCCAATAGTTAAATATTTTGCCTAGTAAGATTCTCGGTTATTACAGGTTCATAATGTAGATTCTACCACTAGATGACGATCACGCAAAAGGCCATTATTAATGTTTAATACACGGATAAAGTAAAAGTTAGGTAAGATGTTATCGATTGCCGGGTCCGGGCCTGAGTTAGGTTAGGATAGTTAGGTTAGTTAATTTTTAGGGCGTAGATGGGGGGGGATGTTACAAACCGAACGATTGACAAGCTAGTTAGGAAGGTTTTTCTGATGGCGTAGGTACCCAGCGGTGGCCAGGGGTCGAGGACTTTCCACTCTTCCTGCATAGACTGGTTTAATTATCAGTTCAATAGCGCTCACAGCCTAGTTGTACTAGCCGTTCTTAATCGATTGGCAAAGTTAAGCAACAACGGCCGCGGTCAGTCCATGGATGGGTGACCGGCTAGTGGCAATAATATCTGAGCGCTTCCGTGCTTCGGAAGGCACGTTAAACCGTTGGTCCCGGTTGTTGTTGATTAATAACAATCATTAAGCCATGTCAGAGACCCTTTGGGTGGCCTAAAAACTCTGACACCAGGGGTGGCCACTACCTCATACGATTACCTACCTACCATCAGTTCAATCTCGGCTTGAAAAACGTTAGAAAAAAAACGGACTGTACTTAGGTAGGTACTAACTTAGCGCTCACAGCCTAGTTGTACTAGCCGTTCTTAATCGATTGACAAAGTTAAGCAACAACGGCCGCGGTCGGTCCATGGATGGGTGACCGCTAGTGGCAATAATATCTGAGCGCTTCCGTGCTTCGGAAGGCACGTTAAACCGTTGGTCCAGGTTGTTGTTGATTAATAACAATCGTTAAGCCATGTCAGAGACCCTTTGGGTGGCCTAAAAACTCTGACACCAGGGGTGGCCACTACCTCATACGATTACCTACCTACCTACTAACTTAGGTAGATTTTGTTTTTATAGATCGCCTTAATCTCATCCCACAGGAAATGCAATCGTACGAGGGCGAGCTCAACCACTTGGCGAAGCTCGAGGAGTTCCTAAGAGTGAAGGGATCCCGGAGGATCTGCGAGGCTGATGAGAAGGAGGAGATCAAGCGGCAGGAGGAGATAGTGCGCTGCGAGCAGGAAATCGCGCACTGCGACGCCATCTTAGAAGAAATCTTCGTTAGTGCTTCTTTGTTTCTAGGCCAAGATCCGATAGTGTTCTTTATCTTTCTATCTACTTAGTACCTACATGGTGAACACCAGTGAAATTCACATTTACGAGATTCTGACTGACAGGTCGTACAGGGCGAGAAAAATCTTTCTTTTTTCGTATTTTGACGACCTTGGGCATCTGATTCGAGGTCGTTACAGTCAATTCCGGCATTGCCAGCATCGCTGGTTACCGATTGGCGCTTGGTGGATTTAGGGCGACCCACTTAACGTTTGCCCTCGGGTAGCCAGAATAGGACCTGCTTGGTTGTGTTGTCTTGTTATGTGTGTCCAAGCGCACTTTCTAAGTAGGATCTTCATGAATCGGCTTCTGCTTGGTTAGCCTCCAGAGTTGGTGTAGTAACAGAAACATTACAGAATTCTGTTTCCAGGAATACTCCGGCTGCGACAAGGTCAGCATGATCATCAACCGGTTCCAAATCGCGGAGATCCAGAACTTCTCCACGTTCCAGCTGCTCTGCGAGGTTCTCCAGGAGACTATCATCATGCGGCGCGAGTTGGAGATCATGAGGCAGAGAATCTGTGAGTGGTAGCTGAGCGTTTTTGAGAGGAATATTTGTTTTGTCGGTTTTTTGTTTCCCCAGCAACAATAAAAAAAGTCATCGTCACCATCAAGATGACTGATATCTTTGGTCCACTGCTGGGGAAGTAGGTGAGGTAAAGGTCTTTTCCACCTCTTCGCCGACATAAAGCTGCCTTTCGACCATCGGGCTGCTGATGGTCGTCCAACCGACCGCCATAAGCCATCCAGTATCGACTCAGCCGTCACTCACTACCCTGCTCAACGGCCATTTCTATCTATAAGTTAAAAACTTGGGCCTTTCCATCTATTCAAGAGATATTAAGGTACATCGTCCTAGGTCACCTTCGATAAAAACCAGATTGGTTGAGCGACCACTCGGACGTTGTGAAGAAGTGCCTGGAGCATTTAGACCGTGTAGGCTTACCCAGGCCTGCGCATCAGTCAACGTGACGAAAACACCACGTAAAACACAGAGGGCCCTCGGCTTTTTTGGGCATATTATGCGATCACCTCGTCATATTTTAGAAAAATAGATCATTTTGGGCCAGATGGGAGGCCTACGGGCGAGAGGCAAAACAGTGGGAAGAAAGCACATCAATGCACTGGCCCGACGCCCTTAAGAGGGCAGCAGGGTGGTTCCATCCAGCACACTTCCCATCGCGCCCATGACCGTGACGAGTGGAGAACCATACCTATGGTCACGATCCTCAGAATTGAGGGGCCAATCTAGAAGAAAATGACTCACTGCTGACGATGAGCTTATCTTCCAGTGGATCAGCGTGAAATAAACGAGTCTCGCGTCGAAAAGCAGGATGAGAAGCTGGTGCAATTACGTGCCGACCTGGTCGAGAGCCACGACCGGACGCAGAAGATGGCGGAGCGCAACCTGGCCGCCAACCAGACGATAGTCAAGGTTATGAAGGGGATCGACGAGATTTGCAAGTAAGTAACCGACTTCGTTATCCTCTATCTATTGAAATTAACCTGAACCATGATAAGAGCCTCCTCAAACCGAGCCACGTACGTCTGATGGCAAGAATTAGCGGAATCTTTATGCTGATTGGAAAATCCTTTCACCACGATGGCGAACCACTGTGTAGTTCCGTCATCAATACTATGCTATGGGACTCTTTTCTTAGGTAAGTACTTATAAATCAGATGATTACGCTGCAATTTATGGATGTTCCTGTATGTCTGTTTCTGCAGAAGTTAAAAACCTTCGATCTTAGCATCTAAGTATGCCAGCAACCGCCTTCCGATATGCTATTAATAGGACTCGATCGCATAGGTATCGTCTAGCACAATATTCCAGAATGGTGCGACTGAAGTGTATGGTTTGGGTTTCTTCATTCCCAACTTTGGACGATTTTAGCATCTGTGCTAGCCAGCAGCCACCTTTAGGCGGACAACAAGAGCCTAAGACTAAATATTCAATAAGTATCATTATTCCAGATTGGTGAAGTGCGACCTGACGCCGCTCCTGGCGCTGCTGGGCCCTCACAAGGAGGTGACCAAGTGGAACGTGTCCAAGTTCCTCAAGATTCTCGAGGTCGAGGTCAAGAGTCTCATAGAAGTGGTCTATGGAGCTGTCAAGGTTGGGAAACCGTGCTGATTTTCCGCTGCGTAACCCTCGATTCATGGTCAGTGGAAAACCAGTGTGTGATGGGCTTACTCGAAGCCCAGGTGGGACCATTGCGTCCTTCGTCCAATACAATAGGTCAGAACCTAATAACGGGTCAAACTGAGCTAGTCTTTATTCATTTACTACCACTGGGCCGCTGACAGGCAGGAGTGAATGATTTAAAAATCCCTGAACGGAATGCGCAGGCGCTTGATGGCCTAATATTATCAGGAATAACTTGCAGGATGGGGTATCATTCGTACCCTGAAAATTGTCTAGCTAGTGTGACGTGTAGTTGTGCGTCTTTTCTACCCAGAACTGCCGGAAGATGCTGACGATCTTTCGGCATTCGAGCCCTGAAAATCGGCTTCTTGAGCCCGAAAAATATAAATTTTCACCACCAATAGCCGCCAGCGCCTACGCCTACGCCTGCGACAACGCCTAAGGGTCGTGGCAAAGTGGCGCCACCCACCGCCCCGAAGCTCGTGGCTGATCCCTACGTGACTCAGCTGACGCCCAACAAGCTGGAGAAGCTGGTGCCGTACCAACCTTGCGCTTAGTAAGTACTTAAGATAGTTCTTCAATGCAACCCAATGCCTGCCATCCAGCCGAGTTTCATCTTACCATTATCCGTTCGCGACATCCCTAACTGATTAGGGATCCGTAACTGTCTCGGCTGATTTTGAGCTTTCAGCATTGCATAGGTTCATAGAAATATGCTCATCCCAAAACTTTGCTCGATGACAAAGTCCTCGGTACCCTGCAAAACGTTCGATTCAGGCGATTTTTCTAACAGCGAAGTCTTCGTCGGCAGACACACGAAGTTATTCTCTTCGACAGAAATTAGCAACGATCGCGAACTTCGCACGAACGAGGCTTCAGGTGCATAGGTAGCTTTTTTCATAATTATCCTAACGGTCATGTCTCCAAACCTCTCAGTTGCGTGGAAGACTACATCATGAACCTGGTGTTTGAGACGCCAGCGGTGCCTGCCGACCCCGAGTACATTGACACCATCTTCCATCTGGAGGACGTCAACACGAAGTTTGGCATCTACACCTTGACTATACCGGCGTAAGTTCATCAATCCTGATCTAGACATTGATTATACCGGCGTACTTATTATACCGATACTTAGGTACTTGCTTCTCAAATTTCTCAAATCAGAAACCGGCAGTATACCGGCGTAAGTTGATCAATCCTGATCTACACCTTGACTATACCGGCGTAAGTTGATCAATCCTGATCTAAGCATTGACTATACCTGCGTAAGTTGATCAATCCTGGGCCCTTAGCCTGTAACACAATGGTGCCAAAATGGGCTTCCGGTTGACGGTTTTAATTACGATTTAATGATGCTGTCGGTCCAGTGTCGGTCCTTTTAATGTTATTGTAGTACAGCGAAGAATATTATGAGTCTAATCCTAGAGGATTAGTTCGCTGGTGTAGAACAACGAAAAAATCCCGGTTTTGTCCTTCTACCTAGGACGCCATTGATACGCCATTGTGTTACAGGCTAAGGCCCCTGGGCCCTTAGCCTGTAACACAATGGTGCCAAAATGGGCTGTCAGGTGACGACTTCAATTACGATTTGCTAACGCTGTCTGTCCTTTTAATGTTTTTGTAGTACAGCAAAGAATATTTTGATTCTAATTCTAGAGGATTAGTTCTCTGGTTGTAGGAGAAAAACAAGGAAAGCCTGGTTTTGTCCTTCTGCCGGGACGCCATTGATCCGCCATTGCGTTACAGGCTAAGGGCCCTGATCTACACATTGACGATTAAGTTGATCAACATTTATTATTATTACACATTGGCGTAAATTGATCATGTTTCACTTACACATTGACTATGCCGGTTTAGGGTTGGTCATACTTCATTTACATCTTGACTAGGTTTATCGGCGTAAGTTGATCAATCTTCACTTTCCCATTTTTTGTCAAGTTTGTAATGCCTAAAAACCCTAAACCACATTTTAGTCCCTAAACAAAAAACCTACTTCGCCCACTTTACCGGCTACACCCACCAACTCTTCTTTTTCTTTACAGGAAACGTCACCCATATCGCAAGAAGGACTAAAAAAAATCAAAGAAATTGACTGCTTATTATATTCTCGATGTTGAGTTGCCCACGAAAGGAAATTATGAGTTACATAACTTTTATATTTTATTGTTTTCAGACTAGTTTATATGTAGAGCGTGGAAAGATAAATAAAAATTTCAAATAGGTAGGTATTACATATGGATTGTGCATTTTATTTCCTATAATCTCGGGCGAGCGACCAGCGACACAGTTTACGGGGTAGATACAACATTTAAAATCTGTCAATAAAATTTTACCTGGTATAAAAACCTATCGTAGTCTTGTAAGCTTTTGCTTACCCTTTTGGGCCCGAAGCGTGAACTTTATAGTGGCTGTCTGCTTGTTTATCTTTGCCATTGCCAAGCCAAGTCTAAAATAACACAAACTTGTCTATGATGCTTTAGTGTTGCAGTTATTAAGAAAATTACCCGAAACCCGGATTTTATTTTCTCTTCGGCTTCAAACTCACGCCGCCGCCGCCGCCTAACGTGGAGCCCCGTCAGATAAGTTTGTAAATTACAAATCTTGTGCATCTTATCTTGTTTATACATTCTGGAATATCATAAACTGTAAAATTACAAAATGTGTGTTTAATTTTGTCTTATTCCAACTATTTCATGCATCTTTGGTTGGACAGGCGGTCTTACGCAGGTAGTTCTTACCGGAGGGCAAGGGCACGGTGGTGACGCCCTTCGGGAACACAGAGCTCAGCTGATCCTCCGGTACTGTAGGCAGCACCATGCAGTCTTCTCCCGCCTTCCAATCAACAGGTGTAGCGACCCTAGTACGGTCAGTCAGCTGCAGAGAGTCAAGCACACGGAGGATCTCATCAAAGTTTCTCCCTGTGGTGGCTGGATAGAGGAACGACAAACGGAACTTCTTTTTGGGATCTATGATGAAGACGCAGCGGGCTGTCAGTGGCATACCCTTCGAGTCCAACTCGTCCTTGTCCAACATTCCCAGGTTATACGCTATTTTGCGGTCTTGGTCCTCCAGTATGGGGTACGGAAACTTACTGTCGTCATCGTCGGAGCAGCCCGCATAGGATTTGATGTCCTTGCACCACTCGCGGTGTGAGTGCACGGTGTCGCAGGAGAGGCCAGCCACTTTCACACCCCGGCGCGTGAACTCTGGCAGCAGTGAGATCACGCGAGCCAGCTCCGTGGTACATACAGGAGTGAAATCCGATGGGTGCGAGAACAGGATGCCCCAGGAATCCCCGAGCCATTGGTGGAAATCCAAAACGCCTTCTGTCGAATTGGCAGTGAAATTCGGAAAAATATCCCCGAGCAACATGTTTGCTGGGTTTGAAGGTTATGTCGGCTATGTAAACAAACAGCCTCACTCACTGCCTCAAACAGAAAAATGCGTGAAATAATTATTAAAAAAAATATAATTTTGCAAGTGGTTCTATTATTGTATGATTTGTATGAGCCCACAAAAATGAAAACACTAAAAAGAAAACAAAACATCATGAAACTTTTCAGGTGGTCACACTTTTTGTCTATGGAAATTAAAAACAAAGTTTTTATTGTCTCTGGTTATTCCAATGTTGCTAGGTCGTAATCTTTTACACTTAGGATATTTTTTTGGCTCCTTGTTGCGTTTTGTCTTTTTTACTGAATTAACTCGGTCGCACACTGTTCGCACTTCCGGAGAATTTTTCTCTAAACCTGTTGTAAAACATTTACAAAAAAAAATTTTGCGAAAACTTGATGAATACGCATAAAAAAAAGCCAAACAATAGGTACAGTGCGACATAAAAGAGTAGAAATTAAATGACAACAATTTTTCATAGTAAATCCGAAAAGTGGTCGGCTTTACTAAGAAAAATTGTTGCCATTTAATTTCTACTCTTTTATGTCGCACATGTCACATGACTCAAGCTTAGGTATATTTTTTTAATATTTATGTATTTTATTTTCAATCACCCTTTCAACCATTTCAATCAAGCAACGCTCGCACGAACGTTACTTTCCGGCAATATTATTTCGGCTGGTTTCGGGGTTTGAACGGATAGAATCTGGCAACACTGATTAACTGTTTGTGTGTGTGTGTGCGTGATGTCAGTTTCTCCGCCATTGAAATTCATTTTAGCCGAGAATTGAAATAGGTTGATACCTTTCTAATCGGCAAATATCTTTGCAATCCTTTTCTATTTTCAGAATCTTTTTAGTCATATTCCGTGCAAAAACATTATATCCAATGGCAGACAGAGATACAGATGAGTTAAATATCGACAACGTAATAAAAAAATTACTAAAAGGTAAATGTTTATAAAATTCGATTTCAACCGAAATCAGTGTATTTACAAAAAAAATCTAATACAAATATTACCAGTGATTGTGTAGTGAATGCTATACTAGTGAAGAAAGTGTTTTTGTTGTTCAGTGATGTGTTTATCTAAAGAAATGTTATGTTTTTTCAGTGCGGGGCGAAAAGCCTGGTATGAATGTACAGTTGACCGAAATTGAGATCAAAGGGCTATGCTTGAAATCGCGGGAAATATTCTTGTCACAGCCAATCTTACTTGAACTAGAAGCACCCCTCAAAATATGCGGTAAGTTGAAGATTTACCTGAACTTGCTCATCCTTTCAACCAAGCGTCTTTCAAACCGGAGACGCTTTATAAATGCCCTCAAATCTTAACGTATATTTTGGCTGGAATGTAAGTTACGGCCTTACATGCGAAAACTGTGCCTAATTTCTAATATTTAAAGCCTATTTTTTTATGAATAACTTTCACATCACTAAACTTTGTAGTGGAAATGATCGTAATTTTTTTTTAAATGATGTCTGTTATCTGCAAATGCCTTTAGCTTCCTCCTTTTACGAAGGAAGCTGTGTCTGACTGGCTACGCATCAAAATATTAAGGTGGGCTTGCACAACGCCAAAACCATCGTCAGCTTAGTCGGCCTAGTCCACAGGATAGACAAAGTCAATACTTGGTGAGAGCCAACTAAGCCATCCTTGTTTCCTCACAATGTTTTCCTCCATGGTTATGTTAGCATCAAGTTTCTAAACAAAGTTAAAATATCTTTACACCTGTCTGAGACATCTACTGCATAGTTTCATCTCAATCAGCATTGTGGGCAGCAGCTATCACTTGAACACCTAATATTTTTTCAATTAAAATACCTAAAGGTCAAGTTTTGTTTACAAACATCAATAATCTTTGGTATTCTTGGCTTAATTAATTAAGATTATAGAATGCCAAAGTCCTCCTAGACTTCTAGATAATTAACTACTTTTACTGAACTTTATATAGAAGATCAAGTAATGTTCAGTATCAATAAAGCCTATCCATAGTCTAGTAGGTATTATGCTCAGCAAACAAAATAGTATCAAACTTTCCATTCACTGTATCAAACTTGCCTAGATATCATCTAGTTTAGACTAAATAATCCTACCTACTCCATCCAAACAATATCCCAGGCACTGCAGCGTCGAGTGGCCTCTTCATCCATCTAGTGCGAGTGAAGGTGCCACTGGACGATGTTTAATCATCTCAGTACATAGATAAAAAGGCCTAAATAAACAAAAATTATGTGCCCCTCCAGATTCTTGCACAGAACTTTTAGTCTAACAATCTACCTTCAGAACCACATAACCCAAACGGCACCAACTTCCAGGTGACATTCACGGACAGTACTACGACCTGCTGAGGTTATTTGAATACGGCGGGTTCCCCCCGGAGTCCAACTACCTATTCCTCGGTGACTACGTGGACCGCGGCAAGCAGTCGCTTGAGACCATCTGCCTGCTCCTTGCGTACAAGATCAAGTACCCCGAGAACTTCTTCCTGCTCAGAGGGAACCACGAGTGCGCCAGCATTAATAGGATTTATGGGTGAGTTTCCTTCTTCTCCGTTGACAAAAGAAAATTGATCTTTAACCGTAAGAAAAGGAAAACCAGCTTTATGGGTGAGTTTCCGTCTTCGTCAACAAAACAAAATTGATCTTGAACCGTAAGAAAAGGAAAACCAGTGTTTCTGTAAAATCTTTTTGGGCTCTCACACAAAAATCCATAGTTAATTACATTTCAAAGAAACTTTACTAACATACCGTAATATTCTCAAAATAACTAACCAAGTTATGTTGTTATTCGCCGTTTGATACTTTTGTTCCTGTTGATTATTTCGCTACTTTAGGTAGCCTAGTACAGTCGGCCACACGCTAGGATACCCCTTTTTGTTCGATTGGCGCCCTTATGCCGCGCGCGGTAAGAGCTGCCATGGGGTATCTGTGACTGAGGCCGACCGTACCATCTACAGGGTGCACTCTAAGTCGACAGCGGAACTTTAAGTAGGCTGTCTACTGATCAATACAAACAACTTGTACAAGGTGGCGAAAAAAATGGAGCGAAAAAAAATCTGCTGTTTCATACATTTGCCGCAGTACTGAGTTGACCTTTTGTAGAATCTCCCTGTAGAATCTAGATCGGGGCAACTCTGGTGGGGGAAAAAGGAATGGTCCGTTTTTCGCGCCAAAAAAGGGGTTACTTTCAGCTGTTATTTACTTACATTATTACACTGTCTATTGGAGTCTAACTAACTTGGGAACATCAATAATGTGTTGTACTTGTCAGAAAAAAAAAATTTTTGAAATACCTAATAAAGCCTAGCGTCCATATGAGGCGGATCGGGGCGGGCCGGGCCGGGCCGCAACGCAACGCAACGTTGGGGTGCGTCCATCTAAGCGCATCGGGGCGGATCGGCGCATCGGCTCGGCGGATTTTTTGGTGTTGCCACTTTGTCTAATCACAAATATTGTAACTTTTGAGCCCTCGTTGTGACTTTTTGTGACATTGCCTAAATTGTAACTTTTTGATGCCTAGTCGATTGAGAAATTTTGAACAGATTGAAATTATTTTGTATGATTGAGACTGAAATTTTCTGACGCGCGCTCATCTCACTCTGAATATACTATGGGTAAAATAATTATAGGGTATGGTAAGTACCTACCTATAGTTTCAGGTACGGTCCGCTTTTATGCCATTTTGGCTCTATGTGGCCCTTGGCTGCAAAAAAAATTGCCAAGCCCTATTCATTCATGCCAAAATTACAGACTATTTTATATTAGGGATTTCATGCACTTTAAACTAATAAAATTGATGATAAATACTCGATGACATTTTTTTTTTTTTACTTACCTAGTGAATAACACGCAGTATACGTAATATTTTTTCATTTCAATATTTAGTTACAAAAAAATCCCGCGTTGAGTTACGTCCAACCTGCGTTCAATCTGGATCCGAAACGGAATAATTGAACGAGCGAGAGAAGCGAGCGAGGTTCTCCGAGTCTACTGGAACAATACGGCGTTTGTGAAAACCATAAACTTAACAAAACCAAAAATCAACTTCTAATACTTCTGCTGGTATTTCTTCATCATCATGATCGGTTAAGGGTGGACGATAGCAACGTGGCGGAAAATTCAAAATTTTCACAGATTTTTACATTTTGTAGCTAAACTGAGCTATTTTTGTCTAACGTAAAATCGCTGAACAAAAATAGCTCAGTTTAGCTACAAAATGTAAAAAACTGTGAAAATTTTGAATCTCCCGCCACGTTGCTATCGTCCACCCTTAAGGTTGGACGATAGCAGCGTGGAGGGTAATTCAATTTTTTTACAGTTTTATTTTTTTGAAGCTTAACTTTACTGAGCTATTCGTACTAAGCGTTTGTTCAGCGATTTTTCGTTCACGCCAATAGCATAGAATTCTTTACATTATTATAAACAAGAACAACAATAATTCAGCCGATTATGTATTCTGGTCGACAAATGGCAACACTCGCGCGCATTCGCATGCGCGAGCATGCTGTTGCCCCTGCGTCCACTAGGCGCATCGGGGCGGGTAATGCCGCCGGCAAAAATCCGCCGGCAAAAATATTGCGTCGCGGCCCGCCCCGCCCCGATGCGCTCTAGTGGAAGCACTTCCATACAAAATATAGGCAGGCGGATTTTTGCCGCCGGCAAAAATCCGCCCCGATCCGCCTAATGGACGCGAGGCTTGAAATGTAGAAATGGCAGCGGAACTGAAAAAATTTGGGAAAATAGATCTATTACATTACAACTACATCTATGTAGATACTCGCGAAAGGACACGAACACACGTAGACTCATACAGCCGCATTGCCTCTCACTTTTCCCGCGCCCCGTCTCGCCCTGGGTGAAACAGCTATAGAAAACTGTCTTTCATGCGCTTGGCCGTCACTGAGTTCCCACGGTCCTGAAGGGGCCTCTTAATGTTAAAGTGGCGAGCCTCATGAAAACTTTATAATATAAAACAAAACATCTGTCTTACGCTACAAGGTTTTTTCTTGTAAACAAACAAAAGTCTTAATATTACTGACTCATACCAGTAGTGTGTGATACAGGGTCAATTTGAACTTTATTTAGCACTCCTTTATTACGAAGACATAATTAGGCTATTTTTAAGAGCATTGTTTACCGAGCTCACACCCATACAAACGAAGAAAACGTTTTACCACCCTTGCATGCTATCTGCCGAATCGATTGACACCAAAATCAATTAAATCGGATATTATTTAGGGGTATAATCCACGCGGGATGAGAATGGGATGGAAGCTTGTCAAAATCAATCGAAAACATATTTGAACGAGCGAGCGAAGTTCTCCGAGTCTACTGGAACAATCCGGCGTTTGTATGTATGAATGTTCGTTCGACGATAACTTGAGTAAATTTGGTCGGATCGTTATGAAATTTGGTAGGCGGATAAATGAAATTAAAAGAATTTTTAAGTTCGAACATGAACCAAATCGGTCGAGGTGTTGCCGAGATATCGGGTTGTTAAGTTTATATGGGGTCGCGAGTTCCCAGTTCGGGGCGAACCACTAGTTAATTTTACTTTGACAAGGTTGCATCGACGCGAGTTTGCTTACCGCGCGCGTCTCCTCCCATTCTCATCCCGCGCGCATTATAGCAAAAAGTTTTTTCCGTTTGTAAAAACTTTGTCAATCAAAAATATACTCTTACTCGCAAGTTTGCTTACCGCGCGCGTCTCAGTTCCAAAAGGTCGCATCCCATTCTCATCCCGCGGGCGTACCTAATAGCAGTAACAGACGCTCGAACCCGGGCCCTTAGCCTGTAACGCAATGGCGGGTCACTGGCATCCCGGCAGAAGGACAAAACCGGGCTCTCCTCGTTTTTCTCCTACAACCAGAGAACTAATCCTCTAGAATTAGAATCAAAATATTCTTTGCTGTACTACAAAAATATTAAAAGGACAGACAGCGTTAGCAAATCGTAATTGAAGTCGTCACCTGACAGCCCATTTTGGCACCATTGTGTTACAGGCTAAGGGCCCTGGAGCGATCGAACCAACGCACTGTGCGGTGCGCTGTTCACGCCACACGACCGTACCGAACCACAGATTCGATCACGAGATCCTTGGAGTTTCTTTACCATGCTTCTTCTCCAAGAACGATCAGAGCTAGTGAAGCTGGAGAAAAAAAAGTAGCTAGATACTTAGTATTAGATAGTAATAACTATCAGATTTATATACATTTTTTACTTTAGATAATATTTTGACGTTCAATGTAAATAATTTATTTATGGCATATTGAATAAAAACATTTGAATCTTGAATCTTGAATCTTGATTGCCCATTCGTATAGTATGCGTTCGATGTGCAAACGCTTCGAACCAACCGAACCGTAAATAATAATAATAATGCTACACACGATCGAATATGGTCCGACACCGCACCGAATTCGTGGTTCGGCCGCACCAGGTTCGAGCGTCTGTTCCTGCTATAACTGCAGAATGTAGACATCCCACTTCAAACCAGAATTACTGCTCTCCAGACATTCTGAGATACGAACACAAGGGCCGGCTCGCTATTCATTCAGACACGTCTTTAAATTCGCAAGTCTGCGGCTCGAGAAGTCGAGAGTGACTCAGTCCGCACCAAGTCTTATGAAAGAAGCATAAGGGTGCGTTTTTATGACACGAATTCGGAAGGCAAAGTTTTTTGTTCGAAAGTCCTTTATTGGCTTAATCTTATCTTTAGACAATATTGAGAAACTAATTTCAATATTTTTTTATTTTGGTTCAGTAGTTTGGATTTTACAACGTTTCAAAGATACGGCTTTATGACGTCACGCGACGGTCTGTGCATACTGTTGGCGGTCATAGGAACAAAACATTTTAGCGCATAAAAACAAAACTACTGGACCAAAATAAAAAATATTTAAATTAGTTTCTCAATATTGTCTAAAGATAAGATTAAGCCAATAACGGACTTCCGAACAAAAAACTTTGCCTTCCGAATTGTGTCACGTGGCGAACGCTCAGCCGGCTTACTCTCGGGAATCTCGCATTCGACACATCTCGAAGGGAATATCTCGGTTTGCGGCAAATGTCACATCTATTCTCACGGAGTCATCCAAAAATAAACAAATAAGGCACGAGATTTCTGCGAGATGTTTTCCTTTTTCGCTCGACATGACTCGATTGGTCGGGAGCAGTCAAGATCGAAATGACATGAGATTTTTCCTTCGAGATGTGTCGATTGCGAGATTTCCGAGAATTAGCCCTCTTGGCCCACGCGGTGCGGTGATATTATGGCAAAATAAACTTTATTAGTTAGCAGCAGAGAGGGTAGAAAACGCATGCGGTCTCCAAATAGGTTGGTCGATCGATTTAGCACAAATGCAAAGAGTAAACTGATGACGTTAAGTATTCAGTACAAATTCAAGATCATTTTTAACAGTCCGATGATGGATTATGCAAACTTAGCATTGATTTTAGACGATGCGCTCCGTACTTATTCTTTTAAAAAAATCTGCACAGTTGCTGGTCATCAACGGTTTATTTGCGGGAGAATATAAATAAAAATCTTTTTGTCGACAAAAATACGTGTTATTTAAGAAAAAATTTTTTTCAATTTCGATAAGAGCAATAATTTTCCCGCAAATTAACCTGTATTGACGACTAGCAACTGCGTTTTTTTTTACAGAATAAACACACTGTCATACATGGGAACATTGAACTCATCAATGCAATCCACTTTAATAACATAGTAACGTTCAATATTATGTTTTTGTTGCAGATTCTACGACGAATGCAAAAGAAGGTACAACATTAAGCTATGGAAAACGTTCACAGACTGCTTCAACTGCTTACCTGTGGCGGCGATAGGTAAGTGTCTTTTATATTCCAGTACATTCGGCGACACGCTAGGATAGCCCTTTTTAATCGATTGTCATACTTATTCCGCTCGCGATAAGAGCTACCATGCGGTATCCTGGCGTTTTGCTGACCGTACCAATATTATTATGAAGTAAAAACAGTGTTTTCAGGCCCTAAAATGTTGACGTTTCGCTGACCGTACCAATATTATTATGAAGTAAAAACAGTGTTTTCAGGCCCTAAAATGTTGACGTTTCGCTGACCGTACCAATATTATTATGAAGTAAAAACAGTGTTTTCAGGCCCTAAAATGTTGACGTTTCGCTGACCGTACCAATATTATTATGAAGTAAAAACAGTGTTTTCAGGCCCTAAAATGTTGACGTTTCGCTGACCGTACCAATATTATTATGAAGTAAAAACAGTGTTTTCAGGCCCTAAAATTTTGACGTTTCGCTGACCGTACCAATATTATTATGAAGTAAAAACAGTGTTTTCAGGCCCTAAAATGTTGACGTTTTGCTGACCGTACCAATATTATTATGAAGTAAAAACAGTGTTTTCAGGCCCTAAAATGTTGACGTTTCGCTGAAAGTACCAATATTATTATGAAGTAAAAACAGTGTTTTCAGGCCCTAAAATGTTGACGTTTCGCTGACCGTACCAATATTATTATGAAGTAAAAACAGTGTTTTCAGGCCCTAAAATGTCGACGTTTCGCTGACCGTACCAATATTATTATGAAGTAAAAACAGTGTTTTCTGGCCCTAAAATGTTGACGTTTCGCTGACCGTACCAATATCATTATGAAGTAAAAACAGTGTTTTCAGGCCCTAAAATGTAGCACCATCAACGTAAAGTACGATTCAATATGTTGGCCGTCTTTTTGGTGGTCGGTTGGAGCTCTGGCTCTGGTACGCCAGAGGTCTTGAGTTCAAAGCCCGATTCTAGCTACTAATACAGCCTACTTAATGTTCCGCTGTCGAATTAGAGTGCACCCTGTAGAAATAAAGGTTGTCTTACGAGGCATCTTACTTCTCCCACTCACAGGGAGACCAACGATAATCTTACTCCACACGACACAAGTACGAGAGTGTAAGGGCGAAGCCCCATTGGTGCGTTGCGTCGTCGTTGCGGACACGTTTGTATCTGTCCATTGCGAACACCGAACTAAATCCCATAGAATCCGCATTACGTATAAAATCACAATAAAAACTTGTTCCCACAGAAACAAAAGATATCAGCAATAGAACAATACGAAACATCATTTCGACCATACGTCTCACATTCGAATGTCAACCTTATTGCATTAGTGTACAGTGGACTACGAGTAAATAAGCTCCCAAAGGCAATTTGGGCATCTATTTTTCCAGACACATATCAGAGTTCTATGTTGTATCTAGTTTTATCCTTGATCGAAGATTGCGAAGGCTGAACTGAGACGCAGATGCGATGGCGTGTTACCCTCTTGCGTCGCGACGTCGTGCGTCGTCGCAACGCAGATGTGGCATACAATGCGTCGATCCGACGACGCAACGCAACGCACCAATGGGGCCTCGCCCTAACGAGTACATACATAAGTTGCATAGCTAAGTTGCCGGCTTTCTCTCCACTTGTTTCTTGTTTGTCGTCCCTAACTATATGCGCCGCGTCGCTGCGACGAGCTCTATATTTGGTTCCGTGCAATCTAGGTGGAGGCTCCACATTTCGCTTCACCGTGAAGCGAAATGTGTCAGTTCTGTGTATGCGAGCGCGAAACTGCTTTTGTCCATCGCTGGCTGTAGGATTCGGGTTGTTTTCTTTTGTCCTACCTGTGGAAGCCGAATAAGCCGAACATCAAAATTATGTACTCCATTTTATTTTCGTCCTTAGCGCGGGTGCAATTTAGATAACTATTTAATTTAAAACACCCCTGTCATGTTAGCTTAAAATTAGCATTTCGTCATTAACGGCTGAACCCATTTTGATAAAACATAATTATCTAAGAACACTCGCTAGACAACTTGCTATAAAACAAAAAAATATCC
The DNA here is from genome assembly GCA_949319315.1 of Zelleria hepariella. Taxonomy (NCBI): domain Eukaryota; kingdom Metazoa; phylum Arthropoda; class Insecta; order Lepidoptera; family Yponomeutidae; genus Zelleria; species Zelleria hepariella. The sequence goes on along the minus strand of OX439396.1, from coordinate 2,333,360 downwards.
TCCCCTAAATCCCCACCTCCAATATATCGTAACCTTGTCAGGATTTGTCCTTCAATTAATTTGTTTTTCCGTCGCGAGTTTCCAAAACATTGGTTAGTCCTTGACATCATTATTTATAATCCTGTTAACATTTAATTTCTGGTGTACAATAAAGTTCTCTATCTATCTATCTATCTATAGCGGTCCTTGGGGATCAATACATTAATGCGTTACTTTTTGTGATCCGTGACTTGGTATAATTTCGTCGACGTTTGGTGACAAACACCGCAACTAAATTAACTAGATTTCAGCCGAATAAGAAAACATGTAAATAAAAATCACGAAAGACAATAACACCATCGTAAAGTAATAAAAAACTACCTAGTATCAGTTGATATCATGGATGCAAAATCTGCGCGAATGGTTCGGACAAAGCACAGGCTCATTATTTCGTTTGGCGGCTTCGAAGGACGAGATATCCAAACTGATCGCCAACCTCCATTAGGAGATAGCACGCAAAGAAGAAAATATTAATTGAAAATTATTGCAAAAATTTACTTTTACGTCCGTGTTTTGGGGATGATCTATAAAGCATATTGTCCACTGAATTACTAAAGTAATATTTATCAGCCACTGTGGTAACCGGTGCATGTTAAGAATTCAGACCTTCGCTGTAAGACAGACATCATTTCGTAAAATTGTATTATGCTTGTCAGATAAGTGAACATGTACGAAACAAAGAAAAGTCCTATCGCAGTTTGTCAAAGATTATTTTGTAAACAAAAGTAAATATATTTATCAATAGGTAAGTTATTTATGTTATCAGTAGCTTTACTACCAAATGACTCACGTCTTTACTCTTTAGGCTCTATCTTTGCTCCCAGGCCTCGTGAATTTTTGTTTGCACCTGAATTACTCATTTTAGTATTGGTGTTTTTGCTTCATGTGCGATAAATTGATAATTGCTCTACTCTGTTAGTTATAACTCGCGTAATATAAGTTAGAGCTTCGTATGTATACCGATGGGTGTCGTTGATCAAACCAAAGATAATTTAATACTATGGTACTAACTACACCTAACTACGGATTGGACGGAGTTGGCGCAGGACTGGGAGAGCTGGGGTCTCTTGGTTTGGTTGCCGAGGCCAAGATCCACTTTGGGTCGCTGAGCCAGCCAGAATGAATGAACCTAGCTACATAGTTTTGTGCGATGAATGTTCAAAGGTGAGGGAGAAAAGGCATATACCCAGCAGTTCCATAGTTCCAGTATGTAGTCATAAATGATCGATGGCTCAATTTAGGTCCCTGGGTATTTCTAGATCGGTCTGACAAGCATGACACTTTGGGGATCTAGCCAGGTTGAGGGCTACACATTTCGGCATGCAATAACACTTTCTTTAGCTGATATAACCACATTCACTAACGGAAGTACTGATACGCCCATATTTCTTTAGCATTATCATCAATTTCATAATATTGTTACCGCGCAGCCCGTCGCTTCAATAAATCTAAATGACCTACGAAATGGCGATAACCACTTACTCATCTTTATTAGGTTTATCTTTACGACGCCATGACGCTCCACTGTTATGTACCTAGACCCAAATTTCTCATGCGTGATATAAGTTGGGTCACACAGCTCTAAGAGTGGTATTCTAGAACGCTACTTAAACTCAATTCAAACTAGAACGCTACTTAAACTCTGTTTAAACTCAGTTCAAACTAGAACGCTCCTTGAACTCTGTTTAAACTCAGTTTAAGTAGAGTTTAGTAGTATCGACTGTCGATAAAACAGTGCATGTTTTGATTTGAATATCCCTCCCTTCATATCAAAACATGCACTGTTTTATCGACAGTCTGAACTCTGTTTAAACTGAGTTTAAGTACCGTTCTAGAATACCACCCTAAGAGTCCATTAGGTAACAAGAAGTGTCAATAAATCCCTATGACCTAAATTCTCTGTAATAAAAAGCCGTAAAACCTACCCAAGTAACATTTTAGGTTGTAGAAAGGTTTTGAACAGGTTCTAGAACCTTTGTATGGAAATCTGCTCGTAAGTCTTATAACTCTCAATAAAGTTATATTAACCTTGTAATTACCTTCTGAGTGCCAAAAGGGCCCCGGTTTTAGAACCTTTCTGAGAGCTACAGCACAACCTATAGCTCAAATCCAGAACCTTTCGAACTACTTGCATAGAACCTAAATATAACCTTCACAACCTTAATTTAACGTTATTATAACCTTGCAAGACAACTTATAAGTTCTAAATTAGTCTTGGATGTAACTCTATGACAACTTAGAACCTTTTTGATGGATATGAATAAATACCTTTCCAGGACTTACAAGTTTTAAATAGCTTCTGTTTAAGATTTTTTACACAGATTCAAATACTTATTTACAATGGCGTCAATCCTTTTTCGTTCGGCCATCTTTGAAAATGGCTAGATAAGCAAAGTGTTTATAAAAATAATAAGTAGCTTGGTAAAGTCAGCAAATAATCAAAATATAGTGCGATTGGCACTTCATCGTGAAACTTTACGATAATAGTGCTGTATACAAGACGGGCCTTTCATAAGTTAAACATTTCGGATATTTTTTAATAAAATAAAATAAAATAAATTGGTGATCGGTGGTAAGTCACATCAGAAATCAAACTACTATTCATATGAAAAATATATATTATAAATCGTGTAGCGCATGGTATTTGATTACGCTTTATTTAATTAAATATTGGTTTTGTTTCGTTTTTTTTTTTCATTTTTTAATATTAAATATGGCTGACGTTAGGAAATTACTTGAAAGTATTATGTTTTTCCTTTTCAGAACTGTAACAGCTAAGAGCTCTTAAGGTTTTCCAAAATAAGAGCTGAAGGTAATCTCGCGGAGCTACCTCAAACGACAAGGCTGTTTTCAACGCTTCAAGGTTATTACCAGGAGTTGTCCAAGACTTACCAGTTGCGAAAACCACCACTGAGCTAAATTTGTTGCTTTTAAGTTTTGGTTGTAGGGGGACATGCGTTTGACCTTTGTTCAACAAACAGCTACAGGCTGCTCTAAGGGTGGTCACGAACTGAGATCAAAATTGAACTCTGTTTAAACTTAGTCTAAAGTGAGATCAATTTTGAACTAACTTTAAACTGAGTTCAAAATTGATCTCTGTTTATATTTAGTTTAGTGAGATCAATGGTATTACTGAGTTCAAAATTGATATTATTATTATTCGAATCGAATCGAATCGAATCAAATCGAATCGAATCAAATCGAATCGAATCGAAACGAAACGAAACGAAACAAAACGAGTCGAATCGAATCGAATCGAAACGAAACGAATCGAATCGAATCGAATCGAATCGGCTATTGCTAGATTCATGGAACACACGACAGCACGTCAGTTGTTGTAAAATCGCCCGTAACGTAACCGAGCAAAGTGCTAGCGTGTAAGGGTCGACGTGCTGTCGTGTGTACTGATTCAAGTATCAAAACTTTAACTGCCTATATCTCCTAAACGGCTAATGCTAGACCCATGTTTATGGTACTCAAAAAAAAAGGGTTCAACGAGCTCTACCTGATGAACGCAACAAAAATAATAAAAAGATGTATCAAAACTTTAACTGCCCATATCTCCTAAACGGCTAACGCTAGACCCATGTTCATGGTACTCTAAAAAAGGGGCTCGACGAGCTCTACCTGATGAAAGAAACAAAAATAACTAGTAGTTCGCCCCGAACTGTGAACTCGTGACCCCATATAAACTTAACAACCCTCGGCAACCCCTTGACCGATTTGGCTCATGTTCGAACTTAAAAATTCTTTTAATTTCATTTACCCGCCTACCAAATTTCATAATGATCCGACCGAATTTACTCAAGTAATCGTCGAACGAACATACATACAAACATACATACATACATACAAACATGCAAACGCCGGATTGTTCCAGTAGACTCGGAGAACTTCGGTCGCTTCGCTCGCTCGTTCAATAAAAAAGAAGTATCAAAACTTTAACTGCCCATATTTGAACGAGCGAGCGAAGTTCTCCGAGTCTACTGGAACAATCCGGCGTTTGTATGTATGTATGTATGTATGAATGTTCGTTCGACGATAACTTGAGTAAATGTAGTCGGATCGTCATGAAATTTGGTAGGCGGGTAAATGAGGCAAATCGTTCGAGGGGTTACTGAGATAGAGGGTCGCGAGTTCAAAGTTCGGGGCGAACCACTAGTATCTCCTAAACGGCCAATGCTAGACCCAAATTAGTAATTTAATTTAAATTGATTCGATTCGATTCGAATCGCATAGAATCGAATCAAATAAATATCAAATCAAATCAAATCCAATTCAATCGATGTATGTATGTATGTATGAATGTTCGTTCGACGATAACTTGAGTAAATTTAGTCGGATCGTCAGGTGGGCAGGTAAATAAGGTAAAGAGAATTTTTAAGTTCAAACATGAGCCAATTCGGTCGAGGGGTTGCTGAGATATGGGGTCGCGAGTTCAAAGTTCGGGGCGAACCACTAGTTAATAACATTTTATTATTTTTGTTGCTTTCATCAGGTAGAGCTCGTCGAACCCTTTTTTTGAGTACCATAAAAATGGGTCTAGCATTAGCCGTTTAGGAGATATGGGTAGTTAAAGTTTTGATACTTCTTTTTTATTTTTATTTTTTTCTTATGTCAGGTAGAGCTCGTCAAGCCCTTTTTTCAGAGTACCATAAACATGGGTCTAGCATTAGCCGTTTAGGAGTTATGGGCAGTTAAAGTTTTGATACTTATTTTTTACAAATTTTTAATAACTTTTTATTATTTTTGTTGCTTTTATCAGATAAAGCTCGTCAAGTCCTTTTTTTAAAGTACCATAAACATGGGTCTAGCATTAGCCGTTTCGGAGATATGAGCAGTTAAAATTTTGATACTTGAATCAGTATGAATCTAGCAATAGCTGATTCGATTCGATTCTATCCGTTTCGATTCGATTCGATTCGATTACATTCGATTCGATTCGATTCGATTAGATTCCGTTGGATTCGATTCGATTCGAATAATAATAATATCAATTTAGAACTCAGTTTAAAGTAAGTTCAAAATTGATCTCACTAAACTAAGTTTAAACATAGATCAATTTTGAACTCAGTTTAAAGTAAGTTCAAAATTGAGCTCACTTTAAACTAAGTTTAAACTGAGTTCAATTTGGATCTCAGTTTAAGTATCGTTCATGAATACCACCCTAAGGCCCGGTTTCTGAATTGAGAATTTCACTAACCAAATGCTTAAGTATCGTTCTGTCACATTCTTTTGTGTGACATCTGCAGTGACAGAACGATACTTAAGCATTTGGTTAGTGAAATTCTCAATTCAGAAACCGGGCCTAAGACTGGTATTCTAAAAGTATAAAAACACGTTTGTGGTATATGGTCCTCCCTTATTTTTCATTATTATTTGTTGTCGTATCCTCCATTATTAAACATACATTCTGTAAGAATTGGTATTTGTATTTTTTTTTGTGTGAAAAATGTTTTAATACTTTCCAAAAAAACCTTCACCAAAACATCTATTTCATAAAAAAAAACATATTAATTTAATGTGTACTTATTATCTTGAATACCCAGCCTTCCATTAGTGTCACTAAATGAAAAAAAAATGGCTTCATCGATTTAAAGGAACAGCTGAAAATTACAAAAAAATAAATAGCGAAATTGAACTGATACGAAGTTTACAGAGAACAGAAGTTTACAACTAGTAAATAATAAAAATAATAAAACTTACCGTTGTATTATTCATAACATTTTTACGCACTTTACGCTTAAAATTTCCACTCCTTTTTTTGTATCACCCTGTGTCGGTTCATTTTTCAAGACGCGTAATGCTTACAATGTATACCTATTCTTTGAAGTCGCGGAGACAACTGTCGGGTTTTGAGGATGCCTCTCAAGCTTTAAAATATTCCTGTAGGAATTGAATCATGCCTTCAGCTCAAAACAACAGCTTATTGGTTTTGTTTTTCACCACACAGTCCTAATTTGTTTGCCTAGGCAACTCTGATCTAACCTCAAAGTTGTAGGTAGGTTTTAGAAACTACTTATAAGTAATTTCAACTTTTCAAAACCTTATGGTAATATCAAGGTTAAAAATTTAACCTTTAGATCACACATAAGTTAAATGACAGCCTTTCCAGAACCTTATCAGTAGCTTACGACAACTATAAGATCCTGAGGCTGTAAGCTCTTGAAACACAAGTCATAATAACGTTAACGTTAACTCTTGTCAGCAACTTCAAGGTTTTAACAATAAACTATTAGTTTTAGGACTTAGTAATCATTCTCAAATACTAAATTCAACCAACTAGCAAATCATTAACCTTTGTACAACCCTTCTAAAACCTAGAGGCAATTTTTACAACCTAGGCCCAAATGAAATGTTACTTGGGTAGACATTAAGAGACCCCTTCAGGACCGTGAGAACTCGGCTATGGGCAAGCGCGTGAAACACTGTTTTCTATAGCTGTTTCACCCAGAGCGAGACGGGGCGCCGGAAAAGTGAGAGGCAATGCGGCTGTATGAGTCTACGTGTGTTCGTGTCCTTTCGCGAGTATGTAGTTGTAGTTATAACGTAATAGATCTATTTTCCCAATTTTTTTCGTAGTTCCGCTGCCATTTCTACATTTTATTAGCTATTTCAAAAAACTTTTTTTTCTGACAAGTACAATACATTATTGATGTTCCCAAGGTAGTTTGACTCCAATAGACAGTGTAATAATGTAAGTAAATAACAGCTGAAAGTAACACCCTTTTCGGCGCTAAAACGCATCGCTCTAATTTCTTTCAGGCAATTTTTTTTAGTATAAAAACTATTTGCAAACCTCCGTATTGGTCATCTACTGATATAAACCAAGTTTCAGAAAAATCCAGCCTGTAGTTTAGAAATTAAACCGGAACTAAGTTTGTATGGGAAAACGCTGCTTCAGGGCGTTCTTAAGGCTCGGGCATGAATACCGTGATGCTAAATTAATTTTGCAAGCGTTTGCCGGTCGCGCTTGGTCCGACCGATTAGATACCCGCTGTGCTGTTAAATATTCAATAAGTACTAGAGATCTAACCCAGCTGCCGTATATTGGTCGGTTATGTCCGATTTGTTACGTTCGGACGTTGTAATTTCACATTATGATTTTAGAAACCTCCAATTAAATATCTTAATCAATACGCCTTTTACATCTACGTAATGAGATGATTTACAGCGTCCAGTGGTACACACGACAGCACGTCAGAGTGTACACTTTTTTTGTAAAGTCGCCCGTAACGTAACCGAGTAGAGTGCTAGCGTGTAAGCGTCTACGTGCTGTCGTGTGTACCTTCACTCACTAAATGGGTGAAGTAAGTAACTATTCGGACGCTGCAATGCCTGGGGCATACATAAATAAAGATCTAAGACTTGATAATTACCCTCGTTTTTCTAGTTTTTCCTTGTGTTCCATAGGTTTTCCTATGTGGCACTTTTCATTACGCATCGATTCTAGCAGAAGGGGAAAACCGGAAAAATCAAGCTGTTTTGACGCATCAAAACGGGTAGGAAAACTAGGAAACGATCAGGGTATTGAGTAGGCGAGAACTTTGACCACGGAACATCAAATTGTTTTGACCAGTATTAGATGTGTCGTAAGAAATTCTCACGGTTCACTGATTTTACCTCACCGACCAAAAATCGTCAAGTTGCCACATCCATTGTCTACCTACTTGGCATAGTCTGCCTCTACAAAATCCAATTTCATCACTGCCATTTTCCTTTTCAGTGTTTTTCGCCTCTATTACACTGAGTCACGAGCAGTTGTTTCGCATCATTGCTTATCGATCGTCGATTGGCTCCCATTCACGTTCGATTTGTATTTTACATGCCAATAAAACTGCACCGTGGCAGGACTTTGATCCTCTTCTCCGTCCTGGGGCTAAAGTCTATACCGCAATGGCGTGTCGATAGGTTCCCAGTAGAAGGATAAAACCGGGATTTCGTCGTTTTTGACCAGCGAACTAATCCTCTAGAATCAGAATATTCTTGGAAACTTTTAATGATTCGCGATATTCACACATAATTTCTGTTCGAACCGCGTCGAATCGCAGTTAGTTTAGTAGGTAAATGAATTACGTTTATTAACCCGAAGTTTCGAATATTCTTTTCTGTACTAGAAAACATTAAAAGGACAGACAGCAATTAGGTGAAATACATCTCACAACTAGCGCCGCCAATGGAAAAAAAATCATATCTTTTTTTTGGATGCGTTTTAGCAAAAAACGCTCCTGCGATTCCTCAACGCGAGGCTTAACTATTTTTAGGACCTAAGGTTTGGATTCCAGATCCTAGAACTTAAGAAAACAATCGATTTTCGCCAAAAGTGGCCACTTTTGGCGAGAATCGATTGCATTCGTAGGAAATCCAATCCTGGAATCCAAACCTTAGGTCCTAAAAATAGTTAAGCCTCGCGTTGAGGAATCGCAGGAGCGTTTTTTGCTAAAAACGCATCCCAAAAAAAGATATGATTTTTTTTCCATTGGCGGCGCTAGTTGTGAGACGTATGGCGTCTTAAGCACTAGGAGCCTATCGAGGCACCATTGCGTTGCAGACTCAGGCCCCTGTTTCTGCTGGCACAAACTAGATGCAAGTGCGGAGAGATCGATAGACGTGGATTGGGTCTGAAGATGGTGCAATACAAGCTTGATTGACGTCGTCTTCAGATCGAATTGCTTTTAGTCACTGTAGACGTTATCGTTTATCTACTCATTTGTATTGGAGAGACAGAGTGGCTCGAATTCTCTTCATCCTAATACAATATATTAGATGCGGGGCGGTTGCGTTAGTTATGCGTACGTTTGATACGAATGGACAGTAATACACATAAGAGACATGGGACAAAGAAGCGGCATGGACGCCACGTCAGTTTGATGTCATTGCACTGTCATAAAAATTGTACAGAAGCGATGCAACGCAAATACACAAAGTATAAACGGTAAAAAATATACTAAAATTATAAAAAAATAAAAAACCAACTTCATTGGTGAAAAGGTAGACTGTTATTAAGCCACTGCACTTATTACGAGTGATCCGCTGGTGTGCGTTGAGGAGTTCTCCACTGTTCCCCATCGCCAAAATTCTTCATCAGATTCACCATTTGTGTATGGGACCACACGTAAAGGGTCATCATCGCCTGCCATCGCTTCTTTCGCTCCGAATTGGTGTTTATTGGTTAACGACCGAGATAGCAAGGTCGGCTCCTAAGTATACGCACAGTCGACGTGGACTATTTTCGATACAACCGTTACGATTATATTTATACTGCGTCTGTGCCGTATTGCGTGCGTACGCGATTCGTTGTTAGATCATTCATTTGGCTTGTCAAAGTTTGTAATTGGGGCGGGGTAGTGCACACTTTTCAATAATAGAAACTAATAACTTGCTTTATACTGAAACGTAAAGAAAAACATATTCTAGAAAACAAGAACCCCTGAGACTACGGTGGGGAACTGGCACTGATTTCTGTAATACAGATTCCTAGTCCCTCAGCAACAGAAGCTAACCTCTTGTCTTCGTGAACATCACCTAGTTAAAATACTTCTGTAACACTCTATCTGCCGATTTCTGAATTGAGAAATTCGCTAAGCAAATGGGTAAGTATCGTCCTATCTCTGCAGATTTCTCACAAAAGAGCGTGACAGAACGATATTAAGTATTTGCTTAGCAAAATTCTCAATTCAGAAACCGGGCCAATGTGTCACCTTTCACGCAAATAAACTTATTATTAAACAACCATTCAAAAGTATTTAGTCATTCATCCGAAAGTATTTATTTTGTTTCCACTCCTGTTATGTCTGTTTTAGCACAGGCATCCACTTTTCTTTCACAAATGATAAGTGGCATTCTGTCGCCGATTTATTTTAATTGACCTGCGGAGGTAGCATGACTTTTATCGAGAAGGATTTATCCAACAAAATGGCGGTTTATCAGCATTTTTGACGTCTATAGTGGGTTATATATCGTCGAGAGTGATATATAACCCACTATAGACGTCAAAAATGCTGATAAACCGCCATTTTGCTGGATAAATCCGCCTCGATAAAAGTCATGCTACGGGGGCTGATTTGTCTAATTGATTCGCCTATGTGATGTTATTATTTTATAGCCGAAGAAGACCGTTGGCCGAAGAAAACCGTTCCATATCGATTCTGCAGTTCATGGTGACGACAAGAGAAGTGCGGGGCATTGGTCCCTGGCATTAATTCTGGTCATCTTCTAGATTCCTCATGATTGAGGATCGCGTCGCGAACATGTTGTAATTTTTTTGAAGTCTAGGTCGGTCAGTAAAAGGACCGACAACGTCACATTGCAACACAGTTAAGGTGATATCGGACGGTTAATTTTTTGTTAATTTTTGTATTTCATCGCCGCATTCCGCATTTTTCACTCAAAGAAACAAAAGTGTCGAATGAATTAACTAGTGAACCGATCCAACAATGTTGGATATTAGCATTCGGCATCATACACACGCAATGAACGAAAAATGAACAGTCTGAACACAGATTGAACGTTCACTTCGGCCATTGATCACATACTAAACTTATTCCAAGTCGCACGACTTCATTCGTTGCCATATTGACAAAAAGAGATCTGATGAATGTTCATTTCTATGTCACTCCAGCTAAGTTGTCTGAACATGGAATGAAATAAGAACGAAGCATTCACTCTCGTGAGCATTCATTCAATTCGGAAGGCAAAGTTTTTTGTTCGAAAGTCCGTTATTAGCTTAATCTTATCTTTAGACAATATTGAGAAACTAATTTCAATATTTTTTATTTTGGTCCAGTAGTTTTGTTTTTATGCGCTAAAATGTTTTGTTCCTATGACCGCATTGACCGCCAACAGTATGCAGACCGTCGCGTGACGTCATAAAACCGTATCTTTGTAACGTTGTAAAATCCAAACTACTGAACCAAAATAAAAAATATTGAAATTAGTTTCTCAATATTGTCTAAAGATAAGATTAAGCCAATAACGGACTTTCAAACAAAAAACTTTGCCTTCCGAATTGAACCGTCTGATATCAACTTAAGGTGGGACGATAGCAAAGTGGGGGGAAATTCAAAATTTTCACAGTTTTTTACATTTTGTAGCTAAACTGAGCAATTTTTGTTCAGAGATTTTTCGTTCGCGGCAATAACATAGTATTCTTTTCATTATTGTAAACAAAATAACAACAATAATTCAGCCGATTATGTGTTCTGGTCTACGAAGCAGTGGCTCTGCCCAAAAAACTTGTTGATGACCAGAACACATAATCGGCTGAATTATTGTTGTTATTTTGTTTACAATAATGAAAAGAATACTATGTTATTGCCGCGAACGAAAAATCGCTGAACAAAAATAGCTCAGTTTAGCTACAAAATGTAATAAACTGCGAAAATTTTGAATTTCCCGCCATGCTGCTATCGTCAAACCTTAGCAGAAACTATTTTCAATTTTTTCCGCCAAACAATTTCATCTAAACACCTGTGTTGTTAGAACGGTCTCTATAGTTCACATGACACCGAGGCGCTGAGGTATTTTGCATAATTTTCTCTGCATTTTCCAAGTACAATGACTGGCTGTTAGCGTATGCAGTAGATTGCTGCGGCACTTTTTTAGGGATCTTGCACATGCAGTTTCTCTTTTTAGAATCTCTCCTGTGATTGATGTGCGTTGGACGATAGATTATGGGTTGCTCACATGCAATAGTGAATACTTTTTGTAGGCTATTTCTTTAAAATACTTAAAAATAATAATGTAATAAAATCAGAGCGCATCGCCAACAAACTGCTTTGCAGTGTGTGGCGAGATTGTATGCTATAAATAAGATTAATTTAATAATAATTGAAAAAACTTATCGTAAAAGTTTTGTTTGTTGCCTAGTTGATTATAATTACGAAGCTAGTTCTCATTTGAGATCTATTTGTGGGCTGAATAGACAGATGAATAAAGTAATTACTCGTGCAAGCATTGTTGCACTTGCAATGAACTTACATCTGTCGCAGGTGGTTAGCATTTGTGTACACTCGACAGCACATCAGACTGCACACTTCGTTGTAAAGTCGCCCCTAACGTAACGGAGGAGAGTGCTAACGTGTAAGCGTCGACGTGCTGTCGTGTGTACGACGAGACAAAGGCCCGATTTCTGAATTGAGAATTTCACTAACCAAATGCTTATGTATCGTCCTGTCTCTGCAGATGTCACACAAGAGAATGTGACAGAGCGATACTTAAGCATTTGGGTATTGAAATTCTCAATTCAGAAACCGGACCAAAGATATTTATTGATGAGTTAAGCAACCCCTTTAAGTGTCACAGGACCTTTATCAAACATCCTGTATACCACCCTGTCAGCTCAGAACCTGTCGGGCTTATTTGGCTCCGTAAGTATTGATTTGTCTTTCCTGCGGGCTAGACCGACTAAGCTGACAGCCAAACTGCCCCCTTAGCACGGTACCATTTTGCATACTCTCAACTGTCACCTTAGCCACTGTTCACTGTCACCTCAGTAGTGTTAAGTGGCTAAGGTGACAGTTGAGAGTAGGCAAAATGGTAGCGTGCTAAGGGGTTTTGGGCATTTTATTAAATGGGTCACCAACGGTTTGTTCCAAAGTAGAAATCTCGAAACAGCAGCCGCCGGTCATACGGGCGTCGTGTCAGTGACCGACCTCCGACCCACGATCTAAGGCTTTGACCAAATGGCCACTTTATCTACCCCTATCCTCCAAATCGCCATTACCATCCGAGTTTATTCTGAACCTAAGGGGCTTTCTACACGTCCTGTTTGGCATTCGGCAGGCTTCGTGCTCATTGCTGCTGAAAACAAACGTCGGACTATCTTGTGACATTGCATTATGGCATCTAACAACACATTTGATTTGATTACTTGTTTATTCAATCCGCGGGCTCCACACGTATTGACTTGTCTTTCCTGTGGGCTAGGCCGACTAAGCTGTCAGGATGGTATAAAAACTAACACAATGTCCCAGGCACTGCAGCGCCGAGGAGCGACGATACGTGGTCTCTTCACCCATCTAGTGTGAGTGAAGGTGCCACTGGACGCTGTATAAGTCAGCGTAGATGCAAAGGCCTTAATTTTATTCAATCCAGCTGTTTTAACTAATTTCATTGATTTGATTTAACAAGGGCTCTCAGTCCGCACTTGACTGTAATTCCAACGTTGGTAGCAAGTTCGCAACTAGCTACACTTCTATCAACTCTGCCAAGTCCCTTACGAATGCTACTGATGATGCCCTCCGAAGACGGCGACTTAAGAAGTTGTGGCATAGTGATGGGCACAAATTTTACATCATACGATACGAATAGTTGTGAAAATCCATCTAGTGGAAAAGAGCCCTAACGCATAAACACATCCGTGCGGCACTGCAGGGCTGCAAAGTTCGGGCATCGACCTCGCGGCGACGTCGCTTGCGGAACCGGCGCCTTATCACTATCACTGGCAAGGACGACCGTGTGCCGTGCGAGATTAGTGCATACTTTGTGCTGATAAGAACTGCTGCGAACATGATAGGGTTGCACCGTTTGCTTCACACACACACCACAATGCCTACAGACGTTGTCTCAGGCCCGGTTTCTGAGTTGAGAATTATACCAAGCAAACACTTAAATATCGTTCTGTCACGACCTTTTGTGAGAAATCCGCAGAGGCAGAACGATATTTAAGCACTCGCTTAGCGAATTTCTCAGATCAGAAACCGGCAGTCAGTCCCCTTAGCATGCATGCAGGCAACCATGACGACCGTGTACGCAGCCAGGACCGAGATTATTGCATGCTTAGTGCTGATGAGAATGCTGCGAATATGGCTGCATCGTTTGCTTCACACCACAGTGTCTACAAACGTTAACAGTCCTCTCTAGAGTCTAGTCTAAAGGGGCAGTGAACATAGCAATCGTCTCTCCAGGCTTTAGGGTCTTTCGCAAGGTCACAATGTGTAATAGCGTAACGAAACCGATCTGTCCATCGTGTAAACGTAAAGCCAACATTCCTCCCTAGCAGTGGTTCCTTTTTGTTGTCATCACATTGGTTGAGAAAGGCTAGGCAAATTGCGTAAAAGTACGAGTAACACTCTACGTTACGCCCTCTCGACCAATGACCAATGCCAATGCACAAAATTAAATGCTTGGCTTTTCGAGTACACACAACAGCACGTCGGCGCTTACACGCTAGCATACGTTAGGGGCGACTTTACAACAAAAGTGTACATTCTGACGTGATGTCGTGTATACGTGTAAGGAGAACTGAATGTTTTTTCTACGACTTTCATCCCATCAAAAACATCGAGAAATCTTAGGAAGGGAAACTATAGTATATTTCATTACAAGTGTGGAAAGGCTGTCATTGCAACGAGTTCCGACAAATGGCTACCCGAGCCGAGGCGCAGCCGAAGGCGAGGGTTGACAGTCGGAACAAGTTGCAATGACGGTTCCGCACGTGTACTGAACGACTATTTTTAATACAGTTGCGAAAAAATGAAGCAATTTAATAAAATAATAAAAACACAATAAACTCAACTAACTTGACATTTTTGACTTTTCCGGTAAAATGTTCTCCGAAGCATTTTGTGCAATTATACTGAGTTCCGGTGGTGTTAATTTAAAAAAACTAGGGTCGAAATTACTCATTTTGTGCAAAAAACAACTAAACTCGCGAAGAAAATTTCTGAAAAATCAAAATGGCGCCAACCGTAGAATATAAGCAGAGTTTTTTTTTTTCACCCATTCTGGTAGGCAAAGGCAACTATGCCCATACAGCCAAGTCTTCAGTAGAAGTTTTTTATTGATATGAAATGAAAATGAAATTTAATGAGATGAAATGAAATGAAACCTAACCAAACTCATTCAATCAAATCATTAAATCTGATATTGAAACAAATTAGTAGCTTCTTTTTAGAAATATACTTGCACAAATATATTTGCATGAATCATAAAAACTTTTTTAGTAAAAACTTCATGGTTGGTTTTACTTTTTAATAGACATTATTTTGACAGTTGGGAAAGAGAACGCACGAGTGCGGGAAAGGTAAAAAAAAAGCACGCGTGTGTAATAGCCCACATCCCGAACGCTATACGTCCCTGCAATACGCCACTTTTTGAGCAACTGTATTAAAAAATCTATTTCAGGGCGCTTCCGATGGAGATCCAAGTCACCATAGATCTTAGAGCAGAGGCGGCGTACGCGGAAATGTAGTCTTATCAAAGGCGAGGTCGCTCATGTTTGCAGCTAGAAATGTCACGAGGTGCTTTGTAAATGAGCTGCTTTACTGCAGATAAGAATAGGAAGACCTTACAGCTCTGTCTACATGATTTATGCCGCATCTAGGGTTTTCTAGCACCAGGTTGCGGAAGTGACTTGAAGATGCTGACACAATATTTACTTACGTACTTACTTGTACTTACGTACCTATCTAGTTTGTAATATGATACTTCTGTCGTAAATAATTTAAATTGCAGTTTTGTACTTCCATAAAAGAACCATGAGAAGCGACATGCTACGCCTGGATCTCTACACAGTATAAAACAAAGTCGCTTTCCGCGTCTGTCTGTATATCCGCTAACTCCTCATAACTACGCAACAGATTTTTTTGCTGTTTACACCATCGGTTAGATGTTTTCATGGACGGTTTATGAAATTGTTTTGCACTCGTGCGAAGCCGCGGCACGTTGCTAGTTAAATATAAAGACAATATTGTGGTTGTGTTGTAAGGGGATATTATACAATCACATGAATAGATCACAGAGAAATATGAATAGTGATAAAGTAAATGTTTTACGATTTCTAGATATAATTTAGTGATCTAGATGTAGGTCGAGTGCTTATTGTGCTTTCTAGCTCGGCCTGGGAAAAAGGATGAATGGGATTTACTTCTAGGGCTCTCACGATAGTAATTCGATCAGATCGAGTAGACAAGTTCTTTCGGTCTTTCTCGTTTATCTCGATTGCTAACTTTCACTACAATCTAGCGAGGGCCTAGACTTACTAAAGCGATTAAATAACAAAACGTCCAATTCTCAAAATGACTAATCCAATAAATTGAGTAACAATAAATTCTTGCTTTCCCAACCAAAAATAGTGCAACCTTTGGCTGGGAATCTGAAAAATAATATACGAAGATGTTGAGTTATGGTTTACACAGCATCTTCGCCCGTGATTGTAAAGCCGGATGCGGTAGTGAATGTCATGTCTTCAAAATTGGCAAGTTTAGTATCAACATCGGTATCGGATAATTAAAACCTAATAACCAACAACATGATCATGGCGTCCGAACCGCACGGAGGTCGTCAAAATGGCATAGAGCGGCCGCGCAGTCGTTAAACCGGTTCCGCGCTCGTCGCAGATGCTCTCGGTCCGCGTATGCGCAGACTTCCGGACCGCGGGATGACGAAAGCTGCGCGCGCGCAAGGACGGGGTGAAATGGAAAGTTAAGGTTAGGCTTCGGCTGAGATCGTGCGCCTCTAGAGATGCAGCGACAAGGCCTTCATTACGATTTGGCTTTTGCCCATACAAATGTAGTCCGGTGGTCGGAAGATGTGGACAAATGCGAATACAGCTAGATAATTTAGCCCACAGTACGAGTAGCAGAAGAACTAATTTCGAATGCATGGTGTCAGGATGTGATGCAAAACAAGATAAAAAGTTGATATCATAGCAAACGTAGCTTAGGGTCCATGGAACTCCGATTCAATTAAACGTCAGCGAGTGAACCAACCTACCCTTAGGTTTGGGCAGAAGTGGGTCGATGGCCTGCAAAACTGCATTTGAAATAACTTATTCAAATATTCCCACGAGTCATGTACATATTCAAAACAGTCTCGCCAAAACTAATAGACCCATCGTGTTAAAAGTTTGTCCCTGGAAGTTTAACTTGTAGGACATGACATGACATGACAGCATCCCAGTAATATTGAGGCCATTCACCGCGAGAACTTTTTGTGACTAAACCCACACGCGTTCAACATCAGCAGAAGCCTCTTTTTGCACGTGCTGGTCTTCTCGCGTTTAGCATAAAGGTTACATTTTAAAATGCCTCCAGCGTACACATTTAGTTTCGAAATAGAACAATGACCAGTGATGTAACAATCCTGTTCGCTTCTCTTACTTTTTTCGAGATGTGTTATAATGGTAATTGCAGTGATGAAATTAGTTTTTTTTTTTGCATAACACGCTTCCGCTTCATTTAGTCATAAGTCATACATAACTCACACAAGACGTAGAAGGTCCGAGAAATTGCTCAAACTGGAAGCACTTTACTCAGGATCTGGGTGTCAAGTCTGTCTGTAATCTTGGGGTCTTGATAGGTTCACAATAGTTAGGACTAAACCGGGTTTTCCTTGTTTTTAGCCTACATCCACCGAACTAATTCATTAGAATTAGAATATTCTTTATTGTACTAAAAACCAAATAAGGGCAGACAGTAATAGTAAATCTTTATCAAAGCCTACAACGCTGAACCCATGGAGACACAACTGCTTTAGGAGGCCCTGCCTGCACGGTATGTGGCTTATTTATCCTGATCGTGGGAACATGTCATGGTAACACACGTAGAACTCTCGAGTAGGGTTACACTTCAAAGCAAAAAGTTAAAAGTCAAAGCTACAAGCACTGTGTCACTAGGCCAGTAGTTTGATGACGGTTATACCAACGAACGAGTCAGACGAACAAATCTGAATTTAACGAGGCATTCTGTATCTTCTTTAGTAATTTGGT
Source organism: Zelleria hepariella (assembly GCA_949319315.1). Lineage (NCBI taxonomy): Eukaryota > Metazoa > Arthropoda > Insecta > Lepidoptera > Yponomeutidae > Zelleria > Zelleria hepariella. The sequence continues at coordinate 2,315,611 of OX439396.1, read as the reverse complement.
TTGACCGAGATTGTTTAATTTATTGAACATTCATCGAGATTGCTTCTGTAATACATCAATAGAATCTCGAGCCAGTTCTTAGAAACGTACCTTCGCGAAGGCCATTCTTTCCGAATTGGCTTCCTTCTACAGAATATCAAATAAAAGTTGCTCCGACGAGGCTACCCTTCCTACTTCGGAGCAGAATAGGAGGGAATTGAGTAGGCGAGTCTGTGATCTTAGTTTCTGAAACACTCTCAACATGCAGATTTGCTACCGTACCGATACCTATCTATGAGTTTTCAAATAAGAGATGACCGTCATAACATCTAAGTCATTCTAACCAATCAATCTCAAGACTTGAGTTGCGACCAAGCAAGCTACACAGTACCAACGCTGCACTGAATAGAGAACGTTTGCATCTGCGTAATGAATGAGATGATTTATACTAGCGTCCAGGCACCTTTTGCAGTGCCTGGGGCATGTTTGGATGGAGTAGGCTTGCCCAGCACCTATACCATCCTCTCAGCGAGAAATTAAATTAAATCCCACATCAATATTACCCGACATGTTACACATGGCACAGACTCCTGTAGCAGAATATCTAGGTCAAGTGCCATTATTTTCCGGACGGATGAACAATACAGTGACTGTCGCGTCGTATCGTATCCCCGCCTAAACACGTTGTATTGGATTATGTGATGATTCTCACATAATGGCAATGTTATTCGATCACTTTATTGGAGATTTGTTATTCAGGTTAAGTGACCACATGAAGCATTAAAAGTTATTAGCTGCCCTAGTAGTAGACCTTGCTCTGATTGGAATCATAACATCATGGCATATTGTTAGAATCAAGTTTACTAATCTTGGTACTGTGATTGAAAATATTGGCAAGAAATAACTAAATCAGAGAATTATAATAGTTACTTATCTATCAGACGGTACCAGGGTTTGCCTACTTGTCTGGAAGAGATAGCTTTTAGCTATAAGGTCGCCATTTGTACAAAATTTTGTTGTAAAAGTGGTCTGTAATATTCTTTCAGTCGTGCAATAAAGAGTTCTCTATCTATCTATCTATCTTGCTTACCTTATTGTTAGGCAACTGGCGTAGATCACACACCAATGCGTTCGGTCCCTCGAGGTTATGGATGCTATTTATTATTTCCGAAACGTTTTTAAACGGTATTTAAATTGTCGATCATGTTACTTCCTCATGGATCAGCCGCCTAAGCCGGAACTGTGAAATTCGAAAATAGGTGACCGCACCTCGTTGCGCTTTACTCGTGACCTACACCCTGATATTGTCGATTATGAAACAACACGTCGCAAAGAACTGTATCAGCCAGCCGCGTTAACATAAAATGTGCAAATGTATGATGCTGCTCGTATCAATCGCGTTTCGCTTGAGCACTGACACAAAATAATAAGGTACCAAAAGCTCACTGGTTTCGTAAGCACTGTACGTTGTCATCCCTTAGCACCTGATGATACATTTCGTCCACAGTTTGCTTGAATTTATGAATAAATACTCAAGCATTCTTCTACTCAAATCTTTATTTGAGGATGTACTTTTCAAAAGTTGACTATTCCACTTGTGACCAAAGCGGCTTTTATATTTTTTTCGAATCCTAATTCCAAAAACAAATTTCTCATTTTCTGAAAAAAATAGGAAAAGTGGAAAAATCAACTTTTGAAAAGTACCTACCTCCTCATTTCAGTATGTGACGAGTTTCTCATAATGTCCAATCCTGTTTCAATATAATTCAATTTTGTCTGCCACTCATCGTAGTGTACGACCGAAGGTCTGAAGTGTTTCTTCTGTTCTGAATGGATCAACTTCGGTTTCGTGTTTTATATCGAGATAGCCTCGAGTATCGAACGCTACTTTTAAGTGTATTATGTCTTGTTGACCTTTGTAATTGATGAGCCGTGGCGGCGAGTTACCAAAATTAAGCTGAAACATGGTCACTTCATGATTGGCCTCGAAAACCGGATACTTAACTAAATTGAAAGTCCAACCCACCATCAGCAGCAACTTCCTCCTGTGTTTTGTATTTTTAGAACAAAAACCCTTCGTTTCAGGTTTTCGCTGAAGATTTACTTTCTTAGGCAATTTATTGAAAACTTGTGTCTAAAAATAGCAATACCCAGAGAAGACCGTTCCAATCCAATGTTAATTGAACCGGTATTGATTCCCGAAGTCTGGATGTTTATTTTAATTAGGAAACTTCTGAATATAGGCTTATATCACGTAGATCCACAGTTTGATCTCTATTATTTCGTGTCGTAATGATTCTACACTGAGTTGGGAGAAACTATTTAAAACAAGCTCTATTTTCTTTGCAAATATGTATGGACGTATCACAGTGGGTTTTGTTTTCGACGTTTATTTATGTATCGAAGAAAGGTAGGTACGCCAACGAATTTACTAAGTGGATCAAAGCAGAAAAACCCTGAAAATCAGAAGCCCCTTTTTAGAATTTATATTTATAAGTTAGCTACCCGAATTGAAATACTCTGAATTGATCCGATCCTTGAACTCAAGCAGAAAATGTGTTGATTAATTTTCACCAAAAGTTCACCTGTTAGCAACTAAGTTAGGTTAGGTTTTGTTCCTTGGTCCTGAGTTTCCCAACTCGTGTCACCTTTCAAATTGTTTTATTGTCCGGAACATTTGGAAACATCCATGTATATTTCCGAACTTTTCATTGTCTTTCACCTTTTTAAGATTCTAATAGACTAGTGAAACGTTGACGCCACTTCACTGATGGTATATTAATTTTAGATGCTACATTATGTAGTTTTATTGACGCACTTATGCCGCTAGGGATAAGAGCTACTATCGCGTTGTTACAACCATGGAGTCAACAATCCGTCACTCCCGAGTATCGAAGCCATAAAACCTACACATTGCTACCTTGAACTTCACATCGTAAACACACCCGCACGGCCTTTAGGGATGTAATGGCATGGCACTTATGTAATGCGCAGTAATGACCGGGCAAGCCCTGTGTGCCCAAGCCCCTAACGACACACACAATACATGGGAAGTCACAGAGGCTAAATAGAGGCTCGTCTTCACTTACAAGCAGTTGTATCTAGCCAGTAAAGCCACGCAATAAAGTGCTTGTTAGGTATGCACCCTCCTCCGTCGCCATTTACTTATGTTCTATGGGTAGCTGAAGTTTCTCCTTCCGCCCTAGATTTGACTGAACAGGGTGTAGTTTTGGTCAGTTTAGGAATGAAAAAGACCCTTAGGATAAACTTAGTAATAAAGTCACCCACCACCCCTCAGCTGGTGAATGCAACTGACGAACCAACACCAAAAATAACAAACTCCAAAAAAACTTTTGTATGGCACTTTGGCCCTTGACTATGAATAAAGGAAGACGGGCTATAAAGCTTTCGTTCTGGAACAAGCACTTAGGTATTGCCTTTTCTTGATCTATGAAATTGATAAGGAGCCAAGTTACTTTAGCTTTTCTCCTTTATTGGGGTCGGTCTCTTAGATAGGAAGCCGAGAGCGTCTTGTCGCAGAGTAAATTCACGCAATTTATGACTTCCAATTTAAAAGTTTTCCGCCATTCTGGTTTCTGTTATCGCGGTAGACGATCACCTGGCACCTGTCAGCTTCGAAAACAACAGCTGTTGAGCTCAAAGATCGCCAAGTAAACATCCTACCTTAACTGACTTGATGTATTTCTGTTCGATGGAGGAGATTCTTTATACTAGACCACGAGTCTTAAGACGACGCAGTGTAGAGAATGATGTACCGGCAATCTAAAGAAATTTGCTGGAGGCGAATCGAGGATAAAAATTGTGACAAGCCCTGGAGGCTAGCAGTCGTTATCTATCAGACTCAAGATGATGCCTATCACACACTCGGATAGAATTCACGCGGAACGTCATACTCATTTCACCGCAGTAATTTCACAAGTGGCACTACATTACAGCTATAAGTATTGTCGTAAAGGCGGTCATCAAGCGTTATGCACGTTATCTGTTCCACGTTAGAAGACTCCATAGTGCAGCAGCAGATTTCACACTCTATCACCATCATAATATCGCAGGTTCTTCACCAGCGGGATCTATATCACCGCTTATAATATTGTCCAATCGTCGGTCATCAGATGCTGTTTGAACCGAAACCACGGTCTTGGGACGTTTTGCGTGTTCTCTATTGCTCGTTCCAAGACTCTCAACAGTGCAGCAGCTGTTTGTGCGGGTGCTAATAATTAATTAGAGCGGCTCCCTCGTCCGCGCACGTCAGCGGTTCAAGGTCCCAGGAGTTCAACAACGTCTGCAATTGGCTATTTCCGTACTGCACGTGCTGTCCACGTGACGTCACGTGTCGCTCGATGGCCTTTACGTGAAATTCGGCCAAATGTCGATTCGCTTTTGCCTTTGCTTTCTGTCGCTCTCGCTGCGAGATCCGTTGTTAGTTTTTAGATGCCTCTTTGTTTCATCTTTGTTCGGATTTCGTCAGTTGGCTCAGCGAGGTTTACAGCTCGTCATAGGTTTCTATATCTGAACCTATCTATTTAAATTAAAAGAGTAGGAGAGACTATCTAACTCGATATGTCGGTCTTGTTGCTAGGCATCACGTAGATCTTCATCATGAGAATAGCCTGTTTTTATTTAGTTACTGAAGATTTATCGTTGTTGTATCGTCATTTCCTATCTTTCCTAGGATCCGATAATGTTCACGATGGATTTGACATGTAATTTGTCAAAATTTCCGTTTACATAATCCTCAAGGTTCCCGGTTTTGGCAAGATTTCGTGTTGTTATTTACTTTAGTGTTTTGATAGAGTTTATTTCGTCGTTTGATGTTCCATCAACGTCATCGAATGCTGAGTGATTCATAGACTTACTCCGTCTTATTTCAGTTGAAGACATTTCGGCTAAGATGAGCTACTCTTCACGCCTTCTCTTCTCGAAAAGGCCTATACCCAACAGTGGGCAAATGTGGGCTGAAAATGAAAATGATGATGATGATGAGCTACTCGGCCTTTTTTCATACAATATCTCTACGCTTGTAGACAAAATTCAAGGCAACGTGTTAATCCTTTGATCACGTATCCTGTTTGGAACTAGATAACTAAATATGTGGTTCAAATCATCTCTCGCAATTCTATTTCATAAACTGGACCAGTGGAAAGCCAAAGGCCACCCACGTCATCATTTAGCCAGCCTAGCAACACATTTAGGTCTCCGCAAACGTACCGCAGCTCTCCATTAGCCTGTGCTTTACGACCACTAGTTAGGGTAAGCCCGTATCGTGTCGTGAAGAAAAACGACCTAGCAACAGGGACCTGAGTCTGTAACACAATGGTGCCTCGATAGGCTCCTAGCTGTGGGCTTCAATTACGATTTATTAATGCTGTCTGTCCTTTTAATGTTTTCTAGTACAGCAAAGAATATTCTGATTCAAATTCTAGAGATTTGGTTTGCTGGTTGTAAGAGAAAAACGAGGAAAACCCGGTTTGTCATTCTACTTGGAACCTTTTGACACGCCATTGCGTTACAGACAGCGACTAGCAAAAGAGCTGCAATTGATGTCACGATTCGAGCTAAGTAAATCCGTGCAATCGAATTATTTCTACTCCATCCAAGAAAATAGATTCACATTGTTAACACATCTGCTGGCGTAGCATGAGCGGTCATATAGAGGTTCATAGTTCGATACTCCTATAATAATATAACTTATATCTCTATGTCGATCAAAATAGTGGGAGAGAGATGTCGTATCGTAAGATATCGAGATATTGCGCTCATTACTGAGCTTTGCTCGGAAAAAATGCATTTTAACTATTTAATTACCTACTTGCAATTCTAATCACCCCGTTTTACGTTACCTTACCTATCGTGTTCAAAACCCCTTCCAACAACTGGTTTGCAAGCCCACTCCTTAAATAGAGCGCACTTCGCTCCACTTTGCCCCAAAAGGTGAAACTAGTACACGCCAGGCTGGTTAGCAACAATCCGCAAGCACATTTCGCTCCCGACGGCACAGTGGATGCTAGTAGTTTATTTGCAAACCGTGCTTTACACCTACGGGCTTCGCATCTCTATACGACAGCTTTTCACACTTTGACGCATGTCGTGATATACGGCAGTGTGACTCTTAGCATAGCAAGATTTGTATGATACAGACTTTAGAAAGCTCACACAGTGACGCATTGTTGTGCGTCAGTCAGTGCGGCACTGGTACAGTCGGCCACACGCTAGGATACCCCTCTTTGTTCGATCGGCGCCCTTATGAGTGCGAGTAAAGCCAGCAAAATTTACGATTTCACCCGCGCGTCTCGCAAACCACCCCCTCACAGAAAGCGGGTCGGCGCGTCTCGCTCGCGTAAATAGCTCGATGTCACGATGCTTGCGCGCGCATAGTTAACTGTTAAATAATACTCTTCACTATACTGGCACATTTAGAACTTTTGTGATTTAAGAGCACGAAGGGGAAGATACATTTTTGTTGTACTGGTAATTCTAGACCACTTTTTCGAAATAAGCGAAAATTAAAAGTCTTCTCTGTTACAAACTAGCTTTTTTCCTAAATACCTAAATGTCAGAACAAAAGTTATTTATAATGACCAGTACAAAAAACCCTTCAGCATTAAAACCATGAAAAACAGCGTATAATATGACTATGAACGTACCTTATAAAATGTTTAAGGAATAAAAAAAAAATTCAGGAATAAAAGCATTGGAAAAATATCAACGAGGAATACCTAAATAATATTATTATATATACCCTATATACAATGTACATACTGTGTAGACCATGAATTATTATCGTGTACCGGTAAGACCCCAGTCCGTCTTTGGGACCATTCCATTTTTCCCCACCAGAGTTCCCCCACTGGTGGTGGAAAAAGGAATCGCATAAAAAAATACATTTTCCCCCGCTGGCCACCCCACTGAGTGGCTGGTGGGGGAAAATGGATTTTTTATTCCTTTTTCCCCACCAGCTATTTATAGACAAGATTATAATTGGCGAAGCTGACTCATTACAATGATGCAGTCACTGTAGCCTAGCCTAATTTTATAATTAATCGGCATAAATAAAACTAATTTGTTAACTTTACTAATTTGTTTATTTGTATTAAAAAAAATGTACTTGGCCGCCGGATAAAGACAAAAAAAGAGGCTAAATTCACAAAGCGTGATGTAGTTCTGCATTTTTGATATGTCATATGGGTCTGTTAGGGTAGTGTGAGTAAACATTTACAACTAAGAAAAACTTGTGGAAACTGAGAAAATCGAGAAAACCATCGAAATTTTGGGACTTTTTTTAACTAGGGCCAAAACTATGCATTTTTTGCGAACAATGTTTTTTAAACACATAAACTGTATTAAATTACCTACAATTTGAGCCTAATTTCAGCTCTATTGACACCATAGAAGACAAGCTATGGCTCTTAGAAAATGACCTAATATCCCCAAACATTGAAATTTTCAAGTTTTACGAGCTGATTTCGTAAAATATTGGAAAAACTACTTATCCAACGAAGAAAAGTTACTGAAAATACCTTTTGGAAGATATAATAAGCTTTTATTACAGCCCAAAACCAACTCTGTGTGACTAACAGTTCACTCACAATCTCAAAAAAACGAAAAGAAGGTAAAATGGGTTACAGAGGCAAAAGATTCAATGTATACTTGGTTCTTAGAAATTAGACCGGGATGTAGTTCTGCATTTTTGGTATGTTATATGGGTCTGTTAGAGTAGTTTGAATTCAAATTTTCAACTTCGAAAAACTTGTAGAAATTGAGAAAATCGAGAAAAACTTCGATATTTTGGGACTATTTTCACTATTTGCTCTGCTGGGCCAAAATTATGCATTTTTTGCAAAAGATGTTTTCTAACTGTATTAAATTATCTACAATTTGAATCTAATTGCAGCTCTATTGACCCTATAGGAGCTAAGCTATGATACGTCAAAGACGACCAATTATTCTCGACAATTGAATTTTTCACGTTTTACTCACTGATTTCACGAAATATTGGCAAAACCACTTGCTCTATGAAAGGTTACTGAAAATATTTTGTAATACATTTATTTAGCCCAAATTTAAGTCTGTGAGACTAACAGTTCACTCACAATCCAAATCCACACACAACAACGACAAAAGAAAGAAGTACGATCTACAAGTCTTTTTGCTATGGACGGAGAGGTTATATTACTTTTGGGGTAAATATTGTTGCAAATGACCTCCCCTAATGCCCTTTATAAGATCCCGGTCTAATTTCCAATAACCCTGTATACATTGAGTCTTTTGCCTCTGTAACCCATTTTACCGTCTTTTCGTTTTTTTTGAGATTGTGAGTGAACTGTTAGTCTCACAGACTTCGTTTTGGGCTTTAATAAAAACAAAATAAATGTATTATAAAATATTTTCAGCAACGTTTCTTAGAGCAAGTGGTTTTGCCAATATTTCGCGAAATAAGTGAGTAAAACGTGAAATTTTCAATTTTCGAGAAAAATTGGTCATCTTTGACGTGTCATAGCTTGGCTTTTTTGGGGACAATAGAGCTGCAATTAGGCTCAAATTGTAGATAATTTATAAGTGTAGAAAACATCTTTTGCAAAAAATGCATAGTTTTGGCCCTGCAGAGCAAATAGTGAAAAAGTCCCAAAATTTCGAAGTTTTTCTCGATTTTCTAAGTTTTACAAGTTTTTCGAAGTTGCAAATTTTAATTCAAACTACTCTAACAGACCCATATAACATAACAAAAATACAGAACTACATCCCGGTCTAATTACCAAGAACCCTGTATACATTGAGTCTTTTGCTTCTGTAACTCATTTTACCTTCTTTTCGTTTTTTTGAGATTGTGAGTGAACTGTTAGTCACACAGACTTGGTTTTGGGCTTTAATAAAAGCTTATTAAATCTTCTACAAGGTATTTTCAGTAACTTTTCTTCGTAGGATAAGAGGTTTTTCCAATATTTTACGAAATCAGCTCGTAAAACTTGAAAATTTCAATGTTTGGGGAAATTATGTCATTGTCGAAGAGCCATAGCTTGTCTTCTATGGTGTCAATAGAGCTGAAATTAGGCTCTAATTGTAGGTAATTTAATACAGTTTATGTGTGTAAAAAACATCGTTTGCAAAAAAATCATAATTTTGGCCCTAGAGAGCAAATAGTGAAAATAGTCCCAAAATTTCGATGTTTTACTCGATTTTCTCAGTTTCCACAAGTTTTTCGAAGTTGCAAATTTTAACTCACACTACCCTAACAGACCCATATAATAGACCTCGTGAATTTCTAATGCAGATCCTACCGACAGATGATTTTAAGCCGATCCGCAATGTTTTTTGTCCGAATCGACGAAAATAAATGAAAATCGATTGAAATAAAATTTCTTCCAACTCCAATTTTTCGACTTTGATCGCAAATTACTGGAACTTGGACTTTTAGTCCCATAAAGTGACAGGTTTTTTGTATTATTCTAAAGAATGAGGCTTTGGGAAAGTTTTTGAAATCAATAAAAAGTCCTTCAGACCTCTACTTATTTTTTTCCCCATACTGATGATGTTTTCTTGAAAACAAAATTTTTGGACTTTGGATCAAAATTCCGGTATCTTCTAAAAGTCCATAGCTGATCATTATTTTTTTGGTGATAGATAATTTATCTGAGACTCTAAAGAATAAAAAAAAATGCTGAAAAGACGAAAGAAAAAAAAGTTAAAAAATAAAATCGAATGCTAGGTAATTTATTTCAAAAAAACCTTAAAAGCCTCATAACTTCTAAACGACAAAAAATGGCTGAACATACATGGGGGTGATTCGGGTAGCCCTCGGTGTCAGCTATCTAGATTTTCTCGCTTGACGTCTATGTTTGGGCCACCCTGTATATTTTTAAATACAAATAAACAAATTAGTAGGTAAAGTTAACAAATTAGTTTTATTTATGCCGATTAATTATAAAATTAGGCTAGGCTACAGTGACTGCATCATTGTAATGAGTCGGCCTCGCCAATGTCTTGTCTATAAATATCTGGTGGGGGAAAATGGAATAAAAATTCCAATTTCCCCACCAGCCACTCAGTGGGGTGGGCCAGTGGGGAAAAATGGAATATTTTTTGTGCAATTCCATTTTTTCCCACCAGTGGGGGAACTCTAGGGGGGGAAAATGGAATAGTCTCGTCTTTGCACCCAGCTTTGCACCTAGCGGGGTGACTTTGCACCACAATCCGAATAATCTTCAAATGGTAATAAAAGAATATGTTTTTATTGTTATCTTTGAATTGTGACTGTAATGAAAACATATCAGTGGGTTGTGAAGTTTATAGGTCGCTTATTGCTAAACGAACACTTGAGTCGTTTGTTATTTTTATTTCCCATTTTGGCGTAAAACAAACAGGCCCGGTTTCTGAGTTGAGAATTTTAATAAGCACATACTTTACGTATCGCTCTGTCACGCTCTTTTCTGAGAAATCTGCAGAGACAGGACGATACTTACCCATTTGCTTAGCAAAATTCTCAACTCAGAAACCGGGCCACAGTCTCTTTATTACGCAATAATAATACGACACTATAAATATATCTTACATTTAGGTTTATTGATTACTAAAACTTAATTAATAAGTCTAAACAGCTAACGATATTTTTACAAGAAAAACAATATAAATAACTAGCTTTTGCCCGCGACTTAGTCCGCGCAGACTTAGTTTTTTTCTCGTGAGTTTTTCCGTTGTTTTAATAGTTATTCTGCTATTCGGGGCAGAGAGAAATCCAACAAAACTAAAATCATAAAAATCGGTCCACCCGTTCTCGAGTTATAAATGGTGTAACTAACACGACTTTGTTTCAAATATTAAGATTAATTACGGGTCGCGGACGGAGCGCCGGCAGGCATAGACCACTCGTCTCAACAGAGCGCTCGTGACTGAGGCGATCAGCGAACAACGAAACAAAGAATAGGTCAAAAAGCGCGTGCGACGGAGAGGGCATACACAAAATCTGTCTAGAATAACTTGACGCCTGCGCCATTTCTTTGATATTTAATTTAAATAAATATCTGTATGACACCAAAAAATGTTCTCCCCCCTACTGACGTGTTAATCACTGTATTATTTAATTCAAGGTGGTCTGGTTGCAATATCATTATTTTAGGCATTGAAAAAAGCAAAAAATCGAAAAACTAGAGGTAACTTCGTGATTTTTTTCTATCGAGTCAACTTTTAGCAATTAGGTATTCGTCCCACATGCTGATCAAGTATATAGCCTAGAATCTATAGTATTTTTGTGAATTCGACAAACAATCTCAAACATTGCGAATTTTTAATTTGAAGTGCGTTCACTTAGCTTTACCCCCGCTCTTATGCCGCGCGCGGTAAGAGCTGCCATGGGGTATCTGTGACCGTACAAATCCTTGCTAAAAGACGCACTGACATATGCCGCAACGATATTAGTCAAAGTGGAGCCTTACCCCCAGTTTCTGAACGAGTGGTAGAATGCTACAGGTGATTAATTGAAGATTATTCAAAATAGTGACAAGTGATTGCGTAAAATTAACGTGATTGTTACATTTGATCGCTCTTCGGGAGATCGGGTGTCTCGAGATGCAGGTAGGTAACTTTTGTAAGGAGTGGAGCGTCAGGGAAGGTGTAGAGATGCGATGCGGTCTGTGAAGCTCCGTATTGGCACCATCGCCATCTTGCGGCAGGATTCCTCATCTCCTCAGTCAGGTTATGATTATTCTACTGCTCTTTTCGTATACTTTGCCTTCGGTCGCCGTCGGAAAACTGCAATAACCGTTATCGCCCCATTGTTTTGTAACGTACGTACATACGACAGCACGTGAGACTGTACACTTTTGTTGTAAACTCGCCCGTAACGTAACCGAGTAGAGTGCTAGCGTGTAAGGGTCGACGTGCTGTCGTGTGTACGTACCGAATTATCGATCGATCGCCCCGCGAAAGGTTTTGTTTTGTCCCGGCTCCGGTGTCCACTTGATGTAGAGACAGACAGAGCTCTGAAACAAGGACAGATATTCAGTCCGCTGCGGTTTTCTTCTATCTCAGTGTTTTCCAACCTGAGGTCGTTTCCCAGGGGGTCCTTCCTCTTTGGACAAAATAAACCTACCAACGTTTTCGGTATGGATTCCTTCAACTCATTATCCAAGAAAGATATAAGGCTGGAGGAAACCTGGAAGGCCCAATATATCATGGCTGGAGAACTTACGCCTATTGTGGTGACGGACAGGCATCGCTAGCGACAGTAATAGAATAAATAGAAACTGTAGTGATCAATATGTCTAAAACTACTGCTACTGAACTCTAAGTTTCAGATTACCAACACCGAATAGAGCGCGGTCGTTGTCGCCAATACAACGCACGAGGAAGTCGACTGGCTATTTAGTGACAGTTGTGGTAGTCATTGTTTATCGAATACGCTATTGTGTTACCTTTATGATGATTTCCAAGGTGACTGGACTTCTTGCGTCAAGTTTGGCCATTATTGGATGATGCAATAGATAGATTGCTGAATGAAACCACTTGCCAAAGGTAAAGGAAGAAACCCGCTGTTAGTCGACTTTAATTTTCCTATGCATTAGGCGGCGTAGATGGCTCCACACGTATTGACTTGTCTTTCCCTTGGGCTAGGCCGGCTAAGCTGTCAGGATGGTATAGGTGCTGGGCAAACCTACTCCATCAAGAACAATGTCCCAGGCACTGCAGCGCCGAGTGGTCTCTTCATCCATCTAGTGTGAGTGAAGGTGCCACTGGACGCTGTATAAATCATCTCATTACGTAGATGCAAAGGCTTTAGTTTAGGCTGACTAATGTTTATAATGTCGAATCTACTTGAAATGTTGGTAACTATTTCTTGGACACTTTTGTACATGCAAGTAAGTGCATTATGTAAAACAAGGTGTGCTTAAGTATCTCACTTCAGAAGTAAGGCCAGTAAGGTATAACTTGTGCTATAATAAATAACATTCACAGTCTTTATAACGAACGGCGGCGCCTCACTCAAAACAAAACTAATCCCACTCAGGCAGCTCCGAGACTAGGCTATTAAAAGTTTTCCACGGAACAGTACCGTACCGTGGCTGGGTTTCCTCCACATTTGCGGGAAATTGCTTCCGCAGGCCGCTATAAATAGACCCCGCCGCACTTTCTCGAGCCTCCCTTGACGTCATGCACTAAGAAACAAGCGCTCTACTATAATAGGCGTCAGGTAGAGACTTCGGCTGCGGCTACACCAAGCAGCGACGCAATCTTCGACACTTCTTCTTGAACTGCCTCTCCGTCATTGGAGATTGGCAGTCAGCTCTTTAAAACTATCGAAAAATATCGCTAGCAAATTTTCATACGTTTATCTCGCGCCTCTTGTATTGCAGATCGCTGTCTGGTGTAGCCATTTAGGGTTTATGAGGTATTACGTGCTCATCGCCTCTACCTCTACTATACAGGGTGTTAAAAGACCGCCAACAGACCCGAAAGCCACGCATACTAGACACCAAAACAAAGTACTTTTTCGACACCAAAACAAAGTACTTTTTCGATAAATTATTGCTGGGAAACAATTTTGGTTTTTGAGGTTATATTTTGAAAAATATTTTATCACGCAATGGACGTGTAACGCACAGAAGTCATATTGCGCAAACGTAGGTAGGTATAAAGTTTATGTTACTTAAGCATGAAGTGCCGATGTTTAGAATACATTGCGGGTTGCAATTTTAACGTCGTTTTTTTGTAAGAAATATTCATAATTTTAATATGGCTTCTGAATACATAACTGCAAAAAAAAGTTTTGAAAAGTCCGACTTTGAACCTCATTATCTCGGGAACCGTTGATTTCCCAGGCATAGTTCCTTGAGCAAAAATGTTCCTTATGATGAGGACAATACGTGGTTTCCCGCTTTATTGGCGGTCTTTTAACACCCTGTATACTATATTGCCTTCTAGACGCATCTTAGGCGCCAGCCGCACGGAAGAGACGTGCGACGAAGACACGACGCGGACTTGACGTTTTGCTTCGTCCGCGCCCGGTCTCTTCTGTGTGTTTTGCGTCGCGTCGCTTCTCTACATTTTGTAAGACAGTGACATCAAACTGACGTGGCGTCCACGCCGCGTCTTCGTCCCACGTCTTTTCTGTGTGTGCCTTAACTCTTTTCGTACGAGTCAAAAACCCCGAAGAGAGTACTGAATGTAACGCTCATTAGAAGAAAGGGTATTCTATTGTTGTTAAGTCCCCAACTTGTGCCATATAGAAACTAGGCCGCCTGTGTACTTGTTTTTGTTACCTAAAACACACAACGCGAACCCTTGTTTGCTACTTAAATTCTATGCTGTCTGAAAGGTCACGAAATCCTGCTTCATTCCGGCAATTTCTCGTACACTTTTCACGGAATGATCGCGGAAACTAAAACCTCGGTCTCCAGAGATAGTCGTAAACCTTACGCCTCCCCCGAGATACTGGCATCGATGTCATTGTTTAGGTACTTGTGAATTATTAATATCGTCCGCTCTGTCTTTGAAATGTTTCGTTTTACGACAGTTTCATTTTGTCTTTTCTTTCTTGGAAGGCCGCGGGTTTGATGGGCCTTGAAACTTAGCTGAAAAGATACTTCTATTTTTTTTTTCGGTGTAAATATCTCAGCAGCACAACGTTACTGAAATTGTTAAGTTACCTACTACCTTTTACTTCAGAGAAACGCCTGAAGACTTCTAAGAAAATGTACCCTAACTTTAAGATACCTTACAGAGGTGTCATTGATCTTTGTAGATACATGCCAAAAAGGATAACACCAGATCTCATGATGCCCATATTTTCTAAGCAGAACCACCAAACAAATTTCAATTGGATCTGGTTTACAGTCCCAACGTGACAAGTGTCAAGGTTAGCACCTGTCCGCTAATTGTCATTATTATATTATTAATCTATGAATGTAAACATCGAATCCTCTGGGGCTTGGACCGGCTGATGATGTCATAGCGGTTGGATGGATGATGCTTGGTGGTTAAGATGAAATACATGCGACCTAGTAGCACTTCTTTGCCTACAGATCATTATACAAGTATTAGCACGAGGCATTCTTCAAGTTAGGGCTTTAGATGTGATCGCCGAACTATGATAGAAATTGGCACGCAAAGAAGAAGAAGGGCTTCAGACGATTTTTCGAAAACAATTGTATTTGTAGTTGAGAGAAGTTACTACGCTCCAGTACTTTAACTCAACAAGAATCAAGGTGCGAATCAAGAATTCTGATGTTACTATAACTTTTCCCGAAAATACTGCAGCGAATGTGTAGTTTACAAACCGTGGATACTACGCTCCAGTACTTTAATTCAACAAGAATCAAAGTGCGAAACAAGAATTCTGATGTTACTCTAACTTTTCCCGAAAATACTGCAGCGAATGTGTAGTTTACAAACCGTGGATACTACGCTCCAGTACTTTAATTCAACAAGAATCAAAGTGCGAAACAAGAATTCTGATGTTAATCTAACTTTTCCCGAAAATACTGCAGCGAATGTGTAGTTTACAAACCGTGGATACTACGCTCCAGTACATTAATTCAACAAGAATCAAAGTGCGAAACAAGAATTCTGATGTTACTCTAACTTTTCCCGAAAATACTGCAGCGAATGTGTAGTTTACAAACCGTGACGTTGTTTGCGAACAATTAAAACGACGCCGATTGCGAATACCTAAGCGCAATAGTATACTCCGATACGATAAGATAAATTCACACATTTCTCCGATGTCTAACATGCTCAGCTCAGGCAGATAATACCGTCAGCAAACCTCAGACAAGTTAATATAGAGATGGTATAAGTGTGGCTTATTAAAGAAAAGAAGAGAAGAATGAAATTTATATATTTTAATCAATAAAAATACAAATTATAGAAGCATTTATCATCTGAAGTCAAGTCAATTTGTTCGAAGAAGAAACAGTGCGAGAATAATTACTCACTAGGTATGAAAAGGTAATCATCAATCTGGGTAACATGTCCAAATTGGTGATTACCTTGTCATGCATAGTGAGCAAAAACCTACGTCATGAATGCTTTCAGAATGCTTTGCATTTAGCACAGCGCTGGCTGGATTTCAAACGATGTGGTTAGTGTGGTCAACACTTTGAAGCATCTCGCTATAGTGTTGCTCATGATTCAAGTACAATGCAAATTGTAACAATCATTTCACGTCAGGCCAGGAGTTCTTATTCTTCGTTACCCCAAAAGGAATTCTTTGCAAAAAATGTTACCAACATTCGTCTTGCCACTCAGACTGTCAAGTATCACGTTACAATTTGTATCGCGTACCGTTTTCAATGGCCGCCTTTTGTGGATGTTACACGTAATAAATATACAAACACGGCGTGGGTGTTAAAAATCTAAAACAATCAGATACGCTACGTTACACGCTCCGAGGTAATAACAAGGTTTATCGCGTGATACGCCGGTGGACAGCTTGCTTTTTATTGTAGCTAATGACTACTGGAAAATGGCGGTTCTGATCTTGAGAACTTCTTTATTCTTGGATTATTGGAGGTAATTTGATAGGCTTCATTGAGCTCGTCTTAGTCTCGTGTCTCTACTTTACTGACTGGTGCTTGGCTTTGTCTCAATTATTACTTCCGGTTTTTTAACAATCTTAGCAAATTGGATTCAGACGCACCGAATTTGATCCTCCTTTGAGGATCTCTTTTCAGTTTGAGTAGTTTATAAACTACTGAGGTCCATAGTATCACACGCCTTTTCAGACGTCTTATGTATTCATCAGATATTTGCCGTCTTTTTCATTAGGTACCCAGAACCATAACAGGCAGAAATAGGTTTATGAAACGAAGCCATCATGATGTTCTTTATCAACACTTGCAAGGATTACAATGCCAAGTTTAAGCTTTAGTTTCGTTTATGGCTCATTCCACGGTGACGGGTGTGACATTTCTACTAATGTTTTGTGCTGTTATTCCTATAATTGTTAAGGGATGATTTAAGTGTGAATGTAATCCATTAGGATTTGAAGCCATTTATTGAATGTAAAACTAAAATTTCCAATTAAACTTAATTTGTAGAAGATATAGTATTATTAGTGTCCGTGACGGGTGTGACGGGTACGCAGGCAAGATTTAGTTCTGCTTGAAAGAAACACAATATTTCTGCTCTTTATGACAGATTAACTTGAATAATTATAATCATTCATATAGTTGAGCTTTTTTTCTTTATGTTAGCAACAATTTATTTAAAGTATGTATGCTATAATCAGCTTTTAAATCCTGAATTACGTCGTGACGGGTGTGACTGACCTATGTGACGGGTGTGACGAGATCATTTTGATGCTAAATAAACTACACTTAACCCTGACTTTCTCTTTTTCCAAAAACAAACTCATTTCTCAGGGTCGCTCTACTCTTCATCTTCCTTGCAGCAGCATCCATTCTAAGTAAAAAAGAAAAGCTACCTATGCTATAACCAAGCATCACACAGAAAACACACTGTAGTAATCCTAATAAAATAAATTCACCCTCACTGAACATGTCTTGGCCTAGTACTAAGTTACGTGGCCCAATGTTTAAAGAAAATTTTCATAAAATTAATGAGCAAAAACAGTGACGGGTGTGACATGTGACGGGTGTGACCAAAAAAATTACCTTCCTATAGCTAAACAAGAATGTTATGGCACTTAAAATCAATTTGCACACATTCCCCTGCGACATATCCTTACTTTAGTAAGCAAATTTACGATGTGTAAGCTGCTTTGACTCTCTGGGTAAAACATTTACATGTATTTTGTGACGGGCGTGACACTAAAGCCTGCTTAAGAATAATAATCAATAAAAGGCCAAGTATTTACATTATAAATCCAAAATTTGGCGTTAAAAAAGCCGATGAATGATGCTCTCGAATGACAGTCCTATTGGCGCACTCTAGACCATACACAACGGAAACCAGTGTTGCAAATATGGATAAAAAAATATTCCTAGAGCAAGTTAGAGGCATGATCGATGTTATGATAATATTTTGCATATAATCGAATAAAAGTAGTTTTTTTTTTATTTATGTATGTGAAAGATGTATATAATAGCTTTTATAATCAAGTGTTTGAATACACATATTCTTAAATTAATTTTTGTCCTATCTTGTATCAATTACCGTGGAATGAGCCTTATCTAAGACAAAACTGCAAAAACTAGGTCTCGAGTGTGTGAAGGTTAAGCTAACACTGCAAATGATCTTGATACGTTAACTTAAGTCAACACTCGAAAGATTCGCTCGGCTTCGACCTTCGCGTTCCTAATTCGATATTTCTGTGCCGATTGTTGATAAAATAACACAATATTCACTTCCAATCAAATCAGTAGGTGACTCTTGTGTGTTTTAAAGGAGTAATCCTCGGTGTTTCAAAACAAAAGTAGAGGTCACATATTTCACAAACAATATTTGAGTTTCAGGGATAGCTCAGTCGGCATAGTAAAAAAACGGAGCTCTATGACTAGGCGAAACTGAATTTTTGTATGTCTAGTCCACTCCACATACATAGTCGAAGGTGCGTCGCTTTTTCTTACCCTAATAGAAAACTCCACGAAGGTCCCTAACGAACCAAAAATTAACAGAACTACACGAGAAAGTATATGAAGAAGCAATAACACTCAACGACTATCAGATACCTCTCTTTATTCGCACCCTAAAGACACTCTTACCGAAATTAAGATAAGGCTCGAAATCGATTCCATCCGCCACCGCCGTTGATATCATCCGCACGCATTCCCTTCGCGAAAACACTCGTTCACGGCGAATGCCAAGGTCGTGCTCTCTTGAAACCTTCAGCCCTTCCGTCCCGCTCCCGCCTGCCAAGTCGAAGAGAGACAGACGTATCAAGGTTGTTAGGCGCATTGGAAATTTGGAACTGTGCAGGGGTCTTAGCCTGTAACGCAATGGTGCCAAAATGGGCTCCCGGTTGACTTCAATTACGATTAATTAATGCTGACTGTTCTTTTAACGTTTTTGTAGTTCAGCACAGAATATTCTGATTCTTATTCTAGAGGATTAGTTCGCTGGTTTGTAGGAGAAAAACGAGGAAATCTCGGTTTTGTACCTCTACTGGGACGCCATCGACACGCCATTGCGTTGCAGGCTAAGGCCCCAGATCAATGATACATACAACTATTGGAGGCCTAGCCCGTCAAGTACGTTGGTGGCGCTTTCTCTGCAAGTTAAGATTCCGGGCAGGCTTACCTAACCAGCTTGATGCCATTCTCACAGTGAGATACCTAGATCAATAGTTCAAATAAAGGTTGCGTGTTTAGAATCGGGAATGGTTAGTAAAGTGCGTATTCAAAGTGATTAGTATTTGATCCGTTTCGAACCAAATTATGAAGTAGGTGTGGTCTTTACATTCGAGACAATTCTATTCTATCGACTAACGTGTGACATGATCTCCATGTCAATGCTTCTTGTGCAGACACGTGAAAACTGAACATTTAAGTATCAACTTGCCACATAGAAATACAAAAATACACAGGATAGACTGTGTATTTTTGTATTTCTAAATGTGGAAGGCATGAGATAACAAAATTGAGGTCGAAAGCTTTTATGACATGGCAGGAAATCATCCCGTCATGCTGCGGAAACCCTTTGCACGCACCGTGAAAAGAAACATGAGCAAGATAAATGACGCTATATTTTATTCGATTTGCTCACCTTTAAAGAACTGACTAAGAATTTTAGTGGTCCTTTCGACCTAGTTGACTAAATAGGAAACAATCTGTCGAATTTTTGAAACAAGCCTTTTAAAACGCGATATATCACTACTACGTTCCGTCGACACGTTATGTCACGCAAAAAATCTTGTTTGAAGAACTCGGTCACACCACACACAATAATTCAAATTGGACCACTCTGAAAATCCGCTCTGCATCGCATATCTCTCTTTTGATTTCGAAATTCGTTGAATTCCACGATTGTTAATTCGGAGCATATCAATGATGCATTTTATGTCCCACTTTAAAAATGAATTTCTGTAGAGAGTTCATGGCCAGAGAAAATAAAATAATCAGCAGCCCATTCAAACCGACTCCTCCGCATTAAACCTCTTCGTGCATATGCTAGGTGATCCTATAATTTCTTTCTCAGGTTATGTTGTCCCACAGGTTACCTACTGCCTATCGTCAAGGATGTGCAAAATATGTATTACCATCTGGGTAGTGGTTTATCTCATCACAGATCCCCATCATAGCAGTTTTATCATTGTAATATTGAAGCATCAGTCGCGTCTTCCAGTGGCCGATAAATTTTGATATGACCTTTGTGTGTCAGTCAGTAAAGACCAAGCTTATGCCAGCCACCTTTCTCTGCCACACTACGCTTATGAAACCCTCAACCGAAGAGCCCCTCTCAGTATACGAGAGATTATCCTAATTTGGATCGGCACATTCAATGCCCAGGACGCGTAGGTCACCTAGAACAAAACCCGAAGACCGATTAGAGAGTCTATCCATTACCCAGGCAAGCCTAAGTTAATAAACCTTCAATTAATTATGGGAAACCTCACAATCGCTCCGTGTCGCAAAGACAGCTCTCCAAATCGATACTATCGGGTTTGTTGAACTGCCATTCATCACCCTTCTTATGCGAAACGCTTTGAAACCTGACATTAGTAATCTTGTTATTTTGTTGACTTTGAAACGGCATATTTTAATTGAATTTGAATTTGAATTTTGTAAGAAAAATATATAATTATAAAGGGCCGAATTCTAAAAATCCTCATGTCCATTTTTCCACATTTTTAACTGAAAATGGACATGAGGACTTTTAGAATTTGGCCCTTCATATGCACCGTTTGGTACCATTTATTGCAACAAAACGGACCGTTTTTTCTTGCGGGAATATAAACGTTATTGATCAGAAGTCTTTACATGGAATATAACAGTAAGACACCAAATCACTACACTACTTAACTTAACTACTTACGCTACCAGAAAATCTGAACTTTACAAGTTTTAGGACACATGTAGCACAGTGGACACATTATAATTATACAGGTATTATCTTAATATTTCACAAATTATTTTACATTAAACTGACATTACACTAAACCACCATGGTGTCAGAGCTGTGTATTGATTACGTTGAGCCTATTACAAACTCTCATTCGCGCTGGATGTTTTTCTGGACATACGCCAAGATAATATAACGATAAGGGCTCATTCGTATTCAGAATACGTGGAATAATAATGCGTATTTCAGATGGGAGATAGGATTAAACTTTGCGACCTCTTTAAGAGTCAAAATAAATTCAACTTCTGACCTTCAAATACCTAATAAAGGATAATTTCTTATTCCCTCCGCAAGAGAGCATTTCATCGCATCTCATTGCACTAATAAATTGGGCCATTGGGGCTTGCTCAGCAAAAAAGTTATTCTGAATTGCAAAAATAATTCGCAGTCGCTTGGTATTTTCGTCCCAAGAAAGTATTTTTTGGAAGAGATCGTCCTATAAATTTTCCTTTTACTGCACGCTAATAGAGTAATAACTTATTGTACGAAAGATTCCAGCTGGTAGGGTCTTATTCATAGTTTAATTTCTCCTCCTGCAGGACTAAGCTCCATAAATTTTAATATAACTTGGGAAAATGTAGCTGCATTTTAGACGCTTCTAAAAATTTTATACTCGTCTAAACGGAGCCAGTACCTACATCACTCGAGCAATATAAATTACATCTCAGACTTAGTGAAACCTTAGACATCTTCACTTCAGACTCTAGCTAGACCAAGCGAACGCATGCTGGCGGCGAACAGAGCAAACGTCCTGGGTTTTCGTTCAGTATCAAGCAAGTCTCTCCCAAACGGTTAAGAGGCACCGGTTCTTGAAATTCAATAGTGAATATGAGCAATATGGTCGCCAACGATACGTCTCCAAAGAATTTGTTGTTCGCTCTCGCTCACATGGTGTGTTCCCCCTGATTTCAGCAAAACCTAGACGTCCTCATAAAAACGGAACGGGGCAATCAGTCTAGCTTATGTCCTCAACTCCGCGTCTTTTGTTACAGTTTGTAGACACTTGCGATGGCTAGACGAAACTTTACTAGTCTTTATTAAGACAGCTCGTGAGTTTGTCACGATGTTTGGTTCGAACGTTAAAGTCAGTTTTCAAACAAGACCAAGTAAAGGTTTAGAGCTGTCGTAAAATAAAAAAGTCATGATGAATAATAGTTCCACTTCCTATCAAGTTACAGTCCAACGGACCAATTTGACTGCAGTACACCTTTGAATGGTAAAAACATTAAAACCCGTTGAAAACCCAAAGAAAGATAGTGGTGTCAGATGGCGTCATGTTTTCACCTGACTTCATCTACAAAAGCATATTATCTAGGTTGATTTCCCGATCAAGCTAGATGAGTCCAGCCTGCATAGACTAGCCACAACAAACAACTTGAAACAGTGTTATGTTCCATTGAAACAAACAAAGCGTATAAAAACCGCAATAAAACCGCGACGATGACTCGCCCACGCTGCGCGCCGCGTGCGCTGTCGGCACGTGCTGGCCATCACAGAGCTGCACACCTCCGGTTCAGGGCTCTATTGTTTTAAGTTCAACTTCCAAAATCGTTTACAATTTATATTGTCTAACTTTATCCTCATAGAATGCGCGGAGCCTTCGAAAACGACACGAAGTGGAGAGAGAAAATTAGGAAGGCTAACCCCCCCACCAGTCACCATGTGGGATTAAAGCTTGGAAGAGAGGGAGGGTGGTTTAACTTTGACCATCTCGATCTCTTTAAATTTAAATTTTTGACCTTCATTACCTGTCTAAAGATTTCCTATAAAGTTTAAAAATAGCTCGGGACAGTACTTGAACCAGCAATTTTAGGCAAATCGTCTAGAAAAAGAGCTGATAAATCTTTCAATGTTTCCCAAGCTCGGGTTAGTGCTTTAGAAAAAGAAAAGGAAATTGGTTAAATATCTGTCACCATTAGTATGACATTTTGTAAGATGTTAAACGTCGGAGAGCCGTTCCTTTGACACGGGCTTTCATTTATAGCGATCGTGATCGCGAATCGATTTCCGCAAATTCGTTTGCTCAATATCTTCAATTTGACCCATTCGTTCTGTTAGCGATTGTGATTTATAAGTAACAAAAGTATCATAATCACACCTTCGAAAGGGATCGTGATTGAAGTTAAACATTTGGATTCTGTAAATAAAGCATTGTTACGACGGGAAAAAGTTACTAAGAACTTTAGCACCTGCTGAAGTTCTTTGTTCTTTCTCCTTTCTTTAGCTGCCCAGGGAAGTTAGCGTAGGGTAAAGGAACCAGTAGTCGGCCACTTAGTGAAATGTGCAACTTCAAAGTCCATTATTTCTGTTGTTGGAGGTTCTAGAAGGACGTAACCAATATTAATTGGAGCTCCGGTTACTTACCTTTCAGTAAATAAAACTTTTATTCTTCTAATTCATACTGCGATGGAGAAAATTAGCGTTAAACAAAAAAACACCCATTTCTCTAGTACTCGGCCGCCTATCACCTAAAGTCGGCCTTGAGGTAGCCAGTGGTGGGCCGCACCATATAAGGTATGAAAAAGCAATTGCTAGTGGCCGACTTCTGGGTTGACAAAATTTCTTCGAGACTAAGTCCAAAAGTCGGCCACCTAATAGGCATTTTTTTTGGTGGCCGAGTATTGGGATATTGCAAAAATAATATTCTCAATGCTTTGTGAACTCTATACAGAAGAAAAAGATATGTGCAACCTGTCAATTTGGGCTGCTTACGTGAAATTTACAGAAATTCCATAAGTCGGCCGGGGGGCCGGGTACTGGCATTTGTATGAAATTATTGATCCCAATAGTCGGCCCCCTGTTTTTTTAAATTGATATCACAAATAAGGGTTTATTTAAGTTACCAAGAGGTCAAAAATTTATTAAAGAATGAGAATAAAATAAAACATGGCATACCACAGTACAAAACACAGCGAAAATCTTTAAGATTTGAGACTCCCTTCAACTAGCAAAAAAAGATGGCGGACCGTGATTCTGAATCGCATGTTATTAAAACGTGTTTTTTTAATAAACACAAATAAGTAAAAATATAACAAAATATTACAGGTATCGTTAATTAATCAATGAACCATAGAAAAATACAGATAAAGCTATATGTTAAAAACTACACTAGTTATTGAACTTTAAACCCGCAATGGCCGACTACTGGGGGGTGGCTGACTTTAGGCGCCTCTACCCTAAGTATTGCAAATGTAATCTGGAGTTAGTTGCGATGTGGGGAAAGTCGAGATATTGAAGACAACGATCGAGAATTTATCTGATTTTTTTATATCACCTTGGCTTTTTCATATTGCCGTTTATATATCGTTATTTTTTTCACGGATTCATGGTTGCCCCAATTAAAACAGAAATTGGGGTTTTTTAACTGGAAGGTGAGAAACAGGCGCGATTTTTTTTTATTTGTGAACAGTATGATGCCGCTTTTGTTCTGTTTCATTCTATTCGGTCACGCAAACGGCAGGAATCGTCGCGTACAGTAATTCAATTACTTGTGACAAATTAAATAGCTTGTCACGTTGTTCTGTTTACATTGTTTGGCGAATTATCTACACGAGTGCTCTCTAGAATATTATTATGTTCTATGTCATGTCAAAAATATACAAAATAAATTCCTTTAACATACACGAACGAGAGAGTGCGAATTAGGCGAGAGCTCATCTAATTTCGTGTTGACATTCATAAAAAGTTGAAGATATTTTATTTATAAAAATTAGGCGGTGCGCTTCTTTTTTTCAGAACATGTGGCTTTGTTAATTAACGCCACCAGTGCAATTTGCGTCCCTGGCAGTGACATAAAGTTGGGTTAAAAGTTAGGAGCGTCTCTCTCCTAAACTAATTGGACTAAACCGAATGTCAGAACCTATCGCAGATTGCCCTTGACCTCGACCTCAATCCCGAATAGCGAAGGACGATGCGAACCCAAAATCAGTATGTACAGAAGACAACGTGTCGACCCTTACACGTTAGCACTCTACGTGGTTACGTTACGGGCGACTTTAGAACCGAAGTGATCTCTAACGTGCTGTCGTGTGTACCTAACTAAGCTTTATCGGTAGGTCCATAAAACTTCTCCCTAGTTCATTATTTCTCGCAGGATTAGTTGTTAACGTTTTTGGTTACTTTTGTTTGCCCTCTCCTTTTTACTTTATCGTTGCCAGACTAAAATAGTAATATGCTCGTTGCTTTAGCTTTAGTTGGAAAGTCGATTGAGTCATTCTCAATGGATTTAAGAGCCAAATATGCTCGTTGCTTTAGCTTTAGTTGGAAAGTCGATTGAGTCATTCTCAATGGATTTAAGAGCCACGTCTTCTATTTTCAGTTACATTTTCTGAAAAACCATTTTAGATTCGACCTACAGACTGTCGCGTCGGAAGCATTCTTCGCCTAGCAGTAACATCTGCTAGATCTTTCATAAATTCATCTTCCGTTCCCACTTGAAATGCACACACTGGCTAGCGCATCATCGTAGACAGGTTTATAGCCAAAAGCCTAGTCTGCTTTCCCTCTCAGGAAAGAAGAAAAACGAAGCAGGCCACGTGAATAAACAAACAACCTGCCCCGATTATGTGATACGTACAGTTGACTTCAAAAGTTGATGTGGAACTTAATCTCGTATCCATAGCAAGTGGTAGGTCTTAACGATCAATAATTATGAATGTGGTTAGTTCCTTTCGAGACGAGGAAGAATATCCATACTAAGGTTAACGAGTAACGATTTTCAAAAGAAAATAAAAAGTGATCGGCGATATACATGGTGTTCAGACCGCCAACAGACCCGATACAGATAAATTATTGCTGGGAAATGATTTTGGTTTTTTAGGTTATAATTTTGAAAATTATTTTATCACGCAATAGACGTGTAACGCACAGAAGTCGTATTGCGCAAGCATAGGCAAGCATAGTTTTACTTAAGCTTGAAGTGCTGATGTTTAGAATACATTGCGGGTTGCAATTTTAACATTGTTTTTTGTAAGAAATATTTATAATTTTGATATGGCTTCTTGAGAAGGTATGTTAAGAACTAGATACTGAATACATTTCTGCAAAAAAAAAGTTTTGACAAGTCCGACTTTGAACCTCATTATCTTGGAAACCGTTGATTTCCCAGGCATAAATGTTCCTTATGATGAGGACAATACGTGGTTTCCCGCTTTGTTGGCGGTCTTTTAACACCCTGTATTAGATCACGAATTCAGTGAACACTACTATTAGCTGTTGAAACAATGAAACAATTTATATGAATTTTCTTGTCTATTTCTGTTAACTTCGGTTTGAACAGTGGTAGCAATGTGCTCAAAGAACTTTGCCTTCGATTGTACGCCCATGTGGGTGTATGATGTGACGTAATAACACGAAGTTTTTATAACTTTTTTTGTGTTTATGGATCGTCGTGTTTTCGAGACTCCGCAAGCTTTTAGATGTGTTTGCGATGTACAAGATAGCAACTAAATTTGGGTCTGCTTACACGCAATAAACGTAGGAAGATTCACTACTGGGATACTTAGATCTGTAGAAAAAATCCAGGCCACTATAATATGGCAAAAGTTAATTGGCCATTCAAAATAATGTGACTGGACGAACGCTCCGAATGGTGATTCATACTGATTGATTCCAGGTAGATTTTGATTGAGGAAAACAACAAGGAAGAGGGTGTTCTATTGTGTCTTGCAATTCGGTGCCGGGTTTCGGTAACACCAATTCCCACACAAAAAGTCTTAGAATGGAGTTATTACGACCACTTTTACGTCTCAAAGCGTTTTCGCACAATCAATGGAATGAGGAATCCAGAACTTTCTCCGACTAATAAACAATGATAGCTTAAGGTTATCTGTCAGTTCAAGAGAGCAGTCCTCTAGGCGCCGATCCAATGTAAACAAACGATAAGTTACCTTGCATAAAAGTACAATAACTCATACTGATTCCGTAGCTAGTGTTAGATCTCGTGCCAAAAAATATAATGAGAATATCCGGATAACATTTGTCTTTCTGACCTGACCTTAGACATCCCTTAACTTCAGTCATGTCAAGGTTTTACCATAGAACCATAAGTTTACATAACCTTTAAAGTGTAGCGTTTGGCAAATGCTTATATTATACGTATCGTAGGTATACTTTGCTATTCGTTGCTACGGAATTCAGGGTCTGACCACAACTCGTAAATAAATATTCTCGGGGTCTTATGCCAAAGCGCCCGAAGAGTATTTTCGTTTTGGTCATTTCAGCATCTACTTTCTGTCAAACACTATAAGAGCTATGCCCGTTTTAACCAACCACCCCTAATTTTAACAACGCTTGTGAGTTGAGTTCGTATGGTCCTTAATCCATGACCACTAACACTTCAGAGGTGCAGATAATTTTAGTTAAAAGGTCTTTTAAAATTAGGGGGGTTGGTGAAAACGGGCACCAGTGTTGTAGTGACACGGCATACGTTCGGGCGCTTTGAAATAGAAGACTCCTTCGTACCATGGCATCACGTCAAACGTTTTCATCCCCGTATGGACCAGTGCCATCTTGCTTTATTTGACTACCTTATGCACGATAAAAAAACGTTGTCGCTGTGTCATGCCGCCGTAGCTGAAGGGTTTGGCATCCCTAGAGGCGCAAGTCGGCGCAAGCCCTACCTAAAAACACTTCTTTTTCTTTGATACCGTTACGCCTCCGTGGATTCTGAGGCTTTCCATTTCTTTTTCTGTCCATTGCCAGGGCGGGCAGCTTTGGCCAGGTTGTTCCCTTCTCTTTCGTCTCAGTGAGAATGGTCTGGGACGGTCTACCAAAATAAAAAATATTAAAATTAGTTTCTCAATATTGTCTAAAGATAAGTTTAAGCCAATAACGGACTTTCGAACAAAAAACTTTGCGTACCGAATTTGCGTTCCCTAAAATATTCGCTGGGCGGATGACGTCCGCGAACAGGCGGGTTACGACTGGATGAGAAAGGCAGCAAACCGCCAACAGTTTTGGGAGAGGCCTATGTTCAGAAATGGACCAACAGAAGCTGCCAATGATGATGAAAACATTCGCTAACAAACCACCGAACTAAATCCCATATAGTAGTAGTGAAGTAACAAACGCTCTCCTTCTTCCGCAGTGGACGAGAAGATCTTCTGCTGCCACGGCGGCCTCTCGCCCGACCTGCAAGCCATGGAGCAGATCCGGCGGATCATGCGGCCTACCGACGTGCCGGACCAGGGGCTGCTCTGCGACCTGCTGTGGTCCGACCCCGACAAGGACACCGCCGGCTGGGGCGAGAACGACCGCGGCGTCAGCTTCACCTTCGGAACTGAGGTTGGTTCCACTGTCACCAATAGTCTGCAGGGTCCACGGCGGCCTCTCGCCCGACCTGCAAGCCATGGAGCAGATCCGGCGGATCATGCGGCCCACCGACGTGCCGGACCAGGGGCTGCTCTGCGACCTGCTGTGGTCCGACCCCGACAAGGACACCGCCGGCTGGGGCGAGAACGACCGCGGCGTCAGCTTCACCTTCGGCACTGAGGTTGGTTCCACTGTCACCAATAGTCTGCAGGGTGCACTCTAAGTCGATAGCGGAACTTTAAGGGTAGACGATAGCAACGTGGCGGGAAATTCAAAATTTTCACAGTCTTTTACTGAAAAAGACGACCAAAAATGAAACCCAGCTCTGGTGATCCTCGTTTACTGACTGAATTATTTACAATTGTTTGGAACACTAGAATTTTACCAATCTTTCAAATTTAAATTAAAGCCAAAAAGAAAAGAGGCGGTGTCGGTTGCCAACATGGCCCCCGACGGTGTGATGCACCAAATACCTATTGGCCGGCAACCAGCAACGCCACCTTGCGCGACGGACGTCGCAGCACACCTCCTCCCGTCGTAGCGACATCTACGACCCTGACAATCCCATCCTTGCCCGGATAGGTCGCAGCTATTCGGCCACGAGGCCAACTGCTTCTAGGCAGTGTTCCATCCGCTATAAACACCAGGTCGCCAGTTTTCAGCTGCCTTGATTTCGGTATCTCTTTGCGTGGGACGAGCTGCGGCAGGTACTCCTTAACAAAACGCTGCCAGAAGTGATCGGCAAGCCTCTGCGCCTTTCTCCAATGTGCACGTTTATACAAGTCTGCGTCATCAAAGAGTTTCGTCTGAGGGCCACCGCTGGAGCTCCCAATGAGGAAGGAAAAAGGAGTAATTGCGTGGTCCGAGTCCTCGTCGACTGGTACATGCGTGAGTGGTCTAGAGTTAACGACGCACTCGGCCTCTAGAAGGAGGGTGTGTAGGACCTCCTCTTTTAGTGTTCGGTCTTTGAGTGTTACTGAAAGAGCGTTCTTGACGGATCGTACCATACGCTCCCAGCATCCACCCATAAAGGGCGCGGACGGCGGCGTGAAGTGCCACACGATCTTTTCATTCGCGCAGAAGTTGAAAAGTTCTGGAAGAATCTTGACTGTGCCAACGAAAGATGTTCCATTGTCAGAGTAAATGTGGGATGGGCAGCCTCTTCTTGCTATGAAACGCCGTAAAGCCATCAAGGCAGAGTCCGATGTGAGATTATCAACGATCTCAATGTGAATTGCTCGAATCGTCATGCAGGTGAAAGGGGCAATCCACCTCTTCGCAGTCCGCCTGCATATGGAAACGTTTAAGGGCCCAAAGTAGTCTATACCAACGTGGGTAAAGGGACGCTCGTGATGCGCCAATCTAGCCTCTGGCAAATCTCCAGTTGGTGGAATTACAGGCTTGGTTTTACGGTTCTGGCAGACTTGGCATCTCTGAGATATTCTTCGCACGGCTGGTCTCAGGCTAAGAATAAAGTACCTTTGGCGCAACTCGTTCACCACCAGCTCGTGGTTCCCATGCGCAAACTTGACATGGTATGAGCTTATTAACAGTCTGGTGATAGGGTGTTTGCCATCAAGCACAATCGGGTGAGAATCAATAGCCGTCGTAGCAGCGGTGCGTCCGGATAGCCGAATAAGCCTATCCTCTCCATACAAAAGTGAAATGTTCTTAAGTCTACTATCGTTCGAGACGGGGCGTGCTGCTTGAACACGAATGAGTTCATCAGGGAATGAATCTAGTTGTGACTGTCTGAATAAATGGATCTCGGCAACGTTGAGATCTGTAACATTAAGCAAACGTAAGTTGGAATGATCGCGCGAAGAATCAGATATTTTAGAATTTCGCAATAACAGAGATCGAAAAACGTAAGCCGATTGATGAACACGAGCGGTTGCCCTGAGAAGGCGCAACCAGCTGCTAAACCGCTGATGGTTGGCGACAACCGGTGACAGGGTTGGAAGTTGCGTCGTATAACCGACTAAAGCTCCAGTCGCATCAGAAAGTTTTTTCATTTCTTCCGTGACCGGAGGAACATTGCATTTTGGTTCACTGGGCCACTGGTTTTCAGGTAGCAGAAGAAAGGCTGGGCCAGTAAACCAACGTGAACACAATGAAAACTCCCCGTTGTCCCGAGTAGCGTCGTCGGCGATGTTTAGAGCTGTAGGAACATATCTCCAATCGCGAACATTAGTAGTTTCAACAATCTCTCCAACACGAAACGAAACGAAAGCTTTAAACATGCAGGCGTCGCTACGGAGCCATTTTAAGACTGTAAGGGAGTCAGTCCAATAAAAGGTAGCATTAGGTTTTCGTGTATGTGCGTCTGTAATATAGACGCTATAACGAGCGGCGATAAGGCCCGCTTGTAATTCCAATCTAGGGATTGATACAGGTTTAAGGGGCGCTAGGCGACCCTTTCCCCCAATGAGAGACAAGCTTACGCCGCCGTCTTCATAAGTAAAACGCCAAAAGGCAACACAGGCGTAAGCTCGCTCACTAGCGTCCGCAAATAAATGTAACTGAACATCATTAATGGGACTGGTGCTATTCAAATAACATCTAGGAATAGAGCTGTTAGCTAAATTTTGAATTTCGAAAAACCAACTTTTCCAGTTCTGTATCGCAGAGTCAGGTAAACTCTTATCCCAATCAATTCCTAGTTTCCATGTTTTCTGGAATAGCACACGGCCCTTCATTATGATAGGGGTTAAGAACCCTAAAGGGTCATAAATTGACATCAATAAAGATAGAACGGAGCGCTTAGAAAACTTTGTGGGAAGCTTTGGTAAACACTTTATAAAGTAGAGTTTGTCGTCATTTATGCTCCAAGTAATACCTAGCACACGAACTTGCGAAGGGGAGGTTGGGCCTAAACTCACTTCGGACACATCAGTTGCTCGTAGATCTGAGGGAATCGAGGCCAACGCCTCTTTGCGATTAGAAACCCAAGACCTCATTTCGAAACAACCCGCTTTGTGAATCATTAATATCTCAGAGGCTCGCTTAGCCGCCTCTTCATTACTGTCAAAGCTGCCCAAGAAATCGTCCATGTAATGGTCCTCAATGATGGATCGAACAGCATCAGGGTATTCTTGAAGAAATTGACCGGCATTCTTGTTCTTAACCCATAGTGCGGTACATGGACTGGATACTGCTCCAAAAATCATTGAGGACATACGATATTCTTGCAGTGGTAGGTCTGGGTTATCTCTCCACAAGAAGCGCTGAGAATCTCTATCCTCAGGTCTAATCTTGATTTGGGGAAACATTTCTCTGATGTCTCCTGATAGAGCAACTAAACGTTCTCTAAATCTCATAGCTATGGAAAGCAATGGCTGAAGTAGGTCAGGACCGGTTAAAAGAAGTGAGTTGAGGCTCACTCCAGCACACTTCGCTGCCGCGTCATGGACTACACGCAGTTTCTTTTTCTGTGGATGTACAACTCCAAAATGAGGAAGGTACCACGGCATATGGCCTGAAGGTGGTCCTTCACATAACTCGGCATAGCCCTTACTAATCATACCTTGTATGTTTTGTCTGTAAGCGTCTGCATAAGAGCTATCTTTAGCCATCTTGCGCTCGAGACTAGTAAAGCGGGCTAAAGCTAGCTCACGGCTCTCAGGGACAAAAGAAATATTATCTCGCCATAATAGCCCGGTTTCGAATCTACCCGAATCTAAACGTTTGGTTGTATCTTCTAGGATCTGTAAAGCACGTTCGTCAGTGGCACTACGGTGATCTACCTTCGTTATTCCGATAGAATCCAATTTAAAGTAGTCTTTGACAAGAACATCTAGCGAAGATTCATCATCGCCAGCCATGGAGACGTGATTGACGGATGCCTCTACATTAGGTCTATAAGATATGTAGCCGAACAAGACCCATCCCAAGGGTGTGTGGGCGGCTGCCGGCTGGCAACGAGACCCACGGCGGACGGCTTTGGGGAGCGTCACCTGCCAGTTATCAGTGCCTATCAGCAACATGGGCTTAGCATCGTCGTAACAGAGTTCGTCCACCAGGTCTGACAAATATCGATACTGGACAATATCATCTAAATGCGCCGACTGACTAGCTATACCTAGATTTGAAATGGATCGCGCACTTATGTTGAAAGTGTCCGCACTATGGCGGCCCTTGACTTGAATGTCAACATAACTTACCTCACATTGTCTAGTTAAACCGCCAATACAATCAATATTTAATTTACTTGTAGAGCCCTTGGCCCCCACTAAGTCCGCCACTGACTGATCTAAAAGGGTTACCGAGCTTCCATCGTCGAGAAGGGCATACGTGTCTATGCTACATAGAGGCCCGGTAATGGTGACCGCTATCACTTTGAGAAGTGGCTTGAGACTGGAAAATTTGGGAGGCGAAATGCTATGGGCTACGATTGCTGATGGCTGTTTATCTTCAAAGTTAGCAGAGTCGTTACTAGTGCAGGGAATTTGTATTGTAGACTGTACCTCCAAACTTGAAGAGGTTGACGGGCTCGACTGTACTTCCACATGAGCTGTTGTAGCCGATTGAGACCTGTGTAGAAGTGTATGGTGCCGATTCTTGGCCGTGCAGCCTTCTACTGAGCACCTTTTCCTGCAGCCACTATATTGGTGAGATCCTTTCCTCAAACATTTTCGACAAACCTTGTTTGTTAGCACCCATTGCCAGCGCTCGTCCAACGAAAGAGATTTGAACTCACGGCAATCGCTGACGTTGTGTTTATCTGTGTTGCAATACAAACAGGTATGCGAACTTTTTGGTTCCTCGTCGACTGAAATAGAATATATTTTGTCTTTGACCGGCTTGACAGGTTGACTTTTGACAGTTGTCGACTCTGGCGAAATAAAACCAAATTTAATTTGTAAATCAGCTTCGTTCTCTAGAAAAGCCGCTAGAATCTCTAGTTTGAACAAGCCAGAGCCAACTCTTGCCATTGCAAAGTCAGCCCACCTAGCTCTGAGGAGAGGAGTCAGTTTTCCGATGACTGTATTTACCAGTTCGGGAGCTGCGAGGTACTCGGGCTGATGGAGGAATCGTATCACCTCAACACAGTTCCGGATTCGGCATGCGAAGACAGTGAGGTCCCGTGGGGCGTCGTACGCGTTGAGCCTTGGAAGACCTCGGACGAGAGCTAGCTGCTGGAGGACTATGTGCTCAGGCTGGGCGAACCTGGTTTCCAGTGCAGCCATTACTTGCTCCGGATTGTCGGCAGAGGCGAGGAGTACGGCGACGGCTTCGTGCGCGGGACCGTGGAGGGCAGCAGTAAGCCTGCTGATGTTGTCACACGGAGAAAAACTAGCCTTGGACTGCTCAAAGGCCCTCTTGAAAGGAAGCCAGTCCAACGCGCGGCCTGTGAATTTAGGGATATCACTCACCCGTATCTTCTTCTTGCCAAGGTCTGCAATCGCGTTCGCCAATAAAGTTATATTGTCTAGTGTACCTTCATTGCTAGTTTTATTTTTGTTCAAATTACAATAGTCATCACTACAGTGGTGTGTGCCTAGCATAGGTAAATGTGAAGTGGTGTTTCGGTCCGTAGCATTCTCACAAAGGCGCCCGCCGCCGCACGGGGGAGCTGTAGAGTGCGGCTGGGCGAACGCTTGAGCTGCGGCAGGCTTAGGCCCGGGCATTGGGCACCGGGAAGCAGCTCCGGCCTCACACGTAGTAAACGCGGCATCGCGCAACGACGGACGTGTTGGCGAAGCGGGTAGTAAATGGGCGTGGCCATAGGCCGCGCCGTGGTTTGTTTCCCTGCAAAGGGTCTGCACTGGATTAATATGTTCTGAATCTACAATACTTTTATGAGAGTCAACTAACCATTTTTCCACGTAATCTCCTCTGCAGCTGCTGCGGGAGGCAGTGCTGGCAATGGCAGCTAGTTCTGCCTGCAGCTCGAGATCCGCCAGTGCTTTTTCACGTGCAGCGCGCTGGGCGCGCTCTGCGGCGCGGTCAGCTTCGATCTCCTCGTCGATTTGGGCCACACGCCTAGCATGTTCCAATCTTGTGGCAAGCTGTTGCGCCTTCACAGTATTGGTGGAGCGCACGCTGGATTTAGTGCGTGACTTCGCTGCGGTACCTTCGCTAGTAGAACGTGATTGCCGCACAAGGGTGCGGTCTAGCGACTTCGGTACTGAGTCGTGAGGAACGAGCGGCGAACTGTGTGCAGCGATAAGTTGAGGTGTGCTCGACGATGCTGGTGCATGGGCACCGGGTGCAAGGGCACCGGAAATAGAGGCACCGTCACTGGGTATAGGAGCACTACCCTCGATAATAGGCACTGGCACTGGGTTCACTATTAACTCGTTTGTTTGCTGGGTTTTTGACTGAGCTCTGGTTATTATGGGCATGTTTGCATCTTCAAATTACTTCTGACACCAATGAAAAAGACGACCAAAAATGAAACCCAGCTCTGGTGATCCTCGTTTACTGACTGAATTATTTACAATTGTTTGGAACACTAGAATTTTACCAATCTTTCAAATTTAAATTAAAGCCAAAAAGAAAAGAGGCGGTGTCGGTTGCCAACATTTACATTTTGTAGCTAAACTGAGCTATTTTTGTTCAGCGATTTTTCGTTCGCGGAAATAACAAAGTATTCTTTTCATTATTGTAAACAATAGAACAACAATAATTCGGCCGATTTTGTGTTCTGGTCTACGACAAGTTTTTTGGGCAGTGCCACTGCTTCGTAGACCAGAACACATAATCATTGTTGTTCTGTTGTTTACAATAATGAAAAGAATACTTTGTTATTTCCGCGAACGAAAAATCGCTGAACAAAAATAGCTCAGTTTAGCTACAAAATGTAAAAAACTGTGAAATTTTTTAATTTCCCGCCACGTTGCTGTCGTCAAACCTTAGGTAGGCTTTCTACTGATCACTACAAACAACTTGTACTAGGTGGCGAAAAAAATGGAGCGAAAAAAATATCAGCTGTTTCATACATTTGGCGCAGTACTGAGTCGACCTTTTGTATGGAACAGCTGATATTTTTTTCGCTTCATTTTTTTCGCCACCTGGTACAAGTTGTTTGTAATGATCAGAAGAAAGCCTCTTTAAAATTCCGCTATAGACTTAGAGTGCACCCTGTAGATCAGCGGTTCTCAATATTTTTTGGTGACGGAACCCTTTTGGAAAGCGAAATACTTGACGGCACCCTATAATAAAACAATATTTTTTACCCGACTGACCCAGAGGGGAGTATTCGTGATGTATTTATGGGGAGGATTCGGGATTTTGAGTGTATGTATGTAAGGGTGTATGTACTATACTATGATTAAGTTCGGCTGCTCCCCGTGAATCGTGATAAGCCGCGTCAGAACGGTCTACCAGAGAGAGGTGTTTTGAAGGGGTACAGGGGTATTACGGAACCCTAGGGTTCCGCGGAACACACTTTGAGTATGGCTGATCTAGATCAAGGCTGCTCAACCTTTTTAACCGTCGGGCCAAACTGTGGATTCAGACGTTCAGGATGGGACACTGACAAACCTATTTCAGTTACTCTCAGGACATGGGAAATGGTGCGAATTTCAAAACTTAATTGCGTGAGCCATTTAAAAATCTTTCGCGGGCCATCTGGTGGCCCGCGGGCCTGAGGTTGAGCACCCTTGGTCTAGATATATCAGTCACACTGCTTTAGCTCTGGCTCCACATTTTTTCTTCATATCGCCGGTTATACGCTGCGTGCGTGTTTCATTGTCACAACTTGAGATCCTTCCTTCCTTATTCGTTGTCTGTTATTCGGCAAATGTGCCCAGCCCATTGCCTCTTAGCTCTTGTCCTAGGCCAGTGGTCAGCAGTGTCAGTGGTTGGTTTACACTCTCGTCTGACTTCATCAGCCGGTATCCTTCCCACTGGTCCTGAGTGTAATAGGTCTCTTTCCCAGAGCACGCCACATTTTTCTTTAGATTTCTGCGTCTGCTATTTCTTTGTCTCAACTAGAGGTCATCATCATCATCATCAGCCTGTTAACACCCACTGCTGAGTACTTCATGCTCACGCCACCTCTCACGATTCTGTGCCAGACGCAACCACTGTTTTCTGGGTACTCGGACTATCTAACTTGAGGTCTTTTCTTATTTGCCCTCGGTTCTTCTGCAAATGTGACCAGCCTCCTTAGCACGCTTCCATTTTGCCTACTCTCAACTGTCACCTTAGCCACTGTTCACTGTCACCTCAGTAGTGTTAAGTGGCTAAGGTGACAGTTGAGAGTAGGCAAAATGGTAGCGTGCTAAGGGGGCAGCCCATTGCTACTGTATTTGTCACAGTGGATCAGAACCACAATTTGTACTGCCTTGTTCTGGCGAGTGAATGAAAGCAAGCTAGCTCTGAACAGTGTCCAAACGTCTTGAGAGTAGTTGAGGGTGAGATGCATGAAGTTCCTGGCATCGCGGTTTGCTTTACTTATGGCGCCGCTTATGTTTTATTTAGGTCATCAGCAGCTACTGAAAAACTAAGCCAACGCGGAGTCTGCTTCCGCACTCATAGAATTCACATTTATCAGTAGCTTAAATTTCAATGTAACAGCGGCGCGGGGAAGTTAGATCGATGGATCGCGTTTCTATCGTTTCAACCCTTTTCAGATAAAATCGGCTAAAAGCGGTAAGGATGCTTAAAGCCTAGATAGAGTTTAGACAGCTTGAACTTTGTAAATGCGATATTTTGGACTGTCAAACTAATTGGATTGGAGCTTCGAACTGTTTTCATTATATTGAGCGATCAAGTTCGATTTTTTGATTAAGACTCAAGCGATTCAACTTCTTACTAAGCAAATGCTTAAGTATCGTCCCGTCACGCTCTTTTGTGAGAAATCTGCAGAGACAGGACGATACTACCAATTTGCTTAACAAAATTCTCAACTCAGAAACCGGGCCTTAGACATTCATGATCAATGTTCCACGTCACTCTTTGTTCCAAAGATATCGAGTGACATACAAGCGGAAATAATAAATGTTGGAATGATAAGATATCTTCGCCGAAATCAGATAATGTGATGGAGTACACAGCGGCAAATAAATAACTGATAAAGATCTTCTGTTACGTTCGCGACAGAGTTCAAAATACTGTAAATGGGGCATCGGTATGAAATAACAATCACAAATCACAATTGATTTAAAGTGTAATGGACTTTCATGAAAATCTTGACTGAATGTTTATTTAGGTCCGAACAAGATTCGAAACGACAAACGTGTCAACGTTCTATGGAGAATAACGTAGTCATTATACATATTTAAAAGATAAACTTGTGTTACTGCAGTTTTAATACGTCGTAGGCTGTGGTTTTACTTCCCCCGTAAAGATATAGCCTTCCGATGCAAAAATCTTCCCCTTTTTCAGTCAATATCCTAATAATTTTACTACCACCCGCGGCTCGTATTGACACTCAGTCGGTCCAGCCCAAAAAAAGGACAAGACAAAGCTGTCAGTATGGTATAGGTGCTGGGCAAGCCTACTCCACCTAAAATAATGTCCCAGGCACTTCAGCGTCCGAGTGAGTGCTACTGGACGCTGCCATTTTTTTCATTAGTGAGTAAGAGCGGTGGTGGCCTATTGGAAGAACAACGGACTTGGAAGCGAGAGACCTAGGTTCGTTTCCCGGTACGGGCGTGTACCTATGAGTTTGTTTTTGTACTTTCAAAGTTACCTACATTTGTGAATTTTGTAGTAGCAAAACCACTTGCCACGTTGAAGGAAAACATCGTGAGGAAACCTGAGAATTGAGGCATTATACCCTCAACACGAAAATCGCCAATCCGCATTGAGCCCGCGTGGTGATTAAGCTCTCTCTCTCTCTCTCTCTGAGAGAAGGCATTTGCCCAACTGGTGGAACATGTACAATTGTACAGGCTACATTTCCCATTTTTTATATCTAAGTGGTCAGTACTAACAACTCCGAAGTTAATATTTAACATTGGCTCATGTTCTATTCTAGGTGGTGGGCAAGTTCCTGTCCAAGCACGAGTTCGACCTGATCTGCCGCGCGCACCAGGTCGTCGAGGACGGTTACGAGTTCTTCGCCAAGCGGCAGCTGGTCACCCTCTTCAGCGCGCCCAACTACTGTGGCGAGTTCGACAACGCCGGTATGTGATGGTGCTAGTCGGACCTGATAGTTCCTAGAGGACGGCAGCGAGTTCTTCGCCAAACGGTTGCCAGTTCTTCGCCAAGCGGCAGCTGGTCACCCTCTTCAGCGCGCCCAACTACTGTGGCGAGTTTGACAACGCCGGTATGTGATGGTGATAGTTCCCAGAAAACGGTTACGAGTTCTTCGCCAAGCTGTTCTAGAGGACGGTTGCGAGTTCTTCGCCAGGCGGTTCTAGATGACGGTTGCGAGTTCTTCGCCAAGCTGTCCTAGAGGATGGCAGCGAGTTCTTCGCCAAGCAGCAGCTGGTCACCCTCTTCAGCGCGCCCAACTACTGTGGCGAGTTCGACAACGCCGGTATGTGATGGTGCTTGTTGGACCTGATAGTTCCTAGAAGACGGTTGCGAGTTCGTCGCCAGGCTGTTCTAGATGACGGTTGCGAGTTCTTCGCCAAGCTTTCCTAGAGGATGGCAGCGAGTTCTTCGCCAAGCGGCAGCTGGTCACCCTCTTCACGCCGGTATGGTCCCCATTTTCCTAATAGAATTTATTATAGTGGCCCCCTTTACCGACAGCTGAGGTCGTGAAAGGCGCACACTACTTCCGACACCCTGCCGAACCTACGTGCCCCGGACCACGTGGTAGCTTCTAGAGAACTGTTGCGAGTTCTTCGCCAAGCGGCCGCTGGTGATTCTCTTCAGCGCACCCAACTACTGCGGCGAGTTCGATAAAGCCGGTATGTGATGGTGCTAGTTGGACCTGTCGTTGGGACATGAAGAAGACAGGGCACCTTTTTAATCATTTAAAAATTGAAATTGTAAGGTTAAAACACTTTTTTTTCACAGAAGTGTCATCCTGTTAACCAGTAGGTTACACCCTGCAAAAAGTGTTTGGAAATTTTGTAACACGTTGTATTTTCCCCCGTTGCAGGTGCGCTGATGTCGGTGGACGAGACTCTCATGTGCTCGTTCCAAATCCTGAAGCCGGCAGACAAGCGCAAGCTGTACTCGGGCCTCAACATGGGCCGCCCCAACACGCCGCCGCGCGCGCAGCCCAAGAACAAGAAGAAGTGAGTCTTATTGCTTACCTTATAGAGACTACAGGGCCGCCCCATCAGCCCGAGAAGTGAGAGTTATTCCAAACACAATAGAGACTAGGTGAGCAAGTTTTAGTGTAGTACTCGGGCCTCAACATGGGCCGCCCCAACAGCCCAAGAACAAGAATAAGTGAGTCTTATTGCTTACCTTATAGAGACTTCAGAGCCGCCCCATCAGCCCAAGAAGTGAGAGTTATTCTAAATACAATAGAGACTAGGTGAGCAAGTTTTAGTGTAGTACTCGGGCCTCAATATGGGCCGCCCCAACAGCCCAAGAACAAGAAGAAGTGAGTCTTATTGCTTACCTTATAGAGACTACAGGGCCGCCCCATCAGCCCAAGAAGTGAGAGTTATTCTAAATACAATAGAGACTAGGTGAGCAAGTTTTAGTGTAGTACTCGGGCCTCAACATGGGCCGCCCCAACAGCCCAAGAACAAGAAGAAGTGAGTCTTATTGCTTACCTTATAGAGACTACAGGGCCGCCCCATCAGCCCGAGAAGTGAGAGTTATTCCAAACACAATAGAGACTAGGTGAGCAAGTTATAATGTAGTACTCGGGCCTCAACATGGGCCGCCCCAACAGCCCAAGAACAAGAAGATGTGAGTCTTATTGCTTACCTTATAGAGACTTCAGGGCCGCCCCATCAGCCCGAGAAGTGAGAGTTATTCCAAACACAATAGAGACTAGGTGAGCAAGTTATAATGTAGTACTCGGGCCTCAACATGGGCCGCCCCAACAGCCCAAGAACAAGAAGAAGTGAGTCTTATTGTTTACCTTATAGAGGCTACAGGGCCGCCCAATCAGCCCAAGAAGTGAGAGTTATTCTAAACACAATAGACACTAGGTGAACAAGTTATAATGTAGTACTCGGGCCTCAACATGGGCCGCCCCAACAGCCCAAGAACAAGAAGAAGTGAGTCTTATTGCTTACCTTATAGAGACTACAGGGCCGCCCCATCAGCCCGAGAAGTGAGAGTTATTCTAAATACAATAGAGACTAGGTGAGCAAGTTATAATGTAGTACTCGGGCCTCAACATGGGCCGCCCCAACAGCCCAAGAACAAGAAGAAGTGAGTCTTATTGTTTACCTTATAGAGGCTACAGGGCCGCCCAATCAGCCCAAGAAGTGAGAGTTATTCTAAACACAATAGACACTAGGTGAACAAGTTATAATTGTAGTACTCGGGCCTCAACATGGGCCGCCCCGACAGCCCAAGAACAAGAAGAAGTGAGTCTTATTGTTTACCTTATAGAGGCTACAGGGCCGCCCCATCAGCCCAAGAAGTGAGAGTTATTCTAAACACAATAGAGACTAGGTGAGCAAGTTTTAGTGTAGTACTCGGGCCTCAACATGGGCCGCCCCAACAGCCCAAGAACAAGAAGAAGTGAGTCTTATTGCTTACCTTATAGAGACTACAGGGCCGCCCCATCAGCCCGAGAAGTGAGAGTTATTCTAAATACAATAGAGACTAGGTGAGCAAGTTATAATGTAGTACTCGGGCCTCAACATGGGCCGCCCCAACAGCCCAAGAACAAGAAGAAGTGAGTCTTATTGCTTACCTTATAGAGACTACAGGGCCGCCCCATCAGCCCGAGAAGTGAGAGTTATTCTAAATACAATAGAGACTAGGTGAGCAAGTTATAATGTAGTACTCGGGCCTCAACATGGGCCGCCCCAACAGCCCAAGAACAAGAAGAAGTGAGTCTTATTGCTTACCTTATAGAGACTACAGGGCCGCCCCATCAGCCCGAGAAGTGAGAGTTATTCTAAATACAATAGAGACTAGGTGAGCAAGTTATAATGTAGTACTCGGGCCTCAACATGGGCCGCCCCAACAGCCCAAGAACAAGAAGAAGTGAGTCTTATTGTTTACCTTATAGAGGCTACAGGGCCGCCCAATCAGCCCAAGAAGTGAGAGTTATTCTAAACACAATCGAGACTAGGTGAGCAAGTTATAATTTAGTACTCGGGCCTCAACATGGGCCGCCCCAACAGCCCAAGAACAACAAGAAGTGAGGCTTATTGTTTACCTTATAGAGGCTACAGGCCCGCCCCAACCAACACCGCCTCGCAAACAGCCCAAGTAGCGAGACTAAACACTATACAGACTAATATAGAAACTAGGTGAGCAAGTCATAGACTCAACATAGGCCGCCCCAACATGCCGCCTAGAGCGCAGAACAAGAAGTGAGTCTTATTGTTTACCTTATAGAGACTACAGGGCCGCCCCATCAGCCCAAGAAGTGAGAGTTATTCTAAATAGGTACAATAGAGACTAGGTGAGCAAGTTATAATTTAGTACTCGGGCCTCAACATGGGCCGCCCCAACAGCCCAAGAACAAGAAGAAGTGAGTCTTATTGTTTACCTTATAGAGGCTACAGGGCCGCCCAATCAGCCCAAGAAGTGTGAGTAAAGTTATTCTAAACGCAATAGAGACTAGGTGAGCAAGTTATAATTTAGTACTCGGGCCTCAACATGGGCCGCCCCAACAGCCCAAGAACAAGAAGAAGTGAGTAGCTTGAGAAGAGATTCTCTTAACATAATAGAGACTAGGTCACGTTAAAGGTAGCATTAGGTACAAGAAGAAGAACCAGAGTAGAGCATGGATACCGGTTTTCGGTAATACCGAAAAACCGGGATCCCGGACTAAATATCTACATTTCAAAAACCGGTATTGTATTATCTTAATACCGGAATTTCGGTATTTTCGGTATTACATATAAAACTCTGAAACAAGTGTGGAATATCAAAATCTCGCGCGTATGCGATGCGTGCGAGTGCGCCGTGCGGAATAGTGATGTGAACCGGTTTTAGAAACCTAAAAAAAAAAACGTTTTTTGTAAAAACCTATAAGTATAAACGCCGGTTTTTGTTTATTAATTAAAACCGATTACTTTCTTATTTTGGACTGCAGTCCAGGGGCCTTAGCCTGTAACGCAATGGTGCCTAAATAGGCTCCCAGTTGACGGCTTCAATGGGGGATTTCCTGACAGCTTTAAAAAATAAAAAAAAATTATAAAAGCTGTGATAGATGGCGTTGATCCGACATCACAAAGTAAATTCGTGCTTACTACAGCGAAAATACTTTTTCACTTCATTGCTCTGTGGCTTCATCTTTCACCTCATTCCATTTTGGTACATGAAAAAGTGCACGACTTTGTTATTGTTCTTGTATGAGTGAATGGTAGAACCGGAAACACTACATT
Organism: Zelleria hepariella; assembly: GCA_949319315.1. NCBI lineage: Eukaryota > Metazoa > Arthropoda > Insecta > Lepidoptera > Yponomeutidae > Zelleria > Zelleria hepariella. The sequence goes on along the minus strand of OX439396.1, from coordinate 2,272,910 downwards.
TTGCTCCATCACCAATACCTAAATATTGTTTTTGGATGTATCTACGAAGCCCAACGAGCGCGAACTGGCTTATGAAAAACATATCTCGACAGCGACATCCAGTTAAAAATTTGGAACTACAACTCATGAGCTGTCAGAAAATTGCCTATAACGATTTATTAATACGGATTGCGGACGGTCCTTTTAATGTTTTTGTAGTACAGCAAAGAATATTCCGATTCTGCAACTTTTTCTCCGAGTGCGCGGTCAGTTTGTGAGTGAGTGAGTGTGTGTATTTGTTTTCACGCTAGAACTGCAGGACGAATTTGCCTGAAGGAATGGAGATATCTTAGAAACCAGACTAACATAGACTATAAATTACGAACTAAATTCGTCTGGTAATGTCGATAACGGAAAGAAAAAGTCTACGCGGACGAAGTCGCAGGCAAAAGCTAGTATAAATTAATATTATCGTTCAATTAAATAAACTCACTTATTTTAAATTTTCTATTTGTCTATTTTATAACAATTCAATATTTTTTAATATAACAAAAATTTAATACCGAAAAATACCGAAAAACCGGTATCCCGGTATTTAAAATCTTGATACCGAATGAATACCGGTATTGGGAAAAGGCTCCGGTATTCCATGCTCTAAACCAGAGTGAGTCTTATTGTTAACAATCATAGATATTAGTGACCAGGGGGATTAATATCCGGCATTAGGCGACATGCTCGAAAAGCGAGTCGTGATAACTACTAGGGGCTTGAAAAGCGAGTCGTAATAACTACTAGGGGCTTGAAAAGCGAGTCGTAATAACTACTAGGGGCTTGAAAAGCGAGTCGTAATAACTACTAGGGGCTTGAAAAGCGAGTCGTAATAACTACTAGGGGCTTGAAAAGCGAGTCGTAATAACTACTAGGGGCTTGAAAAGCGAGTCGTAATAACTACTAGGGGCTTGAAAAGCGAGTCGTAATAACTACTAGGGGCTTGAAAAGCGAGTCGTAATAACTACTAGGGGCTTGAAAAGCGAGTCGTAATAACTACTAGGGGCTTGAAAAGCGAGTCGTAATAACTACTAGGGGCTTGAAAAGCGAGTCGTAATAACTACTAGGGGCTTGAAAAGCGAGTCGTAATAACTACTAGGGGCTTAAAAGCGAGTCATAAACATAATAGGGAAGGTGGTGACGACGGTTAGCAGCAAAATATCCAAACTTAAGCGCGCCGGCGCGTTTTCTATGTAAAGAGAATTGAAGTAATCCAAAGTTTATATATAATTTTGCATGTAAATTTACCTATCGAGTTCTCTTGTATGACATCGCCGGTCAGCAAAATTGGGTTTAAGGTGGGACGATTTTTCATTCGCGGCAATAACACAGTAGTATTTTCTTCATTGTAAACAAAAAAACAACAATAATTCAACAGTGGCACTGCTCAAAAAACTCGTTGAAGGCACATAATCGGCTGAATTATTGTTGTGCTGTTGTTTACAATAATGAAAATAATAAAAATGTTATTGCCGCGAACGAAAAATAGCTGAACAAAAATAGCTCAGTTTAGCTACAAAATGTAAAAAACTGTGAAATCTTTGATTTTACGGCCACTTTGCTATCTTCCCACCTTAAAGGATTGGTGGGCCATTGGAAATGTCGTGAATATCAATGTAATGCGATCGCTTGTCGCAGTATCCGTTCCGTAAATTGTACTATTCTTTAGTCCCATGGTCTAGGTACAGTCGGCCACAGTCTCAGATACCCCTTTTTGTTCGATTGGCGCCCTTATGCCGCGCGCTGTAAGAGCTGCCATGGGGTATCTGATATTGTGGCCGACCGTACGTGCCATCAGCAAGACGACCGTTAGAATTTTAGATGCAACAGTAGAAAGTATTTTTTTTGGGCTTTGTCAACTCAATACCAATCGTCGCAGTGAAAAATTAAAAATCGGAGTGATTTCAAACCCCGATTAACATCACAAAAATACTTTTTATCGCTCGCTTTATCAATTATCATCTTTTCATGGGTGAAAGTTTCTTTATTTTGATGTGGCGCATGATATTATCTACAATCTACATTTTGCTCCCAAAATACAATGTCACGTATTGCACTTCATACCTACCACTGATGCATCAGTTGGTCCCAAATGTTATATTTATCTTTTGGTCCCAAGTTCCGCTTTCTCATCCAAACTATTATGTACCTAGCAAGCACAAAATACAAGTCTAACGAAGATACAACTCTGAAAACATTGCGCTGTAAAAATATATTTTGGAAACGCAGATTTACGTTGTCTTTCACTATGTCCTTGCAAAAGTGTTTCCAGCGGTTTACTGTACAAAAACAAGCTGTTAAAATCAACTACCTACTGTTAACGTTGGTGAATTGTTTTTTTTTATGACAAGTGTCAAAAAAACTATCATCAACAGGTGAATAACAGCAAGTTACTTAGGCCTTTGCATCTACGTAAATGAGATGATTTGATTTATACACCGTCTAACTAAAGGTACCTTCACACACTCTACAGGGTGCAATCAAATTCGGTAGTGGAACTTTAATTAGACTGTCTACTGATCACTACAAACAACTTGTACTAGGTAGCAAAAAACTTTAGCAAAAAAAAAAACAGCTGTTCCATACATTTGGTGCAGTACTGAGTCTACCTTGTGCATGGAACAACTGATATTTTTTATTGCGACCTAGTACAAGTTGTTTGTAGTGATCAGTAGACAGCCTACTTAAAGTACCGTTTTCGAATTCAATTGCACCCTGTAGATGGGCGAGGTGACCACTCGGATCTGGGACAGCAGCTTGATATTGTACAGGAAACCCGTGAAAGTCTACCTTAGCGGGTTTTCAGAGTTGGATCTCCGTCTAGTCCATACTTTGTCGAGTAAGTGATTCAATACTCAAAGGAACTGTCTCCTCGCCCCCAGCTAAGCCAATCACCAGCCAATGGCCGAGCCAGCGTCGGCGACTCGCATGGATTTCCTACCGCAGCACCTTGTTTACTTACTATACTTCAAAGCGTACTTACGAACGGACTAATCATTTGGGACAAGCTTTTCGGCCTTTATTTTCTGGGATGCCGAAGTGAGAATGCCTTACTTTCCTAAGCCGGGCGTGTTTTTAATGCCCTATTACATTCTTGGCCCGGTAAAGGGTAATTCAGGGCTTCAACGCATTGCTGTTCAATGGGATTGAAAGTTGTAAGAAAAGTGTCGTTTTCTTTGCACGCACTCGAAAAGACATCGTGATTTGTCTAGAGCAATAAGAGTGAATTGTCATTGTTCGAGCATGAAGTTCACGCAACGAATATAGCCTTTTTCGTACAAAATCCATCCTATCGGGGCCCTGGTGCTCTCTACTCGACCAAGTTGTATGTGAAGGTTCAGTTTGTACTTACTTTAAATTTGAGCAGGCATTCTTGAGTCAGTCTCCTAGGGTCTGGCCTGTTCCCATGATTTGTCTGTACCTACATAAGTCAGTATGTGGGAATAATCAATAAGAGAGTACTCATTTGCCTCTTGACGACTTGTGTAGGCCTAAGGCCGGCCACATACGGACGCAATTCCGGACGCCAAAAAATCGAATCAGGATTCCGAACGCCCTAACTGCATAAAAGTCTGTGGACCTGTATGTATGTATGTATGAACTGTATGTGTGGTATGTCCTGAATTGATTTTATTCCGTCCGGAATTCCGTTCGTATGTGGCCGGCCTTATACTCTGTTGCTATGACCCAGCGAATCGTTTCAGCGATTTTTGACTTTGTTACGCGTTGTTAACGTTGCGTTTTGAATGTTACGTATCTTGTTATCCTGTTGAGAGCTGGGTATCGCAAAGGATCGTTCTTTTGTCGTTGGAAAGTGACTCTTGTTCGCTAAAACTATTCGCGTGTAATTTCGTTTGGTATATTGGTTGTATTAAGTGGCGTATGAGAATAAAAGTCTTTTAATCTTCGACTACTGTAACCTTTAATATAGCCAATATTGTTTTTTTTTTAAATTAAAAACAGAGTATGTTGTACGTATTTTTTACTTTATGGACTCTCTAAAGGACCTACCCCTTTATTTTATAATATTTTCTTGTTACAAAGTTGAGTAAATAATCAAGTAGTGTACATTTTTATTGAAAAGTGAAAACGCCAAGGTTGTACTGCTCTTATAAAATGTTCTTTTATATTAGTCTGTCACAGAATACCTTAAGAGTGCACATAACGCCAAAAAGCAACTTTTAAGGTGGACTTTTCGATGAATACTGCTGTGAAACCGTTTGAAGCTAATACAACAATATTTGCTGGACGACTATTGGATGTTCTTCAGTCAATAAAACAGAATTATGTTTTCAAATGAGTTCACAGATTTAAAAATTCCGAACGAACACTTCTTTTGGTAGTGCCAGTGCATGTGTAAATTATTCTTTTAATTTTTTTATCTTAATAAATTCTGCCCGGAAGTTCCATGTGACGTTCCAATAAAACAAAAGGAAGCATGCTTTGTGAACGCTACAAAAGTAAAAGTAATGTTACTGTCTCGTATGTATTTGATGTATGTCTGTGCGCGTGTATGGCTCGCTACAAGTATGCTTGTGTGCATTTTCATTAATCCAACCGAATAGAATTACCATAATAGAGCGGCCTCGACCGTAGTGTTGCCAGTATTTAATATTTTATTGTCTTTAAGATTTACGGAGCTAGGATTTGTTGCGACCATGACGCATTAGTGCGTTGTTCTTCTTTTAAAATGCCTGTTATGACGATGTCTAGGGTTGTATTCGATAGTAGTCTTTAACCCATAGGCGATAGGTCTAAATTCCGTGGCAACGTCGGGGCTCGCGTTTAAAACAATACACATCTAAATCTAAATGACGATTGTAACAATCAAAGGAAAACATATTGGATAACCTCTCTTATGTAGTAAGCATAAATAATTAATTAATAAACGTGTAGAAGTTGGTTTAATGAACAAAATAAGTAAAAGTAAAGGAAGGCAATGGAAATATGTATTTAAAAGTAAAGTAAAAATATTGTGTACACCGTCCCCATACCGTATTTAATGATGGTCGGACTGAGATTAACCTAGTTAATGAAGAAATGTACTAATGTTATACATTGTATACTTTGACGGATCCATTTCTTATGCCAAAATACTTTCTAAACTATAATTAACTTCTATCATAAACGAAAAATGTGACATTAAGCAAATACATGAAGGGCCGAATTCTAAAAGTCCTCTAGTCCATATTTTTATATTTTTTACTTATAACGCCATCGCATTGTCAGTAAAAAATGTGGAAAAATGGACATGAGGACTTTTAGAATTTGGCCCTTCACATGTCTAAAAAGTCACATGACAAATGAAATGTAAAAAAAATTCTACGGTTCGAATTTTTACTAAATTGCTGACTCACAATGTGGTCTTGCCATAAGAAATGAACTCGCCAAATAAAAGGTAAATCTGGTTTTAAGTTAAACTACAATATTTTAACGTCAGACTGATCGTTGCAGTAGCCGCGAGGCTAAACTGAGCAATCAATGGTTTATTGATGTATGAACAAGAATAATTGTATATTGATTTTTTCGTAAATAAAATACTTTCCAGGATTTTTTACTGGTTTTATTTGTCTCGTGCCAAAATTGTAACCCAGAAGTTCATAACTTCAATTCTGTTTTTCATCATTGACGTTAGCCAACAGTGTGTAGTAAGAAAATGAAGTCTTGATTATCTGGAAAAAATAATACTTTCCTTAAATTTCAACCGGCAGACAAGATAACATAAAATAGGAACTAGAAGAGCGCTTATTCCAATGTGGCACCATTTTGGACGCCATCTTGTATCCAAAATGGCGTCTTAACCCTTTCTACTTTATTACTACTTTACTTTACTTTACTACTTTACCCTACTTTATTGCTTCGGAATAGAGTCCAAACCAGTAAAAAAAATCGGACTAACATAATAAGCCATAATTGAACGAGCGAGCGAAGTTCTCCGAGTCTACTGAAACAATCCGGCGTTTGTTTGTATGTATGTATGAATGTTCGTTCGACGATAACTTGAGTAAATTTAGTCGGATCATTATGAAATTTGGTAGGCGGGTAGACGAAATTAAAAGAATTTTTAAGTTCGAACATGAGCCAAATCGGTCGAGGGGTTGCCAAGATATGGAGTTGTTAAGTTTATATGGGGTCGCGAGTTCACAGTTCGGGGCGAACCACTAGTTATTGTAATCCAACTCTTAAATTACCGCAGCATAAGATTCCAGGTCCATTGGCAGGAGGCCGGCAGCTCTCACAATCATCGGCTTTCTGTTAGCTAGCAATATATTCATTAGTATTCTTCTAGGACGCACTCCCATTGTATGCCAGAAGCTTTGCGCAGCTGCAGTGGTGAGTCGTTCCGCCTGTTGATAAAAAAAAAACAAACATAAATAAATTCTGGACATTTAATAGTCTGAATGACAGACGATGGACAAAAGTAGTCGCACCCCAAAATAAACAGTGGGGCCACCGCAAGCTTTCAAATCCTATGTTTAATAGAATCACTTTCATAAATATTTTAATGTGAAAATTAGTAACAGCTCGCGTAGCATGAGGCTGGGTTAGAGCGTACTATGGGTTTAAAACTATATGTATCTAAAAATACAATACAATACAATAAGTTTATTTACCAAAAAGAAAAATACAATACAAAGTGATCAATAATTATCTCACTCTTTTGTTTGACTTAGAGCGGGAGGCCGTCGTCTGTGGGTCGTACAGTCGGCCACACACTACCCTTTTTGTTTGATTGGCGCCCTTATGCCGCGCGCGTTAAGAGCTACCATAGGGTATCCTAGACTGTGGCCGACCGTACCAGGCTGCGAAGGAACTGGCCTGTGATCGAAGTGCATGGAGAATGCTGCACCGACCAGAGGATAACTCTTAAATATTTTTATTTTTTTTATTTTAATATAAAGTCACTATCTGCGATCAGTCCTGAGACCTGAGACTATAAGCTGATGTTTTGTATGAGTTTAGGGTTTGAACGCAGTCCGTCCTGTGACAGCTGCTTTCTTATTTGATTTACATTTATTGATTTTAATTGGCTTATTTACTCTTAAATACGCAGTGGAATTTTAGTGGTTTTAAAGCCGAAGGTATTTTGTTGCACTGGTGATTCTGAGCCAAATTACAAAATTTCATTCCAAAACGCGCGAAAAAAAAATTCACTTCTCCATACAAATGGTGTCGATTGGGGATAGCCGTTTGTATTGGGAAGTGTTTTATTTTTTCGCTCGTTTTGAAGTAAAATTTCTGAATTTGGCTCAGAATCACGAGTGTATCTAAATACCTTCGGCTTTAAAACCACTAAAATTCCACGGTGTATAATGATGATGATGAGGGTTTGGTTCGTCTTCGGAAATAACGGGACTTGATTTATTATTGCTAGTTTCTTTAGCAATGGTGTCATACTTGTATTGAAAGCTGATTTCCGTAATAGCATGAGACGAAGCAATCAAAGGCAGTCGCTGCCAAATACTGCAAAACCATCGCGTTGAATCCCTGAAAAAAAAAAACGTTTTATTTTCTTATCTAATGAGTAGAATTACTTATTATACAATACAACGTTGTTTAAATGGTTAATGTGATGGTAGAATGCACCTAGGGCCGCCACTGAAAAGTTTTTTTTTTTTTTTGGACGGGCCTTTTTATGCAAGTTATTATACTGACGTTCCAACAAGAATAAAAAAATTAACACTAACACAATTTTCGTAAGCACGTTTACAAATAAATTATTTTTATACCTAAAACCTAGGTCCTTTAAAAAAAATTTTTTTTGAAATAATAGGTTCTGTGATCTGGTATAACCCGTGTCATTAAGAAAACATTTAGGATGAACTTCAAAACACTCGCCCTCTCGCTCTATTTAATACAGTCAAAGCGAGACAACGCTAGGTTTTTAACTCCGTCCTAAATGTTTTCTTTAATGACACGGGTTATACTGAAGACTACGGTTGCTAACTTGAAGATTTTTTGCAGAAAAAGCGATATAAATAAGGATATTAATGATTTTTCTCCGTTGGCTAGTGTGCCTACACCACACCATACCTTCTTATCTTACGTATTTCTTACCCGGCTCAAGCTGTATAGCAGAGAGCTCACGTACAGGGTGACTTGCATTACTCGAACCACCAACAAAGGTGATACGAACTTCTCGATCCTCTTCGTGTATGCCTTAATCATTTGATCCAGCTTGACGCATTCCCGCAGAGCCTCCTCCGTGGCCTTGTCGTGGGATTCGCTGTAGATATCTGTGGAAATTATCAGCGTGTTAAAAGAAAAGCGATAACATTTTATTGTAAGACTAGCGATCCGTACTGACTTGGCATTCTTGAGCTAGACGTCCATTAGCGGCGGATCGGGTCGAGGCGGGCCGCAAAATAAAATCCGCCTGCCTGTATTTATATGAAACAGCGTCCGCTGGCGGCGGAATATTGCGCTGCGGCCCGCCCCGCCCCGATCCGCCGCTAGTGGACGCTGTTTCATATCAATACAGTACGTGCAGCATGGTAAGCCCGAGATAGGCCCTTCTCTATGCAAAACTGTCAACTTGTCGGTCGGGCTCGAGTTCGCTATACGCCAAAATGGCGATGGAGACAAAAAAAACAACATTTTTATTAAAAATTGCAATATCTACTTTCTGCTTGACATGACCCTAATCTATTGCCATCTCGAATCCCGCCTGCCATGCTCGCTCAATAGAAATGGCACGTCTGTCACTCGAGTTCGAGAGAGTGTCAAAACGACCATGCTAAGCATACAGGCAGGCGGATTTTTGCGTTGCCATTCGCCCCGGCCCGATCCGCCTAGTGGACGCCAGGCTTCATAAAGTGTTGTACACTTCCTTGCCTTCCGTGAAAAAACTCACTTTGAAACCCGCATTAAGATTTTAGGAGAAGAGTATTTTAAGTAAGCTGATATGCAGAAAGACAGGCACGGAAAGCCACTTTGTTTCTTTGTTCTTTGGTACTATTTGTAGATAGATAGAGATACTTACCAAAGGCTCGCGTCCGGTCCTGAAATCGGTTTGTCTGCAAACAATATTTAATCACATCAGAAGCTATCTGGAATCTAGCATGACCATTGATCACAAAGATGGTATATTTATAAAAGTGACATAGGTTTTTTTTTCCTCACCAAATGAGCATTTGAGCAATGTACCTATACACTCATGCTCTTATTCGCTTACGTTACGGGCGATCAGAAATGTAAAGATGGTTGTTTTATTGTCAACAAGCGAGACTGTAACTATACTCACAATTTTGCTATCAAAATTATACACCGAGTCCACCATTTCAGGCTTGTTATACATGTAGGTTAGCTCCTCATTCTCCAGCAAGTGTCCGAACTCACGCGCAAGGGCGCCATGTTGGACGCCATTTTGTAACATGGCGGTGAAGCGCACGTTGCGGATGCTACAGCAGAGCAGCTCCAGCTGGCCGCAAAGATACATCGAGTTCATGGCGAAGAAAATACCTGGCAAAGAGAAGAGAATACTGGGTAAGCACTTTTTATTTCTTTGTTACTTTTTTTTTGTTTTACACGCTCGTAATCGGTCTGTTCGGTTCTTGTCCCCTTTCTGCAAAAGCACACAAACGAATAATTTGCAGTTCTGCTTCAAAATCGAAAAAAAAAATCCCGCCACGCTACTTTCGTTGAACCTTAAAAACGTGTTAGAGAGGTTGCGGGTTCAAGTTCCAACTTGAGCGTAAATTTTCGTCTCTATCTATGAGTGAACCAAATGTTAACCAAGACACCCTTAATTTGAGGGTCTATACCTTACCTTCTTATACAGAGATTCGCCGAAACTTAGGGGAACGTTAGGGAGTTCCCAAAATCAACTTTATTCGTACACACGACAGCATGTCGACCCTTACACGCTAGCACTCTAATCGGTTACGTTACGGGCGCTTTTACAACGAAAGTGTAACTACACTCAGCCCCTCTACCCTTGACGCATTTTTCCAATACGGCCGCAATATGGCGCAATTTACTAATATTTTACAAATTAAGACGCATTTTGTGTTTTTATTGAATAAAACACCCTTACCTTTGAATAAACATTACGAAGTATTTGAAATCAAAGCATTACTGTGCGAATTCAAAGAGAAAATAATTTTAACACTTTTTCAATTTGATCGCAATAGCGTCAAGGGTAACCCCCGTGCTGTCGCGTGTAGGTACTAGCGCCACACATAAATAAATAAAAAAAACACAATCAGTTTTTTTGCTAATTATACTTCATGCTTCGTCCTCGAGATTAGCATAAGACACATGTAGTTACGCATTATGGTGTCGCCATTCCAACACTATTTTGAGAAACACTGTTTAGTTAGTTTTTTTTTATTGTAGGGTAGGTATTTCGTTCCTACTGACACCTGCTACCGCGTCAAACTTCATTCGCGTTTTTAGTGCTCCGCCGTTCCACACGCTTCTCACAAAAAATAAATTTAAAAATACTAGTTTTCTCAAAATGCCTAAAGGAAGTGTCCTGATTACTCCTGATGAAGATTTAGACGACGAACTAATCAGTGAGTTTTAAAAAAAACACGTAAACCTCCGGCTTTTCGGTCGGACGACTCGGACTTTCAAGGTCAGTAACAGTGCTGATTATTCAAAGTACCTACTCAAAACGTAAATTTCCTACATAGTATTCTCATAGAATCACGGACAGTACGTGGCAAACCCAAAGTACTGTTTCTTTCTAGTGAGCAAACAGATTTTCATCCTTTATTGAGCTTCGTGAGCTTCAAAGCAAATACAACTCGGACAGTACGTGGCAAATCCAAGGGACTGTCTCTTTCTAGTGAGCAAACAGATTTTCATCCTGTACCTATTGAGCTACGTGAGCTACAAATCAAATACAACTCGGACAGTACGTGGCAAATCCAAGGGACTGTCTCTTTCTAGTGAGCAACCAGATTTTTCATCTTTTATTGAGCTACCTACAAAGCATATAGAACTCCGACAGTACATGCTAAACCCAAGGGACTGTCTATTTCTAGTAAGCAAACAGATTTTCCATCCTGTATTGAGCTACGTGAGCTACAAAGCAAATAGATCTCCTCTATTTTGCTGCTCCAATAGCATGCTATACGCATTTGAGATCGTTAAATCACACCCGACATGTCATGGCTCAATACGATGGATGATGGACTACGTGAGCTACAAAGCAAATAGAACTCGGACAGTACGTGGCAAACCCTAGGGCCTGTCTCCTCTATTTTGCTGCTCCATTAGCATGCTATACGCATTTGAGATCGTGAAATCACATCCGACATGTCATGGCTCAACACGACACACGGGCGGGAGGTTCAACTGCCCACCCAACGCTCAGCCCGCACCTCAACCACGCGTGGACCAACCAGCGGTACAGTAAACAGTACAACCGTCATCGCTCCATTTACCCGCACATCAACCGCCCGCGTGAGAAACGCCCGCCGTGCCCGCCTCAACTAATCGAAAATCCGATACGATAGGTACAATACGGTACAAACGCCCGCGGCCGAAACCGATAAAATACCACGCTAAGGCCAAAAGTGCCAGATTCTGCGCAACCACCAGAGCCCAAGTCCAGAGCCCAGAAATCAAGTATCGACAAAACAAACAAGTTGCTGTCAAATTTGAACAAGCAGCTGTTGACGGACTTTTGAATGCTGTCGAATACCTGCAAATTGAACTCTTATCGACCCACCGGTGTTAAACGCCCAGCTAGAAGGAGCCACTTCAGAGTTGGTGGTGAAGCGTG